>CM031625.1:45197282-45254782 GCA_018398815.1 Conus ventricosus
TGCAAGTTTAGCATTTATGAGGTAAAATAACAAGCAAATGACCTCCCTTTACTCTTTCTGAATACCGACGGATTTGTGTGTCTGGAACAGTGGCAGCTTCAGTTATCCCTCAATCCACCACACAGACAAGTGCCACCACCACCACCACCACCTTCTCACCTACCACCACCACCGCCGTCTCCGCCTCCCAACAGGAAGATACCACCACCACAACCACCACCACCACCACCACCACCCAAGATGAAGGCACAAACAGCACCACCACCACCAGCAGCGTCCCGACAACAGTTGCTGATGCAGTAGGCAATGCTACATCGACTGCTGCTGGAAGCAACGCTCACGGAGATGTGACCACGACGCCTACAGCTGATGTTGACGATGTGACCAACAGTGCCACTGAAGGGGACAGCAATGCCACTACTACCACCACCACCACCACCACAACAACAACCGCCACCACTCCCACAACCACTGCCGGTGTGACAGCAATCGATTTCAGATGCTGCAGGCAATGCTACAACAACGGCTGCTGCAGCTACCACGACTGGCGGTGGTGTGAGCACTTCGACGACGGCTGATGACGTCACTGTGACGGACAATACCACTGGAGGATACAGCGATGTCACCACCACCACTACCACCGCTACAACTACTACTACTACGTCTGTCCCTCAGCGTGAGTTGTGTGTGTGTGTGTGTGTGTGTGTGTGTGTGTGTGTGTGTGTGTGTGTGTGTGTGTGTGTGTTGGTTGTGGGTGTATGTGTGTATGTGTGCGTGCGCGCGTGTGTGTGTGCGTGCGAGCGTGTGTGTGTGCGTGGTGTGTGTGTGTGTGTGTGTGTGTGTGTGTGTGTGTGTGTGTGTGCGTGTGTGTGTGTGTGTGTGTGTGTGTGTGTGTGTGTGTGTGTGTGTGTGTGTGTGTTGGCATAAATGAAAGTGACCAGAAACCTACATTCTTATTTGAAAGTGACATGTTTTCATTTCAACCGCAAAATTCATTGTCTGAATTCGTTTTTCATTCTGGAGACAACGTACGTTTATTATCATCTTCAGAAATAAACCTCCAGAGGTTCAATTTGTCTTCCCATGATCTCCTTTATATTGATAAGGCTCTTGCATCACTTTGCCCCAAATCCTAAATGACGTCAGGGCTATGCTGTCTGCAGCTCCCTTCTACTGCTACGACTGCAACAGCGGCAGTCCCTTCGCTGGCATGTGGTACAACGGGGACTGCAGTGAAGACGGCTATGTGACCTACACCCCTTCCTACTGCACCTCCTTCTGCTTCTCGGCTGTGGGACTCTACCCCGCTGGAAGTGAGTGGACACGTGTTCTGTGTGTGAGTGTGTGTGTGTGTGTGTGTGTGTGTGTGTGTGTGTGTGTGTGTGTGTGTGTGTGTGTGTGTGTGTGTTAGTTAGTTAGTTAGTTAGTTAGTTAGTTAGTTAGTTAGTTAGTGTGTGTGTGTGTGTGTGTGTGTGTGTGTGTGTGTGTGTGTGAGAGAGAGAGAGAGAGAGAGAGAGAGAGAGAGAGAGAGAGAGAGAGAGAGACTTCCCATAATCCTGTCTCGGTGTCTTTCTCTGTGAGTCTATGATCCCTCTCTCTCTCTCTCTCTCTCTCTCTCTCTCTCTCTCTCTCTCTCTCTCTCTCTCTCTCTCTCTCCTCTCTCTCTCTCTCGCTCTCTCTCTCTCTCTCTCTCTCTCTCTCTCTCTGGTCGCCTGTGTGTATATGACACTTGCCATAGTCATTTCTCAGTGTGTCTGTCTGTGTGTATGTGACACTTGCCATTCCCCATTCTCTGTCTGTTTGTCTGTATGTATGTGACACTTCCCATAGTCTTATGTCAGTGTGTCTGTCTGTGTGTATGTGCACTTCCCATATTTCCATCTAAGTGTGTCTGTCTGTGTGTATGCGACACTTGCCATTCCCCATTCTCAGTCTGTCTGTCTGTGTGTATGTGACACTTACCATGCCCCATTCTCAGTGTGTCTGTCTGTGTGTATGTGACACTTACCATGCCCCATTCTCAGTGTGTCTGTCTGTGTGTATGTGACACTTACCATGCCCCATTCTCAGTGTGTCTGTCTGTGTGTATGTGACACTAGCCATGCCCCATTCTCAGTGTGTCTGTCTGTGTGTATGTGACACTTGCCATGTCCCATTCTCAGTGTGTCAGTCTGTCTGTGTGTATGTGACACTTGCCATGCCCCATTCTCAGTGTGTCTGTCTGTCTGTCTGTCTGTCTGTCTGTCTGTGACACTCCCCATGCCCCATTCTCAGTGTGTCTGTCTGTCTGTCTGTGTGTATGTGACACTCCCCATGCCCCATTCTCAGTGTGTCTGTCTGTCTGTGTGTATGTGACACTTGCCATGCCCCATTCTCAGAGTGTCAGTCTGTCTGCCTGTCTGTGACACTCCCTATGCACCATTCTCAGTGTGTCTGTCTGTCTGTCACTCAGCGGTATTCCGGGGCTGTGCCTCTGCTCTGTGGCTGCCGGGACGAACGCTGGAGGACGGTTGTTTCCATGACACCAACGGCAACCGCCGTGTGTGCCTGTGCTCTGGTGATGAGTGCAACACGCACAACATGACCCTCTCCGCCCAGGATTACGTCCAGGAGTACCTCGACATTCACGGCAATACTGTGTTCTGAGAGATACAACGTCTTTGTGTATATGTATGAAGATGTGTGTTACCAGCCCAGTATGTTGTGTTGCTCATCAAGTTCGTCAACCAGCCCTTTCATTCTTTATCAAGACAGGACTGGCGTTACCATCTTCGGTCGTTGTTAGTAACAGTGTTTGTCATCTGCAGGAGTATCTCGACATTCACGGCAATAGCATGTTCTGAGTGAGACTTAGCAGTGCGCATTTGCATGAAGATGAGAAATACTCTACCAGCATGCACTGTATATCGTTTTACAGTTCTTCAAAGACGTCACCGGAAGTGATATTTCTGCCGTCAAAATGTTCGAGAATTGACACATGGATTCATCGATTTTGCTTTCATTCCACAAGTTATATGCAGTCTCTGCAAATGCTCACAGTATCCCACTACTAGCAGAAATCGAAGCACTCATCGCAATCGACAGCTGAATAATTTCTGATGTGTTTGTCTCTTTCTTTAGATTTTGTCTGTAAAATTTTGTTCATGTCAGTGTGCGATGTACAGATCAGAAAATCCACGTAGAAATAGTAGGTATTTAAAATCTTTTCTATATTGTTACCTTTTTTTTATTTTAACTTATTGTACTTTAACCTTATCGGGTTTTTTTTATTTTATTATTTATTCAACGTCGTAATGTGTCCATGAATCTTTCATATTTTACTTCATTTTCTTTGAATTACATACATGTTTCAGTTGAGTACAAACAGTTGAGAACAAGATTGTACATACAGAGATTTTTTTTTTTAATACAGAGATGATTTTTTTAAGGATATTGTTTTAATGTTGTATTGAAGTATTAAGATATAATTATTATTATTGTCATTGTTGTTGTTGTTGTTGTTATTGCTGTTGTTATTGTTGCAGCTGTTGCTACAATCATCATGCCATAACCTGAAATCCATGATGACGCTAAAAGCTTGTTTCTCTCTCTCTCTCTCTCTCTCTCTCTCTCTCTCTCTATCTCTCTCTCTCTCTCTCTCTCTCTCTCTCTCTCTCTCTCTCTCTCTCTCTCTCTCTCTGTTTTATTTTGGTTTTGTTTGTTTGTTTGTTTACTGACGTGTTATTTCTGACATGGAAAATAAAAGTGAATTGAATGAAATATTTCAGATTTTGTTCCCTTTACTTTCAACACGGACAAACATTCGTGTAATCATGACACAGTCAGGTTCTCACATGCAACTTCTAGACAGAGCAGCAGGGGACACTGATCGTAATCAAATCAACAAATACGATGATGGGGTACCGCACTCACCTATATTTTTGTTATTCCCTCCATTTCACAAATTTGCCACCCAAGGGAGAGATGAAAAGGAATCATAACGTTCTAAATCTCCAGTTTCGACTAAAATATCACGCCTACTCAAAAATTAGCTCAACTGGACACTTTATTAACTTATAATTCATAATCTATGCATACACGTGCGCGCGCGCACGCACGCACGCACGCACGCATGCACGCACGCACGCACGCGCACACACACACACACACACACACACACACACACACACACACACACACACAGAAGCACTAGGGAGAGCGTAGACTCCTGTCGGGGCCCAAAGGATTCTCTATCCTCCCTTAGAACCAAATCACCACGATGACTTCGCACGAACAATGAAGAAACTATACTCCCCGCAATAAGTTAAGGAACGCTTACAGAAATTGCTGTTAAATGTGTTTTAATACAGACAGAGGAAAACAGTTTACTCGAATGTTTCGCCCAGTCATTCAGCCACCTGTGGCTACAATTTCAATGAAAGCCATTCACACGTCGTTGAACAATCAGTAATAAAAAAGAGACACCCCCATTTGAAAAGTCAGCAGCAGTCAATAGTGGGTGTGGCCGCCATTCTGAGCCACACATGCTCTGCACCGACGCCGCATGGAATGAACCAGGGTTGTAAGGGTCTGTTGCGGGATGGCTGCCATTCCTGCTGCAGGAACTGGGTCAGCTGGGCCACATCAGCGGGCGGAGGGTGGTTGTCAGCAACTCGTCTACCCAGGACGTCCCACAGGTGCTCTATCGGTGCCAGGTCTGGAGAGCGCGATGGCCATTCCATGCGTTGGATCCCCTGCTGCTGGAAGAAGTCTCGTACCACGTGGGCTCGATGCGGAGGGGCGTTGTCGTCCTGGAGAGTCGCACCAGGACCCATGGCCTGGAGAGCTGGCTGCACAATGGGGCGGACGATCTCATCCCGATAACGCTGACCAGTCAAAGATCCCTGGATGATGTACAGGGGGGTTCTGCCATGGAGATGAAAACCACCCCACACCATTACCGAACCACCTCCATAACGGTAGACCTCACGAATGGTGGCGGCAGTGAATCGTTCTCCTTGTCTGCGCCAGACTCGTCTCCTGCCATCATTGAATGAGACACTGAAACGTGACTCATCGGTAAAGAGGATCCTCGACCACTGCTGCCTGTTCCAATGCTGATGGAGGCGGCACCACGCCAGGCGGGCCTGTCGGTGACCCTGAGTCAGTGGAATTAGGATGGCTGGCCGACGAGACTGGAGGTCAAATTCATGAAGGCGGTTGCGGACAGTGGAAACGCTGACATTGACATTTGCTGCTTGCATGAGGCGACGTCTCAGCATGGGTGTTGTGACTGTTCTGTCCCGTAAAGTTGACAGGTAGAAAATCGGTCATCCCGTCGACTGGTGCAACGAGGACGTCCAGTGCGCGCCCGTTCTTCCGTCCTGCCTGTTGTCGCATAACGTTCATTGAGTCTGTGAATGACTGAGGCCGACACCTGAAGACGTCTGCCCACCTCTCGTAAAGACACACCCTCTGCTAGCCACGCCAGAGCGCGCCCGCAGTCCACTGCACTCAGTCGTCTTCTTGGAGGCATGTCTGGTTGTGTCGTTTTTAATGCCCTTTCTGATACCCATTTTAGTGCAGTTTGTGCGGATCAGTGTCACAGTTGTCAGTGCTTGCACGTGCAACCTGCCGAATCGCTGCACATGCCCGGTCTGGTCAGCAGGGGCTTGTTCCACGGTCAGTGCAATTTCCTCATTTGCACGAATGTCCCGCCGCTGGCGAGGCATTGAGTGGCAGAGTGGTGAGTACAGGAATCATACCGGTGTGTCGAGCAATGTTTCAAGTACCGTTCTGCTGCATTTTTTTCCAAAATGGGCGGCCTGGCCTTTTTTTACTCATTTCATTTAAGAAGGTACAAAAAACGTAGGGCGTTCCTTAACTTGTTGCGGGGAGTATATTGTGAATTACGGTGTTTTGAGATGCTGCAAAGTCTGTACTTACACGTGTGGTGAGCACTGGTGCGTGGATCGATCCGCAAGCACGCGCGCGCGCGTATCCGTGTGTGTGTGTGTGTGTGTGTGTGTGTGTGTGCGCGCGTGCGTGCGTGCGTGCGTGCGTGCGTGCGTGCGTGCGTGCGTGTGTGTGTGTGTGTGTACGCGTGCGTGTGACCGAGAAAGAGAGCATGTACGCCTCTCTCTCTCTCTCTCTCTCTCTCTCTCTCCTCTCTCTCTCTCTCTCTCTCTCTCTCTCTCTCTCTCTGTCTCTCTCAATACAGACATATAGAAGAGATATTTGTAGGTATTATGAGTGCATGCGTGCACGCGTGCGCATGTGTGTGTGTGTGTGTGTGTGTGTGTGTGTGTGTGTGTGTGTGTGTGTGTGTGTGTTTTGTACCTGTGTGTGTGTGTGTGTGTGTGCGTGCGTGCGTGCGTGCGTGAATGCGTGCGTGCGTGCGCGCGCGCATGCGCATGTGTGTGTGTGTGTGCGCACGCACGCGCACGCAAGCGCGTGTGCTTGTGTGTGTTTGAGAGAGAGAGAGGAGAGAGAGATCATGTACTCTCTCTCTCTCTCTCTCTCTCTCTCTCTCTCTCCTCTCTCTCTCTCTCTCTCTCTTAATAGAGACATATAGAGGAGATAGATGTGTAGGTATTATGCGTGCGTGCGTTCACGCGTGTGCAAGTGTGTGTGTGTGTGTGTGTGTGTGTGTGTGTGTGTGTGTCTGTGTGTGTGTGTGTGCGTGTGTGCACAAACACCATATGAATGAAATAAGAAGAGAGCGGTAAAACCGGAAAGAGAAATTTAGGTAAGAAATGAAGTCGTCTATTTCGTTTGGAAACATCTTCATTGATTTTTTTTCTTTCTTTCCTTCATTGTTATTGTGGTAATGGTGGTGATGGTGGTGGTGGTGGTGGTGTCAACGGAACTGGACTTGCCTTTTAATTTGGAAATTTTATTTTGTTCTTTGTTTGCATTAAGAACTGACGTATCATTTGTACCGACCCTGATAAAGGCTCTTTTGGTTGACCAGACAGCAAGGAGCATGACCTTATCTATTTACTGACTGATGATTGGTTTAGACACTTTTTCTTTCCTGTCATTTAAACGCACGATCTTGTGTCAATATGCCGGCTTGTCAGGTCATTCTTTAAATCGTTTTGCTCCTGGTCGTTAGAAAAAAAAAATGCCGACGACTTTTTTCCTTGCATATTTAAACACACACCAAACAAATAAAAAGTTTTTCTTACAACATCTTTCATAGATTTGTGTAAAATCGAGCTGCTTATTGAGAATAATCAGACGATGTGACTGACTTCTGACACATGATCTTTCAAGTAATGATAATAATAATTAATGTTAATGATAATAATGACGATGATGATAATGACAATAAGTTTAAAGTGACAATTTACAATGTAACAAAGGAATCCTTAGCGTAAATGTGTGTGTGTGTGTGTGTGTGTGTGTGTGTGTGTGTGTGTGTGTGTGTGTGTGTGTGTGCTAGAATCATAATTGAATCAAAATTTATTTTTCAACCGAATCTGATTCTTCTGTTCAATGAATTTCTTCAAGTCTGAAAAGTTAAGTGCACAGGAGTTCAGCTGATCACATCACTAAAGCTCCGCTCACACCTCTGGCTTCCCGGGACAGCTTGCCCGCAATGAAATCTAGTTTCTTGACTCGCGCGCATAAGAGTTCTCACGCCGGCAGAAGTAGCAACTCGCCTGTTGACCCACCTCTGACCAATCCATAATAGGCCAGAATTGTGTCAGAATTGGTCCATTTCTGGAAAATGCTGTCCAGCATGTGCCTTAATGATCCTTAATGTTGCCAGTTCTTTCCCAGCGCTGTCATATTTATAAGAAACATCGGAAGCAACAATCCCCTTTAGCCATTTTCATAGCCAGAGGATTCGTTCACTAACATTCGTTTTCTTCCAGTGCAGGATGCACACCAAAAATTTGATGCGCCAAGGGCTTGCTTAAGGAGTCGAGTATTTATAGACTGGCGCAGTTAGATTGTTTTGACAATTATTTGTCATGTCTGAAAGTTCATTCTCCTCATTTTCTTTTATATGGCCATCATGGTGCAAGCCAGGTGGTTCCAAGCAGACAGATTAAAATCAAAGGAATGGGACCATTGTGGGCACTTGGAGCTGGCGCAAAGATAGGGTCAAGGGTGAGTGCAATGGCGTAAAATGTGTCAATTAAGGGGAAGGTAATGTATTTGAAGATCGTTTATAAATTCACCGGTGAAGATCCCCCAAAACAAGGGAAATAATTGGTGAGGAGTCGTTCTTTTGATTAATAATTATGATTAAATGCTGGCTCAAATTTATGGTAGGCTCAAAACGCTTGGATTATAAGGTGTTTTAGTGCAATATCCTAATTGTGGAGTGTGGCCACATGTCAGTTGTCTGTTTATTTAGTTGTTCTTGACCTGACAGAAGTGAACCAAGAAGTCAAGTCTTAGGTCTCTCAGTGACTGGTTGAGTTTTGCGTCCTCGTTGCGAAAGTTGTTCTTTCGCGGTCGTCGTGAGGTCTCTTAACTTCAACGCCTACTTTATCTTCATTTGGCGACTCAGTGCCAAGTTGTGTTTTTGTTCTGAATTGTGCTGACTTAGTTTGCTTCTGTTTGGTCTTGGTCTAGTCTTCTGCAGCCTTGAAAGCAGTCTTTGTGACAACAACTACGACGGTGACAGTTGAAGTTCCGATAGTTTTCGGTAAAAAGGTAAGAACCCCCTCCCCCCCCCTCCCCACCTCACCCCACGACCACCACCATCCACACACACACACACACACACAGGGGAATGTACTCTACTTTCCGCAATCTTGTGTTAGCCTCGCCGACCAGACAGCCGACAAATCAAACACGGTTTGTCTTACTTCACTATGACGTCTGATTTGTCAAATGTTTTGTCGTACGTGACTTGAAAATAGTTCACTTGTTTCTGCTCTGTGCCCATGTCCTTTTTTCCCCCACTGTTCTTATAAAAATAAACTGTGAAACAAACAATGGAAAACGATAAGTTTTTGAGAGAAAATATGCGTCACTACAATCACAATGTTCAGTGTATCTGATTCATTCAGTGATAGAGTGTTTTTACTGAATGACTTCTTTGTTCAAGTTGTTGGATGGCCAACGTCTTAGGTTTCAGGATTCTGCTGGGCTTGGGGGGTGCCAAGTGATAGTCCGGTGATATAAGGAAGTGAGAGAAAGACGTTGGAGAGCAGGAGGGTGATGGATGTCGTTACCAGGCGAAAAGCTTGTCTCTCCCACCCCCACCCCATCGCCCCTTCTCAGTCTCTCCTTCCGCTTTTCCCCCACCCCTCTCTCCCTCCACTCCTTCTCCCTTTCCCATCCGTGAAGAGGTAATACAATGTCCAACCCTACCTGGAACAGAGTGGGGTCCACCACAAATTGGGGAGGCAACTTTTAGTTCCCAGGACAGCGGTCACTGATGGTAGGGCGGGAGTCTGATAGATTTGAAGTGTAGGTGTGTGCAGTCTCCCATTGAAAATTTTCAGGGAAGATGCTGTTCACGACAACCTTTTGGGAGACCGTGCCACTGGGATATTGTACATGGAGAGAATTGTACCCTGTACTGAGTGCATCAATGAATATTGGCATAGCTGTGCAAGTGTGCAGGGATGAAACTAGTTGTGGCAGCAGTCTGCATCAATGAATATCGGCATAGCTGTGCAGGTGTTCAGGGATGAAACTAGTTGTTGCAGCAGTCTTGCATTTCAAGTTCATAAGTACCATTTTCACAATGAAAATAGATATTATCGTCAAGCAGTGATAATACCTGTTTTTAGACCCAAATTTAGAGGCTATATATAGATCACAACACTGGTACAAGTGGATACTATGGCCAGATTATGTCAATTTTATTTGAAAAAAGGTTTTTTTTTCCATTAGATATTAAAGTCATACAATTGAAATATGCTGGTCATATGTATATTTTGTTTTTGCCAATTACGTTTTCTTTGTTTTGTTTTGTTTTTTTCTTATTTAGAAAAGAAGAAAAGTGCTTGATGGCAAGCAAGTATTGAAACTCTGGTTTGGCGTGATGCAGGAAACACCAGTTTGCAAGTTATCACTAGTTTGCCAGTACCATATGAGCGAAATGTTCTGTGACTTCTATAATTTATATAAATAAACACCCACTGTGCCATCTTATCCTTGCAGAAGACAGCACAGAGCTGCTGCCACTTCACCCCCCCCACCTGACCCCACCCCTTTTTTCTCTCTCTTTCCTTGTCGCAGGCTCTCATTTGTCACCATGGATGATGTTTCTGTGTGATTTTGAAGATCATGTCAGAACATCTCATCTCCGGGACATGGCGATTTGCAGCGGTAATTCCAGTTTCACTTGGATACAGAAATAGATGACCAATGAATGCATGAGTCTCATCTTTGAAATGAGCAAGATCATTGTTCTTGTTATGCCTTCCCCAATACTAAATAAGAAACAGGGATTCCAAAAACCAGAACAGAAAGTTCTGCGTACTTTAGTATTTTTACAGATCAGTTGAGTTAGGCTGGATGGAAGATTCGAAGACTGTCCCTTTTCATGACACCGACAGGGAGCAAGAGAGAGAGAAAGAGCATCGATGAAGGGGAGTAGCAGGGATAGGTTCCAAGGGCAGAGATGGCACGCCAAAACTGTGAACTGGGAGTTGACGACAACCACATCTAGTCAGGCACCAGGTAGTGGTGAAGATCTTGGGGAATGTTACTGATGTAAAAAAATCTTAAATAAATGTTAGCGAACCGCCCAGAGAACGTGGACAAACGATTCACAAGACAAAACACTCCTCAGGTGAGACATAAACGAATAAAACAACGAAAATTCACTTAGCTTTGATCGCTTCAGATCGCTTAGGGTTCAGCGAGTGGTGGGAAGCCGAAGGAGACGAGAATCGGTGGATGAGCATAAGTTGCGAAACGGAACTTCCCTGATTCTTCCTTGCGCTGAACTCTGAAGCGATCTGAAGCGATCAAAGCTAAGTGAATTTTCGTTGTTTTATTCGTTTATGTCTCACCTGAGGAAGACCTAAGAGGTCGAAACGCGTTGTGTTTTGTCTTGTGACTCGTTTGTCCACGTTCTCTGGGCGGTTCGCTAACATTTATTTAAGATTTGTTTAGATTTCCACCTGCAGTCGTCTCGCTTTGCAACTTCATGTAAAAAAGAGAAAAAAAAAGTACTGGTGCTGCATTCCACTGAATCAGTGAAGTTCCGTCTCGCAACTTATGCTCATCCACCGATTTTCGTCTCCTTCGGCTTCCCACCGCTCGCCTGAAAACTTCAGGCCAGCGATCTTTCTCTTACCAAGAACCTGCTCTGTGGAATGGTCTCCCTTCTTCTCTGCGTAACATGGACTCTTTAGAGACTTTCAAAACCTCCCTAAAGACGCATCTTTTCCCTCGGACTGATTAACGATACCCACTACTCAGTGTGCGCGTGTTTGCTGGTGTTGACGCGCTCGTGTGTCTGTCTGCATGTGTCAGTTTTTCAGGGGTTTGTGTGTATGTGTGTGTGTGTCTGTGTGGTATGTGTGTCCGACCACGTGGATGAGCATGTGTGTGTGTGTGTGTGTGTGTGGTGTGTGTGTGTGTGTGTGTGTGTGTGTGTCTATGCTTTGAATTAGGTGTGTGTGTCCATGCTTTGAATTAGAATTATTATTTTGTCATGTTTTTCTGTAAAATGCGCTTTGGGCTCTTGCGAGGTAAAGCGCTCTATAAATATCCCATTACATTACATTAACAAGTCTGCAGCTTTGTATCCCACGGGAAGTGGAAACACATCTCCATCTTTCCACCAAACACACGGCAATACTGTGTGCAGAAAGTGCTTTATGATATAACAGTACTATAACATTAAAACCTTCAGACCAGTAAGGTATTACATGATAGAAAATTCTTAGAGCTGCCCGGTTGGTTGCCAGGTAAAATCAAAAGCTGCCTGAATTGCTGAGAACACAGAGAGGAGAAAGTTCCAGAACAAGGATTGAGACCGTGTATTTATTTCTGTAACAATGCCAAGTCTGGTTTTAACTTTTTGTGCTTGGTATACCAACAGGTGAGCAAACAAGTTCCGGTGCCTTCATTACAGAAATGTACTGAAATTTCACTTCACAATTCACTTTATTAAATGACACATACAATTTTTTAACGAGTTAAATACAACTGAGCCCTGTTTCTGCTGCCCTGATTCAAATGAAAAGCAGAGTGATCTTATCCCTGCGCACTCTTTGAATAAAAAAAAAAAATGGTGGAACAGCATATACTGTTTCACCTCCCTTATCTTAGGTGAAAGTAAATGGAACTGGCAAGATTTTTCTCCGTTGTTTGCTCCTAACACAGATTTTCTTCTTTCTGTCCAATGGATAGTGAACTTCATAGCAAAAATCCCTGATTGTTTACACACGTCACACAGGTCAGTTTTTTGGTTGCTGTCTGTAGATTATGGCATTCTCAATAACTGGACTGCTGACAGTGATGGCATGAAGATAATTTAAGTGGCTTGTCTAACTGTATGTTCATTCTGAATACAAATATGTGCTTTGAGTGTGATTCAACTTTCTTAATTTACCAACTGAAAAATCACATACCAGCGTTTTCTTAAATAACTAAAAAGGCACAGGAGAATGTGAATATCAAACTCAATTCCATGTTTGCTTTTTTTCCTCACAAATTTTCAGTTTTCGTGCAATGTTGTTTGAGCTGCTACTCATACATGTATTTATTCAATGTCATAGTCACACAGATTTGCTTTCTTTGTTTATTTGTTTATTTCTTTGTTTGTTTGTTTTTAATGCTTTATTTGTCCAGGGTTTTTCGCTGTACTTTGAACATTTTATATTTTTATTTTCAGAGGCACAGCATTGGCTCTTTCAACGGAAACAGCAGAAAAGATCTCCAGTGACTGATCAAAGAAAATGTGCATGTTGTCATGTTAGCTGGACACATTTCATTTAGCTAGCTCACAGAGTTTGTTGTGGGCCAGCGCCATGGAGATGCAGAACTTGGTGAAGGTCAGGGTCAGGACATTGGACCCTGCAGGTGAACCGATAGAGGTAAGGGAGAGTACTTTGTGAAAGAGAAAGAAGTTAATGTGTGGTGTCTTACGCCCAAAATTGTCACCAACCCAGAATGTCACCGGGGACAATTTGGGCACTAGTTACTCAGATTGTCTCCAAAACCAAAATTGTCACCCTTTATGACAGAATAAGCAAAGATGTGACATATTTGAGAGAATGAACTATAGGGCTGATTTCACTTCTGTATTTATATTACCTGTACCAGTATGTTGGAAGAGGCAGGTTGTTTGTGTCGGTGAGCTGTCTTTTTTTTTTTTTTTTTGTGCCAGTAGCCAAACATGTACCGGGAGCAACCCTAAACTAGCATGTCACCACAGTGGATCATGAAGGCATGCACCTTGTATGAAATTATGGTTCAGTGCTATTTTGAATGTATGTTGCCATGCAAAATTTGTGAATGTTTAACTGCTTTTAATTTTTTTTAATTTTTTTTTCTTCTGATTTTGATGTATGTAGCTAGAGTTAGTCATGGATGAAAGTATCAACCACTGAACTTGAAAGTAGATTTGATGACATTTTATGAAACGTCCTTTTGTTCTGATTTTAATATACACTGTAGTTTCAATAGAGCTGAACACATTCCGAATTCCGAAAAATAATTGAGATAACGAATAAACAAACAAACAAAAGAAATATTTATAGAATGAAAGCAAACAATGGGAATTGTTTGTCAAAACTGTACTTTCACTCAATTCTAGTTTTTAATTGTAATGACCACAACTAGTAGTGTGGCAGCAGCAGCAGTAGTAGTAGTAAAGGTAGCAACAGCAGCTGTAGTTCGAACAGTGATGGTGGCAGCAGTAGTGGTAGAAGTAGCAACACGGTAGCTATAGTAGCAACAGTGATGGTGGCAGCAGTAGAAGTAGTGGTAGAAGTAGCAACAGTGGTGGCAGCAGTAGTAGTGATGGTAGAAGTAGCAGCAACAGCAGTAGCAGCAGCCATGCCAAACAATCCCCGTCCAACTCAAATGGGGACTGATGTGAACCCATTTCTCTGACTGTCTGTCTCTGTCTCTGTCTGTCTGTCTGTCTGTCTATCTGTCTCTCTCTCTCTCTCTCTCTCTCTTCTCTCTCTCTCTCTCTCTCTCTCTCTCTCTCTCTCTCTCCTCTCTCTCTCTCTCAAGGGAGAATGGGACAGACATGGGAGTGGAAGGGGAAAAAAACCTAGATTTACCAGAACAAAAATTCATACCTCGTCCTGTCATGCTGTTACATTTTAGACTGTTGGGGTGTAAACAAAAGGGGAAGGCGTGAGGGTGAGGTTGTAGGAGGGGGTAAGAGAAGAAGGGGACAGTCACTATTAAGAGAATAGGACTGCAAATGAGACATATGTTTTTCCTGACTGAGACTGCCTTTGATGTGATTTGTTTCATTTAAGTCATTGAATTTGGAGGAAGTTGTGTATTTGCTATCCATTTCGAGCAGGACTTGTCGCCTACATCCAAGCAATTAATCAAAACAATGCTCAGTACTTAACGCGCATGCTTATTCATCAACTGTTTCATTTTGTGTGTGTGTGTGTGTGTGTGTGTGTGTGTGTGTGTGTGTGGTGTGTGTGTGTGCGTACACAAACACTAAGCAATTTGCAAAAATCCAATTGTTTTTAGAGTAAGCTATCAATCAAGTTGCCCACTGCAAGTTACCAGGGCAGTGAAGACCTGCGCTCCTTCAGCCTGACATGTACCATCTTAACTGAACCAATCTGTCAGCATCAAAAGTCGCTTGCAACAAATTTGGCAACTGGCAATGACAACTTGAAGAACCAATCTGTCACTCTCAACAAATTTGTTTCGGGCAACATTTTGGGCATGCAGTAATTTAGTGTGTACCAGTGGTGAGTGTTGGTGGTGGGGGGGGGGGGGGTTGTGTGTGGTGTGTATGTGTGTGTGTATGGGGGGGGGGGGGGGGATTTGAAGAGTCTTATTTTGTTTTTGTTTTTTCATTACATGCTTCATGTTCACAGCCACAACATGGAGTGATTAAGATGATAATGGTGAGGATAGTGGTGATAATAGTGATGATAATGGTGAGGATAGTGGTGATGATGGTGAGGATAGTGGTGGTGATGATAATGGTGATGGTGAGGATAATGGTGAGGATAGTGGTGGTGATGATAATGGTGATGATGATGGCGATGACAGTGGTGGTGATGATGATGGTGATGATAGTGGTGATGATGATTGTGATGATAGTGGTGATGATGACAGTGAATATGATGCTGATGATAATGATGATCATAGTGGGGATGATGAAAGTGGTGTTGATGACAGTGATGGTGATGATAAAAGTGATGGTGATGGTGATGATGATAGTGGTGATGATGATGGTGATGATAAAAGTGATGGTGATGGTGATGATGATAGTGGTGATGATAATGGTGATGATGACGGTGATGATAGTGGTGATGATGATAGTGGTGATGTTGATGGTGATGATGACGGTGATGATAGTGGTGATGATGATAGTGGTGATGGTGATGATGATGGTGATCATAGTGGTGATCATAGTGGTGATGATGATAGTGGTGTTGATGACGGTGATGATGATGGTGATGATGATAGTAGTGATGATGTCGGTGATAATGATGATGATGGTGATGATAGTGGTGTTGATGACGGTGATGGTGATGACGACGGTGATGATAAAAGGGATGATGATGGTGATGATGATAGTGGAGATGATGATGGTGATGAAGACGGTGATGACAGTGGTGATGATGATGATGGTGTAACTGATGAACTGGTCCTTTGGCGCAGGTGACCGTGGCATCCAAAGAAGGAACTGTGTCAGGAGAACAAGTGTTCAATAAAGTGTGCGACATGTTGGGTAGGTTTGTGAGAGTGGGTGTGGGTGTGCATCTGTGTGTGTGTGTGTGTGTGTGTGTGTGTGTGTGTGTGTGTGTGTCTGCGTCTGTGTGTGTGTGTGTGTGTGTGTGTGTGTGTGTGTGTGTGCGTCTGTGTGTGTGTGTGTGTGCGTGCGTCTGTGTGTGTGTGTGTGTGTGCGTGTGTGTGTGTGTGTGTGTGTGCATGTGTGTGTGTGCATGTGTGTGTGTGTGTGTTTCACATTTTCTTTTACCAAATGTTATCATTATCATGTTTACTGATTGATTTTGTGTTCTTAAGGAACCATATCCTCCTCTCTCTCTCTCTCTCTCTCTCTCTCTCTCTCTCTCTCTCTCTCTCTCTCTCTCTCTCTCTCTCACACACACACACACACACACATACACACACACACACACGCACACACACACACACACACACACACACACACACACACACACACACACACACACACACACTTTTGACATGATTGATATATATATATGTCTCTACCCTTTCCTGTTCGTTTTGATAATCATGTATACACATGTCAAACTGGTTAATGATATATGCCTATTTTCAGGACTGAAGTCTGCAAGCAGGATGTATTTTGCCTTGTTTGATAAAAGAGACCAGCCTACCACCAGATACCGTCTGAAGGAAGACATACCCGTGACCAACTCAGGTGAATAAACTATCACGTGCCTTCGAGAGCTGAGGATGCTTCTAATTTTTCATCTTTTTTTATTTTGTTGTTAATTTTAAAATACTGAGTTTGGTAGAACCACAGTGAAGTCCTTTGGGTGTTGTCAACTGCCAGTAATGGAAGATGAGGGAGGAGATGAGGGACTTGGGAGGTTGTTAGTTTCCCTTTGCCCCGTGAAGGCGAGAGGGTGGAGAAGAGACAACACAACTCTCCTTCACCTTAAAAAGTCCCCTGTGCTGGTCAGGCAAGCAGGTGTGCCGATAAACCCAAAGGAAAGATGCTGCTCTGTGGACAGCTGAAGGAAGGACAACATGACCAAGGAAGGCCTCTCAAGAGATACGAAGACACCGTGAAGGCCAGATGCTGTAACATCAACACTGCTTCCTGGGAAGATGTCGCGCGTGACAGAACACAGTGGAAGCAACGGTGTGCCCAGGGCACAAAGACATTCGAGGGCAACAGAGCAGCCGCCATCCACGAAAAGAGTACTTGGAGAAAACGGTGCTCATCCTTGCAGGACTTCATTCCACGCAACTTCTGTGGACGACGTTGTGCCTCAGGAATTGGTCTTCATTGCCACATGAGGACCCACATCAGCAGATGACCTGCCAGCCTACTCATCCATCAGCCCCCCATTCATCAATTCAGCAATCTGGACTGGTAGAATTGCTTTCATATTTAAGTCAGACCCCCTCTATATCCTCTGGTGCCTGAGTTTGACTCCAGGATTGGACAGCTGGTATGGCAAAAGCAAATGAAGTGGAATGTGTGCATGATTACTGCTACTGAACTTAATTGTGGTTATAATGACTGATGGTAACTATGCATAGAAAAAAAGATAATGTATGAATATTGATATGTGTGATGTGCCAGAATTTTTTTTTTTCTGTTGACAGTGTGAGGGTCAAAGAGGATAGTGAACGAGCATCAATAAACATGTACCAAATGTTGCAAAGCGCTCGTTCACTCCAGGTCCATGTACCAAATGTTGCAAAACGCTCATTCACTCCAGGTCCATGTAACAAATTTTCCATGTCTGTGGCGTAACATTAAAGTTACAGATCAGCAGCTGGGGAGTGTTCACTTCATGTCCCCACCAGTAGTCTTGATATTTTCAGATTGGCTCTTGTTTTTTTTCTATTTTCAATTTTTGCTTCAAATTGGCTACCATCCAGTCGTTAGCCTGCTGCAGGCTTGAACAGGAAATTTGGGATTGTTCGGTTCAGTATCGACCATTTCACATGTTGTATATCTGAGAATGGTTGTCAAATTCAGAATCTGCCAGGGATAGGTTACATGATGTTTTAACGTCCACACCAGCCGCAGCGGTCAGGTAGGAGGTCATACGAGTAGGATTGATTCCCACCAAAGATATCTGGTTGTCTTTTGAGTGGATAAGATAAGATAATGTTGCTTATAGCCCAGCCGACCGCAAAGGGCCACATCAGAGCTGTCACCACATTAAAATCAACTCACAAGTCATTTTAAAAAAATTAAAAAAAAAAAAAACGCCTTTCACACATCTCTTTAAATGACATCTTCTAGAAACACACCAGAAACTTCGTTAAAAATCTTTCTTCCGTAAAATCTTAAATCAGAGGAAAAATGTTAATCTCTCTCAAAAGCTCAAGGATCACGTCAGGCGGGACATCCCTGTCTTTTGAGTGGAAGTGTATTTTGGAAAGTACTGCTATCAGCATAATTTACAATCGAAAACTTCAGACACAGCTCGCTGGAGAACAGAATTGTTTTGGTCACCACACAGACTGACCAGTACCAACAAAATTATTTTGGAAACCCTGAAATTTGGTAATCATAAAGTTCGGACAAGCTCAAAAGCTTTTGTCTAGCATGCACAGGATGTGTGTGTGTGTGTGTGTGTGTGTGTGTGTGTGTGTGTGTGTGTGTGTGTGTGTGTGTGTGTAGCATGCACAGGATATGTGTGTGGTGTGTGTATGTATATATGTGTAGTGTGTGTGTAGCATGCACAGGATATGTGTGTGGTGTGTGTATGTATATATGTGTGTGTGTGTGTGTGTGAGTGTGTGTGTGTGTGTGTGTGTGTGTGTGTGTGTGTGTAGAATGCACAGGATATGTGTGTGGTGTGTGTATGTATATATGTGTGTGTGTGTGTGTGTGTGAGTGTGTGTGTGTGTGTGTGTGTGTGTGTGTGTGTAGCATGCACAGGATATGTGTGTGGTGTGTGTATGTATATATGTGTGTGAGTGTGAGTGCGTGCGTGTGCGTGCGTGTGTGTGTGTGTGTGTGTGTGTGTGTGTGTTGTAGCATGCACAGGATATGTGTGTGGTGTGTGTATGTATATATGTGTGATGTGTGTGTGTGTAGCATGCACAGGATATGTGTGTGGTGTGTGTATGTATATATGTGTGTGAGTGTGTGTGTGTGTGTGTGTAGCATGCACAGGATATGTGTGTGGTGTGTGTATGTATATATGTGTGAGTGTGTGTGTGTGTAGCATGCACAGGATATATGTGTGGTGTGTGTAGTGTGTGTGTGTGTGTGCGCACGCATGTGTGTGTTGTGATAGTTTTACACATACATATACCAAAAAAATGGACGCAAAACGTTGGAGTGAACAGGTGTGCCACCTGAGTTCTGTCCAGTGTTTGTGGCAGTGGAGGCTGACGACTCTCATCACCTGTCTGCTCTGTGCAGAGCTGTACCTGGCCAAGTGGTGCTTCGTCAGCACTCAGGAGAAAGACCTGCTTCACCTGGACCCGGCGGCGGCACACCTGCTCTTCCTGCAGGCACAGCATGATGTTCGCTCAGGTGAGCGGCTTCTGGCGGCAGAAACCATACTGCTGATTGATGTGACATGACATACTGCTGACTGATGTGACATGACATACTGCTGACTGATGTGACATGACATACTGCTGATTGATGTGACATAACATACTGCTGATTGATGTGACATAACATACTGCTGACTGATGTGACATGACATACTGCTGACTGATGTGACATGACATACTGCTGATTGATGTGACATGACATACTGCTGATTGATGTGACATGACATACTGCTGACTGATGTGACATGACATACTGCTGACTGATGTGACATGACATACTGCTGACTGATGTGACATGACATACTGCTGACTGATGTGACATGACATACTGCTGACTGATGTGACATGACATACTGCTGACTGATGTGACATGACATACTGCTGACTGATGTGACATGACATACTGCTGACTGATGTGACATGACATACTGCTGACTGATGTGACATGACATACTGCTGACTGATGTGACATGACATACTGCTGACTGATGTGACATAACACACTGCTGATTGAGTTGACACATGGTGATGATTTAACATGACAAAAAAAAAGAAAATTATATTACCAAAAGTAGCTTTTTGATAGACTTAACTTTCCAAACAAATTTCTTATCCCAACCTGGCATGCAACATGGCCATTCTATGAGGATTCCCCTAAAAACAAAACTGGGAGAGCAGGAAGCTAATTTTGTGTCCCTACCCAGGCAGGCAGCAAGTGTGATTGCCCCCGGTGAGTTCACTTCTTTGTGCCATAGTCCAACTAGCTCAGGTTTCGCACATTTTCCCCTCAAAGCAGGGAGGTGTGTGAGGACATCCTAGTGTTCAGACATGTAAGTATATTCTAAAGCTCTTTTAGTGGTGAAATTCCTTGTTCTCATACTTTACCTGTCCTAAGGAATGCCAGATTAACCGAATGAATGGCAAGATGCACCTGAAGAGAGAGACATTGATCCCACATGAAAATACACAGTTCCCCAAACCTAAAACATGGAGAGAAAGGCCACTAAGGATCCTACATGTTAGTGCACATGTTTCATCTGGAGGCCAAAGGCATAGTTCCCACTCTCCCTCAAGTAAATGCACAAAGTGACAAGAAAGCAACAAATGCAAGGGAAGAATTGATCAAACCCAACATCAGGAAAAGGGGAAGATCCCGTCCTAAAATGTATTGTGAAAGTGAGTACAGATAGTGCCACTCAAAGCACTCTGAAAACACATGGAGTCACACACACACAAAAAAAATCCCTCAGTTAAGAACAAAAAATCGCCAAGACCAATGGGGACTTGATCAAAGTGTAAAATGAAAAAGGTCGGACACGTAAACACAAACAGAAGGTGAAAGTGCTGTAATCACAGGGTAGTTCAAACCGAGAAAGGCCAGTTGAAATGATGAAGCATGTGCTGTCGCTTGCACCCACGACTATCCCCCTAAGGCAGTCAAATTCCTCCGTATCTTCAGCCATTCATGTCCCACAGATAAACCTGCCAGAAGTACAAGGCAGAGTGCAGTAAATGGTAAACAAGAAACAAGTAGGGTAACTCTTGCTCCCCATATCAATCCAGTTGAGGTTACCTGTGTTTGTTACCGTTCGTCTGTGTGTGTGTTTGACTATATTCGTGATAGAAACGGCTGTGTCAGTCTTGAATACGTGTTGATTTATATTTGTTCCTTTCTTCAGTTGTTGCTGCTGTGGAGGTGTGTTGGGTACAGTGTATGGGCAAACTTGAAACATCCATTTTGGGGCAGTCTCCTTGTCTGTACTGTGCGCTCTGTGTTGTCATTTCTGTTAGGCGATTCGGTGTCGTAAGCGGCATTCGTTTGGAGTTATGGGCCTGTAATTCTTTCATCATGGCAGCAAGAGTTAACCTACTTGTTCGTTATCTGCCGAAAGTAGTCTGTAACTTCCAGCCTGCTGCAAGACAGATGTCGGCGCCTTGACTTGGCATGCCTGGCTGATTCGACAAGACATACTAGTTTTTTAAAAAAGTAAGGTAGAGGCAGAGTCTTGGATTCATACACAACTAAGATAATGCATTCTGTGAGTGACAGCAAAGTCCCTAGTGTGTGGAGACATTGTTCGAAGTCACCAGCTGTGCCGTATAGCTGAAAGTTAGTTTCAAAGTGAGGTGACTGCAGGTGGAAATTGAAACCAATTATTAAAAGAGAAAATTATTATTATTTACCTGCCATGTAACAGGGACAAACAAACAACAAGACAAAACACAACACGTTCAGACCTCCTAGGCAAGATAAACAGTATTCAGGACAAGGAAAACGAAGGACCAGCAATCACTTTTATTCTCTTGAATTCAGCACAAGATGGGAGTTGAATTATTGATATTGAAGCGTCATGTTTTGTCTTCTGGTTTGTTTGTCGCTGTTATCTGGCAGATAAACTTTGATTTTTTTTCTTTCTTTCTAAAATATAGTTGAAAGTTTTCTTTGTTGCATGAAATTTATGGTGGGATTCCTCTGTGTATATTTCCGTGTATGTGCCCATGATACAGTTGATGCTTGCTTCTTGCAGGCAAATTTCAGTTGTCGGACGATGAAAGGCAAAAACTTGATGGTGAGGGCTTACCTTCCTTTCGCTGTGTGTAATTTGTGCGTGTGTGTGTGTGTGTGTGGGGTGTGTGTGTGTGTGTGTGTGTGTGTGTGTGTGTGAGTGAGAAAATGCACACACGCATGTGCGTGTGTGCGCAAATGCACACACACATGTGCGTGTGTGTATATGTGTGTGTGTTTGTGTGTGTGTATGTGTGTGTGTATATGTATGTGTGTGTGCGTCACTGTGTGTTTTGTGTAACTTTATGTGTGTAAGAAACAGGTCATGGAAATGAGGGATATTTATTTGGACAGTCTTTGTAGAAATATTTTCACTGTGTATGAGTGTGTATTTATATGAAAATGTGGCCCCCAGAATGATGCCAGGAACTCAAATGACAAATGATATGCTTCTGGATATTGCATGTTACTAATTTCCTCTTCTCTGTGATTCTCTTTCATGACCTTTTTAGATTTTAACTTTCTTTACTGCAGTCCTTTTATTTTCAACCATTGTGGCTCGTTCTCCTGTCTTTGAGCAGGAAGGTCATTGCATGTTTTTGGGGCCAGAATAGGTAGAGTGCCGGACTCGTAGTCTTGGTGATTCTGGGGTTGCAGGTTCAAATCTCCACTGGGCCATTTCGGTACAGGGGGATTTATCCCTAGGAGTTAGCATTGATTCTGACTCCATTTCCCAAATAATCCTTCGAATGAGACTTTAAGCCAAGTTAGATCTGGTTGCAAAGGGAGGCAACTGCAGGTGGAAATATAACAAGTGTTAAATGTAATTAATAGCGAACCGCCAACAAAACGTAGACAAATGAATCACAAGACAAAACACTTTGTATTGTGTTTTGTCTTGTGATTCGTTTGTCAATGTTTTGTCTTGTGATTCGTTTGTCTGTGTTTTGTCTTGTGATTCGTTTGTCTATGTTTTGTTGGCAGTTCGCGATGAATTACATTTAAAATTTATAAACCGAGGTTGTGTGTGTGAATACGCGCATAACATCTTGCACACACGTAAAATCCCATCACCAACTTTTGGAAGAGAAAGTCAGTGTGGCCATTGGTATGGATGACAAGCTACACATAGCATGCACCCTGTGTGAGAAACTGAACAAATGAAGGAAGTAAGGAAATGGAGTGAACGATATTGACTGGATGACATGGGGAAACGACCAAATGAAGCGCCGGCAGGCAGCTGTTCAGTCGGCGCTGCCCAGGTAGGCAGCCTGTTCCACACACGAGAGTGGATTATCAGCTTATGGAACCTTTAGCAAGGCATTTTATAAATTATTTGTTGTTATTGTTATTACTATTATTATTGTTATTATTTCTGTTGTGACAATTTCCAACAGAATGCCTGGAGCCTGGTTTTGTGGCTGAGGACCAGTTCATCTTACTCTGCCAGCAGCAAGCCAGCTACCAGAGTCTGTGCGTCCCCCAGTGCCGCTTGCTGGCACCGCTGCAAACTCAAGATGCGATGGTAACGTACAGTATACATACTACACCGTCTCTCCTCCTTTGTCTCTGAGAACTGTTATGGTGCTTGAGGTCTTGTTGTTAATCACTCATGTCGTAGTGACTAGATCGCCGTATTTGTTGTTATTTGTTGTGTTGTTGTTGTTTTTTGGTTGCTTGTGTATGTGTTTGTGTGTATGAACATTTACATGTGTATGTTAGTATTTGGTCTGTTACCCATAAATATCATTACTTTTGCCAAACAGGCATTCTTGAGTAAAATGCAATCCCCATCTTTTTTTAAAGATAAAATCTGTTTCATCCATGGAATGATAATGTTAATTATATTGCCCATTACTTTAATTATGTGCTCATTTATATAGCCCATTACTTTAATTATGTGCTCATTTATATAGCCCATTACTTTAATTATGTGCTCATTTATATAGCCCATTACTTTAATTATGCGCTCATTTATATAGCCCATTACTTTAACTATGTGCTGCAAGTGCTCTGTAAGAAAAGCAAGAAAAATGAGCTCTCCCGAATTAACCTCCCCAGCCCCTGCATCCCTCCCATCCCTCCCTCCCCAAACATCCACATGCATGTACACACACACACACACACACACACACACACACACACACACACACACACACACACACACACACACACCCATGCATGTAAGCACTCTCAGGCACACACATACACTTGGTTACACACTCACTCCTACAGTCGCATACACACATGTGCGCTTGCACACACAAACATGCACATGAGCATGCACGCACATATGCGCACATGGTCGCATGCGCGCACATGCACCTGCACACACACATGCATGCACCACGCGCACGTGTTTCGCACGCACACGCACACACACACGCACACGTGCACACACACACACACACACACACACACACACACACACACACACACACACACACACACACACACACACACATATTAACATATTCTCTGAGAGAGCTGATATGCCTGGAAATCTATGGTCATGACGGATATTTGGCAAATTTTAAGCAGGATTTATAGGAACATTGTGAATTAGACTGTTGTTCCAACTGAGGGACCTTGAGAAAAAAAGGACCTCTGACCTTTTGTTTTTTGTCTCCACCTCTTGGATTGTCAACTTTTGATTATTAGATGTGGCACTCATGATTCATTCCAGAATTCACTTAAAAGTCTTCTGTCACATAAATTGTAGAAATTAATTAAAATTACAAACATCATTTTTTGAACACTACAACCTAAAACCAGTATCATCAGACCCAGTGGGATCATCTCCATGGATACTGGGTCAAGGGAGAAAACCACTGTGGTTTTCAGCTCGGTACTGAACAGCCATTTGTTTCTTCGGTTCTAAACTTCTGTTACAGTTCTCTTCAACTCAAAAATCAACTTTTACATGATAGTTTTTGTCTATGTTAATTTCCTCATTTGAAATCCACATCAGTTTTTGCCTTTTTGTACTCCCAGTTCTTATAGAACAGGGAGTACTTTAGAATGGGAACGAAGAAATGCTGTCTGTGTGTGTGTGTGTGTGTCTGTGTGTGTGTGTGTCCGTGGTCAAAAATGTGTTCCACTCGCTCCAGACAAAACTACTGGGCCGATCTTTCTGAAAAATTGTAGGTATGTTCATTATGGATCAAGGATGATGCCCGATGTTTTAGTTTACCGTTACAGCCGTTACTAACGGCTGTAACGGCCTGTAACGCCTTTTCTTCTCCATGGAATATCTCAGAAAGTACTTGGCCGATCTTTGTGAAAATTAGCAGGTATGTTCATTATGGGTCTCGGATTATGCCCGAAGTTTTAGTTTACCCTGTTACAGCCGTTACTAACGGCTGTAACAGCCTGAAACAGTTTTTCTTCTTTATAGAATATCTCAAAAAGTACTCGGCCGATCTTTCTGAAAATTTGTAAGTATGTTCATTATGGGTCACGAATAAGGCATGATGTTTTAGTTTACCGTTACAGCCGTTACCAACAGCTGTAACGGCCTGTAACGGTTTTTCTTCTTTATAGAATATCTTAGAAAGCACTTGGCCGATCTTTCTGCAAATTTGTAAATATGTTCATTATGGGTCAAGAATGATGCCTGATGTTTTAGTTTACCGTTACAGCGGTTACTAACGGCTGTAACAGCCTGTAACAGTTTTCTTCTCCATGGAATATCTCAGAAAGTACTTGGCTGATCTTTGTGAAAATTAGCAGGTATGTTCATTATGGGTCTCAGATGATGCCCGATGTTTTGGTTTACCTCGTTATAGCCGTTACTAACGGCTGTAACAGCCTGTAACGGTTTTTCTTCTTTATGGAATATATCAAAAAGTACTTGGCCGATCTTTCTGAAAATTTGTAGGTATGTTCGTTTTGGGTCAGGATGATGCCCCAAGTTTTAGTTTACCGTTACAGCCGTTACTAACGGCTGTAATGGCCTGTAACGGTTATTCTTCTTTATAGAATATCTCAGAAAGTGCTTGGCCGATCTTTGTAAAAATTAGCAGGCATGTTCATTATGGGTCACGGATGATGCCTGATATTTTAGTTTACCGTTATAGCTGTTACTAACGGCCTGTAACAGTTTTTCTTCTTTTTGGAATATCTCAGAAAGCACTTGGCCGATCTTTCTGAAAATTTGTAGGTATGTTCATTATGGGTCACGAATAATGCCCAATGTTTTAGTTTACCGTTATAGCCGTTAGTAACAGCTGTAACGGCCTGTAACCGTTTTTCTTTTTTTAATAGAATATCTCAGAAAGCACTTGGCCGATCTTTCCGAAAATTTGTAGATATGTTCATTATGGGTCACGAATGATGCCCGATGTTTAAGTTTACCGTTATAGCCATTACTAACGGCCCATAATGGTTTTCTTCTTTATGGAAAATCTCAGAAAGTTCTTGGCCGATCTTTCTGAAAATTTGTAAGTATGTTCATTATAGGTCACAGACGATGGCCGATGTTTACCAGGATAGTCATTACTAACGGTTACACCAGTCCAAGACGGTTTTTCCTCTTTATGGAATATCACACGCGTATTCAGGATAAACTGGGAGTACGTTTATATGCTTTGCATCTTGTTAAAACATATATCTGTCCTTTCAGTTGCAGCGATGAATACATGAATGAATTGATAATGCAGCCAACATCGACATTAAGATTAAAACCAGAGGTTTCTGAACGCTGGGAATTTTGAATTTCATGCTCCTGTGATGTGTTGATTGTGCACTGCCTTCAAAATAGTTCATCAGTTTTTTAGTTCTTTGTTGCTGATTGTTGTTTGTTTCTTATTTTGCTTAACGAATAACAGTTATTTTAACGATTTGTCACTTGGCATGATTGATGTTGTCAGATCATAATTCATATTTTCAGTTCATTTGGATTTGGTGTGAAGTATGTCAATCGATGTGTGTTTTTCAGCAGTTGGTTGATGTTTCACTGATACATTCTGCGTTTTTTATTTTCATGTTTCCAGTTGGAAAGTGACAGCACGGTCACTGTGTTTGTGTCCAAGTTTGGCGTGAAGCTTGTAGAAGGTAGACTCACTGTCTGCTTTTTTTTTTCGTTTTCCTCTGACGGCTTTTTTCTTTTGGTGGGTTTGTTCATGGCAGACTTAACAGAATCTAGCATGCTTGCTTTGTGGAGAAAACGTTTTTCCTGCCTTCTTTCTTGCTTTTTCTTTTTTTTTAATAAAAACTTGTTGTTGCTTTTTTAAAAAACTTTTTAAACTTGTTGTTTGTTTAGAGTCTGTGGTGTGAACCCCATGCTACTCATCCCCAATTCCCCAAAGGCAGCCACTACCAGGTTAGCTCCCTTTGCAGTCAGCTGGGCTATAAGCAGCATTACCTTTATATACCTTACCTTACCTTACCTTACCTTACCTTACCTTAACTTGCCAGGTTAGCTTTGTTGTGATCTCAGCGTCAGCACTCAGCGGGCAGACAGTAGGGATAGATCTCCTCAAGGCAACGGACAAGAGAAGATTCTGCAGCGTCACTGTATGACTTTGTCCATGTAAAGAGGCAAATGATATGTGATTTAGCTGACACAGGACAGGAGACTGTAATTAATAAACTACCCTCCTCTGATGGCGGTAAGGGGTTTGTCAAGGCGCCAGATTGAATGATTGAATGATTCATTGGACAGAAACCAACAACAGATCCCAACTGCCTACAGTCCCTATAAATCATCTGAGTTTTAGGTAGTTCCTCTATGGTGAGAACATGGGGTGGTTCTTTGCTTTCGGGGGAGGGGGGGGGGGGACTCAAATTTTTTGTCTGTGTGTAATTGCTTGTCATCAGGCCTCCTGGAGACTTAATTCAGCTTTCTTAGTGTCTGTTTGACTAACTCCTGGCTGACACGGATTTGTCAGCTTTAAAGAATTTGACGTGAACGCTTCTTACTGACATGACTGTGGAGGGGGAATTGAGACTGAGGTGGCCTGGAGACCTGGACATGAAGGGCTGTGGGCAGTCTGTTCAGCCTATAAGTTGTTTTCCATGTAAATTTCACATCCGTCACTTGATTGTATGTTTTCATGAAATGTTTGGTTTTTTTTTAGTTTTTCCTGTAGAATTCTTCCTTCTAAGAATCTTAAGTTTTCTTCCTTGGAATGAAATGAGGCACGGAACAGTAAACAATAAACAAGTGGGGTAACTTTTGCTCCCATAAGAAAACTTAACACAGATTAACTTTTATTCAAGACTGGCACAGCCTTTTAAACTTGAATAAAGTCAGACAAATACATAGACGAACAATCTAATAGTGGGGGAAAAAACAAGCGCAGGCCAACAACGGAACTGTCTTCATAGTAATGACTTGGCAAAGATTTGGACTTAAGGATGGGGGGGGGGGGGGGGGGTGGGGGGGGGCGGGGAGTTGAAGATGGAGAAAATGAGAACTTGAAATTTGAAATTAAGAAAATGTATTACAAATATGAAAACTCTTCACTAGCTGCATAACTTAAGGGAATCATCGTAATCCCTTTTGAAAGCAGATGTATTTGTATTGCCTGCTCTGAGGCCTTTCGTCCGCTGGGTCGGAACTCATCAGGGAGACATGGCTGGTTGTGTCTGCGCTCCTGGCGTCAAATAGAGACACACCACAGTCCATAATACTGTGGTGTTCTCACCACCAAGGTGCAAAAAAGAATCCAATAGCACTCCCAAAGCAGCCAGTGAAGGGTAGTAAATGAAACCAAACGAAAGTGTGGGGAGGAAAAAAAGTTGCTGAAAAACTTTTTCCCCCACTATTAGATTGTTCGTCTATGTATTTGACTTTATTCAAGTTTAAAAGGCTGTGCCAGTCTTGAATAAAAGTTACTTTGTGTTAGGTTTTCTTATGAGAGCAAAAGTTACCCCACTTGTTTACTGTTTCTTCCTTGGGTTGTTTTTTTTTGTGTTTTTTTATTTTTCAAAACAAGTATTTTGACACAATTAAAATGTCTGTGAAACTGCTTCAATAAAGTTGTCAGCTAATTGAAAGCGAACATTAAGAGAACTCTGTGTTCTCTTTTGAGTCTCTTTTTACTGATATGTTAATCAATATAAATCTAAACTGATATGTTAATCAATATAAATCTGAACTGATATGTTAATCAGTATAAATCTGAACTGATATGTTAATCAGTATAAATCTGAACTGATATGTTAATCAATATAAATCTGAACTGATATGTTAATCAGTATAAATCTTAACTGATATGTTAATCAATATAAATCTGAACTGATATGTTAATCAGTATAAATCTGAACAGATTGGTTCCTGTTCTTTTTCAGAACACATCTATTTTGATTGGCCTTTCTATGAATAGAAATCTCAATTGATGGTTTTTCTATTTCCATCAAGAAAAATCATTTTCTACAGGTTCTTTTTTTATCTTTAAAATCACTTTTGATTGGTTGTTTTTGTCTTGAGTTGTATTTTTTCCAGTCAGTAGAATTTAATCAATTGGTTATCAGTGGAATTTTCATTGAAATCATGGAATTCTGTATGTGTGTGTGTGTGTGTGTGTGTGTGTGTGTGTGTGTGTGTGTGTGTGTTTAATCAGTTGAAATCTCTCTTGATTGGTTCATTTTACGTCAGTTGAAACCACTTTGGATTGATTCTGTTCTTGTCAGTAGAAATCTTTTTCAATGGTTATTTTTCCACTTACTGTTTTTGTTTTTAACAGGGAAACCACTTTGGGTTGATTTTTTTTTTTTGGTCATCAGAAGCAATCTCTTTAATTATTTTTCCACTTACTGGTTCTTTTTTAACCGTAGAAACCTCTTTTGATTGGGTTTGAGTTGGGTTTTTTTCATCTGTAGAAAAGCTTTTAATCAAACGTTTGTTGACATTTATTTTGGTTACTTCCCCCTTGAAACTAATTCCGGTTTTACTTTTTAACACCAGTAGAATTTGCTGTATCCTTTTGAGATATCTGTTGCAAAGGAAATATTTTTACATTTTTCTTTTTTTTTTTTCTTTCTTTTTTTTTAATCTTCTGAGAATCCTCAAAGACATTTATTATTTTTCACAGAAGATCTGCGGTCAAAATATCTGTTTTACTTTCTTTTTCTTTTTTTTTTGCCTGCCGTATCTTGCACATCCTGTCACTGGCGTTGTTCTTTTCACATTCCACGCCTGCTTACCCTGTAGTCAGCCTCAGCCTTGTCTCATCACATCCCCGGCGCCAGCGGTTCACAGGGAACAGTCATAGGGTCGGGCCCGGAATAGCTCAGTGGTAGAGCGCTGGACTCGAACTCTTGGGGTCGCGGGTTCGAATCTCTGCCGGGCCGTTTCTGTACAGAGGGATTTTTCCCTCGGAGTTAACATTGGTTCTGACTCCATTTCCCATACAGTCCTTCCAATGAGACTATAAATCGAGGTTCCGTGTGTGAACGCACGCATAACATCTTGCACACACGTAAAATCCAATCACCAACTTTTCGGAAGAGAAGACCAATTTGGCCGTTGGTATGGATGACAGGTTACACATAGCATGCACCTACCCCGAAGTTGGAGTATGGCTGCCTTAATGGCGGGATAAAAACGGTCATACACACAAAACTCCACTCCCTTTGTTGGGTAGATGGGATTAATGATTAATCCTTGCCTGTCTTTACAGGGAGTGTCGGCAGGTGCATCAGCCTGCGTACGCGCAAAAAAAAAAAAAAATCCATTCCATGCATGAAAATGTCACCAAGTAGTAATTAATATTCAGTCTGTGATTTGCATTTGCAGCAATATTTTAGATATTGGTAAGGTTGACATTTTCTAGAAAATTGTGATCATGTATGATTTACTGCTTTATACGTTGATAAAACTTATGTCAAATTTTATGTAGATACGGCTCCAAAAATGTTGATTGGCATTGTACGCAAATTCCGTAAAGATACAGCTGGAAATTTATCAAAATTAGACCATTTAATGCAGTTCCTATCCAGCAGCGGCACAGATGTAGGCAAACGTCTCTCAAAATAGACAGCAGAGATTGGTCCCGTGGAAATACCTGTTGCCAAATACAGTCAAGCAAGTGCTTCTCATTCATGGTGAATCACAGAAGTGAAACTTCATGGAAGCAGCAAATTAAATGGCTTCACTTGGTGTGTTTTTTACAACAACAGTTATAAAATATTACTAGTACATTATAAGTTTGCCTCTGTGATTGGTTCAAATAAAATTTAAAAGTGCAAGGAAAGTTGGGGGAAAATATGAAAATAAAAGCTTCAGAAACGGTAGTTACAGTGGATTATGTAGAAACTGAATACTTGAAGCAAGTATGTGCAAAAAAAAAAGTTCAGGCAAAAATACTTTGAGGTTAAAGGACAATGGGATAATGAGGTTAGCCTTGCTTTGGAGTTTGGCTCACTACCTGCGTACCCTCAGCAGGCAGCCACCCGCGACCCCTTACCACCCACACACCCCCTACCACCCCGCACCTTTCCCGTTGCTTCCCCTTTTGTTGTTTGTGTGTTTTGACAGTATGGTACCCACTGTCTTTATAACAAAACAACTAATTTTGCTTGGCACAGAATGAGTGACTGACTAATTAGTGCACCACTAGCTTTAGCTTCTCGACACACTCATTCTGTTTATGGCTGGACTACACAGATAGGACCTTGATACTCGTGGCACATGTTTCAAATAGGCAAATTGGCTCTTTTTGTTTTTCATCTGCATGCTGAAAGAGCACCCCACCACCGTCACATTGCCTACATGTTCATCTCAAACACAACTTTAACAATCAGTTCTGTCCAGAGTGCCATGGCAAGATTCATGAGGTTCATGTTGTGCTGATAATGTGCCCATTTTCATATAATACTCTGTGCAATTTACAGTTATGAAACTCTCTGTATGGCTCATGTTTTACGTTATTTCGTTTTATGTTTTTTCGTTGTATGTTATTTCCTTAGTCATTTCTAAAAGAGGTCAACATTTTTCATCTGATTACAGATTTTACAGAAGAAAGACTTTAAACAAAATTTCTGGTATGTTCTGATGTGTTTAGAAGGTCTATTTTACAGGGCTTAAAATCCTCCTCGGATCCGAGAAATTCCTCGGGAAGCCAAAAAATTTCTGGGGAAAAAAAATCGATTTCCTCGGGGGAAAGAAACCCGATCTAAAACGCCCCAAACGCGTCCGCATTCGCATATGGTTCTGATTCGTATTCGGTTCAAAGTCGCAAACAGCCATTTCGCACCGGTAGCTTTAGGCGCCTAATCTATCAAGATGGCGACTGTGAGAATCATCGAACGTGGAGAGAAGTTTGACGAAAGCGGGATCAAAAACAAATGGAGGTGGGAGTGGACTTTAAAGTCCGTGAAAGTGAGGTCAGATCCCGATGAATTCGAGCGGATCGGTCAACATATTCGAAAGGTTGACGTGCCAGCAGTGCAAGATGTGTACTGTGCACCACAGACATCGTCTACACTTTCCGCGGGATCGTCGCACTGAAAGAGCATCTTGTCACAAAGAGACCCGCGATCGCAGCTTTCCCCTGCAGACAAGGGGAAGGGAAAGAATATTTCTGCAGCTTGGCTGTGCTTGTCGTAAGAGGCGACAGAAACCAGCCCCTCTCAGATTGCTTAGTTCCACATTCCAAACGTGAGTTTTGAATTTTGATAACTGTGTCTCCACCAATAACCATTTTGTTTTGTCTTGATAACCTGTTGGTCTTTTTTATGCTCTTTTCACATGAAATGTGTTGATATAAATATCATTTTTAGATTTAGATGTTTAAGACCTTTGTCTTGTCTTTGACAGTGGATTGAATATCTGTATGGATGTACCTTTTCTGCATTAAATCTTGCACTTTTTCTGTGCAATTTTTTTCCCAAAAGTAGGGCTCAGAATGAGCCAGAGTGCACAGATTTTGTTCTAGATTTTTCAAAATTTTCTGGGGGGCATGCCCCCAGACCCCCCTAGCAGGGCGTGCCTGCTTTGCAGGCACGCATTCGTGGCTTCGCCACTTCAGAAATTTTCCTCTGATTTTTGGATAGACCATTTTAAGCCCTGATTTTAAAGGGTTGTGTGGATGAGTTTTTCTCTTTTTTTTGAATGACTTTTGAGTAGACTTGAACGCTGATACAGCTCTGATATTCCCCTTTGCGGTTGGCTGGGCTATAAGCAACATTACCGATCGTTTCGTTGGTACAATATATGAGTTGGGAACTGAAAATGTTGGTTTAGCCAAACAATTTTTAAGAAGCATTAACCAAAGCTTAGTGAGGGAAAGCCATGACTTTGAGAGCTGATGTTGATGTTGGTGACATTGATGTTGGTGGTGTTGATGTTGATGTTGGTGATGTTGATGTTTGTGACGTTGATGTTGCTGATGATGACAGGTTCCTCTGACAGTCCCGTCACCTTCACCTGGTTTGAAGTGGTGAGTTGGACTCTGAACAAGGAGGAGACCACTCTGACTTTCTCATGGATGCCTGACGAGAAAGGGGAGCCAGTGACGTCCCTTTGTCCAGCCTGCAAGTGAAGCTCTTGTTGGCGGGAGTCTTGGAAATGATCACTGTTTTACAGGTATTGTCAGCACGGCTTTGGGTGGTGTATGGAGCTGTGCCGTCATCTGGTGTTATTCTCATTTATTTGTCTTTGCTCTTCAATGTCTTGATCCTTTTTTTTTTTTCTTTGGGGGGAGGAGGGTTGTGGGCAGTTTCTACAACTCCAACAATACTGAATTAATCAGGTGACAAGCTACGGAGATTTCAAACACTCCGATGGACATTGGTTGTCCATTCTGTTGTATTGTTAGTCAGTTGTTGGGAAATTTGTCATTATGTGTGGCGCTAATATGCATTTTAGATTGATTTTTTAATCTTCATAAATTTGTGTGTGTGTGTGTGTTGCTGGGTGTAATTAATGCAGCAGAGTGGCTGAGTTACTCAGCCCAGCGTACATTGTAATGAATTGTTTATATTGCTATATTATGTGTGTATAAGTGTGCGTGTGTGTGTCACTGTGTGTGTGTGTGTCTGTGTGTGTGTGTGTTTGTCTGTGCGTGCGTGTGTGCATGTGTGTGTGTATGTGTGTGCACGCAAGTGTGTTTTACCATTCTTTTTTTTCCTGGTGGTGATTATTCTTTTTCTCTTACTTACCTGATAACACTGTGTGGTTTTATCTGATCTGGGTGCAGTTGATTAGAAAGGCAAAACAGCTGCCATGTTGAAAGTGGTCAGCATCATGGACTCCACAACGCTAACCACTTTAACATGACAGCTGGCGCAGCAGAACTTGGACACAGCTGTGCATTGAGGAGCTAGAATGAGCGCTGTGAGAAACAGTGCTACTGAGCGGGTATGGAAATTCCCCGAAGATGGAGTATGGCTGCCTTAATGGTGGGATAAAAATACGGTCATGCACACAAAACTCCACTCCCTTTGTCGGGTAGATGGGTTTAATACTTACCTGTCCATATAGGAGTGTCCGCAGGAGTATCAGCCTGCGTACGCAGAAGAAGAAGAAGAAGGTATGGAAAATCATACAGAACAAAACAACAGAAAGACGTTCACATTTTTGACTAGGAGTAATGGAAAAGGTGGCAGGATTTTGGACTTGAAGAGAAAAAACGTCAGGAGAGCTAGGCCTACTAAGGGAGCTCAGCCCACCAGAGGGTGATGGAACTGGTGCTCCACCGTCAGTTTGTTTTGCCGTTTGATCAACTGTACCCACATCCGTGCTGGGTTGGATTACCGCTGAGAGGACAGGGGGAAATAGGGGGCATAGAAGAAGAGACAGCAAAAGATGAGAGAAAAAGAAAAAAAAACAAAGGGAACCCCCTGACTAACTCAACTCTATTCAGTTCTTTCCCTTGAATTTCAATCACCGGTGATCGATGGTTTTCTTCCCGGAATTACGGTATTTAAAACAACATTTTTGTTATCTGAAGCAATATAACGCCTAGAAACCTGAAATAGACACATTCATCACAAAAATAATATAATTTTAGAAATAATGCGCAGAATGTTACGAAAAATTTAACACATAAACGAATACTTACTTGTAAGTTGATGTTTGTGTGTAGTTTCCTGAGTGTAGGTTTCTGTAAACGGAGGGATATTTGAGATGCGCATGCGCAGTTCCGCCATATTTCAACGCAGGTTTCTGTAAACGGAGGGATATTTGAGATGCGCATGCGCAGTTCCGCCATATTTCAACGCTCAGATCATTATTGATACTTCAAATCATGATCTAGATCCAGGTCGACTGTCAATAGATGTTTGTGCAACCAAAGTTTTGTAATTCAGTTGACAAAAGCTTGATCTCTTAAAACACTTTCAGCAAACCCCTTTTTTGGGTGGGCAATTTTAGAAAGAAACTGGGAGGGCAAATATCCCTCCGTTTACGGAAACCTACACTCGGGAAACTACACACAAACATCAACTTACAAGTAAGTATTCGTTTATGTGTTAAATTTTCCTTTCGTGTAGTTTCCGCTAAAACTACGGAATATTTGAGACTTCAACGTTGGTGTGCACAAACATCCATTTCATAAAATACATACTCTAGTCGACTAGTTTTCACATTGCAACTTTAGCAGTAACATTATAACATAACTCGGTCAAGTCAATATACACAATTTATTCAACAGTATTTGAATCTCTTACACATTGATCTTCAAGTGGTAAATTGTGATGAATATATACTGGTGCAGGCTGTTGAGCCTCATATGTAATTCCACCAAATATACTTTGTGTAGTAAAAAACAAAGAAACATCTTGTAAAAGGACATCATAGAAAAAACTGTCCTTAAGAACTTTGTAAAAAACTCCATGTTGTGAATTAAAGCAAATAATACTAGCACCTTTGCTTTAAAAACACATTAATTTGTGTCACCCAACAACAAGGTCAAAATATTTCCCAATAATACTGGAACACAAGAACAGAACAGACACACAGTTTTGCAAAAAAATTGATAATACTGAAACACAATAAATTTGATCACTGTCTGTATTATACATTGAAAGGAAGTGCTTTTGCTTTGGTTGCAACACATACTAATTGTCTTTGGAAAAGTACTTCAGAATTGATGAACCTTGTGCACACTGTACAGCAGAGTGTGCTTCCAATGGTCTGTTGTAGAACTGTGAAATGTGGCATTTGACCACCCAGCACTTTTCAGAATGTCAGCCACTGGTACTCCTCCCTGAACATGGCAGATGATGCTGCTCCACGAAAACTGTGATGCAAAGTTGTAAATTCCTGCGTCCCACAAAATATTCCTCAACCAACGTGACACAGAGTCCTTTGTGGCAGGTCCATGAGGGCGTACATAACACAAAAGAAGCTGATTTGTTTTACTGTCTTTTCTCAATCTCTTTTGTCCTGGAAATGTATTCTTTCAAACATCTTACAACACACATCTTTTCATCCTGAAATTCCTGTAAATGCAGAACACATCTGTTATTTCCTGGTCTTGATTGTTTGAGTTTTTCAATAATGTGGACAGTGCATGCGTTTCTTGTAAATGTAATGCAGCTGAGCTTTATCAAATGAATGGTTTGTACTCTCTGAGCTGTGGACAACAAAAGCAGTGCACATAATTTCATTGTTAACTGCTTTAGAGATAAATCAGGGTTTTCAGCTTGTTTCCTTATATGCTCTAACAGTACAGACACATCCCAAGTATGTGAGTATCTGGGCATAGTAGACGTAAGTTCAAAAACACCTTTCAGAAATCTGACTATCTTAGGATGGGAGCCAATCGACTTATCTGTGTCTGTAATGATTATGGCAGAGAGGGCACTCCTGGCCGTGTTGATCGCACTGTAGCTTAACCCATCTTCAAACAAAACTGTCAAAAATTCAATCACAAGGTGGACAGGTGGACGAAAGGGATCACAATCCCGTTCAACACAGAAAAATTTCCATTTCTTAATGTAGTGTGCATACTGCTTTTGGGTAGAGTCACGCCATGATGCACAGACAATGTGACAAGCTGTTCCAGAAAAGCCTTGTGCCTGCATTGCTTCCCAGATAACACACTGCAAGAAGTTGAAGTTTTCTGTGTAGAGGATGAACCTCGTCTGAATGACCCAGCTGCAAAACACGTTTTCCTTTTGGAAGTAAAATGGGATGTTGAATGAGAAGCCTTAGCATTTTGGGGATACCACACTGCTGTTGGCCAGTGTGGTACGATGACTAGTCCCTTCTGCTTGATCCTCTTCCGTTGGATCAGACTGAAAGGTGGAAAAGCATAGACTATCCATCTGTTCCAATCCACTGTGAAAGCATTTATTGCCATAGCTTCTGGATCTGGTTCCCAAGACAAGAAAGGTTTGATTTTGATAATTTAGTCTAGAAGCAAACAAATCAATCTGTGGGAACAGCACTTTCTGTGACAGTTTCTGAAAAATAGTTGGATAAGCCTCCACTCTGTTCTATCATTAAACTGTCTTAACTTTCTGTCTGCTTCCACATTTTGTTTTCCAGGCAAAAAACTTATCGTTAACTCAACTCCATTGTCCTTACACCAGATCCAGATATCTTTTGGCAATCACATTACAAACTGCTGAATGTGATCCACCCATTTTCCTGATATAGGCAACAGCACGTGTTGTCACATAGCAATTTTTACATGTTACCGTCTACTTCTTTACTGAAGCTTTTAAGTCCATACTCTATAGCCAACATTTCAAGGGCATTAATGTGAAAAGATTTTTCACTTCTTGACCATCTTCCTCCTGTTTCTCTTCCATTACAAACTGCCCCCCAACCCCCTAACTTTGAGGCATCAGTTGTTATTTCAACAGAGGAAACTTTAATCTCAAGTGGATAAAAGCTAGCATTAACATTGTTTATCCACCAGTTTAACTCTCCTTCTGCTTCTGGTGAAAGAGAAATAACTGCATCAAAATTTCCTTTGTTCCTCTTGAGTGCTACAGTTTTCAAACTTTCCAACTCTCTGTAATACAATGGTCCCCATGTCACTGCAGGAAAGGCAGCTACCAATTTTCCTATGACCTGTGCTAACTCCCGGATTGAAAATGAAACCCTGCTCATCAAGTTCTGACATGCTGTTACAATCCTTTTCTTTTTTTCCGCAGACAAAATCACAGTCATAGACTCTGAATTTAAAAGAAATCCAAGTATTTAACTCCTTTGTTGGTGTAAGTACAGACTTTTCCTCGTGTATGGTAAACCCCAGTCTTTGAAAAATCTCAACTGTTGCTTCAACATTTTGCTTACACTCCTCTTGACTTTGACCTTGCAAATAACAATCATCAATGAATGAAGCTGACAAGAAATCTTGTGATCTTAAATGAGCATAGACTGGTTTCATCAATTTTGTGAAGTAACGAGGACAATTTGCAAGACCATTTGCAAAACAAGTGTATGCATATAGCTGCCCTCTCCATTTAAATTTCAGGTATTTTCTGTGTTCTGGATGAATGGGCACTGAATAATATGCATGTCTCAAATCATCTGAAGCCATGAAACACCCTTTTTTCATCATATTTGTGGCAGATGATAGATTTTCCATTTTAAAATGCTCATACTGAACTGCCTCATTGAACCTTTTTAAATTGAGTATGAGTCTGTAACTGCCGTCTGTCTTGGGGATCAGAAATATTGGAGAAATGATTTCTCCTTCTTCATGGCTTGATTTTTCAATCACCTTTAAACTCAGAGAATTTTGGATTTCATTATCTGCTTCTTGCCATAAATTTCCTTGGACTTGATTTGGGTTGAATTATGACATTCTATTTCTGAAATTTCATCAATAGGAATTTTTGATCCAGTTACCATTGCCAATATAAATTCATCAGATGTCAATTTGCTGCCATTCCTTGACAAATTGTTTCAACCTTCCAGCTTGAAAATCCCGTCTTGTGATTTTTAATACTCACTGACGGGCCAGGTTCAGGAGTATTTAGACTGGTTTTGAACTGGTTCATTCGGCCACGTGGTCTCTGGCCTCGACCCCTGGTCCCTCTTGGATGGCTGTTGGGAAACTGTACGTGGAACGGGGTTGGTTCCATCCCCAATTCCTCCCTCTGCCTCGACTGGGGTGAGGGAAGATCCATGATCCGTTTTTTTACCCTGTTTGGGGAAAAAAACTTTCTGCCTCTGGCAGACATTGACAAAGTCATTTGTTCTCAGTTTGGAGGTGGAGTCTATCTGAGAGAGCGCCAATTTCAAATCATCCCCGAACAACTGATCTGTAATGGGGATCTCATCTGATGTTAATTTTTTGTACTTCTTGTTGATGTTTTGAGATGAGAAAATTTTTGCCCTTCTTTCCATTGAAATATCATGGGCCATCTTCAAATTCAAGCCCATTGCATCTGAAATCTGCTGGACAGTTTGACCATGCTTTTCCCCCTCTGCTGCCAAGGTGTCACAGGCTTTTGCAAGGGCAAATGTAGCTCTCAGTCAACTTTTCTGGATCTTTTGAAAAGTCAGGTCAGCTGTTTTGCTGTTGTAGTCCATGATGGACCACATCTCACTGTTGACTCTTGGGACAACAAGTGACTGGCAGTTTTCTGGCCGTTTGTGGGCTTCCAACTTTTTGATCATTTTGCTCTCATCCATTTTCCCTTTTATCATTGTGGTCAAAATACCTGCCATTTTGATCTGAAATTGGGGGCCAACATCTGATTCTTGCTCATACTCTTGTTTTATCTGCTCCAGAGCAGATTCTTCCTCACTGTCTGACTGAGAAATGAGGCCATCATCATCATCAACTGCATTTTTTGCCAGCAGTTTTTCCATTTGTATGTCTGGATCATCATCATCATCATCAACATTTTCGTCATTCCTCTTTTCCCCTTTGTGTGTTTTGGCCATGTTTTTGTTCTTTTTCTTCTTGTTAATTGTTGATTCTTTTTCCCGCCTTTGTCCGCGTCAGACTGCGGGGTTTTTTTTCCTCTGAGTGCGACCGTCTTCGTTTTCGTTTTCGATCTTCACTCATGGACTTCAAATGTTGAAGTAGCTGTTCATTTTGCTCCTTCAGTCGTTCCCATTCTTCCCTTGGAAACGTAACTGTGCCAGTTTGTTTACTTTGTTTGTCTTCAACACTGGGAGCGTCCCCAATAGCTGGCATTCATCTGGTTCCAAGTCAGAACCCACTGAAGAACATCGGGACTCGCGGTCCAACTCCATCTCCATTATTTACTTGATAATTTTCGCCCTGTGGGCGCTTTTTCATCAAATACGAGTAGTCTACAATATATTGTGATTTAAGCCAAAAAACTTTTGAAATAAAAGGAAAAATATCACCTGATTTAAGAAAGCTTTTCGATTTTTGTGCTTGGGCTTGTATCTTCTGCGTGTTCGTATGACGGTCAGCAAACGCGTTATGGCGGAACTGCGCATGCGCATCTCAAATATTCCGTAGTTTTACCGGAAACTACACGAAAGGAAATTCCGAAAAATTCATGCAAAATGCAAAAATCTTAAAAACTGTTGAGAGTCAATGCAACGCAAGGTGCAGGAGGCAGTGAGTCAGTGTAAGCAGAGGAAGCAGACCACTTTACAGTGAGATTCTCTCTGATGTCCTCTCCATCCTCACAGAATATCGGAGTCAGCAGAAATTCCTAAACCTGGCTCTCAAGTAAGGCCTTCCTACATCATTTGCACATAACCCTGCTCATTTATGACATGACGTGGTAGTTCAGAGGTGAAGGAGTCCACGTAGGCAGTGAACTGTGACCTTGTTGGGCTGCAGGCTTTTGCTACAACTCTGTTGCTGTTTACGGAATACACCACTGGAGACACCTTCAAAATGGCATCTTGGACAAAAGTTCAGGAGCCAAGTTTTACCCTCAGAAGCTATAGATGGAAGTAGCAGACCTGTTTATGCATATGGTTTCGATGTGTTTTGTATATGTGTTTGTCACCTGATTCCCCTCCATGCTACAAAAATTTAGAAGATTTGTACGCACCCTTTGTTGAAAAATATGCTCATTTTTTGTTGAAAAGTGCAGTAATAGCAATTTTAGGTTGATCAGTTTTCAAGTACATGTATTCTTCTCTTTTAAAATTAGGAACTCAAGGTCAAGATATTCTTTACAAAAAAAAAGGAAAAGAAAGAAAGAAAACAGAGGGAGCGCTGCCTGTGTTCCTGATTTAAAAACACACTGTAAAGTGGCCCACCATGATGTAGATGATACTGTAGAGAAGTGATGTGGTGGTTTATTTTTTTGTTGTTTATTTGTGTTTTCCAGAAATCAGACAAGACGGGCGCAGCTTTTCACACGGAGATGATCACGGTAAGAGATGACGGGTGTACAGTGTGGGAAAACGGGCTGTACGACCCTTCCAAGGCGAAGCTGGTCAAGTACAATATTTGACGTCTTTCATTTCATCATGCAGTGGGTTATTTTGTGTCCCTCGTGATCTCCAAGATCGTCCCGTGGCTCCGCTGTCCTCCCTCTTGTGACCAGATGTCTTCAAGAATCTGTTTGGACAATTTTTTTAAATGGTTCTTCATTAGTTTGGTACATCAGATCATGCCCGTTTTGTAGTCTTCGACAATTTCTGAATATTTCTTTGTTAGTTTGCATGGTTCGTACGGTCCTTTCAGGTGCTTTAAAGTGCTGTGAAATTGGGTTTTATTTTAAAGGCCTTTAAAGTACTTTATATCAGCTAGGCAGTCCTTTGAAACAGTCAAAGGTCCTTTTAAAATTGTTGCGGTTAGTTTAAATCCTTTAATTGAGCCAAAAGGCTACACAAAATCAACTACAACAGCATTAAAAAGCAAACCGAATTTAAAATTCCGTTGTCTTCGTTGATTTTGTCAGTAGCAGACGATATATTATCAGTCTAACAGTCACAGTTTTCCTGGAAATCGGCAGATCCCGTACGCGAGATTTAACGCGTGACTTAACATGCGCCATCTTGTTCGCGGCTCCAAAGTTTCTATTTGTCTCAGAAAGCAACAGAAAAATGCCTGGGAAGTGCTCCTTTCAAGATCGGTGGTTGCGTGAGGACAGCTACAAAGGCAGGGAATGCTCACAGAGCCTACAATCAGTACCTGGAAAGTCAAAAGACTGATGAAGCAGACAGAGTGAAAACCTTGAAGAGAAAAAAAATGGATGAGGACATACAAGATGTCAAGAAAAGGAAGCTGGCTGCAGAGAAAGATTCACGGCACTTGTTTGAGGAAGCAGACAATCTTTCCGCAGAGGCAAAACGGCAAAGGAGCCTCACTCTATATGACCGTGCTGATGCTCTTCGTGTGTCTGCCAAAGACAAAGAGGAAATCGTGGCAACACTGTCTAAGCAACTTCTCAAAATGGAGGAGGAACGAAAGAAACTGAGTTAGTGCTGCTTCTCTTCACCCATTCCCCACCCAGTGCTGCTTCTCTTCACCCATTCCCCACCCAGTGCTGCTTCTCTTCACCCATTCCCCACCCAGTGCTGCTTCTCTTCACCCATTCCCCACCCCAGTGCTGCTTCTCTTCACTCATCCCCACCCCAGTGCTGCTTCTCTTCACCCATTCCCCACCCAGTGCTGCTTCTCTTCACCCATTCCCCACCCAGTGCTGCTTCTCTTCACCCATTCCCCACCCCAGTGCTGCTTCTCTTCACCCATTCCCCACCCAGTGCTGCTTCTCTTCACCCATTCCCCACCCCTCCCTCATCACTCATCAAACTAGACTCTGGACTCTGCCTCTCTTAGTCACATTCATGCGACTCGAGTTGTGTTGGTGATGCCTCCTCCTATGTTCCTCTCCCTCTACCCATATTTTGTGACTTAATCAAAATGTACTGTGAATCACCCAGCTGTAGCTTATTTTCTTGGGGCCCACTTACTGACATATTTCATGGTATCAAGACTGTTGTGCAAGACTTGTGCAAGTGAAAGTCCAGGATTGGGTGTTACCCTCATATAGGAAGAAAGGTATGTTATTGCTTTCTCAGTTATAACTTGGTTAAATTTTGTCCTTTGAAAAAAAATTATGGTCCTTTAAAGGTCCTTTTAAGGTCCTTTTTTTGCAGTCATGTCAAACAGTGGGAACCATGGTTTGGTACATTAGATCATGCCCATTTTGTAGTCCCTGTTCGATCGTTTTAAGGTAATGATTGTTCAGCGATGCGATCCCTGAAAGCTGTTACTGTAACTATTTTGTTAGAGTATTTAATAGTGTTTGAATGAACTTTCCTGAAAGTAAGGGTTTGTGTGGCGAAAAAAAAAAAAAAGAAGCAAAAACTGATTTTCTGTGTTGACAACACAAGTGGTTGATAGATTAAGCAAATAAAGGAAAATGAGCGGTCCAATGATAAGGTCGTCTGCCTGTGGAGTTGTTTACTTGGATTGTGTATGTTCACTCATGTTTTATCTTGATCTTCTTTGTAGTTGTGTTGACCCTCATGTCTCGTTCTTCCACAGACAACTCAGAGGCTAGTGAAAAGCCCAGCATGCAACAGAAACCAGTTGAAATGATACCTTGGATTAAAATGTGTTATTTCAAATGCTACTTTATGTCATTGTGGATTTTGATGTGTGTGCTTTCCCTTAACCGCCATTTCAGGGGACGTGACCTTATGCCACTGTCCTGATCTGGCTTTTGTTACTGGCTGTTGTAGTGTGACAGGGTGTCGGTGTTGGACTAGTTCGTTGCATTAATGTCGAGGTCAGGCCTCTGAAAAGCCGGGTCCATGAGACGGTGTTTCCTACTCTTTCACAATGTGTTTCATCACATAGTTATTTATACCTGTGGCTACAACCCTGCAAACTTTCACCTTGTTATGTACCAGAAGTGACTGAGCATATATGGACTAGCTCACACACAGTGATGTTTTTGTGATGAAACTTAACCCATGACGGGGAAACGTTAATGTGTGTGTGTGTGTATCTGATATACCATATTTACCGCTGGGAAGATGAGTACGATTGTTCTGTGAATGCCTCTGACTCCTGAGCAACCATGATACGGTTTCAAGAGTGCTGTTAACTGCATTGATGTGATTTTTATTTTCAAAAAAATAAAGATTGAAATGTTCATTAAACATGAGGCTATTGATTGTATAGTCATATGGACTGATACTTGATCTTTCATTGATGATGTATACACCCTGATCAGATTTTCAAAACGTTTTGCGTATTCATTCCATATTTAGTCGAAGTGCATTACAGGGTAACTCTGTTAGTCCATATTTATATACAATAGTGCATGGATGAGTGTGTGCTGGTATGCATCTATTGGTTTAAGTGTCTGTATTTTTCAAAAACATGATCATTCCCTCTTAAGTGATTTTGTACATGAACATGACATTTTGCCGTGACTTTGCTGTATGAATTTTTTGATTCACGGGTAGGTTTCCTTGTTCTGAAATGGCTTTACACTTTTTTTTGGTCTCATATTCCATTTGTAATAAGTAGGGCTTTATCCGTTGTATGACAAGAGGATCCCAAGGGAGGGGGCAGGGAAGGGGAGGGGGGGAATTAGGGACCCACTCCAATCAGGGGAAGGGAGACAACAGCACTTCTCTGGGTCCCACGCGCACCTTCAGATGTATTTCTCTCTTCTCTCAGGCCAAAAAATAAAAAGGGATTTTTGTCAGCAGGGGAGGGGGGGGGGGGAGGGAAGGGGGGGCTTGTATGGGAGAGGGAGGAGGAGTTGTTCCTGAAACACCGAAAACCCTATCCCCTCCCCCGGCCGTATTCCAGCCTTTTTTGTCGTCATGTGGGGACTATAAGGTGAGACTGAACACACTGTTTATTAGTGACCTTTTATGTGTATTTTTTTTGCGGTGCCTTCAAGCTTTTTTTTTCTTTTGGCTACAATTTTTGTGATTCATTTGAGGGCGATACATTAAAAAAAGATATACGTTGTTTATAAGTGTGAATGCAAAAAAAAAAAAAAGAAAGAAACAAAGAAATTGTGGTAACTTGTGTGTGAATTTGTCCTAGAAAGTAGATATGACAGAGCCATGCGCCAGTGTGTGTGTGTGTGTGTGTGTGTGTGTGTGTGTGCGTGTGTGTGATGTGCTATATTTATGGTGATATATATTATGTGTGTTTGTGTCCATGAGTTTGAATACAGACATATTCTGTCTCAGCTGAGTGTGTTGGCATGTTTGTGTGTTCGTACATGCAGACAATACAATCATAATGTAATTCGTGTACAGTACATGTACCTATACAGATGGATTCTTTGGCTGCATGCTATCGTTTTGCTCTGTAAGAAAAAAAAATGCTCAGTTGATTGACAGAAGCTCAAAGAACAATACAGAAAGTTCTTGTCTGTCAGTAACATGTTTTCTCTAAATGTTGAAGCTGAATGTAACTGATTGATTGTGCTAGAAGAAGCTCAACAAATAATTCCAAAGCTCCCTTGCATCAGTAGATTATCTTCTCTTGCACAGAAGATGAAAGAGGAAAAAAGTTAGTCGACCCGACAGGAACTCAAAGAACAATACAGCGAGTTCCTCTCTGTCGGTAACTTATTTTCTCTCTAAATGCTGGAACTTAATTTATGAAAATATAAATGATTGTGCAGGATGAAGCTCATCAATTAATTTAAAAAAAAAAAAAAAAGAACTGCTTTGCATTAGCTTCTCTTGAGGAGTCAGATGTTCATATAGCCATTAAATGTTTATATGGAAAGAAACTTGACAAATAGTACTGTAAATCTGCTGTCCGCCAGTAGGTTATCTTCTTTTATGTAGTTTCAAAACGAACTGCCTGAGGGTGGGAAATGAAGCCAAATTTAGAAAGAGAGGGGATTAGTTTCCACCAAGGACACAGACAGATCACAGGATAGCTGTTTCTCTTTTATGTAGCTTTTTATGTTGTGAAAACCAAACAATGGAGGAAATCATTCCAAAATCTGCGGTCTGTTAGCAGATACTTTTCTCTTTAATGTCATTAACGCCAGTGGTTTGTATGGACATGGGATCAGCAAACAAGTGAGAATGTTTCTTTCTGTCGATAGTTTATCATCCCTTGTGTGTCTTACTACTGATAGTTTATCATCCCTTGTGTGTCTTACTACTGATAGTTTATCATGCCTTGTGTGTCTTACTACTGATAGTTTATCATCCCTTGTGTGTCTTACTACTGATAGTTTATCATGCCTTGTGTGTCTTACTACTGATAGTTTATCATGCCTTGTGTGTCTTACTACTGATAGTTTATCATGCCTTGTGTGTCTTACTACTGATAGTTTATCATGCCTTGTGTGTCTTATTACTGATAGTTTATCATCCCTTGTGTGTCTTACTACTGATAGTTTATCATTCCTTGTGTGTCTTATTACTGATAGTTTATCATGCCTTGTGTGTCTTCTACTGATAGTTTATCATTCCTTGTGTGTCTTACTACTGATAGTTTATCATGCCTTGTGTGTCTTATTACTGATAGTTTATCATCCCTTGTGTGTCTTATTACTGATAGTTTATCATGCCTTGTGTGTCTTATTACTGATAGTTTATCATGCCTTGTGTGTCTTACTACTGATAGTTTATCATGCCTTGTGTGTCTTATTACTGATAGTTTATCATGCCTTGTGTGTCTTATTACTGATAGTTTATCATGCCTTGTGTGTCTTATTACTGATAGTTTATCATGCCTTGTGTGTCTTATTACTGATAGTTTATCATGCCTTGTGTGTCTTATTACTGATAGTTTATCATGCCTTGTGTGTCTTATTACTGATAGTGTTATCATGCCTTGTGTGTCTTACTACTGATAGTTTATCATGCCTTGTGTGTCTTACTACTGATAGTTTATCTGCCTATCTCTGTGTGTCTTACTACTGATAGTTTATCATGCCTTGGTGTCTTACTACTGATAGTTTATCATCCCTTGTGTGTCTTACTACTGATAGTTTATCATCCCTTGTGTGTCTTACTACTGATAGTTTATCATTCCTTGTGTGTCTAATTACTGACAGTTTATCATCCCTTGTGTGTCTTATTACTAGTGTAACTGAGTGTTTGATATCATAAGGACTAGAAACTAAATCACAGGCATTCTTATAAATCTGTCTGCACGAATCTTCATTGTAGCATAAGCCATGTTGTTTTTGAAACTGGGTTAGATATCAAACAGACAGTATGCATAGGAGAATTTGATGGGGGGAAAAAACTGAATATGTGCTTATGTGTGTAACTGTGTGTGATTGTATATATATGTTTGTATATTTGTGTGCGTGTGTTTTAGTGTGTATATTTTTGCATATACATGTATGTGTGAGAGGGGAGTGTGTGTGTATGTGTGTGTGTTTTTGTGTGTGTGTGTGTATATTTTTGCATATACATGTATGTGTGAGAGGGGAGTGTGTGTGTGTGTGTGTGTGTGTGTGTGTGTGTGTGTGTGTGTGTGTGTGTGTGATGGGGGTTTGGGGGAAGAGGCACTGTTCTGATTCAGTGTGAGTAAAGGATTGCTATCTTTTTTTTTCATTTTCCTAGGATACCATATTTCTGAGGGACCAAAATCATTTTTTGTACGATCATTGCAATAGGATCTGCACTTGTTGAAATACATTTTACCACATGAACAAGGTGTGAAATGTGTTGTTTGTTTAAGTGTTTTTTCTATGTGTATGTATGTGTGTGTGTATGTGAGTGTGTGTGTGTGTGTGTGTGTGTGTGTGTGTGTGTGTGTGTGTGTGTGTGTGTGTGTCAACCTCGGGTGATGTCAGTGGAGGAAGGACTAGCGCACAGCCCAAACACACTCACAGCTTGCTTACGATCTCATTCATATATCATGCATTCGTCACATCAAACCACTAGTAAAGTCTATAACTTTACTACACATGTTCATAGAACGAAACATCAATGCATATGGAATCAAACAAAATAAAACATTCTCTCTTTCCTGAACTTCACAAAATCATTTATCTAAAACATCATTAACTAACCCGGGTATAAACAGATTTCTACTTTACCTGGCCAGGTGATCTTAACTATTCACGAATCACTGTCTTTTCTTTTCTTTTCTTTTTCTTTTCACTGTCACTTTCACAAGCACGACACAACTGCTGGCACTGGTTTTGGTCTGCTGGCACCGGTCAGGCTGGACTGCTGGCGCTGGTCAGGTTGGACTGCCGATGAAAGCGGCGCTGGCCAAGTATGAGGTCGAACCCCAGTGAAGATAGAACAGTGACTATCAACATCGATCTGTTCTCCTTTCTTTCTTCCTGCATTAACGCATTGCACTCTCTCTCTCTCTCTCCTAGTCTGCTCTTATCAAATGGACATGGTTGCTTTTCTTTTCTTTTTTCTTTTCTTTCTTTTCCTCTTCATTAGTTAGCAACTCTCTCTCTCTCCACATCTCTCCTCAGTCCTTCCTCTGCAGACTATCTCATGCTAATCTCTCAACTTGGTTCTCTTCTCTCCTCCCCTCATCTCTCTGCTTTTCTCTCCTCAGAATTACACTCAGACCTCTCTCTCTCTGTCTCTCTGTTCGTTCTCCCCTCGTTCTGCCGTTCTCTCACTCTCACATCCTTCTTATTCCGTTCCGATCTGTCCAAAAAGGGCGAGTACCATTGGTCAGTATTTTTACCCCTGATACCCGAAGTTATCTCCCTCTAATTCCATTGGATATTCAAATCATGACAGTCACGCCTACACGCCTTACTCTCTGTGGTGGTCAATTGGTCATTTAATTGATTAGCTAGATTTCACCCCCACCACACACTACCTTCTCCCTCTCCCTTTCCTGCTTTAACCTGCGCGTCCGAACTAACAATGGCGCTGGTTCCACAAATTGGCTAGATGAGCCTGAGCCAGGCGCTACGACTCGTCTCGCTAGACATCGAGGCGTCGGTCAAAGCTGCTTAGTCCGTCTAGCCGGACAGACCGTCTCTGTGGAGCCTCTCCCCTATGCTTAATTGGCTGGATCCGAACATGGGCCCGTCTTCGTGGCGCCAAGATGTTTGAGTTAGAGCTTATGTCCAAACAACCTGGACCACGACTTGGTTGTTCTATTTTTGACCGTGACATTTCCCCCTTGCAAAAGACTATGCACCGCATCGTCTCAAAACCACGTACAAAAAAAACAACAACCGAATTTGCTGACACACAGCTACACGCGCAAAGTTTGAAAAATACTTTACAACCAACGGTTTATAAATTATAAAATATACCATTAGTGAATACCACTCCAATGAGTTGTCATTGACGTGCGCTCTTGCGTTATTTCAACTCATTTTATAACGACCTCTGTGCGCACTTATGCAATCCCCCTACCTGCGGATTTGCCATATCTTCTCTCACAATTCTTATGAAAAGCAACAATATAATATGATCACGATCCATGACACTTCACTGAGGAATCTCCATCCTCACTCACTGCAAATAATGCATCACTACAACAACGACTGTATGCTCCAAGCATAACTACATCCACATGAACAAGTCTCACAAAGAAAATATGAACAAGTCTCACACAAAAAAAATATGAACCATAGCCAACTGGGAATGAACCCATATCCAATCAACATAACTGTCATCAACACATATTATCAACAAAGCACCCCGGATATGACTGACTTCCTCTGAGTTGCAGCTTGCTAGACTACACGGCTTAAATAGTCAGCTCCGACAATTCTGTCGACCTGGGATGTACTGCACTCGGTACCTGTAGGGCTGCAATGCCATTGCCCAACGCAGCACTCTGCTGTTTTTCAACTGCGCCTCCTGCAGGAATTTGAGTGGTTGATGATCCGTCTCGATCACGAACTCTTTCCCATACAAGTATTTGTGGAATTTCTGCACGGCCCACACGACAGCTAAACACTCTCTCTCTACAGTTGCGTACCCTTCTTCACACTTTGTCAACTTCCTGCTAGCATACCTCACAGGAACTCGACTCCTTCATGCTCCTGCAACAATACTGCACCTATCCCACCACCTGATGCATCTGTCCGCAACAAAAATGGTTTTTGACATATCTGGTAGCTTCAAGATGGGACGGGAACCTAGTCTTTCCAGCAACGTCTGCAGTGCTTGCTCTGCAGCGTCTGACCACTCGACCACTGCCGGTTTCCCTGCCTTGACCAAATCACTGAGAGGACTCGTGATTGCTGCGAAATTTGAACAAACTCCCTATAGAACCCAATAAAACCTAGGCAGACTCCTGACTTCTGTTTTGGTCTTTGGTCTCTCTGAATTTATCATCTTTCTCCACCTTTCCTCTTTCCGGCTGCTTTGTGTCGCCTCCGACAACAAAACCAGGAACTCAGGCTTGGAAAACCAACCTGGCACTTTGTTGGTCTGGCTGTGAGATTGGCTTGTCTCCACCTCTCTAAAACTGCTCCTAGCTGCCTCATATGCTCCTCCCATGTCTCGGATGCTATCAGAATGTCATCCATGAATTCACAACGCCTTCCAATCCCGTCAATAACTTCCTCATCATCCTACTGTCTAGCCCTTCATACAGTGACACGTCCCTGTATGACTCTTCCCTGGAAACTCAGGCAACAAAATCTCCCCTTCTTCTGCTGGGTCTCCTTCACATCATCAATGATTGCTGCTGCGCCTATGTGCTGAGTCTCACGCTGAATATATTTGCGGAGAAAATTCGCATGGAAAAGTTTTGGTTTCCCATTCACATCAATTCGGTAATCCCGACCGACCTTTTCAGTGATGGTGAATGGTCCTTTCCAATGCATCAGCGCTTGTGTGACCCGTGGGAAGCAGTACCAGGACTTGATCTCCCCCTTGAGGGATTGCTTCCTCACCTTCCTGTCATATTGCTTCTTCTGAACGACCTAGCCTCCTGCAAACTTTCCCTTGCAACCTTACATGTCTCATACTGTGCCCACCTTGGAACAGGGCGAGATTGGGCCAATCAGATCAATAGCCACCCTCCTGAGCGGTGTGTCAATTAAAGGGGGATGTTTAAGAGGCGCCTTCCTCTTCACCCCTCTTGTGGCTGACCTTTGACACACGTCACATGACATGCAGAAAACGCTTGATGTCTGCCACTGCTCCTGGCCAATGAAAGTCATCAAAGATTCGGTCAGCTGTTTTGCTGGTGCCGAGATGACCCGCCATGAGCGACTCGTGACCCACTGACATGACAGGTCACGATAACCATGCTGGTACCCTAACTGAGTGGTCACCTTACCTGTCTTCCCCTTGGTGAACACTCGGTACAACACCCCGCCTTTCACAAGAAATTCTGTCTCACCTCCTCTAACCACCTGTTTCTCTCCACCATCTTGCCAACTCCCAAGACTTCACGAGCGAAGGGTCTTGTTCCGCGCTGCCCTAAACTCAATCAGGCGACACATCTATGCCTGACTCCTTGCCGGAACGACTAACGTTTATCACCCTTTTCCTCCTTCTTGCTCCGTGTTTGAACTGCTGCCCCTGTAGCAGTCAACAACTCAGGATCCCCTGGATCCCTTGCCCCTGGAATATTTCCAATGATCAAATCATGAAGGGGTTTCTCCATCACCAACGCAGACAACTCGCCTGAGAAGTAAGGGGTACGTACTTCTATCTTAGCAACTGGAAACTCCCTCACAGTGCCATCGATTAGAGTACAGGTCTGGATTTGCCCTGTCAAATCCCCTTTCTCGACCGCGTTGTTCGTACTACCCCGCATGAACAACCAGTGTCTCGTAACACTTTCACCCTCTGCTGGCCAATCACCCTTCTTCCACTGGTAACGAACCACTCAGCCTAGTGCCCTCCATCCCTGACACTGACTGCTGTCCAGTGCTAGCCATAGGCTGCACTCCACCCTCTTCAGACTGAATCCCTTTTGGTTCCACTGCAGGTCGTTTCCCTTGACGACCCTTATCCACCTCTTGCAAGGCTGCTGCCTTCTGGAACCTCATGCGACAATCCCTCGCCACATGTCCCTTCTTGTGACAAATGAAACACCTAATGTCCCTTTGCCCTTCCTTCTGCCCCACCACTGGGTTTGCAGACCTTGCAGGAAACTCCCTGGTCTCCTTGCACTCTTCTCACCTGTGCCTAGCACCTGTTTCTCCTGCACCTTAGTGCCCAAACGTGCCTCTCTATAACACCTCTGCGAACTTCAGCAACTCCCCTGCTGTCTCTGGCTGTCTCTCTTTCAAATGTATGGTTAACTCAGGGCCGCAACCTGACAAAATCTGTTCCTTCATAACCAGCTCTTTCAATTCAGCGAACTCCTTCTTCGTACCACTCAACTCTAATTGTTGTTCAATAGGGGTGTTCTTTTCTTCCGCCATTATATCTCTTTTTTTTTTTTTTGAACAAGATTTTATTACGACAGCCAAACTGGTGGTTTCGCACGAGTGACGTAATAGCACAATCCTATGAATGATAATATTAGCTTGGGACAACGTAATTAGTTTTTATAAGACGCCCAGCGCCTGACCCAACTATGAGAGCGGAATTATAGGCAATCTGTGCGAAATGAGTACTCTGGGCTGAAATGCCAAGCCTAGTATTAACTATCTTGGAAGCAATGCCAAGCCTAGTATTTAACTATCTTGGGAACATACAGTAAGACAACCCCTTGTCTTAGGATTACAACACTTGAATCCCACCCAGCTTCCTCTCTGAGAAGTTGAACAATTATAATAAATGGGCCAGAAGATCCTGGCAGGCTCGCCAATAAATTGTCAACCTCGGATGATGTCAGTGGAGGAAGGACTCGCGCACAGCCCAAACACACTCACAGCTTGCTTACGATCTCATTCATATATCATGCATTCGTCACATCAAACACTAGTAAAGTCTATAACTTTACTACACATGTTCATAGAACGAAACATCAATGCATATGGAATCAAACAAAATAAAACATTCTCTCTTTCCTGAACTTCACCAAAATCATTATCTAAAACATCATTAACTAACCCGGGTATTAAACAGATTTCTACTTTACCTGGCCAGGTGATCTTAACTATTCACGAATCACTGTCTTTTCTTTTCTTTTCTTTTTCTTTTCACTGTCACTTTCACAAGCACGACACAACTGCTGGCACTGGTTTTGGTCTGCTGGCACCGGTCAGGCTGGACTGCTGGCGCTGGTCAGGTTGGACTGCCGATGAAAGTGGCGCTGGCCAAGTATGAGTCGAACCCAGTGAGATAGAACAGTGACTATCAACATCGATCTGTTCTCCTTTCTTTCTTCCTGCATTAAGCATTGCACTCTCTCTCTCTCTCTCCTAGTTGCTCTTATCAAATGGACATGGTTGCTTTTCTTTTCTTTTTTCTTTTCTTTCTTTTCCTCTTCATTAGTTAGCAACTCTCTCTCTCTCCACATCTCTCCTCAGTCCTTCCTCTGCAGACTATCTCATGCTAATCTCTCAACTTGGTTCTCTTCTCTCTCCCTCATCTCTGCTTTTCTCTCCTCAGAGATTACACTCAGACCTCTCTCTCTCTGTCTCTCTGTTCGTTCTCCCCTCGTTCTGCCGTTCTCTCACTCTCACATCCTTCTTATTCCGTTCCGATCTGTCCAAAAAGGCGAGTACCATTGGTCAGTATTTTTAACCCACTGATACCCGAAGTTATCTCCCTCTAATTCCATTGGATATTCAAACTCATGACAGTCACGCCTACAACGCCTTACTCTCTGTGGTGGTCAATTGGTCATTTTATTGATTAGCTAGATTTCACCCCCACCACACACTACCTTCCCTCCCCTCCCTTTCCTGCTTTAAACCTGCGACGTCCGACTAACAATGGCGCTGGTTCCACAAATTGGCTAGATGAGCCTGACCAGGCGCTACGACTCGTCTCGCTAGACATCGAGCGTCGGTCAAAGCTGCTTAGTCCGTCTAGCCGGACAGACCGTCTCTGTGGAGCCTCTCCCCTATGCTAATTGGCTGGATCCGAACCATGGGCCCGTCTTCGTGGCGCCAAGATGTTTGAGTTAGAGCTTATGTCCAAACAACCTGGACCACGACTTGGTTGTTCTATTTTTGACCGTGACAGTGTGTGTGTGACCTGGCTATGTGTCGATTGCCTTCAGGTTCTGGTTATCCTCTATCCTGAAATCCTGAGCGCTTCATGGATCACATGCTGATGAGGCTACACATCCCCTCGCTCCAACCACTATGGCAAGGACTTTTCCTCAAGCTCTGGCTAGACTGGCAGACTTCTCAGCGTTGTAGATGTGAGCCTGCTACAGTAGGCTGTCATATGGGACAGCGCATTCAGTAACAGAATTACTCGTTTTCGCTGAACTGAATTGGATGCAAGGTCTGGTTTCATGCCGGTCTTCTGAATGATCTCTGGATGGTTCTGCTGTGCACCCTCAGTCATCCACGCCATCAGCTAAAACTGGTGTCCGTGTTCTTGATGTGAGCGGCTGTTGTTCCAGACCGTGACTTGTGGCCTCCTGCCGCACAGAACGCGGATGACGGGGACGCTGTGGCATTGTGGTTCCTCTGGCAATGCTAACCGCTGCATGTGTGATCTGCGTGTTCAAACCTAACTCTCCTGAACAGTCAGGCGCCTTGAGGCCATGATCTCCCTGGATAGATGTCTTACCTGCAGATGTCCTTACCTGTCTACATGCAGATGTCTTACCTGTCTTACATGCAGATGTCTTACCAGCAGATGCCTTACCTGCAGATGTCTTACCTGCAGATGTCTTACATGCAGATGTCTTACATGCAGATGTCTTACCTACAGATGTCTTACCTGCAGATGTCTTTCCTGCAGATGTCTTACCTGCAGGGTTGTTGGCCACCTGGCGGCCGGAATACAGCTCACTTGGTAAAGCATCGGACTCATCGTTCTGGTAATCCTGGTTTTTTGCGGATTCGAACCTTCACCAGGTCATTTCGGTACAGGAGAATCTCCCTCAGAGTTAACATTGGTTCTGACACCACTTCCCATAAAGTCCTTCGAATGAGACTGAAATCTGAGGTTCTGTGTGTGAACACACCCATAACATCTGATACAGACGTAGGATCCCTTCACCAACTTTAAGAACAGGAGGCCGGTTTTGCCATTGGTGTGGACGACACGTATACACATAGCATGCTCTGAAAGAATGAAAATAAGAATGAAAACCTGAGTGACTGAGAAACTGAAAGATGCAGAAAGTGACTGAATGAAGCGCCAGCAGGCAGCTCTTTAGTCGGCTCTACCCAGGTAGGCAGCCTGTTGTGTACATGAGAGTGTGGATTGCCAAGCGCTGAAGAGTTTGGTCTCATTCCGAGGATAGGCGCTGTACAAGTACTCTTGATCATGATGATAATGATAATAGACAACAACAATGATAATAATGATAACAACAACAATGATGATAATAATGATAACAACAACAACACTTGCGATAATAATAATAATAATATTAACCTGCTCTTACTTAGGAAGTTTAACCTTGTGATCTCTTTTTTTTTTTCCTTCTGGACCAGATCCATCTGGAACTCATTTTCAACTGCTTCTGCCATTGCCTTTATGGCTCAGGACTTCCTGCCAACAATCGAAGCCTGTTTCATTGGTTCATAGGCAGGTGAGCCCCCTTGCTCCAGCCTCCATGGTGACGATTTCGGCTTTTAAACCAGATTCCCGCAAGCTGCTGGCAAGACTGTCGTCTTGTATATGAGAGCTTCTGTCATTCAGCATTCACGTGGCACAGCGATTTCAGTGCAAAGTATTTGTTTTGATGAACCTATGCAGAGTGTTGTCCCCGGTCTGATGTCCCTGTTCCTGGTCAGCGATGACCTCTGGATGGTTTTCCCCCAACTCTGGAAGGTCTGCTGTGCATTCTCCGTCAATCACTGAGTCCAGTGTACCCTGATTCTGTGGTCTTGATGATACAGTTGTTTTAAACCAGTGAACACCGATTCTGTTGTCTAGATGTTACAGTTTCAAACCAGTAAACCTTGATTCTGTTGTCTTAATGATATAGTTGTTTTAAACTGGTAAATCCTGGTTCTGTTGTACAGATTTTGTTACGAACTGGTAAATCCTGATTCTATTGTCTAGATGTTACATTTTCAAGCCAGTAAACCCTGACTCTGTTGTCTAGATGTTACAGTTTCAAACTGGTAAACCTTGATTCTGTTTTCCAGATGTTACAGTTTCAAACTGGTAATCCTTGATTCTGTTGTCTAGATGTTACAGTTTCAAACTGGTAACCCTTGATTCTGTTGTCCAGATGTTACAGTTTCAAACTGGTAAACCCTGATTCTGTGGTCTAGATGTTACAGTTTCAAGCCAGTAAACCCTGATTCTGTTGTCCAGATGTTACAGTTTCAAACTGGTAAACCCTGATTCTGTGGTCTAGATGTTACAGTTTCAAACTGGTAAACCCTGATTCTGTTGTCCAGATGTTACAGTTTCAAACTGGTAAACCCTGATTCTGTGGTCTAGATGTTTCAGTTTCAAACTGGTAACCCTTGATTCTGTTGTCCAGATGTTACAGTTTCAAACTGGTAAACCCTGATTCTGTTGTCTAGATGTTACAGTTTCAAGCCAGTAAACCCTGATTCTGTTGTCCAGATGTTTCAGCTTCAAACTGGTAAACCTTGATTCTGTTGTGTAGATGTTACAGTTTCAAACCGGTGAACCCTGATTCTGTTGTCAAGATGTTACAGTTTCAATGTGTAAACCTTGATTCTGTTGTCAAGATGTTACAGTTTCAATGTGTAAACCTTGATTCTGTTGTCAAGATGTTACAGTTTCAAACTGGTAAACCCTGATTCTGTTGTCAAGATGTTACAGTTTCAATGTGTAAACCTTGATTCTGTTGTCAAGACGTTACAGTTTCAAACTGGTAAACCCTGATTCTGTTGTCAAGATGTTACAGTTTCAATGTGTAAACCTTGATTCTGTTGTCAAGATGTTACAGTTTCAAACTGGTAAACTCTGATTCTGTTGTTAAGATGTTACAGTTTCAATGTGTAAACCATGATTCTGTTGTCAAGATGTTACAGTTTCAAAGCAGTAAACCCTGATTCTGTTGTCAAGATGTTACAGTTTCAAAGCAGTAAACCCTGATTCTGTTGTCTAGATGTTACAGTTTCAAAGTGTAAACCCTGATTCTTTTGTCCAGATGTTACATTTCAAACCGGTAAACCCTGATTCTGTGATCTAGATGTTACAGTTTCAAAGCAGTAAACCCTGATTCTGTTGTCTAGATGTTACAGTTTCAAACCGGTCAACCCTGATTCTGTTGTCTAGCTGTTACAGTTTCAAACCGGGAAGACCCCCCATGGTGTGTTGCGTGTGACAGCTTGTTCAGTGTTAATCATTTTTTGACAGAATGTGCTGATTTGATGTGTATCAGAGAGAAGTTCTTTTCCACCAGTGATTTATCGGTTCTTTTTCGTGAGATTTCAGTAGATCTTATTTTTTCTTTTTTGAAAGAGGTAAACTTATTTTATAAAATATAGTGTTTTAATAATGTATACAGGTGTCGTCGGAGTTGAAAAGATAATTGTGCTTTTGTCCTCATAAATTTTAAGTGATGTGTTAATACTAGTGTGGGTATTTGTATCTAGAGACTCAGATATGATAGCTGAGGTCCTGATTTGGCTCCTAGTAGTCCGCTGGACCCTATAAACACTAACTAACTAACTAACTTCAAACCGGTAAACTCTGATTCTGTTGTCTAGATGTTGCAGTTTCAAAGCGGTAAACCCAGATTCTGTGCTCTTGGCAACATTTGTTCCAAACCATGATTTATGAGCTGCCGTGTAGAACTTAGGGGAAACTTTTGGTAGCATGGTGCTTCCTCTGTCAGTTCTAACTACACGT
>CM031625.1:45272282-45274782 GCA_018398815.1 Conus ventricosus
CTCTCTCATCTCCTCCCCTCTCTCTTCATCTCTCCCCCCCCTCTCCTCTCCTCTGCCCTCTCTACCTGTCCTTCTGTCTGTCTGTCTGTCGTCTGTCTGCCCTTCTCTCTCTCTCTCTCCTCCTCTGTCGCCCTGCTTTTTTTCCCCGCAGTCTCCGCCCCTCCCCCCACCCCCTCTCTCTTCCCCTTTTCTCCTTCCCCCCTTCACTCGTCTTCCCTCTGCCCTGTCTTTTTTTTCCTCTCTCTCTTTTCCCTCCCCCCTCACACTGCCCCCCCCCCCCCCCCCCCCCCCTACGTTTTCTCCCCCCCCCCCCCACTGCCCCTTTCTTCTACGCCCCCCCCCCCCCCCCGCCCCCCACCCCCCTTTCCCCTGCCGCCCCCCCCCCCCCCCCCCCCTCTGCCGACTTGCCCCCTGCTGCCCCCCCCCCCCCCCCCCCCCCCCCCCTCCTTTCTCTTCCTCCTCTCCCTCCCCTTTTTATTGTTTCTTTTAAATCAATCGCCCCCCTGTTTTTTTTCCCCCAACATTCTTCCCCTGCTTTGGGGGGCCCTCCCCCCGTTTGTTGTGTTGTTTCTTTTTTTTTTTTTTTTTTTTTTGTTTTTTTGTTACTTGTTTGGGGGGTGGTGTTTGTTTGTCTGGGTTTTTTACGGTGGGGTTGGAAAATGGGGTTGTTGTTGTGTGTGTTTGGTGTGTGTGTGTGTGTGTGTGTGTTTGTGGGTGGTGTGTGTGTGGGGGTTGTGTGTGTGTGTGTGTGTGTTTTTGGTGTGTGTTGTCTTTTTGGTGTGGTGGTGTAGTGTGTGTTGTTTTTTTGGTGTAATGTGTGTTGTGTGTTGTGGGGTGTGTGTGTTGGTGGTTGTGGGTGTGTGTTGTGTATGTGTGTTGGTGTGTGTGTGTGGGGGGTGTGGGTGTGTGGGGTGTGTGCTGGGGGGGGGGGTGTTGTGTGTGGTGTGTGTGTGTGTGTACATGTGTGTGTTGTGTGTGGTGTGTGTGTGGTGTGTGTTTTGTGTTGTGTGTTGTTGTGTGTGTGGTGTTGTGTGGGGTGTTGGTGGTGTGTGGTGTGTCTGGGGGGGGGGGTGTGTGTGTGGGGTGTGGTGTGTGAAAGGTTGTTGTGGTGGTTGTGTGTGTGTGTGTGTGGTGTGTGTTGTGTGTGTGTACATGTGTGTGTGTGTGTGGGGTGTGTGTGGTGTGGTGTGTGTGGTGGTGTGTGTGTGTGTTGTTTGGTGTGTGTATTGTGTTATGTGGTGTGACATGTGTGGTGTTGGTGTGTGTGTGTGTGGGTGTGTGTATTTGTGTGTGTTGGGGGTTTTGTGTTGTGTGTGTGTGTGTGTTTTTGTGTGTGTGTTTTGTGTGTGGTGATGTGTGTGTGTACATGTGTTGTTGTGTGTGTGTTTTTTGTGTGTGTGTGTGGTGTGTGTGGTTGGGGGTTGGGGGTGTTTGTGTGTGTGTTGTGGTTTGTGGGTAAATGTGGGGTGTTGTGTGTGTGTGTGTGGGTGTGTGTGGTGTGGTTGTGTGTTGGTGTGTAATGTTGTGTTTTGTGTGTGTGTGTTGTTGTTGTGTGGGTTGGGTGGTGTGTTGTGGTGGTGGGTTGTGTGTGTGTATGTGTGTGTGGGGTGTGTGTGTGTGTGGGGGGGGTGGTTATGCGTGGGGGGTTGTGGTGTGTGTGGGTTTTGGGGGTGTGTGTAGTAGTAGTGTAGTAGAAATTTAAATTTAAAGTTTTTACCGGTGATTTTAGACAAAAAAGGGAGAAAACGGGCAAAAGGGAATTTTAATAGAGTTTGTTCATTTTGCTACAAGGTTGTTTTGGTGTGTGTGTGGTGGGGGGTTTTGTGGGTGTGTGGTGTGGTGTTGTTGAAGGGGGGGGGTGGAGAGGGGTGAGCAGGGGGTGGTGTACAAAAATCAAAAAAAATCAACACACTTCGAAAAAACAAAAAAACCTAACCACAAACAATATTAGTTAAAGCAAATACGACGGACACAAAAAAACAAAAGTAACTTTCAAAGAAAAAATCAAATCAAAAAAATCGCACAGACACCGGAAAAATAGGAAAAAAAAGCCTTGAGAGGCACACATTCGAACAAAACATAAATCTCTTGTCAATTTTGTTTCCCCGCTATGCATTTTGTTGCAAGCTATATTTAGTTCAAAAGCATCCAGTTTTCAATCGAGGAATTTGAAACAAGTTTCTGTATTGATGCATACATAAATTCAGATTTTGGATCTTTGAAATGATCAATCTAAAAAGGGATTATTTTTTTGTCTGAACATGAATAACAGCGTTTTCTGCCCATTTTTAAAAATTCCCCCAAACGTATTTTTTAAAAATTTTTGACTCTCTTCAAATGAAAGGATGGAAAATTTGACCCTCGTTCCCTTTTAGCGCCTTTTTTGCACACTGTCAGCAAGTTCATTGCCCGAAATTCCACTGGAAGGAAACCCCAAAAAATTATCTGTTTTCCCTTTAAAATATCAAACTGGATTAATGTTGAATTTCCTTCAAATAAA
>CM031625.1:45287282-45292282 GCA_018398815.1 Conus ventricosus
TTTAACTTGTTCCCATGATGGAACTGGCGAGAAAGAAGGCTTCATGGCAACCTCTTTATCTTTTAAATCTGCAGAGTTGATCATATCCGAGACATATGTATTTATTGGTTGTAGAGAATGTATATATTTTGCTCTTTTAACAAAATCATGTTGCGAGTCCAGATTTACTTCTTTTTTTTTACTGAAGGTATCATATGCAGATGATTTTAATACATATTTTGACGCACAAACTTTTCTGTGGTTATCAAGTGGTAGAACACCCGCTTCCTTATAAGTCCCTAAATTTGAAGCATGAGATGGTACCCCAAGGGCTAATTTATAAGCTTTACAATCTATACTTTGTAGTTTGTTTAACAAATGCTTTGGAGCACTAAAAAAATATTTCCTGAGCATAAGTGAACCGTGAACGCACAAGAGAATTTGCAAGGGATACAAGCGCTGTAGTATCTTGGCCCCAGTCGTGTGTGTGTGTGTGTGTGTGTGTGTGTGTGCGTGTGTGTGTGTGTGTGTGTGTGTGGTGTGTGTGTGTGTGTGTGTGTGTGTGTGTGTGTATGCGCGTGCATGCGTGCGTGCGTGCGTGCGTGCGTGCGTGCGTGTGTGTGTGTGTGTGTGTGTGTGTGTGTGTGTGTGTGTGTGTGTGTGTGTGTGTGTGTGTACATAGGTCTCTCTCTCTCTCTCACTCCCTCTCTCTCTGTCATTTCTGTGTGTGTGTGTGTGTGTGTGTGTGTGCATAGGTCTCTCTCTCTCTCACTCCCTCTCTCTCTGTCATTTCTGTGTGTGTGTGTGTGTGTGTGTGCATAGGTCTCTCTCTCTCTCACTCCCTCTCTCTCTGTCATTTCTGTGTGTGTGTGTGTGTGTGTGTGTGTGTGTGTGTGTGTGTGTGTGTGTGTGTGTGTGTGTACATAGGTCTCTCTCTCTCTCTCTCACTCCCTCTCTCTCTGTCATTTCTGTGTGTGTGTGTGTGTGTGTGTGTGTGTGTGTGTGTGTGTGTGTGTGTGTGTGTGTGTGTGTGTACATAGGTCTCTCTCTCTCTCTCCACTCCCTCTCTCTCTGTCATTTCTGTGTGTGTGTAACGTAGGTGGAATGGGGGCAGGGAGTGCAAGAGAGCAGGAAACGAGAGAAAGACAGACGTTATGGACCGCCGGCCCATTTTAACTGTGAAGACAAGTCTTTTACGTAGCATAAAGTGCTTATCTTTCTGTGTCAGTGTGAGAACAATCAAAGGCCTGTCCATAATGTTTATCCAGCAGACTCTAAACGTTGTGTTTTTGTTGTAATGTCTGATCTGTAGCACAGTCAAACCTACACACCAAGATAAAGAATATGTCAAGAACGTGCATTTGATCATTGGACACACACCTACCTCCGTTTAACTGCATGAAGGTAGGCTCGAAGGAGCGCAGATAACATGAACGTTTTGCTGTGATGCTTCATTGTTTTGGTGTCCGGAATAGTGGTTGGCTCCCATAAATAAAAACCAGGAACAAACAGCAAGGATGTAGTGTCAAAACGGAGTGACTAGGGCGGAAAATGAAACAAAATTTGGAAAGAGACGGGGTTAGTTACCACCAAGGACACAGACAAACAGAGTACAGGACAAGACACAATGCATTTCGATCTCTTGGGTCTTCTTCAGGCGAAGACCTAAAATAACATTGAGGACAGTGACAACGAAGAACGAGAAGCCACTTAGCTTCTCCTGTTCGCCTCACGATCAAAATGGCCGCCAGGCCGCAGCAAGAGTGTTGGTTTTTTGTTTTGTGTGTGTGTGTGTGTGTGTTTTCTTCTTCCAATTTTAGCAATTAAGCTTCCCGCTTGAGTATTAGTCACTGTATTTCTCCCTTTTCTCCCTGTTAAGTTTGTTTATTCCATGTAGCATTACTGATGACAAATAGTAATAGCAACGTATTGAACAATTTATGCTTGTATCTGTACAAAGCCTTTAAGAGGCGTGTGGATGTGGGTAAAGAATCTGAATGCTGATATCGAGGCATGTGCCAGTGATGCTCTATTGTGACAGACGTTAGAACTGTATTCTCAATGTTTTGACGTGTCTCTCATGGTCATTGCCAATGATGCTCTTTGGTGACAGACGTTAGAACTGTATTCTCAATGTTTTGACGTGTCTCTCATGGTCATTGCCAGTGATGCTCTATGGTGACAGACGTTAGAACTGTATTCTCAATGTTTTGACGTGTCTCTCATGGTCATTGCCAATGATGCTCTATGGTGACAGACGTTAGAACTGTATTCTCAATGTTTTGACGTGTCTCTCATGGTCATTGCCAATGATGCTCTATGGTGACAGACGTTAGAACTGTATTCTCAAGTTTTGATGTGTCTCTCATGGTCATTGTCAACGTGTCAGATGCTGTGTTTGGATCCCCCCCCCCCCCCCCCCCCCTTCAGAAGGGACTGTGGCCCATGCTGATTAAAAAAGAGTTCCATTTCCATTTTCCCTGTTTAATTAAGTAGTGAGTGGAGTTAACATGTATGAAGTATAACACAACACAGGAGTGTGCTTTAAGTTTGATATCAACACAGTCAACCAGATCTCATACTGAATATTGCTGGAATATAAAACGTTTATTTACGAGCAATAAGAAAAACAAGCAAAACAACTGCAACAACAACAATAACGACGACGACAACAACAACAACAACAACAACAACAACAACAAACAGATACAAAACAAAACAGACAGAAACGAACGAAAAGTAAATTGTAATTCAGTAAAGTGAAATTTGAGATCGATTGAAGTAGATCTGAAAAAGTATATACCATGATCTTTGTGGTAATCATAATACACACAACACTTGTTTTCTTTGTCAAAGTCTTCATTAAAAAAAACAAAAAACAAAAACAAAACAAAAAACTACAGCAAACAAACAAAAACGGGAAAATGAAAAAATACTCTCTTTTTCACGCGTTAACAAATCACATCAGCAAAACACAGAACAGTACTTATTGAGTATGTCTGTCTAACAAATCACATCAGCAAAACACAGAACAGTACTTATTGAGTATGTCTGTCTAACAAATCACATCAGCAAAACACAGAACAGTACTTATTGAGTATGTCTGTCTAACAAATCACATCAGCAAAACACAGAACAGTACTTATTGAGTATGTCTGTCTAACAAATCACATCAGCAAAACACAGAACAGTACTTATTGAGTATGTCTGTCTAACAAATCACATCAGCAAAACACAGAACAGTACTTATTGACTATGTCTGTCTAACAAATCACATCAGCAAAACACAGAACAGTACTTATTGACTATGTCTGTCTAACAAATCACATCAGCAAAACACAGAACAGTACTTATTGACTATGTCTGTCTAACAAATCACATCAGCAAAACACAGAACAGTACTTATTGAGTATGTCTGTCTAACAAATCACATCAGCAAAACACAGAACAGTACTTATTGACTATGTCTGTCTAACAAATCACATCAGCAAAACACAGAACAGTACTTATTGACTATGTCTGTCTAACAAATCACATCAGCAAAACACAGAACAGTACTTATTGAGTATGTCTGTCTAACAAATCACATCAGCAAAACACAGAACAGTACTTATTGAGTATGTCTGTCTAACAAATCACATCAGCAAAACACAGAACAGTACTTATTGAGTATGTCTGTCTAACAAATCATCACATCAGCAAAACACAGAACAGTACTTATTGAGTATGTCTGTCTAACAAATCACATCAGTAAAACACAGAACAGTACTTATTGAGTATGTCTGTCTAACAAATCACATCAGCAAAACACAGAACAGTACTTATTGAGTATGTCTGTCTAACAAATCACATCAGCAAAACACAGAACAGTACTTATTGAACTGTCTACAAAGCAACAAAACATACATCAGCAAAACCCCAGAACAGTAACTTATTGAGTATGTCTGTCTAACAAATCACATCAGCAAAACACAGAACAGTACTTATTGAGTATGTCTGTCTAACAAATCACATCAGCAAAACACAGAACAGTACTTATTGAGTATGTCTGTCTAACATCAATACCACATCAGCAAAACACGAACAGTACTTATTGACTATGTCTGTCTAACAAATCACATCAGCAAAACACGAACATACTTATGACTAGTCTCGTCTAACAAATCACATCAGCAAAACACAGAACAGTACTTATTGACTATGTCTGTCTAACAAATCACATCAGCAAACACAGAACAGTAACTTATTGACTATGTCTGTCTAACAAATCACATCAGCAAAACACAGAACAGTACTTATTGATATGTCTGTTACAAATCACATCAGCAAAACACAGAACAGTACTTATTGAGTATGTCTGTCTAACAAATCACATCAGCAAAAACAGAACAGTACTTATTGACTATGTCTGTCTAACAAATCACATCAGCAAAACACAGAACAGTACTTATTGACTATGTCTGTCTAACAAATCACATCAGCAAAACACAGAACAGTACTTATTGACTATGTCTGTCTAACAAATCACATCAGCAAAACACAGAACAGTACTTATTGAGTATGTCTGTCTAACAAATCACATCAGCAAAACACAGAACAGTACTTATTGACTATGTCTGTCTAACAAATCACATCAGCAAAACACAGAACAGTACTTATTGACTATGTCTGTCTAACAAATCACATCAGCAAAACACAGAACAGTACTTATTGAGTATGTCTGTCTAACAAATCACATCAGCAAAACACAGAACAGTACTTATTGACTATGTCTGTCTAACAAATCACATCAGCAAAACACAGACAGTACTTATTGACTATGTCTGTCTAACAAATCACATCAGCAAAACACAGAACAGTACTTATTGACTATGTCTGTCTAACAAATCACATCAGCAAAACACAGAACAGTACTTATTGACTATGTCTGTCTAACAAATCACATCAGCAAAACACAGAACAGTACTTTACTGAGTATGTCTGTCTAACAAATCACATCAGCAAAACACAGAACAGTACTT
>CM031625.1:45304782-45317282 GCA_018398815.1 Conus ventricosus
TGTACTGATAAGGGGAAATCAAACAGTTCTGAATCAAAACTATTTTTGGCTCCACGTTTAGCTGCCCTGTCTACTTTTTCATTATAATGAAAAGAACAATGTGAAGGAATCCAACAAAAAGCTACATGGGTTCCTCTTGCAATTAACATGTGTATCTTACAACTTATCTCTATGATCATTTCAGGTCTTGTGTGCAGTTGAAAAACTTTTAATGCCTGAAGAGCTGATTTAGAATCAACACAGAACAGAATTTGAAATATTGTTTTTGGAAAGTTTAAAAGGTAATTTAAAGCCAGGAGTATCGCTGTTAATTCTGCTGCAAATATCGATTTGTTAATTCCGATATAAAATGATTTTTCTACTCTTAAGTCTGGTATTAAGAATGCACAACCTGCTTGTTTATCAATGCACGAACCGTCTGTGTATATTTTCAAATAATTTGAATAGTTCTTTTCAACATGGCATTTGATATAGCTTGCTAACATGTTTATGTTTTCATCTTTTTTCATATTGGTATGTTCAATATCAAAATGTGCTTTATTAAGCTCCCATGGTGGTATAGGAGAAAATAACGGTCTAATGGATAGAGCATCATTATCGATTGAAACTCCGGAATCAGTAATACTTTTTGACGTGTACGTTGCCAGTGTTTTTTGAGAAGCTATAGATTTGGCTCTTTTAGGAAAATCAATATCTGACCTCATTTTTATTTCAGATCTAATGTGCGTTTTATTAGTTGTACTCTTGATAACAAATTTACAACACGCTAACTCTCTGTATTCATCTAAGGGAAGCATCTGCGCTTCATAATACGTACGAGAAGATGATGCATGCACCGGAAGGCCAAGTGCTAATTTCAATGCCTTGCATTCAATACTTTCAAGCTTTTTCAATAGGTATTTGGGAGCGCTAAAGATTACTTCTTGGGCATATGTTATTTTCGACCTCATTAAAGATTTACATAGAGTTATCAATGTAGATGAACTCTGTCCCCATTTTTCTTTAGAGATAATTTTAAGGAAATTTAATATTTTCCTCGCCTTTGTTAATAAGTATTCAATATGAGCGTTCCATGATAGTTTAGATGTGAAATGGACTCCTAGGAATTTAACTTCTGTCACATATTTAAGAGGTGTTTCGCCCAATGTAAAAACAGGCAGTTTTTTCTGGATTATTACCTCTATTGAAAAGAATTATATTTGTTTTTTCAATAGATAATTTTAATCCATTTAACTTCATGTATTCCGCCATCCTATTTAGTTCGTTTTGATAGATCTTTCTGATGAAATTTATATCACGCTGTGGAGTTTTCTTTTTAAGAGTTACTTCCATCCACATGCAAATGTCGTCTGCATATTGAACGAGAACTACCTTTTTAGATAACTTATTTGGCAAATCATACAATAGCAATGAGAAAGAAGCGGGGCTAACACTGACCCTTGGGGGATTCCCATTGACAAAGTTCTACTGGTGGAATATGTTTTTCCTACTCTTGTTTGTATTACCCTATCTTTCAGAAAGCACTTAACATAATTGTATACATTTCCTGATAGTCCAATATTTTTAAGTTTGCTTAAACAGCTGTGAATGTGTGTGTGTGTGTGTGTGTGTGTGTGTGTGTGTGTGTGTGGTGTGTTTGTGGTGGCGATGGGGTGTGTGTGTGTTTATGTGTGTGTGTGTGTGTGTGTGGTGTGTGTGTGTGTGTGTGTGTGTTGTGTGGTGTGGCTGCGCGCGCGCGCGTATGTGTGTGTGTGTTGTAAATGTTTAATGAGTTCTACTACATGTCATACATTTATCTGAGTTATGTGTGAGAGTCTGTGTTCGGACGGGAAAACAAATGAGAGTGAGGAAGCGTGGGCACGACAAAGGGTCGGAATGGGTGGAGGGGAGGGGGAAGGGGAAGGGGGCGAGCCGGAGTGTGGCAGAGCAGGTGGAGGGAAGGAAGGGGGGGGGGGAAAGACAAGAAGAAGAAGAAGAAGAAGAAGAAGAAGAAGAAGAAGAAGAAAAAGAAGAAGAAGAAGAAGAAAAAGAAACACCCGAAGGTGCTGGGAGGACCCAGAGAAGCACTGTCTTCACCTGCCTTTAGAGCAGTTCCTGTACCACCCTTGGAGGCCCGCGCTGTGTTGACGATGGGTACAGGCTGTCAACCTCGGGTGATGTCGATGGAGGAAGGACTAGCGCACAGCCCAAACACACTCACAGCTTGCTTACAATCTCATTCATATATCATGCATTCGTCACATCAAACCACTAGTAAGTCTATAACTTTACTACACATGATCATAGAACGAAACATCGATGCATATGGAATCAAATGAAATAAAACATTCTCTCTTTCCTGAACTTCACAAAATCATTTATCTAAAACATCATTAACTAACCGGGTATAAATAGATTTCTACTTTACCTGGCCAGGTGATCTTAACTATTCACGAATCACTGTCTTTTTCTTTTCCTTTTTTTCTTTTCACTGTCACTTTCACAACACGACACAACTGCTGGCACTGGTGTTGGTCTGCTTGCACCGGTCAAGCTGGACTGCTGGCACCGGTCAGGCTGGACTGCTGGCGTTGGTTAGGTTGGACTGCCGATGAAAGTGGCGCTGGCCAAGTATGAGGTCGAACCCCGGTTCAGATAGAACAGTGACTATCAACATCGATCTGTTCTCCTTTCTTTCTTCCTGCATTAACGCATTGCACTCTCTCTCTCTCTCCTAGTCTGCTCTATTAAATGGACATGGTTGCTTTTCTTTTCCTTTTCTTTTCTTTCTTTTTCTCTTCATTAGTTAGCAACTCTCTCTTTCCACATCTCTCTTTAGTCCTCCCTTTGCAGACTATATCTGGTGCTAATGCTCAGACTTCACTCCTCTCGTCTCTCTGCCTTTCTCCTGCAGAGACTACACCCCAGAACCTCTCTCTCTCTCTCTGTCTCTCTGTTCGTTCTCCCCCTCGTTCTCCCGTTCTCTCACTCTCACATCCTTCTTATTCCGTTCCGATCTGTCCAAAAAGGGCGAGTCCCATTGGTCAGTATTTTTACCCCTGATACCCGAAGTTATCTCCCTCTAATTCCATTGGATATTCAAATCATGACAGTCACGCCTACACGCCTTACTCTCTGTGGTGGTCAATTGGTCATTTAATTGATTAGCTAGATTTCACCCCCACCACACACTACCTTCTCCCTCTCCCTTTCCTGCTTTAACCTGCGACGTCCGACTAACAATGGCACTGGTTCCACAAATTGGCTAGATGAGCCTGAGCCAGGCGCTACGACTCGTCTCGCTAGACATCGAGGCGTCGGTCAAAGCTGCTTAGTCCGTCTAGCCGGACAGACCGTCTCTGTGGAGCCTCTCCCCTATGCTTAATTGGCTGGATCCGAACCATGGGCCGTCTACGTGGCGCCTAGAATGTCTGCGTTTGGACTTATGTCCAGTTGAAGTGGCCGGCGACGGACCACACTTTGGTTGTGTTGAATTTTGACCGTGACACAGGCACGCGCAGGACACTCCATTAAGATATCAAGGGACATAACTGCTCCTGAACAGAGGTAAATTAGACTACAGGATGCAGCTCATAACAGCCTTAAAGTAGCATCCCCATGGGTGTACCAGCCCGTATTTCATGACTGCAGAGCCCACCGGCGAAAAACACCACCCTCCAGCTGCCGAGCACACCCCACAGACCCAACCACCCCTGCCCACGGACAGATGAAGACAGTGCCACTCCAGACACAGCCAAGCTTTCGCCATACGGTCTTATGTGCCCTCAAGAGAGAATCCAAAGTTGTAGTCTTTCCCACTGTCAACAGGACTTTCCCTGTGGTCAGTGGGTCTTTCCTCACCGTCACTGGACCTTTCTCCAGGGTCAGCCTAGTTAAGGCAAAGAAGAAAAAGGGGGAGTGTATAGTAACTAATGTTGGTCGTTTCTGGTGACCCCCGCCTTTACAGTTTGAACAACTACTTTGTCAACTCCGACGTTGTCGCCAGAAAGGAGACCAGGTTGAACAACTACTTTGTCAACTCCGACGTTGTCGCCAGAAAGGAGACCAGGTTGAACAACTACTTTGTCAACTCCGACGTTGTCGCCAGAAAGGAGATTAGGGAGATTTTCACTCCAGCTTTTCCCAGTTCGTCGGTCAAGATCATGACGTAATCGGTTCATGCGTCATTTGGCAAACAAACGTCACGTCAAAGCTGAGACAATTTATAACTGAATGAGTGGCAAAGCGAGACGACTGCAGGCGGAAATCTAAACAAATCTTAAATTAATGTTAGCGAACGCCCAGAGAACGTGGACAAACGAGTCACAAGACAAAACACAACGCGTTTCGACCTCTTAGGTCTTCGTCAGGTGATGTATAAACGAAATAAAACAACGAGAATTCACTTAGCTTTGGTCGCATCAGATCGCTCAGGGTTCAGCGCAAGGAAGAAGGCCGCTCAGGGTTCGCTCAGGGTTCAGCGCAAGGAAGAAGGCCTTCTTCCTTGCGCTGAACCTGAGCGATCTGATGCGACCAAAGCTAAGTGAATTCTCGTTGTTTTATTCGTTTATACATCACCTGACGAAGACCTAAGAGGTCGAAACGCGTTGTGTTTTGTCTTGTGACTCGTTTGTCCACGTTCTCTGGGCGGTTCGCTAACATTTTATTAAGATTTGAATGAGTGGGACAAATTGTTCTTTCGCGGTAGTCTTGAAGAGTCATTTTTACACGCGGGGTTGAACTTTTTTAAGTTGACTAATTGGCCAAAAACTGCTTCGGGCTTGCCCACCAGCGACATGTGTCCCCATGAAAACGAGGAGAGGGGGGGGGGGGTGGGGGGGGGGGAGGGGGGGGGGGGGGGGGGTGGGTCACTTAGCAGAACGCGAACTCTTAACACAGATGACCTACCTTGCAGATTCCCGAACATCGTCCGTTGTCTTTTTTGTACAAGCTGTTGTGACAGTCGACCCCTGACGTAAAACATTGAAAGTGACGTCAGTGTTTCAAACCGTCAAGTCAGGGGAATGAAATACTTTGTTCCGTAAGTTACAAAACAAAATTAAAAAAATTAAAAAATGAAAAAGGTGAATGTGTGTGCATACGTCGCACATGCATGCACGAGAGCGTGCGTATGTGTGTGTGTGTGTGGGGGGGGGGGGGGGGGGGGGGGGGGGGGGTGGGGGGGGGGGGGGGGGCGTTGGGGTAGGGTGGGTTAGGGGGAGGGAGGGAGGGGGGCTTCCTAAAACTAAAAGTGACGTAAAACGTGAAAGTGACGTTGGTATTTCAAATCGTCAGAGTCATCGGTTTGTCACAGTCCAGTCCTAGCGACTCGAAGAAGATCTCCAGGTAAATTGTTTTGTGCTACGTCGTACGTGCGTGCGTGCGTGCGTGCGTGTGTGTGTGTGTGCGTGCGTGCGTGCGTGGCCGCGTGCTGTGCGTGCGCGGGGTTTGTGTGTGTGTTGTGTGGGTGGGTTTTTTTGTACGGGAGGACAAGAATAGACGACGTTCACTTTTTTTTTTTTTAAGTGCGGTTTAGAAGAAACTGATGGTTTTGGAGTCCGGAATGGTTTGGGAATGGTTATGAAGAGGGAAAGGCCATTTTCAAAGCCTCGTCGGCATTTGGAGCCAGAATGCTCAGTTGGTAGAGCGCCTGACTCGTAATGTTGGTGATCCTGGGTTGCGGGTTCGAAACCCCCGCCGGGGCGTTCGGTCAGGGGGATTTTTTCCCCCGAGGTTAACATTGGTTCTGACTCCTTTTCCCATACAGTCCTTCGAAAGAGACTATACACCGAGGTTCCGTGTGTGAACGCACGCATAACATCTTGCACACACGTTTAAAAACCTTTACCAACTTTTTGGAAGAGTAGGCCAGTTTGGCCGTTGGTATGGATGACACGTTACACATAGCATGCACCCTGCGTGAGAAAAGGAAAGAATGAAGGAAGTAAGGAAAATGAGTGATCGATATTGAAAAGATATTGACTGGATGACACGGAAACGACTGAATGAAGCGCCATGCTGGCAGCTGTTCAGTCGCACTAAACCCCGGTAGGCAGCCCGTTGTGTAAACGAGTGTGGATTGTTAAAGCGCTTAGAGCTTGGCCTCTAGCCCGGGAAAAGGGCGCTATATAAGTATTCATTATTATTAATTTTATTATTATTATTATTAATATCAGCGGCGGTGGGGGAAATTCTGTCAGCAATCGAAGAATATTCTCAGACTTGTTTAAACAAGTCTACGTTTCACCGGTACGTGTGTGTGCGGGAGGAGAAAAAAAGAAAAGAAATAAAAAGACCTGTCAACACACACACACAACAAAACAAACACACACACACACACACACACACACACACACACACACACACACACACACAACAAAGGGGGGGGGGGGAGGGGGGGAAGAAAGAAAGAAAATGGAAAATCTAACGAAGCAGATTGTTGTTTCCTTGCCGTTTGGTTTTTGTTTTCTACAATTCTGTTTGCTTTGTTTGTCCGCCAGCAAGATTTCGCAGAAAATGCACAACCGCTTTTGAAGGAAACGTGTTCGAAAGATGAAAGGTGACACAAGAAAGAAGTACCATGACATGTGGGTGTGGGTCCGTGAAGCGGATCGGGGATGAAAGGGCGTATCCGGGATCCGTTCGGCCTTGACGAGGGTCTGCGCTGTCCTTATGCTCTTTTCTACTTGTCCAGTGAAACACCGTCAGTGAACGTTACGGGGGTCTGCACTCTCCTTATGCTCTTTTCTACTTGTCCAGTGAAACACCGTCAGTGAACGTTACGGGGGTCGCACTCTCCTTATGCTCTTTTCTACTTGTCCAGTGAAACACCGTCAGTGAACGTTACGGGGGTCTGCACTCTCCTTATGCTCTTTTCTAATTGTCCAGTCAAACACCGTCAGTGAACGTTACGGGGGTCTGCACTCTCCTTATGCTCTTTTCTAATTGTCCAGTCAAACACCGTCAGTGAACGTTACGGGGTCTGCACTCTCCTTATGCTCTTTTCTAATTGTCCAGTCAAACACCGTCAGTGAACGTTACGGGGGTCTGCACTCTCCTTATGCTCTTTTCTAATTGTCCAGTCAAACACCGTCAGTGAACGTTACGGGGGTCTGCACTCTCCTTATGCTCTTTTCTACTTGTCCAGTCAAACACCGTCAGTGAACGTTACGGGGGTCTGCACTCTCCTTATGCTCTTTTCTAATTGTCCAGTCAAACACCGTTAGTGAACGTTACGGGGGTCTGCACTCTCCTTATGCTCTTTTCTACTTGTCCAGTCAAACACCGTCAGTGAACGTTACGGGGTCTGCACTCTCCTTATGCTCTTTCTAATTGTCCAGTCAAACACCGTCAGTGAACGTTACGGGGGTCTGCACTCTCCTTATGCTCTTTTCTAATTGTCCAGTCAAACACCGTCAGTGAACGTTACGGGGGTCTGCACTCTCCTTATGCTCTTTTCTAATTGTCCCGTCAAACACCGTCAGTGAACGTTAGGGGGGGTCTGCACTCTCCTTATGCTCTTTTCTACTTGTCCAGTGAAACACCGTCAGTGAACGTTACGGGGGTCTGCACTCTCCTTATGCTCTTTTCTACTTGTCCAGTGAAACACCGTCAGTGAACGTTACGGGGGTCTGCACTCTCCTTATGCTCTTTTCTACTTGTCCAGTCAAACACCGTCAGTGAACGTTACGGGGGTCTGCACTCTCCTTATGCTCTTTTCTACTTGTCCAGTCAAACACCGTCAGTGAACGTTACGGGGGTCTGCACTCTCCTTATGCTCTTTTCTACTTGTCCAGTCAAAGACCGTCAGTGAACGTTACGGGGGTCTGCACTCTCCTTATGCTCTTTCTAATTGTCCAGTCAAACACCGTCAGTGAACGTTACGGGGGTCTGCACTCTCCTTATGCTCTTTTCTAATTGTCCAGTCAAACACCGTCAGTGAACGTTACGGGGGTCTGCACTCTCCTTATGCTCTTTTCTAATTGTCCAGTCAAACACCGTCAGTGAACGTTATTGATTTGTGTAGGTATTCATGTATTTATGCACTCATGTATTTGTCTGTTGATTGATTTATTTAAGTATTCGTCTATTGATTGATTGATTGATATGTTTGTTTATTTAGTTTATTTCCTTTTTATGTATGTGTGTGTGTATTTATTTATTCATTCATTTTATTTATTTATTGTCCATGAAGCGAAGTGTGAGTTGTTAACCACTGCTGTGTGTTGAGAGACAATTGTTAAACTCGAAGGCCTCATGGAAGGAGAGTGGATGGTGCTTTGCTTTGTTTAATAACGTAAGCGGGTGGTTTTTCAATGTGTGTTGAAGGTGGTAAAGAAATCAGGCGAGTCCAGTACAGCTCTCGTCTCCGTTGTCACAACTGTTTCCATTGTGTGCAGTAGTAACTGTTAAATGACGCTTTCACCTGTCACTCAGTCATTACTCGTATGGTGTGTGAGTTACACGCGAAGAAAGAATATTTCATGAAGAATACACACACAGGCGCGCGTGCGCGCGCGCGCACACACCACACACACACACACACACACACACACACACACACACCACACACACACACACACACACACACACACACACTAACACGCGCGCACGAACGCACTCAGGCACGCATGCATGCACACAAACACACACACACACACACACCACACACACACACACACACACACACACACACACACACACACGACGCCACACACACACACACACACACACACACAACACACACACACGCACACACACACACACACACACACACACACACACACACACACACACACACACACACACACACGAAGTTCGAAAAAGCACACAGGTAATGTTGGTGGAATGAGACGTGTGAAAAAGAGAAAAAGAAGAAGAACATCTGTCACGACCGACCCTGGAGGTCTGCCCTGACAGGATCGGTCTAGATGGGAGTGAAGGGAGTGCCTGACCTCACACGCCTCGCAAGAGCCCACACGAGAAAGATTACGATACAACACCCCATTTATTCACACCAACACACACAGTCATAAATAAGCATTCCAACACACACAACATGCACAATCACAATCAAGCATTCCAACGCACACAACATGCACAATCACAATCAAGCACTCCAACACACACAACATGCACAATTATAAATAAACATTTCACCATACGACGTACACAATCACGATTACAGCATTCCTGCACATATGACATATACACAATTATAAAGAAACATTTCCAGCATTCATCCCTTCCCACACCCTGGAGTGCCTCCACACCCCTGCCGCTGTCAAGTCTACTGGGAGCACCCTATCGCACTAGGTGCTCCGAACCGGGTCGGTTCTCGCAGGGAGTCGCTCAAAGCCGACACCCTCGACACACAAGCAGGCAGTGAAGAGCGCGTCCCGGAGGGGGGGGGGGGGGGGGGGGGGGGAAACGTGGCGCTGTTACTGGAGGTCCTGGACGGGGGTCAGGGCCGGCCAGTCAAGACGGCGGGCTCCTCTACCAGTCCGCGGTCCCGACCAGAGCGTGGCCTCGACCAGCGCGTGGCACCATCCAGTCCGCGGTCCCAGCCAGAGCGTGGCCTCAACCAGCACGTGGCACCATCCAGTCCGTGGTCCCAGCCAGAGCGTGGCCTCAACCAGCACGTGGGGACCATCCAGTCCAGATCCGGGTGAAGCCCCCGGGAGGGGGGGGGGGGGGGGGAACGTAGCTGGGAGGAGAGAAGAAAGGGAGGGAAGGAAGAAGGAAGGAGGAAGGGTACTGGAACCCGCTGTCAGTACAGTCTGACCCATGCTGTTAAATCTTAACAGCCACTCGCATGATGGGCGAGGGGAAGTCTACTAAATGTACCAATAACCCCAGCTCAACACAGACCTGAGCATAACACAGTAAACCCATCGAATCAGGAATGTTCACTAGGTCTTCTCACACGATGCAGGTAAAAGACTGCATTAAAATCAACAGGTTATAAAACAAATATGAATTATCTTCACCCTTCTCTCACTCACGTTTAACATTTGCCTTTCTTAGGAAATAACCAACACAGCGACCATCGCTTTATACCTGCCACCACACTTGCAAATAATAATTCAATGGCATAATTGTCACATTTTATAGCCACATTTCAAAATAACACAAATCTCCAACCACGCATCCGAACGACAAATCATGCGTACGCACGCTCGCGAACATAAAAACTCGTTCTCCTTGCACACACAAACAGACGGTGGCCGAAGGATAAGAGTCCGGCGAATGTGACAGGGGCGGACGAGCGAGACCAAGCAAGTTCCAACCCTGAATCACCAGGTTCTCTCCATCCCCACCGACTATCGCATCACCCGATGCATAAACAGGAGAAAGAATTTTGGAAATAATTTAGAATGGCCAGGTTAAAGATTAAATTAACCAGAGAAAAGGTTCCCACAATATTTCTCTTACAATTCGAAAACAAAAGAAAATTGCGCAAAAGAGAAGACTAAGCCGGCTAACAACAACAAAACCAAAACAAACAAACCACGAAACTGATGCTTAACCAGCTACCCGTGGGTGACCCAGAAGAGGCGGGTCAAACGACTCTCTCTGCCCTCTGTCCGTCGAGAGGACAGAGGCACAGGTGCGGAAAAAGAAGAAGTGATGTCCCTCTCCTACAGGCCGACTGTAGGAACTGAAGATACCGACTGTACCCTCGATGATACGGTGAAGAACCAAGACCGGAGCAGGCGCTCCCAGAGACATCTTCCGCTCGAGTGAAGAGCTAACCTCCCTCAGCAATGGCGGCCAACATGCCATGCTGCGTCACAGAGTGAGCATACTTCAAACTAAAAGAAACGAAGCACGTGCGACAGGTAAAAGACAGGCGGAGGCCGATAGACAGCAAGTTCGAGAGAAAGGTACCAGCCACCGTGAACCTACAGGATGAATAGCAAGGGGCCCAGTGGAATAAGAGAGGGGAAAGAGAGAAAGCAAACCAAAGTTGAGCTGAACTACACCAAGGTGCAACCGCACCACAAGCCACATTAAGGGACGGATACACGACAAACAGCAACGAAAATTTAAATAAATGAGTAATTCCCGCCACCCTAGATGGGTCAAACGTCGTAGGCCTCGTGACAAACTCGTGACAACATCAAACTGAGAGAATATTTACGAGTAAAGGAGAAGAACGCGCTGGAAAAGCTTCTTGAGAAAAAAAGAGCCAAAAAATCATTTTAATTACATCACAGCACAAGCAAAACAGCAATATTGGTCTAACTTTTGTAAAAAATAAAAACCCAAATTACAAAATTTCAAAAAGTTGTGGGAAAAGTTAAGAACAATAAAAAATGGAGTAAAACTTGCCAAAGATGTCCTGTCAAGCTCCCAAACTCGGTTTTCCCATCTAACCCTAGAAAAGGCCAAAGCTTTTGTTGATATATTCGCCAAAAATGGCAGTATAGAGAGTCTATCAACAGAAAATAGACTGCACAGAGAGCAAGAAAAAGAAAACTTCACCAAGAACAATCCAGACCCTGTTGCAAACCACTATCTGAATGCCCCATAACAGTTCAAGAAGTAGAAGAATGTCTTGCTAATCGGAACCAAAAAAACATCAGTGGGTTTAGATGGAATCTCTAATGAAATGCTGCGTCTGTCCCCCTAATGTTAAACAATTTATCTCGGTCTTCATTTCAAAAAATGCGGGGAAAAAATGGCAATTTGCCTTCATTATGGAAGCATTCTAACATAGTTCCTATACATAAACAAGGAAAACCCGAAGTAACATAAACAGCTACCGTCCAATTGCCTTAAATCACTACATGAAAACTAATGGAAAGAATTGTCTTAAACAATTACTTTCTTTTGTAATAAACATCAAATTATCCCTATAAATCAAGCGGTTTTCAGAAGGCAGATCAGCAACGTATCTAGTGAAACCACTACACATATTAAAACAGCAATTCGCAAGACGTAAAAAACTCTTGGCAACTTTCTTTGACGTAAGGAAGCGTATAAAACAAGTGTGGAAATAAACGACTTTGTATAAACTGAAATTATTGGAATAAATGGAACCATGTATGATTATGTAAAAGTTTTCCCTTTTCAAAGTAAAATTTTTCCCAAACAAGAATAGAGCAAACATATTCCACCACTAGAACACTGGAAATGGGTCTTCCACAAGGATCAGTATATCTCCAATCCTGTTTAACATCCTGATTGCAGACATAACCAAAGGCTTATCCAAAGACGTAGTCTTAGTACAGTTTGCTGATGACATATTCTGTGGATGAAAGTCACTATGAAAAGAAAACCCCATTAAGTTCTTAAATTACATAAAGATCAAATATCAACATAAATTTTAAACAATATCATAGATTTTTACATGAAAATGGATTGACACTGTCGGCAGAAAAAACAAATCTAATGCTTTTCAACTCTGGAAATGACCCAGACAAACTTCCACAAGTTACTCTGAATGGACGGTCTTACAATACGTCAAATCTGTTAAATTCTTAGGAGTATTTTTAACATCTAACTTTCATGGAACC
>CM031625.1:45324782-45327282 GCA_018398815.1 Conus ventricosus
ACACTACATCATGTTGTTGGCGATGTTGTCAGACACTACATCATGTTGTTGGCGATGTTGTCGGACACTACATCATGTTGTTGGCGATGTTGTCAGACACTACATCATGTTGTTGGCGATGTTGTCGGACACTACATCATGTTTGTTGGCGATGTTGTCAAACACTACATCATGTTGTTGGCGATGTTGTCAGACACTACACCATGTTGTTGGCTATGTAGAAGACATTCTGGCAGAGCGTAGTCTCAACATGGCATTGGTTAGACAAAATATGCAACATGCATATTTCACACTCATTTTGTGTACATGCCTGAAACATATATTGCACCAAGAAAATTTGGTATCAGTATCTTTGACGGAACGTGTGCAGTTTAAACCAACAGTCAAACAAATAAAACATTTTCCAACTTTTATTCTACGTGTTTTTTTGTTGTTGTGAGAGTTTTAAACTGAACACCTCCATGTGCTAGGAATGAAGAACAGCGACCTTTGTTTCACTTGTCTCCCTTTCTCCTCCTCCCCCATCCCCCCTCCCACCTCTACCACTCCGCCCCCACCCCCAGATCACCGGTCTGTTGGAAGACAAAAGTCGGGAGGGGGCGAGGACAGATATGCGCGCAGAGAGAGAGAGAGAGAGAGAGAGAGAGAGAGAGAGGAGAGAGGAGAGTGAGTGAGTGAGTGTGTGTGTGTGTGTGTGTGTGTGTGTGTGTGTGTGTGTGTGTGTGTGTGTGTGTTGAGTGAGTTAGAGAGGGAGGGAGAGAGAGAGAGAGAGAGAGAGAGAGAGAGAGAGAGAGAGAGAGAGAGAGAGAGAGAGAGAGAGACATACAGACAGACAGACAGACAGACAGACAGACAGAGAGACAGACAGACGCGCACGATCACGCACACACATGCATGCATACACGTACAAGTCTCTTTTTACTTTTTCTGTCTTCCTTTTGCTCTACCTGAATGCCGTCTGTCTCACTCTCTCAGAGTCTGTGTCTGTCTGCCTGCCGGTCCATTCCGTCTGTCTGTCTGTTTCTGTCTGTCTCCCCCTGTCTCTCTTGTCTCTATCTCTCTCTCTTTCTCAGTTCCCCTCTTACCACCCTCTGTCTCTGTTTCCCTCCCTACCGGCTCTCCCCCTTATTTCTCTCTCTGTTGTCTGGTCTGTCTGGTCTGTCTGTCCTGTGTATCTCTGACTCTCTTTTTCCACCCTGAGTAAGTAACTCTATACCCTCCGTCCTCTTCTTTATTTCTCTCGTGCCCCCCCCTCCCCTCATTTCCCCTCCCCACCCCCGCTCCTCTCTCCCCTTCCTTCTCTCTCTCTGTCTCTGTTGGTTGTCTGTCTGCCTGTGTCTCACTCTCTCTTCCACCCGCTCTTCTCTATCTCTCTCTTTCACCTCTCTCTCTCTCTTCTTCTTCTCTTTCTTCCTCTTCCTCCTCCTCCTCCCCCTCCCCACCTTCTTCTTCTCTTCTCTCCCTCTTGGCCTCTCGCGCTCTCCACTCCCTTTCCTCTGTGCCTTTTAACCGGGAAAAGACACGCACGGGTTTGGGGGTCAGGGTGTTCGGCTCTGTTCTGCGACCCGAGGTCATAAACGACGGCGACGGCGACGGCGAAATTACGTTCGCTCACACGGCACATCGCGGCGAATAATGGAAGACCCTCTCTCTCATCGCCGCGCAAGGAGAGGGTCGTCTTTTGCTGGACAAGCTCAAGGTGGCTGGACGAACCTGCTCGTTTTTTTCTTTTTTTTTTTTCTTTTTTTTCTTTTTCTTTTTTTTGTTGTTGTTGAGGCACTACTAGTGATGGGGGGCATTGGTATCGATCGGGTGATTAATCACGGGAAGCTGGAGCGATCAAAAATAACGGCTTGGGTTCAGGGTTTCAGTGGGGGGGGGGGGCCGTGGGGGTGGGGGGGGGGTGGGACAAAACAGTGCTGATCGTGTTTTGTCGTCGTTTTGTTCCCCTCGGTCAGAGAGAGAGAGAGAGAGAGAGAGTGAGAGGAGAGAGATCGTGTTTGTCGTCCTTTGTTCCCTTTGCCAAATCAGGATGGGAGGAGGAGAGAGGGTAGAGAGAGAGCGATGAAGGACGAACTGATGCGAAATCATGTGGTAGAAAGAGTGAGATGAGAGAGGATAGAGAGAAGAGGACTTGACGATGAGAGCGAGAGGGTGGGAGGGAGGGAGACGAGAGAGAGGTGGAGGGAGGGAGAAGAAGATGGACGAGAGGAGACGTGGATGGCGGGGAGGAGGTGGCGGAGGATAGGGGAGCGGGAGATTCGAGGGAGAAGCACAGGATGATGAGAGGCGAGAGATCGAGAAGATGGACGGAGAGAAAGAAGAAAGGAGAAATTAGAATAGAGGCGATGTGGCTGAAGGAAGGAGCGTGATCGTGTTTTTTTTTTTTTTTTTTTCTCGTCCTTTCTAGTTCCCTTTGGCTGTTGGCCTAAGTCCTGAGAGTGAGAGAGAGAGAGAAGGCGAGGAGAGAGGGAGAGAGAGAGAGAGAGAAGAGGGGAGA
>CM031625.1:45332282-45339782 GCA_018398815.1 Conus ventricosus
GCTCTCACAAATAAATAAAAACACATAAAAAGATCGTCAGAGGAGAGGAGGAGGAGAGTGAGGAGACGAGGAGAGGGAATTGAGTATCCTAATACTGTCCTCATCTCTCTTCTCTCTCTGTCTGTCTATCAATCTATTCATCTTTACCTACTGTTTAGGTAAATCTTTCTTATATCTTTCTAATCTATCTATCGATTCCATAATCATTCATTACCATGAGCAGTTTTTTTCTCGGAAAGCAATACCCGTAGGCATTTTTGGTTAATTTGTGGCAAACCATGTTTTGTCTGAAGGTTTAAGGTATGCAGAAGAATCCACTTCTACAATTTGTCAAGCGCCACCTTGCCCCAGTCACTCATCGGTAATAGCTCAACAATATGGCCGCCATGCCAAATTTGAACATGTGCATTTTATCAAAAAAATCAACAACTGAGTCAACCAAACGTAAACAGTACTGCTTATAAACCTCCCCAAATAGCTATTTATATCAAATTATAAACAGATTTTAAACTGAAATGTCTGCTTAGTTTTAACTGTTGATAAATATTTTCTCCACAAACACAACAAACACCGCATTGTATTGTTTTATACGACATCACATTGTCTATCTATTTTCATACTCTGGAGACTGAGGAGCTAAGTGGGCCCCCAACCAGAGTACCAAGACTTTCTGATATGTGAGATTAGGAGGTCTTCATTACCGCTGTGAACTTTCTTCAGATATATTGGACAGCCAGGAATCAGGTCTTCTGAAGCTTGGGTTGATAAGTAGCATCTTTGGTCCGAGGAGAAAGCAGAGCTGGTGATGGCAGGACAATCCTATGCCCGGGGGATGATGAGGGACACAAGTAGACACTTCAAGCACTTTGGCGATTGCTTGTCCCAAGCTCTTGATGTTCATCAAAGACACAGATCAAGATCTAGAAAGAGAATACCAGGATGAAATGTTTACTGTGGCACAGGATGGACTGATGGAAGTTGTTTGTTCTCCAGACTTCAGCAAGGCTATGGATGGCATTTGTCTCGAGGCATGACATCCCCAAACTTCAAGTTCTGGTGGACATACATGCAGATGGTCCAGATTCTCCTACTTTTCACCAGAGCACACAGAGAAGGCTCTTGGCAACTACACCTGATGCTTTTTTTGGCGAAAAAATGTTGCCTATTTCATGTGGTATAACCACCACAACTCGACAAATGAGGGATCCATCTACTTATGTGAGATGAATCAGTTGCCAGAGAACGTCAAGGCAGGTTTTGAAAACAAGGGCAATCTTTCGTTGGTTTTTTTTTTCAAGAGGTCACCTCCAAAACAGTTCAACCAAGTTGACCTGACAAGTCAGGGAAGGAATGGCTCAACCATACATGGAAGCTCAACAACACATGGAAGAAGGGTGGTGAGTAGTAGTAGTAGGACATCCCCAATCAAAACAACTAAGCCTGAAACAGGTGGGCCCCTTCTTCTACAACCTCAGATCGACCATCAGTAGTGAAACCGAAATGTACTTTGGACTGAGGCCAGATGCAAACTTCACAAAATGCATGCAAACCCGCAAGACAAAAGGCTTGATCTAGGGATGAAAATAAGCTGCTGAACGTTTTGCAAACCTTTTAAGCTCTTCACAGACGAGGCCCACGCTTGAGAACATTGCAACAAAAGACGTTATCCCCAGCAACATCATGAAAACATTTGTTGACGTCAGGGAAAGAGGTCAAGGCCGCTGATCAATTCGTTGAAGAAAGGTTGGTGTCGGCAACGACGACAAGTGCAGTTCAGAGACACTTTGCACAGGACCAAATGCCTGACATTTGCATCCTGTTCGCTTGAGCAAACGCTTCAAGACGGACGTGCACAGAAAGTCATCCAGTCCGACAGAAAGTTTTGCACGCGACTGGTCACAGTACAGAGCTGGAAGAGACGTCAATCTGCAAGACATTCTACAGGCATGAGCTTCTTCTGCCAGCCTGCTGCAGCAGAGAGACTGGCAATCTCCGTTCTGGTAGGGAAATCCATTTTAGCAGATGCTTTGATTGGTTGTGGACACACTTGCCCTCCAAACCTTCAACCTGCTGACCTGGAGAAAAACCAACATCATCATTGATAGTGCCAAGCCCCTGTGATTGCAATGGAAGCACCCAAACGCCGACCTTTGGTAACTAGTGACACATTTGTGCGGAATCTGTTCTCATAGTGGTGCTGTCTTCACTTCGAAATGGATGTTGTGTTTGACCGGTACATGAAATGTCCATCAAGTTGGACAGACACAACGAGGCAGGCATGCAGTGCCCGTGATAAGGAGAGAGATCCAAAGCAGAGGAAGTCCTCTACCATAAAGTGGTAAAATTCATTGCCCTTGCTGAGAACAAAGCTGACCTGGCCAAATTTTCTTGATTGCCATCTGATCCTTCAGTCACCTGAAAACAACATCATTGTCATTTCGGGGGCTTCTGTGATGAAGCAGCAGGAGACAGTACATTTGTGCAAGATAATCGACAGATTAAAAAGTCTAGAAGCAATTTGAATCTGTCTTCAAATGAATTGGGCGCATTCTTTGTATTTACCATCTTCTTTTTGTTTGATTCCTTTGCTGTTTAATTTGGTCATTCAAAGGCTTACTTCTGTAAGTATCATTCAGATTCATAACTCAAATTTGACTGTTTTTGCATTCCCTTGAACAGAGAATTTCAAATCAAAGCTAAAAGGTGTAGATGTTCATTTCCATTTTTTCATTTCTTTGTGCGGGGACGGGTCGGGGGTACATTTTGATAGAAAGATGATCCAATCGTTACAATTATGAAGAGAAGTTTGAAATGTTTATTATGTTTTCTTACAAGGCTTTATTCAGAATTTTCTGAAATAAACACTTAAGTTTGTGTCCACTAATGCCTGAAGGAGTTTCCTTTTCTGCAAGGCGGCAATTTTAAATAACTAATTATATCTTGGAAAAGAAGCGAGATATCATTTGGCAAATTTGATAAATTAATTTAGCACACCAAAATCCTTTAGGAGATGATATGCAGCATAAATTAACCGAAAATGCTTACCACTTTTAAACCAACTGGAAATCTCATATTTCAAACCAGTTTATATCTATCTATTCACATTCGGACAAGCTTTGTAAAGAAAAGTGTATCTGTCTTCCAGTCTATCTACCGTCTCTCTGTCTGTCTATCTATCTTACTTACATATCTACCTACCTGTCTAAGTATCTCTCTTTATATCTATCTATCGATCGATCCATCCATCCATCTACCTGTCTATCTACTCACATTCGAACAAGCTTTGTGAAGAAAAGTGCTTGTCTCGGCAAGAAAGTAATTCTTCTGTTCACTGCAGACGTCGCCGGTGGCGGAAAAGGTGAGGCCCAATTGTTGTTTACTTTCTCTTCGACACACGAACCGGTGGAATGGAACACTGGGGGGTCAGAAGAGGTCAGACTCCGGATTTCAGTGAGTGCTGCCAGGGGGAAACGTCACGCCAGGAGGAGCCCCCAACATGGACGTCCCACACAGCAGCAGGACCTCGCAGCATGGTCAGGAGGAGCCCCCAACATGGACGTCCCACACAGCAGCAGGACCTCGCAGCATGGTCAGGAGGAGCCCCCAACATGGACGTCCCACACAGCAGCAGGACCTCCGCAGCATGGTCAGGAGGAGCCCCCAACATGGACGTCCAACACAGCAGCAGGACCTCGCAGCATGGTCAGGAGGAGCCCCCAACATGGACGTCCCACACAGCAGCAGGACCTCACCGCATGGTCAGGAGGAGCCCCCAACATGGACGTCCCACACAGCAGTAGGACCTCGCAGCATGGTCAGGAGGAGCCCCCAACATGGACGTCCCACACAGCAGCAGGACCTCGCAGCATGGTCAGGAGGAGCCCCCAACATGGGTCCCACACAGCAGCAGGACCTCGCAGCATGGTCAGGAGAGCCCCCACATGGACGTTCCACACAGCAGCAGGACCTCGCAGCATGGTCGGGAGGAGCCCCCAACATGGACGTCCCACACAGCAGCAGGACCTCGCAGCATGGTCAGGAGGAGCCCCCAACATGGACGTCCCACACAGCAGCAGGACCTCGCAGCATGGTCAGGAGGAGCCCCCAACATGGACGTCCCACACAGCAGCAGGACCTCACCGCATGGTCAGTAGGAGCCTCAACATGGACGTCCGACACAGCAGCAGGACCTCGCAGCATGGTCAGGAGGAGCCCCCAACATGGACGTCCCACACAGCAGCAGGACCTCGCAGCATGGTCAGGAGGAGCCCCCAACATGGACGTCCCACACAGCAGCAGGACTCGCAGCAGGGTCAGGAGGAGCCCCCAACATGGACGTCCCACACAGCAGCAGGACCTCGCAGCATGGTCAGGAGGAGCCCCCAACATGGACGTCCCACACAGCAGCAGGACCTCGCAGCATGGTCAGGAGGACCCCCAACATGGATGTCCCACACAGCAGCAGGACCTCGCAGCATGGTCAGGAGGAGCCCCCAACATGGACATCCCACACAGCAGCAGGACCTCGCAGCATGGTCTGCACACTGAAGCAGCCGTGACGTCGAGAGCGTGGATGTGGACGGTGTGGGGTTAGGGTGGGGGTGGGGTGGGGTGGGTGCTTACACAACAGACTTCCAGATCATCAGGAAATCGGATCTGATATTTTACAGTGCAAAGATTTTAACAAAATTTCGGATGGGATTTAAGAGATGTATTAAAAGAATCGTGTGAATGAATGACTTGTGAGTTGATTTTAACGTGGTGACAGCCTTGATATGGCCCTTTGCGGTCGGCTGAGCTATAAGCAACATTACCATGCCTTGCCTAAGCGGCATGAGACCGGATATTATACTCAGGTTTTATTTGAAAACAGTCGATTCTGGTGGAACTCACTTGTCCCGCGTGGAAGCAGAATGGAGCAAGCTCACACCTGCCAAACTGGGATTTTTCCTGGCTGGTCAGCAGCTCAAGAGAATCTGGCTTCCGGGGTTTTAGAAGGTGGAGCAAGAGTGGCGGGGGTGGGGGGGGTGGCGGTTATAGGCTCCTCAATCAACGATTGGCATGAAACAGCTCTGGATTTCTGGCAAGAGGAGGACCAGAACCCTGAAGGCAATGGCAGAGGCAGCTGAAAAGCTCCTTAACTGGATCTGGTCGAGAAAGAACAAACGTGAATTTTTCATCAAACTTCCATTTTTTCCGACTTAGAACAGGTGTCCGACAGCCATATGGGGTTAAGACATCCGCCTAAAAAGGCAACGTCTTGAGGCGCATACTCATCCAGAAGTTGCAAGTTCGAATCACCCGGGAGCGCCAGGGGAAACAAAAAAACAAATAAACAGAAAACGTCAGCACAAGGGCACGTATGATTGACGACCTGGATGGGGCACTGCCCTGATAGTGTGAGGAGTTGAGGGTCGAACACTTTGTCTGAGGGCTGTCTGAGGGCTGTCCGAGGGCTGTTTCTTCTCTGAAGATCCGACGCCGTGAAGCTGTCCCTAGATCGAGTGTCTTCCTGCTCACATTCTACAGCACCAGTCATGAATGCCGTCCGCACCCCCATTCTCCCCAAAATGTATTTATGATGTATAATAGCGCCGTGTTCTGGAAGGAAATAACTGTTTTCTCGAAGAAAAGATAAGATAAGATAATGTTGCTTATAGCCCAGCCGACCGCAAAGGGCCACATCAGGGCTGTCACACGTTAAATCAACTCACAAGTCAGTCATTCACACAATTCTTTAAAATACATCGAAAAACCATCTGAAAGTTTGTTAAAAATCTTTCCACTGTAAAATCTCAGATCCGATGAAAAATGTTGATTTCTCTCAAAACTCAAGGATCACGTCAGGCGGGACATCCCTGAACAGGATCTTCATGGACTCCGCTGTAAAATGTTTGTGTCTCACATCGTGCAAGTCCCAACACTCTAAAAGAACATGTTTCATTGTGAGTGGCGCATGACATGGAATGCACCACGGAGCTTCTTCACTCTTTAAAAGGTACGAATGGGCAAAGACAATTACCATTTTCACTGTTTTGATGAAAAAAGGCCTAAAATACTACTTTTATAAAGAAAAATTGCTGTTTTCATGACGAGCAACACTTAATCAGTGTAGAAAAGTGCTTTTTAATGAAGAATAGTAAAATTACCGTTTTCTCTAAGGAATTACTCCTTCACTTAAAAGGGGGAAGAAAAAGAAAAAGCACTCAAAAATTAGTTTTTGTTCTGCAAAGAAAATTACTGTTGATGAATACATGTACCGTTTTTAGAAATAAATGTAGTTTTTATGAAGCAGTATGTTATTTGTAAACAAGGAAAGTGATGTTTACGTGACGGAAACTATGGTTTTGAAGAAGAATGTTACGGTTTTCATTAAGAATGTTAAGGTCTTAATTCTAAATGATAATGAATGTGTAGGTAAAGATCTCTTCTGAAAATTATTGTTTCATGAAGGAAAGTGTTCTTGAATATTTTCTGTCCTAAAATGAGGTGTGAAATGACTTACAGTTTTATCTTAATAAAAGAAAATGATTACTTTGAAGAAATTGTTATTTTTGTTAGAAAAAAGTAAAGTTTCTTTGAAGAAAACTGTTTTCAATGACAAACAAAACGTTTTTCATTCAGAAAATTACTGTTTTTGATGAAGAAAGCGACTTTTAGTAAAGAAAACGACTGTTTTTGATGATGAAATTTGTTTTGATGAAGAAATTAATTGTTTGTAATTGTAAAAAAAAAAAAAATCTCTAGAAACCATTATTTTGTTTAAAAAGTTCGTGTTTCATTAAGAAAATTAGTTTATTGAAGAAAATTTTATCTTAAAAAAAAACCCGTGTTTATGTTCTGAATTATGAAGGAAATTACCTTTTCCCCGTAAAAAAATTCTCGTTTCTATGGAGAAATTTACTGTCTCCTTGAAATAAAAATCACTCTTTTGAACTGAAAAAAAGAAGAAGAACAACAACAAAACCCCACAGTTTTGTGGAAGAAACGTCCAATTGAGGAAAAATCAAGAAAAAAAAAGTATTGGTTTCTCGAAAGAAAAAAAAAAAGACAATTATATCCTCTTTGAAACTCTCACGGTGCCATACACCTGCAAGCCTTTAGACCCAGTCCTGCGGGCTGCCACGATCTGTTGTGTCAACAGCGCGGACTTTTGGCTTATTATCAGGATGTCCATTCATCAGCGAAACGCAGGTGTAACTGACGTTGGGTGGGTCTTGTGTCTGCTGCTAGCTAAGAGGATAAGGGAATGTTGTTGCGGTTTTTTTTTTTTTTTTTTTTTGGGGGGGGGGGGGGGGGTAAGTGGGTTAGTGGTGGTGGTGGTGGTGGTGGGACTGTGTGGGTGGGATATGGAGTTGGAGTTGGAGGCAGGTGGGGAGGGGGGGGTGGGGGAGAAGGTTTGTTGTGTGGGGGCGCGGGTGAGTGGGGGATGGGGGGGGGGGGGGGAGGGGGGGAGAGGGGGAAGGTGGGAAACGAGTATGGGGTGTGTGTGTGTGTGTG
>CM031625.1:45349782-45354782 GCA_018398815.1 Conus ventricosus
GATGTTTAAACGAGATTCGGTGTAAGCATGGAAGAGTATTTGGCAAGGAGTGGGTAGTCGGGAAGTGTTTCATGTCTGACAGTAGATAACCCCCCCCCCCCCCTTTTTTTTTTTTTTTTTTGATACCGTGTTACACACACTTCGTACATGATCAGACCTCGGTCAGTTGTTGTCAATAACTAGGTCTTAAACGTTGTGGCGATCGACATTTTTCGTTGATGGTACTAGAGCAGAAGAACGGGCAAGGCTGTAAGAGTTTGATAACAATTATAGTACTAATAATGATACAACAACAACAACAACAACAACAACAACAACAACCACAACTACTACTACTACTACTACTACTACTACTACTACTGCTACTGCTACTACTACTACTACTACTTCTACTGATGTGGGCGCTTATAATGCTAGGCAGCCCACTCTTTGAGCAGATTCATCGCACTTACCACTAGACATGTAAAAAGTTTAAATCAGATGAGATGAAGGATACACAACATGTAAATTGTCGCTTAGCTGTAAAAAGAAAATACAATTCTACACTGTGAGTCACTAAAAGTGGATAACCCAGGTAAGTCTGACTAAAGAAGCATCGCACATCACATAGGCCTACACATCACATTAACGGGCTGGTTAAAAATTGATTCATCAGTATATAAAACTACAAGTTCGAAAGGCACACACACACACACACACACACACACACACACACACACACACACACACACCTGGTGAAAACAGTGCAGGTATCATATGAAAGTAAATGAGTTATTACTTATGAACATGCGTTTTAATGAATGTAGTGAAAGCGATGAGGTTGGAGTGGTAGGGGTGTGTTTAACTTAAACAGACACGTTTTCAATATTTTGTTAAATGCAGCATTTGATTGGATGTGGCGAATTGTCTGTGGATGTGAGTTCCATTGTTTTGGGACATTAAATGAACAATGACATGCTCATGATGGCCCCAGCGGATCTTCAGAATGCACACAGTGAGGTGATCCGTGGATGAAAGGGGAGAGGTCAAGACGGTGAACAGGCAGACAGTAGATTGGAAAGGTCAGCTGACTCTGAGAGGAAATTGTGAAAAAAAAGTAGGGATAGCTTGCAAAGACTGCGTGCTTCAATGAGTAACCAGTGTCATGTGTAGGGGGGTATAGAGATTGACATGTTCTCGGCTTTTTTATTGTACTCCCAGTTCTTATAGAACAGGGAGTACTTTACAATGGGAACGAAGAAATGCTGTCTGTGTGTGTGTGTGAGTCTGTCCGTCCGTCCGTGGTCAAAATTCGTTCCACACGCTCCAGACAAAACTACTGGGCCGATTTTTCTGAAAATGTGTAGATATGTTTACTGTGGGTCACGAATGATGCCCGATGTTTTATTTTACCGTTATGTCCGTTACTAACGGCTATAACGGCCCATAACAGTTTTTCTTCTTTACAAATAATAATAATGTTAATTTATATATGGAATATATCAGAAAGTACTTGGCCGATCTTTCTGAAAATTTGAAGGTATGTTCATTGTGGGTCACGGATGATGGCCGATGTTTACCAGAATAGCCGTTGCTAACGGCTATAACGGCCCAAAACGGTGTTTTTTTTGGTCTTTATGGAATATCTCACGCGTATTCAAGATAAACTGCGAGTACGTTTATATGCTTTGCATCTTGGGTTTTTTTTTTTTTTTTTTTTTTTTGAGTGTAAGCCTGGCAGCTGACTGTTGTACCTTCTGCGATTTGTTGATCACTTTTTTTTTAGGAGATTCAGCGAGAAGCGAGACCAACATGTTGTCTGGACTGGGCAAAAGCCCAAACTGGTGTTGGTGTTGCTGCAGTTGTGAGGAATGGAAGTTTTCTGGCGGAGAGTTTGCACAGACAGATGTGCAGATGTGAGTTGTGTGTGGGTCAAGTGACGTGTCGTTAAAGAGGATGGATCCCAGGTTGCATGTAGAGGGGGAAAGCGCAGTGTCCAAGTTTCCAACACGGATAGTCGATGGACAGTTGGAAAAGGATCTGTTTGAGTGAATGAGAAGGACCTCGGTTTTGTCATCGTTTAGGTTCAGTATGATATGCTCAGTCATCCAAGATCCTACCTCGCCAATGCAGTTATGCGTGTATTGTACGCGTAATCTGTTTCCGCTGGTTGCCATGGGCTATAACGTTGTGTCGCCACGTAGTTATTAACATTTGTTTGTCTGGATTCAGACGAGTATGATTTAATCTGGACCATTCGGTTTATGTATCAAAGATTTCTCGCAACACAAACACTGCGTCTTCAACCTTGGAATGAGTTATATGAACCGCTGCGTCATCTGCGAGCAAATCATAAAGAGCTTGTAAAAAGAAAGGTAGATCATTTATCATAATATCCCGCCTTGGCTTAAGGCTGTGTCAGGCCAATTGACATGGGCTAGAACACCAAGGCTACATCAAAATGTAGTTATGCGGGGATTGTCTTCAGTTGTGACAAGCTCCTAGTATAACATTATCAGTCTCCAAAATCCCTCAAAGTCAGAGTGTGGGCTGCCCACGTGGCGGGGTAATCAAAAACGGTCCACACACGTAATGTTCTCATCCCCAGCTGATGTATTTGTACCATAGTGTTCAAGTGGTTCGGATGATCCCTGGAGTCTTTTAGTCAGGGTACGACAACAACAATAACAACAACATCATGATATTGAAAAGAGAATGGGTCTAAGAGCAGAGCCTTGAGAAACACAATGATTGACATTGACAGGTAAAAGACAAAATTTATGCCCATTATTGAAAACAAGCTGATACCTGCTGTTTAAGAGCGATGATATGAGTTCAAATGTTTTTGTTTGAGAGACCAGATAATCTTAGGTTGTTTTGTTTTCAGTTACATCAAAATCTTTAGCAAAATCTACGAAGAGACCGCCTGTATCTTGTTATCATTTATATGAGAAAGACATTTATCAGTTAAGTTAGTCAGCCTAAACCCAGACTGATTCGGGTGAAACAAATCATATTTCGCATTGGACTAAGTTAGCATTTTCTTATGTGTTCTTCTAAATATGTATTGATAGGGTAGATAGTATCGAGATTGATCTGTAATTCAAAATACTAGCTGGGTCATCTGATCTATAAATGTGTGTAACTTTTGCATTTTGAAAGCGTTTGGAAACTGGTTTTTGGATATGCATAGAGTGTAAATGTGAGTGTTTCGGAAATAACTGGAGCTGCGAATTGTAGAAATTTGCCGTCAGTGTCATCTGTCCCACGGCAAGAAGTTTCTTTGAGATGAATTAGTGAACCGTGTACTTCATGGGCAGCCATTCATGGAACGCCTAGGTCAGACGATATGTTTTTCAAATCGCAGAAAGCTTTGAAAATACCTACTCAGTACCATCAGCAAACTAATTCTGCCTTTTTCGGTGACGACAGTGGCTCTTTTTCAATGAAGAAAGTAACCAAAAGCAACGCTGGCCTTCAGACGTCACAGTAATCCGCCATACCCCCCACCGCACTCTTGCTCTCTTCAGTGTGCCTGTCCCGGATTCACGTGCCGAAGGGCATCGTCAGGGCGCGTGACATTTGATTGACGGCCATCACGAGGCACGCGTGTTGAAGGGTACATACCTGGAGGGGTGTTGGCCATGTTTGACCGACTACAGATCGCTTGCTGCCGCTTCCTGGTTGTCGTGGGTGACAGTGTGTGGGAGGATGCGTGTAATGACAGGGAAGCTTGTCATGAACAACCTCCACACACCCCCAGGGGACTCAGCCCGGCTGGGCTGGAAACTGTGCCCACGTCATGTTTCTCTCCCCCCAACACCATGGGGGTTGACAAATAACGCTCAACACAGCCAATGCCAGCCAGCAACGCTCCTGAATTTTCTTGTCAATAAATTTTCCAATGAATTTTCTTCTTTTTTCTTCTCAGTAAATTTTCCAATGAATTTTCTTCTCAATAAATTTTCTTAGCCGCACACATTGAAAACAGATGTGCGGGTAATTCAAAGTTTTTTTGTTTTTTCTTCTTTTTTTTTTTTTTAATTAACGAAACTACCATTGAATGCTGTAGGAGCATGACGTACAAAGAAAGACCTAGCCTCGCTGTTCAGAAGAGGCCGATCGTTTTCGACAATGTGATAGAAATGGTCGCTGTGAAGATACCATCAGCGCCAGAGGGGCAGTGCCCTTCTCATCATTTGTGGCATCGATTGTCAGCGAGTGCTGCCATTCCAGTGAAAGGGATGAGAAGAAGAAATGCAACGAAATGTCCGTGTTATTTCTCAGTGCTGATGAAACCATTTCAGTAAGAGCTGCTTAGGTTTTTTCGTCTTGAGAGCATCACGGTTTGTACAATTGATTGCAAAGAGCTGTGGTGGGGGAATGCATGCGTTATTGTGTCATGAAGATCGGAACTGGCTGGCAACAGCTGGCCAAGCTTAATGTGAACGGGCCTTTAGAGTTGGGGCCTTGAAAGGGAGTGGTCGTTTTGTTGGGAGGTCAGTGTGGTGCAGCAAAGCCTCCCAGCCAAATAACGACTCTCTCTTCTGAATATAGACAGCCAATTAAAGGATGCAGTTATCGGATTTTTCTGTCCCTGCCTTTCTCATCCCTCTCCATCTAGGTGTCTGTCTGTGTGGCTAGCTCTGTCTCTGTCGCTATCTCTCTCTCTTTCTCTGTCGGTCTGTCTGTCTGAATGTCTGTATCTCTCCTTCCCCCCCCCCCCCCACACACACACACATACACTCACTCACACACACACACACACACACACACACACACACACACACACACGCACATACACACACGCGCGCGCGCGCACTCGGGCACACACACACACACACACACACACCACACACACACACACACACACACACACACACACACACACACACAGACACACACACACACACCATTAGACACATCCACATACTTTCTCCCCCACTCTCTTTCTGTCTGTCTCTCTGTCTCTGGCTGCCTGTCTGTCTGTCTGTCTGTCTGTCTCTCTCCCTCTCTCTCTC
>CM031625.1:45359782-45362282 GCA_018398815.1 Conus ventricosus
TGCCTTTTTTTTCTGCAGATAACCCAGGCTTTTCAGAAAATGACGTTAGAAGGACAAGGGCCTTTGACAGCAAAATAGAGAACCCGACTCACGAATGTGTTGAAAAAAAAAGAAATCCTTTCTTAATTGTCAAGATTTTGGAAACTTTTTTTTAAAAAAAGGGGGGAGGGGAAAGATTTTTAATACTCAAAACAAAAACATTGCTCGATATGCCTTGCACAGACAGATCCACTTTAACAACAAAATGGCAGTCTCGAGCTGGGGAATAGGAATGTGTGTTTTCCACGAAAAAGTATTGCTTGAGAGGAATAGCGTTTTTATTCAATGATATTATTGAGTTCAAGATAGAAGAGGGTATCACAGGTAATATGAAAGATTATTGTTCTTTTTTTCCTTTTGATACAATGGGAGACAGATACTCTTAGTTGATATATATTGGCTCAAACAGGGAGACAGATACTCTTAGTTGATATATATTGGCTCAAACGGGGAGACAGATGCTCTTAGTTGATATATATTGGCTCAAACAGGGAGACAGATGCTCTTAGTTGATATATATTGGTTCAAACAGGGAGACAGACACTATTAGTTGATATATATTGGCTCACACAGGGACGATCCAGGGTTCTACGAAAACATGCAGGGGAAAAAATGGGAAAATGGGCGCTCCGATTATAAGATACAATCGTAGACTGGAATTCGTTTCTGACTCCAAACTTAGATAAGTGTAGGGTATAAAAAGTTTTGACTGCCTGGGTTCTTTCACAAAGGATATAAAAAAAGGTAGAAAAAACACTTGAACCCACTTGGGAGGAGAAGAACTGGGTACTTCGGTTCGTAGAACCTTCAAAGCAGCTAAAGAGAGCGGGTGTGTGTGTGTGTGTGTGGGCCACAAGTCACTGTGTCATAATTTTTTTCCGACAGTGACTTGTGTTTAAGCTGCACCCGCTCTCTTTAGCTGCTTTGAAGGTTCTACGAACCGAAGTACCCAGTTCTTCTCCTCCCAAGTGGGTTCAAGTGTTTTTTCTACCTTTTTTTATATCCTTAGATAAGTGTAATTTCGAAAAACGTTAACAACGTGAACGCTAGGGAGGCTGTTCTTAGAAAAAATGATACCCCAATGAGAGCTAACAGATGTGTTGAGGGTACTCAACCCAGAGATTTTGAGGTCCACACGGAGGAAATCCAGTCCCTTCCAGTAGAGCCACCTCGACTATTTCACGGATACGGACACACGATTCACCTCTGCAAGCGATGCTGAGGGTCTGAATATTCCAGTGACCATTCAACTCACAGTTAGATTCCAACTCGCATTTCAAGCAGTAAAAAAGAAACACAGGTCTTCAGGGTGGGAAGTAAGATTGGCATCTCATGGGGGAAAGTGTTTTTGTTTTCTTGTGGAAAAAACATTCTGTGAGCAAATATGCGGTAATCCTGATAATGATCAGCAGACGGCCATTTCAGTCAGAATTGAAAGAAATGTTAGAGAGGAAACCAAACACTGCATTCAAGAACCTCATCAAAGTCTCAAAAACACAGGATTTTGCTACTGATAAATAAATGTTTATGAAGTCACAGCCAAGAGTAAACAAAGCAGAATAAGGTAATTCAGAAAAAAAGGAAACATTTCAATTCGTGTTGTTCATAAACCAGCCGAATGCGAGGGCCACATCAGGAGTTGAGGATGGTGGAGGTGACGGCCATCAGTGGTGTCCACAGCAGAAGAGGAGTCAGACAGAAGGAGGAAGTCTGTATGTTCTGATTCAACCACCATCTGAAGTGCCATGGGCAGCGCGGTGAGTCCCGCACTGTAGCTGAAGGTGTCTGAGGGAATGGCTTTGAACATCTCAGGGAGGGGGCTGTTGATCAATCAAGAGAAGAAGCAACTTCTTCCCAAGGTTTGGAGCCTTCGTAAATTATCATTATTATCATTATGATAATGAATACTTACATAGCGCCTATTCTCGACCAAGCTCTAAGCGCTTTACAGTTCAAACTCGTTTACACAACGGGCTGCCTACCTGGGTAGTGCCGACTGAAGAGCTGCCAGCTGGCGCTTCATTCGGTCGTTTCCCTTGTCATCCAGTCCAAATCATTGATTGAAAGGTTGGACATGTAGAGCACGGTTTAACAAAAGATGTCGTATGCTCACAAAACTTTCTCAAGAAAATTACGAACAGAAATGAAATATCTGAATTAAATCGGTTGCATTCATGTCATGAATGTCTCTGCCAGAAAAGGTCGTTTGAAATTAGAAAATAATATTTGATGACCTTAAACAGCAGAGCATAACAACGTTTAGCTAGTGTACGTGAGGGATAAACAATGTGCTACACATAGGACAGGTGAAGGTGGCAAAGAAAGAAAGAAAAGCAATATTTAATGTCTTGCTTTTCCTTGAATCAGAAATCGAATTAAACACTCGAATTTACTGTGAAACTGTCACGAACAATGTAAGAAAAATGGAAAAAGAAATACGAATCATATGGCATTACCTGAA
>CM031625.1:45369782-45384782 GCA_018398815.1 Conus ventricosus
AATACAAGATAAAATCAGGAAATATAATTACAATCGAGCAGACTGGGATAAATTTACATCAATTTTAATATCTTCTTCTATTGACATTCATCAAAATGAAGACGTGGATCGTATGTATGATCATTTCACAAGATCTGTACTTCACGCGGCTGATTCTTCTATTCCCAGATGTTCGTGTGTTTCTACATCTAAATATGCAGGGAACTTGTGGTGGACAGACGAGTGTGAAAGAGCAAAACAAGAAAAGATTTCTAAGTATAAAATCTATCTATGTAGTAGATCTCCATCTAAACTCAGAGATTCAAAGGTGGCTAAATCAGCATATAACAAAATATTAGCCAAAGCAAAGTGTGAATATTGGTCAAGCTTTTGTGAGGAAGAGGTAAGTTCTCCTTCAGATAGGAGTAAAATATGGAAGAAAATTCAATATATGAAGCACGGGGTTTTCATTCCTAAGTGCAAGTAACATTTCAAGATAATAAATTTCCAACAGCTTATCAAAAAGCGGAAAAGTTTGCTGATATCTTTTCAGTAAACAGCAGACTAGAAGGTCTTTCAAGAAAATGTAAGACATACAGACAGGACCAGGAAGCTAAACTAGAAATTAAAGATCCAGAATCTAACGATAACTTATACTTCAACTCTCCTATTACGTTTTTGGAACTAAAAGAAGGAATCTCAACATCGAGTAATAAAAGAACAGCTGTTGGCCGTGATGAAATTTCCAATGAAATGCTGAAACATTTACCAGATAATTGGGTGCAGTATCTTCATAAAATAATGGAAACATGCTGGAGTGATGGTAAATTACCAGCCGTGTGGAAACATTCATTATAGTTCCCATACTTAAAAATGGCAAACCCTGTAGAGATGTCAACAGTTACAGACCAATCTCTCTTACTTCACACACATGTAAGTTAATGGAGAAGATAGTAACTGCTCGACTAATTCACTATTGTGATAAAAACAATGTTATTCCAGTCCATCAAGCTGGTTTTAGGTCGGGAAGATCTACAACGGATCACTTGGTTAAGTTATCTACCATATAAAACGCCAATTTGCTCGTAGGCAAAACGTGCTGGCAACATTTTTTGACATTAAACGAGCCTACGATCAAGTGTGGCACGCTCAATTGTTATTTAAACTGAAAAGAGCAGGTATTTGTGGGAGAATGTTTTCGTTTGTGAAAGATTTTCTTTCCTGTAGAACTATTGAAACAAGAGTTGAAAATGCGTATTCTTCCCAGAGAGATTTACATATGGGAGTTCCTCAAGGATCCATCATTGCTCCTTATCTTTTCAGTATTATGATATCAGATCTTTCTAAGAAGATATCAAAAAATGTCAAGATTGTTCAATATGCTGATGACATTTGTATTTGGTTGGATGCAAAATTGAAGTATATTTCAAACAGAAAACTGAAACAAATTCAGATCTGTTATCAGTCTGAATTAGATAAGATAAGTGCTTTCTTGACAGAGAATGGTTTATCTTTATCTGTTGAAAAAAACTCACATGATGGTATTTAGTGCTGGTGACCCTCCCAGAAGATTACCTAGTTTCTTTATCGACGGAGCTGAGCTACAATTCAAAGACATCACAAAATTCTTAGGTGTCTATTTTACATCGAAATTATCATGGAAATTTCACATTGAAAACAGTCTATCAAAGCTCAAAAAAGCTTAAATTTGCTTAAAATTATAAGCAGACAAAATTGGGGTAAAGAAACAAAAAGTTTGACTCTTCTTGCAACATCTTTGGTTAGATCAAAGCTGACTTACGGTCAAGAAGTTTATTTTTCTGCTCCTAAATATCTTATGAAGAAATTACAAAGTATTGACTCTAAGGCATACAAATTAGCTTTGGGAGTTCCTGTCCACACTCCGACTATTGCTACGTATGGGGAGGTTGGTGTTCTACCTTTGAACAATTATCGAGAACTGTCTTCAGCTAAGTACATTATAAGAAGCAGTGCTGTTGAAAATGTCAACGTGAATGAAAATGTACTTAGATCAGATCTTCAATTTCCAAAAAGAGCAAGGGCCATAAAATCTTTGACAACAATAGCCACTTATACTTCAGATATTCACAGTAGATTAGATCTGAAAACTAAAGATATAGGTAAGCGTTCGATTACGTCTCCAATTCCTCCATGGGAACTGAACAGAGCAGATTTGACCTTTCCAATGACGATCTAAAAAAGAGTGATAACCCTCACCTACTTGCTTTTTCTTTTCGATCTCGTGTTCATTCAAATTATTCTAACCATTTGAAGGTATATACCGATGGTTCTCTTATTGACACTAATGTGGCGGGTGCTGGGTTTGTAATACCTGGACTAAAGAAAGAAAAATCGTTTCATATTGGTGCAGGTCATTCTGTTTTCACCGCAGAACTGGTAGCCATTCTCATGGCTCTGCGATACATTGTTAATCTTCCTATGGTTATATTTCCAATACTTTTTTGTGTTGACTCTAAGTCTGTCTTATTTACACTGAAATCCATGAAGTCTAGAGACAGATGTGACCTAGTAATTGAAATTAATCATCTCATACATTTTCTAATTCAAAAGGGTTCCAGTGTAACATTTACTTGGGTTCCATCACATTGTGGTATTTATGGAAATGAATGGGCAGACAGAGTAGCTAGAGGAGGTGCAGTACAAAGAATTCGTTGTGAAAACGTTCATATTCCTTTGTCTGTAAAGGAATGCTATAATCTTTTAGAAAAAGACACCAAAGCCCGTGTGGGTTATAATGTAAATCGGCACACCTCTTACAGCATGTCTTTGTTGAATGTTTTTCCGAGGGAAATTTCCAGTTTGTGTTTTAGACTTAAATATAATTCATTAAAATGTAAATATGTTGATACTGCAAAATGCATATGTGGAGAAAAACTTTTGACATTTCATGTACTATTTAATTGTCCCACTATGCAGCAGTACTTACCTAATTTTCAGTTACCAGATAATCCTACAGTTGATGATTTTAAGACTCTAACTTCAAATCATTCATTTTTGGCTAATGTATCAAAATATTTACTTCGCAGTCCTATCGGTACATTAGTATGATATTTCAGTATTTTTTAAGCAAACATTGTTTATGTTGTTCATGTCCAGTGATTTAAGCTTTATTTTTAATTATGTTTTCATTTGTATAATAATATCAATGTCATCTTGATGTATGTCATTTACAAATATCATAATCGTCTAAAAACACGCCATGTGAAAAGACGTAAAACTAAACAAGCACACACACACACACACACACACACACACACACACACACACACACACACACACACACACACACACACACTCACACACACACACACACACACACACACACACACACACACACACACACACACACACACACATATATTATTCTCAGAATCAATTTGATGGGCAAGGGAAGGGGAAGAAAGAACTGCTGTCGATAGGTGAAGGGGGTTGTTTTAAGAGATGCCATGAAGGAAGACAGAGAGTAATCACACGTGAAGTGGAGGCAAAAGCCTTCAGGATCATTGAAAGGCGTCAAAAGCAGTGAAAATGTTTAACAGCGTGAAAAGGAGCGAAAATGGTGTGGCGTCAAAAGTAATATTTGTTTAAGGAATTAAAAGAAAAAGCTCAATTCATATTGTTATTAGGCCCAATTAGACAAAGAGGGGTCTCATAAGGCCGGTCATCTTGTCAAAAGTAATTCAAACCTATGAGAATTATGTTTGAAACAAAGTGAAACTCATTGAATAGCATCAGAAACTATCCACTAATTCAACAGCGAACAAAGCTGTGAAGAATGAGTTACCGAACTATGAGCAGTGAAAATGAACCGGTAGAATCAAAGCCAATGAAAGTTATTTTGAAAGTCATTTTAAGCATTTTTTTTTTAAATTACGCACGTGATTATTAATTATATTCGGGAACGGTAGCTAGTACCCTTTTTACGAAGAGTGGAACTTGTCTCAATGAAAATGGCTCACGTGACCTTCGGAAGTGAAGAACGTGTCCCCACGCAAGTGCCTATAGGAGCACCTGTTAGCCCAGTCTGTGTCGGAAGCTTTGATCAAGGTTGAATTTCAGCCGTCTGTCCCCTTGCTGTTGTTCTTGATGGTGGTGGTGGTGGTGCTTTGTCGCTTTTTGTTTTGTACTGACATATATCTGTGAGATTAATCGATCGTGTTGAATGTGGCTGTGGGTAACGTTTGTGATAATCGAACGGGTTGAGAGAGAGAGAGAGAGAGAGAGAGAGAGAGAGAGAGAAGGAGAGAGAGAGAGAGAGAGAGAGAGAGAGATGCGAGCGTGCTTGTGTGTGTGTGTGTGTGTGTGTGTGTGTGTGTGTGTGTGTGTGTGTGTGTGTGTGTGTGTAGTGCGCACGCGTGCGTGCGTGCGCGCGCGCTCGCGCACGTTTGTGAGGGAGGGAGGAAGAATAGACAGGAAGAGAGAGGTATAATTCTATACACATAATAATGTGCCTGTAGAGATATTTGCCAACCTCCGCATTTTCGGGGAACAAAAACGGTAGCTAACCCTTCTTCGCCTCCCCCGCACCCCTCATCCCCCCTTCACACACACACACACACACACACTCACACACACACACCCACCCCCCCACACACACCCCCCCAACACACAACACCCAACCCCCCCTCACACACCAAAACACCAACACAAAAAAACACAACACAAACACCACACCACACCACACCAACCCCCCACAAAACCCCAAACCCAAACCACACACCACACACCCCACACCACCCCAACCCCCCCACAAACCCCACCCACCCCACACACACACAAACACCAAAACCACAAAACACACACACACAGCCCACCCCCTCAGTGGGTGTAAAACCCCAAAAAACGCCAGGGAAGGCGGTCAGACAAACCCAGCTGTTGTACAAGCCTTATTTCGGCATTGCTTTCCCGCCACAGTTTGACCCCCCCGGGCCCGACAAGGGGAAAAAAAAATTATGACCAACAAGTAAAGGAAGGGGGGGGGGGGGGTGGGGGGTGGGGGGTTGGGGGGGGGGGCTAAAGGTTGGGGGCTGGGGCAGGGTCAAGGCTGAGATCGAGGGTCGTGTGACGTGAAGGGGGCCCCCCCCGCCGCCGTTGCCGTTGCGTTTTGTTTTTTGTTGTTTTTGGTGTTCTGGGGGGCCCGGGGGTTTCCGGGTTTCCCGCTCTGTCTCTCGTAAAGGGTGGGATCGTCTGCCCCGCGCGGGATTTTGGGTGTGTGGGGGTGTTGGGTGTGGGGTTTTGGTGTGTGTGTGGTTTTGTGTGTGTTGTGTTTTTGTGGTGTGTGTGTGTGTTTTGTGTGTGGTGTGTTTGAGGTGTGTGTTGTGTGGGTGTTGGTGGGGTGGGTGTGTGTGGTGGTGTGTAGTGTGGGGGGTTTTTGTAGTGCGTGTGTGGTGTGTGTGTGTGTGTGTTTGTGTGTGTGTGGTTTGTGTGTGTGTGTGGGGGGGGGGTAGTTGCAAGGATATGTGGGGTGGTGGTGTATTATATATGTGTGGGGTTTTGTGTGTGTGTGTGTGGTGTGGTTTTTGGGGGTTTTGTGTGTGTTTTTTGGGTGGGGTTTTGGGGATGGGGGGGCTGAGTTGGGGGGGATGGGGGGGGGGGGGGGGGGGGGGGGGGGGGGGGGGGGGGGGGGGGGGGGGGGTTGGGGGGGGGGGGGGGGGGGGGGGGGGGGGGATACACCCCCGGTGTGATGGTTTTTTTTTTTTCTTGTTTTTTCTTTTTTTCCCTTTTCTTTTTTCTTTTTTTTTTTTCTTTCTTTCTTTTTTTCTTCTTTTTTCCCTCCTCGATGTTTTTGTTTTTTTTGTTTGTGATTTGGGGTTTGGGCCGTCTTTGTGTGGGGTCTTTTGTTGGGGTCTGTTCCTCTTTTTTTCATTCTTCTTCTTCTTCTTCTTCTTCTTTTAATTTTCTTCTTTTTTCTTCTTCTTCTTCTTCCCTCTTTTTTTTCCCTTCTCTTTTTTTTCTTTTTCTTTTACTTCCTCTTCTTCTTTTTCCCTCTTCCTCTTTTCCCTTCTTTTTCTTCTTTTCTTCTTCTTCCTTTCTTTTTTCTCAAGGGTTTTGTTTTTTTTTTTTGGTTTGTGATTGAGATGTTGTCCTTTCCTTTATGTTCGTTTTGTAAAACTTTTTTTTTTTTGTTTTTGGAACGGTATCGTTTTTTTTTGGGGTTTTTTCCTTCTTTTTTTTAAATCTTTTTTCCTTTCTTTTTTTTTCTTTCTGTCTTCCCTAAAACCCCCTTTTTTTGGAGGGGGGTTTTTGTGCCCTGTTTTTCCAGACCCCCAGCTCTGCAGCCTGACGGTGGGTCGGTTTTGGGTTGTGCCCCATTTCCCTTCCCCGCTCTTAAGCAAATTTCATCCTCCCCCTTCCCCCCCCCCCCCCCCCCCCCCCCCCCCCTTCTGTATCCCCTTCTTTTTCTTCTTTCTCTCAAAACTTTCTCTCGATCCTCACTTTCTCTCTCTTCTCCCCCTCTCTCTAAAAAACCCTCTTCTTTTGACCCTCTCTCACCTTCTCTCTCTCCCTTCTCTCTTCTTCTCTCTTTCCCCTCTCTCTCTCTCCTCCCCTCTCCCCTGTCTCCACCCCCTCTTTCTCTCTCTCTCTCGTTTTCCCTTCTTCCCTCGCTTCTCCCTCCATTTTTTCCCACCTCCTCTCTTTCCCCCTTCTCTTTTCTCTCTCCCCTCCTCCTCTCTTTTCTCTTCCCCTCTCTCTTTCCCCTCCGCTTTTCTCTCTCTTTTTGTATCTCTGCTCTGTCCCTTCCCCTTTCTCTGTCTCTCCCCCCTCTCTTTCTCTCTCCCATTTTTCCTCCCCTCTCTTTTTCCCCCCTCTCTCTCTCTTTTCCTCCCCTCCCCTCCCCCCCCTCTCTCCTTCTGTCTTTTCTACCAGCTGCCCACCTTCACCCCCCCCCAAAAACACATACAAAAAACTCCCCACAACAAAACACAACCACACACACACACACACACACACAACACAAACACACACTCCCCACTTTTTTTTTTTTCCGCACGACCGCGCACGCAGCCCGAAAGCACGCACGCACGAAAGCACGAAACGCACGACGCACACCCCACCCCCCAACACACACACACACACACCCACAAAACCCGCGCGCGCGCGCGCGCGCGCCAACATCAACACAAATTTAAAACACACAGCACGCGCCGCCTTCCCCTCCCCCTTTTTTTTTTTTCTCTCCTCCCCTCTCTTTTTTGCTCTCCTCTGTTTTGTCCCCGCTCCTCTCTCTCCTCCTTCCTCCCCTTCTTTTCTTTCTCTCTTCTCTCGAAATCAAAAATTGCAAAAAAGAAACCCCCCCCTTTTTGAAAGACAAAGGGTGTTTTTTTCCCCTCATTTCACAACACCCATGAAAAAAAAAAATGGGGGCAAGTTGTGGGGTCATCGTAGACGAGAAGAAGCCTATGTGGGTGGAAAATTCTGCTTGGGGTGCTTTTCAGCAATGCTTCTTTTGGGCCGTCACCAGGGGGTGTTTTGGGGCGCGGGGTTTAGCTCAGAAAAATGTTCTTTTGGACCGTCACCCGGGTGGGTTGTGTAGGGTGCGGGGTTAGCCAGCAATGTTCTTTTGCCCGTCACACGGGGCTGTGTGGGGGCCGGGGGGGTTTCCTCAGCAATGTTTTAAATTAAACCGTCACACAGTGGGTGGGGTTTGGGGCAGGGTTAGCTCAGCAATGCTTCTTTTGACCGCCCACACAGGGGTGAGTAGGGCGAAGGTTTAGCTCAGCATGCTTCATTGACCGTCCCACGGGGGGCTGTTTTTGGGGGCAAAGGGTTAGTCGCAATTTTTCTTTTGGACCGTCACAAGGGGGCGGTTAGGGTGCGGGGTTTAGCTCAGAAAGGGTTCAATTGACCGTCACAAAAGTGGGCTGGGGAAGAGCCCCAAGGGTTGTCAGACCGGAGTCAGAAAATGCTTTTTTTGGGCCGCCACAGGGGGCTGTGTAGGGTCGGGGTTAGCTCAGACAAGGGGCTCGAAATGTTTTCTTTTGCCCGTCACACAGGGGGCTTTTTTAGGGCGGGGGTTTAGCCCCGACAGAGACCTCAGCAATGCTTTTATTGACCGTCACACATTTGGGCTTGTGGGGGGCCCGCGGGGTTTACTCAACATAGAGCTCAGCAATCCCTTCTATTGACCGCACACAGTGGGCGTGTAGGGCGGGGTTTTGCTAAGCAAGCTTCAAAGGGTCCCGCCCACACGGGGCTTTGAAGGGCCAGGGTTTTTCTCAAAAAAACCAAAAAAAAAGACCCCCACCCAATGCTTCTATTGCCCGCACCAGGGGGGGGGCTGGGGTGGGGCGAAAGGGTTAGCTGAGACAGGGGAGCTCAGAATGTTTAAAAAGACCGCCCACACAGGGGGCTGGTACCCCGGGGTTTTAGCCAACAGAAAGCTAAGCAATGCTTCTATTGACCGTCACACAGGGGGCCCGGTGAAAGGGGGGGCAGGGTTAGTCAACAGAAAGCCAGCAATGCTTCAAGGGAACCGTCCCCAAAAGGGGGGCTGGTGGGGCGCAGGGTTGCCCCTACAGGAGCCCCGCAATTTTTTCTATTACCGTAACCAGTGGGTGGGGAAGGGTACAGGGTTAGCAAGAAGAGGCTCAGCAATGCTTCTATTGACCGCCCAAAACAGGGGCTGTTTTGGGTGAAGGTTATTTTTGAGTTTAGAAGGGGGTTTCAGAAATGCTTCTTTTGACTGCACCCAGGGGGCTGTTTTAGGGCGCGGGTTTTTGGCCCCAACAGAGGCTCAGAAAAGCTTCAAATTGACCGTCCCCACAGTGGGTGGGTGGGGTTTTGCGTTTTTGCTCCAATGTTTCAATTGACCTTTCCACACATTTGGGCCCTTGTGTGGGGCGCAGGGTTACTCAGACAAAAGAGCCCCGAAAAGTTCTATTAAACCGTCACACGGGGGCCCTGTGAAGGGCGCAGGGTTAGCTCGGGACAGGGGAGCTCAGCAATGTTTTCTATTGAGGTCACCCCAGTGGCTGGCGGGCCGCGGGTTAGTAAAGCAAAAACCAGCAATGCTTCTTTGACCGTCAAACAGGGGGGTGTTTTGGGCCCCGGGTTAGCTCAAAAAAGCTTCAAAAAAACCTCACACAGTGGGTTTGGGTAGGGCGCGGGGTTTTGTCTGCAATGCTTCAAATTTGCCGTCCCACGTGGCTGGGTAGGGGCGGGGTTTTAGCTCAACCAGGGCCGTACGCAAAGGGACAAAAAAGAGCCAAAAGGGCCGCGCGAATTTATTTCCGCGAACGGGAACCCCCGAACGGGCTTTAAAGAATTTCCGGGGCAGCTTCTAGGGGTTTTTAAAAAAATGTGGGGGAACACGCGTGTGGGGTGGTGAAAAAATTTTCTTTTTTTTCGCATAAACCCATTTCCAATTTTTTGTCCCAAAAAACCCAATCGCATTTTAATATGGGGGGGCAAAACTGTGCCATTTTTTGGCGTCCCCCCCCAAAAAACTAAAAAAAAAAAGGGCTCCAAAATTTCAAAAAAAAAACCGGGGAAAAAGGGTACGAACGAAAGTGGAAATGCGTTTGATCCCCATTTTCAACGGGAAAAGGGAAAATTCGTTAAACCCCGACAGGGCTACAATTTTGCTCCCGTCATTTAAAGGAAATTCTTGCTTAAAAAAATTTTAAAATTCAAAGAAAGACTCTAAAACGTTCATTTTAAAAGCAGAAATTTTCGAATGGTTTCTGTAATGACAATTAAGTTGGGGGCTTTCCAAAAATTTCAGTAAGTCCAGGGTTGGTTTTTTTAAAAGGGGGCCGTCTTTAAAGAAAAACCTTTTTCCCTTCTGTGAGTGGGGTGTGTTGGGGGTTGTGATGTGTGGGGGAAGAGAGAGAGAGAGAGAGGGGGGAAAGAAAGGAAAGGGAAAAAGGGGAGAGGAGGAGAGGAGAAGAGAGAAGGGTTTTTTTTTTGTTGGGTCAGTGCGTTTTTGTGTGGCGTGGAAAATTTTCTGAAGCACAAAAAGGCAGAAACACATCGTCTTTTTTTTTAAAACACACAAATAGAAAAATTTGATGTACTTGTCCCTCTTGAACTTGCATGATTAGTAAACCCAAATACGTAAAGGGTTTCAAAAGTAGACAAAACAAACCTTTTAGCCCCTCCCCTTCTCTCTCTTCCCCCTCTTCTCTCCCCTCTCTCTCTGCCCTCTCTCCTCTCTCCCCTCTCCCTAAAACACACACACAAAAAAACACTTTACACTACACACACACACACCCCACCCACACACACACATATATATTTTTATAATATATATAAATAAAATTTATATATATATTTTAAAAAAAAATTTTATATAAAATTTCCCCTAAAGACAGCGAAACCGTTTGAAAAAAAATTTTTTGAAATTTTTTGTTTCCTCTTTTAAAACTTTTATATATTTAAAAATAAAATATATATTTTAAAATGATTTTTATAATTTTTTTTTTATAAATTTTTTTTTAATTTTTATAAAATATATATTTTATAACACACACACACCAACCCCGGGGTTTTAAGGGTCTTTCCTTATTTATTTGGTTTCAAATGCCCAAAAGGCCCTTGCTTTGATATGCAAAAAATAATTTTTTTTTTCATACAGAAAATTTCCGTGTTTTTGTCTCCCCGGGAAAGGCATTTGCCCGGGCTTGAAATTCAGCTGCCATTTCACTGACAAGGAGGTTTTAAATTCTAAAAAGGGTTTTTAAAAAACCTCATCACCTTTTTAAATTGTGGGGTGGTGTGTTTTGTGTGGGGGTGTGTGTGTGTGTGTGGGTGTGGTTGTTTATGTGTGTGGTGTGTTTGTGTGGTGGTGTGTGTGTGTGAAAAGAGAGAGATAGAGGAGATAGAGGAGGGGAGAGAGAGAAAAAGAGGGGAAGAGCTATAATGGTTCCTCCCCTTTGTAAAAATTTTGGGGTTTTGTCTTTGTTGATGTTCCCCACACTTTTTAAAGTTTTAAAAAAGTCGGAAAAACATTCATAAACCTTTTAAGCCCTCTCTCTTCGTTTCCCCTCTCTCCTCTTCTCTCTCTCTCTCTCTTCTCTCTCTCTCTCTCCCCCTTCTCTTCTCCCCCAAGCCCTTTTACACACACACAACACACACACACAAAACACACACACACACACAAAACACACATAGAGAGAGAGAGAGAGAGAGAGAGGGGGGGGGAAGAGGGGAGAGAGTTAGTTAAATTTAAATTTTACCAACATTGGGTGGTTCGCCCCCTTTTTTTTGATAAAACAGCGCTGGTATCGGTGTTGGGTTTCCCCTGCCATTGAAACGGCTGAGCGTGTTCACCCCCCCTTTTTCTTTTTCCTAAAAATAAAACCAGCAATACCCGCTATAAAAACCAAAACGAAGACTAAATCTACGAAAGTACTGAAAAAATAGCAACCACTGAAATTCAATGCATACAATAAGGGGAGACATGAAAGACTCAAGCTCGGGGAGAAACAACTACACCCCTGTTTTGGTACTCCGGCACAGGCATGGTTTGTTTACACCTTGTACCCCGGAAAAACGGGCCGCTTTAAATCATTTAAGGGAAAATTACTTGCACATGTCGAAAAGGTTTTCGCACTCTCCCAATTCCCCCCAAAAACAAAAAGGGTCATAAAAATGCCCAAAAATTTAAAAGCATAAAAAACCGTGAATTGGAAAAAATTGTTTCCCTAAACGTGTTTTGGCTGCCAAACCCCAAATTACCACCGACACCGGAAGTTCTGAAAGATAGTTGGGGGGCCCCCCCTTTTCCCAGTACTCGTTAGTGTTCAGAAAAGGGGGAAGCCGGCCATTTGCGCATCCCTTTGCGTAGGGCCCCCCTGTTTCAACAGAGAGCTCAGCAATGCTTCAAATGCCTTTCCCAGGGGTGTGTAGGGCCCCAGGGTTGTCAGACGGAGCTCGCTTTGCTTCTTTGCCCGTCACAAGGGGGCGGGTTGGGGGCCCGCGGGGGTTACCCAAAACAGAGAGCCCCGCAAAGCTTCAATTAAACCGCACACAGGGGCTGTGTAGGGCGCGGGGTTGCTAGACAGAGAGCTCGCAATGCTTCTATTAAACCGTCAAAACAGGGGCTTTTTGGGGGCCCGGGGGGTTAACCTCACAATGTTTCTTTGTTGTCACACAGTGGGCGGGTGGGGGCCAGGGTTATGCCAGAAAACCCAGCAAGCTTCATGGCCCGTACACGGGGGCTGGGGGGCGCGGGGGTTAAGCCCCGACAGAGAGCTAAAGCAATTTTTTAAAAGCCCGTCACCCAGGGGGGCTGTGTAGGGGCGGGGTTAAAGCTCAACAGAAAGCAAGCAGGGTTCTTTTGCCGTAAACGTGGGCTGTGTAGGGCGCAGGGAAAGTGAGCAGAGAGCTCCCCCAAAGTTCAAAATTGCCCGGGTCACACAGGGGCTGGGTGGGGCAGGGTTAGCCGGGCAATGCTTCTTTTGCCCGTCCCACAGTGGGCGTGGGGGCGCGGTTTTTAGCTCAGAAATTGTTTCAAATTGCCGTCACACAGGGGGCGTGTAGGGCGAAGGGCAGCCCAGCAATCCCTTTTCTTTGACCGTCACCAGTGGGCTGTGATGAGAAAAAACAAAACAAAAAAAGAAAGAGTGACTGGTTTGATGCTGAATGTACCTAAAAAAAAACCATTTTAGGGGGTTACTAGGGGAAATTAAAGCAAAGGAAAAAAAGCACATCAACAAAAAAGAGAGGCGTAAAAAAGGGGAAAAAAAGGGGAATATAATGCACATCAACAAAAAAGAGAGGCGAAAACGTTAAGGAAAGAAAGGAATATAAGTATTTGTTAAAAAAAAGGGAAAACCCAAGAGAATGTCAACAAGGTTGAAAAAATTAAATTAAAGCAAAAACCCCCAAAACAAAACAATTTCTGGCAGACGGCGGCCCAAGGGAAAACCCAAAAAAACAGGTTACAATTCCTTCCCCAAATTCAGTGGTACGAACATTTCCCTTCCCAAAATTTTTTAAAATAAATTAAAATATAAGGACAAAAAGAAAAAAGCAAAGCAATGGGAAAAGAAAAAAAATTGGGGTTTTTCGGGAAGCTTCTTTTAAAGAAGCGTTTTCCCCAGAAAAAGGGGCCCTTGCCATTTTTGGTCACCCTCAAGTCGGGGAAAAGCGCAGGCCCTGACAAAATCATAGGTAAAAAGTTGAAACATAAAATGTTGTTGTTATCGTTTTTTGGGTTTGTCCTTTTCAAAAAAATTGTTTGTTCATGGAATTTTCCCAAAAAAAGGTCACAAACCCTTTTTAACGTACCAATAAAAAAAAAAAAGGGAGCCTTTAAAACCCCCCAAAAATTTTTATCGGGGGAATACCCTTTAACCCAAAGGTGTTTAAGAAAAAAGTTTATACACACTTTTTAACAAAAAGGACCTGGGGGGCAAAAAAAGAAAAAAAAATTCTTAAAGAGCAGGAGGTTTCCGAGCGGGTATGTAAAATTAAACCAAAATTTTCCCCTCTTTCAATTATCAAAAGTTTTTTCAAAAAAAAATTCAAAATTTTAAAGTTGCTTTTTTTTTTTTTTTAAAAAACCCGTTTGACTCTGTGAACGGGAAAATTCACGGGGGGCATTTTATTTTGAGGAGGAAGGGTTTAAAAAGGGCAAAATGTTAGGGCCTTAAGAAGTATTTATGTTTCTGTTTTGGTTGGTTTTTCGGAAAAAATTTGTTTTTAAATTCTATTTTTTAAATTGTCCTAGGGGAGTAAGAAAATTTTTTCCTCCTAAACCCCAATTGTTTTTCCTTTTTCATTAATGACTTAGCTGTAGAATTGCTGGAGGGAAAAGGGGGGAAAACACTTTTTTTCCTGGGGCAGAAAAAAATCTTTAACTTTGTTTGCAGACGTTTCCCAAGTTGCGAAACAAAAAAAGGTCTTCAGAACCAGCTTGACAGCTTAAAAAGAGAAACAGATAGTTTAAACCCCGAGTTTTAAATTTTAAAAAAAGACAAAACTAATGGTGTTTTAGAAAGGGGGGGTCATTTGGCTGCCAGGGGAGATGGTTTTATGGAGGAAAAGGGAAGTAAAGGTTTAAACAAATTCTTAAAAAATTTTTTTGGGGAAAAGGTTTTTACCACAAAATTAAGTTTTTGGTAGCATTTAAAAACGCCCGTAAAAGGGGGAAAGAAAGGGGAAGGGAAAAATTTTGAAATCATGGAAAATTGAACACTGGGGTGTAGATCTGTTTTTAAACATTTGCCCACAAATAGAGCCCAAAATTAACCAAGGGCGTTTAGGTGGGGGAAACGGGAAGAAATAGGAAAAGTTGAAAAAGGCATACCTTTGCAATAAAAAGACTTTAGGTTTTCCCCTCCAAAATTCAAATATTTTATTTTTTGGGCAAAAACCGGGAAAAAGAAAAAATTCCCCTCTGTTTTCGAATGTCTTTTAAAGTGAATTAAAAAATTGGTTTAAAACTTTTTTAAACCCAACCAATGTGAGAATTTCAGACATCATATGAAAGGGTTTTTTAAAAAACATGAATTGGTCACTTAAAGTGGGCGTCAAATGTTAAGAGAATTTTATGCGAGAAGGGTTTTGGGAAAATTTGTATGGCTAACCCAAATTTGCAGGTGTGAGTTTGGTTTTAAAAGTGAATTCAAAGATGGGATTTAAACTCCTTTTAAAAAAACAGCATTGGAAATTTCCAATTGGAAAAAAATTGATAAATATAGGTGGTTTTTTTCTTTAAAAAATGTTTTTAAAGCAGAAAATTTTTTCCCTTTTGTATTAAAAAAAATTTCCCTTTGGGGTTTTGTCTTATCAGATTCAGACTAAGGGTTAGCGGAAAAAATTTTAAAAACCCCTTGGTTTTTAAAATGAAAAAGGTAAAACAACTTTTCCCCGTCGGGGGAAAAGGAAAGAGGATAAAAATTCTTTTAATGTTCAAAGCCTGCTTATAATAAAAAACGAAAAAGCTTTTAATTTTCTAAACCTTTACAGAAACCCTGATAAGACGGATAAAAAATTTTTTTAAAAAAACCCAATAAAAGAACCCAAAAACCC
>CM031625.1:45390413-45397913 GCA_018398815.1 Conus ventricosus
AACGGTCAGACGCTGAGAGTTCGAACCATGCAGCTGCCTGACATTGATAATCTGGTCCATTTTCGCTGCCCGTCTTATTCTGTTGTCGTTCTGGTTGTTCTCATGCAGGACTAGGTATAGTCTCCCTTCCCCTATTTTGCTGGGAAGATTTCATCCCCCGTCTGTCTTATCATCTTTGACAGGTGTGGCATTAAACCTGAATCTAAAAAAACAATAAAAATGACAAGAAGAACAATGATAATAATAATGATAATAATAGTAATATCAATAATAATAACGATAATAATCAAAATAATGATGATAATAATAATAGCATTAATGATAATAATAATAATAATAATAATAATAATAATAATGATAACGACTACCGGATTTACACAGGTCACTCAGCTAGGAATAGCACTTACTTGGAGCTTTCGACAGACCTCCGTCCGTCTTCTTCAACGGTGGTGTGGCTACTGGGTGAACTGGCGTTCAGTGCACACGACCACGGGTTGAACGCTGGTCATGTGACTGAGCGATGAGGGTGTTGTACACCGATGGCAAGATGTGTCTGCCCCGGTCCCGGTTGAGTGTGGGGTTGTTGGCGGCAATATGTATAGCCTCCTTCACCCCACGCTGAAACCATCTATTGTCACGGTCGAGAACGCTGATGTTGTCATAATCGAACTGATGTTGCTGGGCGTGTAGGTGGGCGCCTACTGGTGATGATTCCCTTTTGTGTTCTGTCAAGCGTTTTCGAAGATTTCTCTCAGTTTCCCTGACATAGTTTTCTTCACTATATAATAATAATAATGATGATGATGATGTTGATAACAACAACAACAACAACAATAATAATAATAATAATAATAATAATAATAATAATGAAAACTTGTTGCGTTAGAACGTGCCTCCCGCTTGCGGGGTGATGTGGAGTTGTACTCAGAGAGTGCATGACGGGCGGATAGATAGTCAAGAGGTCGCTGGAGAACAGTCACCAGGGAACGCGCGACTTGGTGACTCCAGAGCGGGGCGGGACCTCCTTTGATAGGTGGCTGACCGGCAACCTAGCATCGGGCAACGCAGCACAGTGTGTGTGCGTGCGTGCGTGCGTGTGTGTGTGTGTGTGTGTGTGTGTGTGTGTGTGTGTGTGTGTGTGTGTGAAGGCTGGCTATAAGACGCTGTATAAACCGGGGTGCGCGGGGTTACAAAAGTGCAATATGCATAGAAAAGAATTCTCTTTAAAGACAAAAATGAAAGAAGAAAAAGAAAGGGGGAGGAGGAGGAGGAGAGAGAAAAAGGAAAATACGAAGGAGAAAGAAAGAGAAAAGCGACGAGGGTGAAGAGGAATAGAAGAGGACAGGGGGACGGTGGAGGAGGAGGAGGAGGAGGAGGAGGAGGAGGAGGAAAGCGAAGGAATTGTAAGACGAAGAAATGGGGGAAGCCGAACATTGTAAAACGTTTTAGCTGATTTCGCTGGAGCGCTATCGTCTTTCTAATGGATCACGTCTACATTCGGTGTCCATGTAATCTAACATGTCGGTATTGAAGGAAAAGTTGTCGAGACATTTTCATTTTAAGGCAGGCACACAGACAGACCCCCTGTCCGTCTGTCTGTCTGTCTGTCTGTCTGTCTCGCTCTCAACGCTGAAACGCGCGCGCGCGCGCGCGCGCACACACACACACACACACACACACACACACACACACACACACACACACACACACACACACACACACACACACATTTACACTCAAGCGTACACTCATACATAGACAAAGCACTCACACACACACACACACACACACACACACACACACACACACACACACACACATTTTTTTTTACAGATGGCTCAGTGTTTAGATGACCACAGAACAAGAGCAGCTTTTAAAACACCAAAATTAAAAGTGGAGAAATGATATTATGATATTATCTCGGCAAACACTTGTCAATTTTTACTGCAGAATTAGTTGCTGTTCTAATGTCCCTAAAGTATGTTTTAAATTCTTCCATAGAAAATGGCCAACTTTTACTGTGCAGTGATTCAAAGTCAGCCCTTTCTGCCTTACAGTCTTTAAATCCAAAGATCCGTTGTGAGAGTATTACAGAAATTAGTTACGTGACACATCTCCTACCGATGAAAAGAAGAAATGTGACTTTCTGTAGGGTGCTCTGATTTTATGGAATTTCAACAAATGAGAAAGTTGATCAAGCTGCTCGCAATATTGAAGGCACGACTGCACTGAACATTCCGTTAGACCTGTCAGAATGTTATACTTTGATTAATAGAGCATCCCTTAACAGTTTCAAGAGGTTAGTGAAAGACACAGATAGCCAATATTATCACAAGTGTATACAACCAAATCCTGACATCAGCCAATATTATCACAAGTGTATACAACCAAATCCTGACATCAGCCAATATTATCACAAGTGTATACAACCAAATCCTGACATCCACCCCAAGACTCAACTAGACAAATTCAAAAGTCCGATATCTAGAGAAGTAGTAAGTTTAAATCATAGGATGCGTTTAAATTCACTTCGAACCAAATACAGCAAAAATGTAACATGTGCATGAGGGGGGGGGGGGGGGGGGGGGAACTCTTAATATACGTCTTAGTATACGACACCTATTACTAGATTGTCCGAGAGCAAAGAATACAGTGCACAAGGCTGGTACTAATATTTCACATGATAGATCGACACCACTGACATTACCTAAAATGTTAAATAGTTACGCTTTTTTGTTGTTCGTTATGCCCACACCTCTTACGCAGTCCAGTAGGAATTTATCTTTAGCTTTCAACAACTCCTGATATACCAAAAGAAATTACGTACACACACACACTCACGCACACACACACACACGCACGCACGCACGCACGCACGACGCACGCACGCACGCACGCACACACACACACACATACACACACATATGCGCACAGGCACACCCACGCATGCACACACATACACGCGCGCGCACACACAGACACACACACAGACACACAGACACACACACACACACACACACACACACACACACCACACACACACACACACACACACACACACACACACTTTTACACAATTCGTCTGTAATCACTTCAATTGGGAAGACGTTAAATTGTAGAAGAAGAAGAAGAAGAAGAAGAAGAAGAAGAAGAAGAAGAAGAAGAAGAAGAAGAACAACAACAACAACAACAACAGCAACAACAACAACAACAACAACAACACACACACACACACACACACACACACACACACACACGCATACACACACACGCATGTACACACACACAGACACACACAGACACACACAGACACTTGCACACACACACACACACACACACACACACACACACACACACACACACACACACACACACCGCGCGCGCGCGCGCGCGCGCGCACGCACGCACGCACGCACGCACGCACGCACACCACACACACACACACACACACACACACAACACACACACACACACACACACACGTTCTACGTAGCTCAGTAAACAATAATAATGTCAAAAATGAAGTTAGCTTTAAGATCATTTACAGATTTTTCCAAACCGGCAAACAGTACAGTTTCCCTTGCTAAGTTTGGAACTTCCACTTCAGATGTATTCCAACAATCAGAAAAAGACGGCAAACAGTACAGTTTCCCTTGCTAAGTTTGGAACTTCCACTTCAGATGTATTCCAACAATCAGAAAAAGACGGCAAACAGTACAGTTTCCCTTGCTAAGTTTGGAACTTCCACTTCAGATGTATTCCAACAATCAGAAAAAGACGGCAAACAGTACAGTTTCCCTTGCTAAGTTTGGAACTTCCACTTCAGATGTATTCCAACAATCAGAAAAAGACGGCAAACAGTACAGTTTCCCTTGCTAAGTTTGGAACTTCCACTTCAGATGTATTCCAACAATCAGAAAAGATTTTAAGAAAACGGTAAAGTAGGAAGTTAAATTTCTCCCTTGTCCACCATGGGAAATTCCTGTGGCTAAATTTAATATCAATCATTCTTCCTTACGGAAACAAAATGGCAATGATAACTTCTGCGTACGCAGGCTGGTATTCCTGCGGACACTCTCTGTATGGACAGGCAAGGATTAATCCCATCTACCCAACAAAGGGAGTGGAGTTTTGTGTGTATGACCGGTTTTTTTTATCCCGCCATTAAGGCAGCCATACTCTATCTTCGGGGAAGGTGCATGCTATGTGTAACGTGTCATCCATACCAACGGCCAAACTGGACTTCTCTTCCGATAGTTGGTGATGGGATTTTTTACGTGTGTGCAAGATGTTATGCGTGCGTTCACACACGGAACCTCGGTTTATAGTCTCATTCAAAGGACTGTATGGGAAATGGAGTCAGAACTCATGTTAACTCCGAGGGAAAAATCCCCCTGTACCGAAACGGCCCGGCAGAGATTCGAACCCGCAACCCTTGGATTACGAGTAAGGCACTCTACCAACTGAGCTATTTCGGCCCCGGCAATGCTAACATTCTTGGTGCATCTGTAAAAGATCATATAAACAATCGTTACCCTGATCATCTAAAAGTTTACACGGATGCATCTCTGTTGGACAACCAGGAAGCTGTAGCACCTTTCACTGTTCCTTCTGTAAAAGTGGAAAGATCTTTTCATGTTGGAAACTACAGATCATATTCACGGCAGAGCTCACTGACATTTCCTACGGCCCTGTATGATGTACTTGATTTCCCTAAACATGTACTTCAAATTCTTTTCTGGGTTGATTCAAAGTCACTTTTATTATGCTCTAATCAAACCAAATTCTACGGTTTAAACAACGTCTTATTGTTCAAATTAAGTCCTTGCGGCCAGGGCTTTGTGGAAATGTCACACACACACACACACACACGCACGCACGCACGCACGCACGCACGCACGCACGCACACAATGTGTACTAGATATATAATCAGAGCGCGATGAATGTGTCGCACATAATGTATACTAGCTATATATTCATAGCGTGATGAATGTGTTACACACACAATGTATACTAGCTATATAGTCAGAGCGTGATGAACGTGTTACACACATAATGTATACTAGCTATATATTTCGAGTGTGATGAATGTGTCACACACACAATGTATACATGTATACTAGCTATATAATCAGAGCGCGATGAATGTGTTACACACACAATGTATACTAGCTATATCATCAGAGCGTGATGAATGTGTCACACACACAATGTATACTAGCTGTATAATCATAGTGTGATGAATGTGTTACACAATGTATACTAGCTATATAATCATAGTGTGATGAATGTGTCACACACACAACGTATACTAGCTATACAGTTCGAGTGTGATGAATGTGTTACACACACAACGTATACTAGCTATATAATCGGAGCGTGATGAATGTGTCACACACACAATGTATACTAGCTATATAATCAGAGCGTGATGAATGTGTCACACACACACAGTGTGTACTAGCTATATAATCAGAGCGTGATGAATGTGTCGCACACACAATGTATACTAGCTATATAATCAGAGCGCTAAGAAATGTGTCACGCACACAGTGTATACTAGCTATATAATCAGAGCGTGATGAATGTGTCGCACACACAATGTATGCTAGCTATATAATCACAGCGTGATGAATGTGTTACACACACAACGTATACTAGGTATATAATCACAGCGTGATGAATGTGTCACACACACAACGTATACTAGCCATATAATCAGAGCGCTAAAAATGTGTCACGCACACAGTGTATACTAGCTATATAGTCAGAGCGTGATGAATGCGCTACACACACACAATAGCTGATAGTCATACAATCGGAGCGCGATGAAGAGCAGCTATTTCAAACAGCACCGAGGCAGCCCGGTATGGCGGGGCGCGGTTTCCTCTGACGGGTGGCTTACCGACAACCCAACATCGACCATACCACTACAGCTAGGTGTGGGTGTTTGGTATGATGGGAAGTAAGACACTGACTGGCTCTGGGGCTGTGCGGGTGCTATGACAGTCAATGCACGGTGTGTAGGGGTCGCACAGAAAAAGCTATGTAGGAGATTTACCCATCAAAAGACAAAAACAAAAAAAGCAAAACAAAACAAAAAAACCCACCTCACATCGGAGGGGGAAAAAAAGACCAAAAAGAAGAAGAGTTGGGGGGGAGGGGGGGGGGGGGGGGAATAGTAGAAGAACACGAAGAAATACAAACAGAAGTAGAACTTTCAAAAAAAAAACCCAACTTTTCTCCTTCTTCGTCTTCTTCCTTTTTTTTTTTTTTTTTTTTGAAATAAATATTTTGGTGATGCGGTTTCGTGTTTCTAATGGATGTCGTCTGGGAGTCGGTGTCCATGTAATCTCATCTGTCAGTATTGAACAAAAAGTTGCTGTCGAGGCATGTCCATTTGCATAGAGACAAATCGAATCACAACTTGGGCAGCGCGCGCGCGCACACACATCACACATCACACACACACACACACACACCACGCACGCACGCACGCACGCACGCACGCACGCACGCACGCACGCACTCACACACACACGCACGCACGCACGCACGCACGCGCGCACACACACACACAGGTCTGCACAGGGGCAAGTACCTTCGCGCACTCATGGCGCACGCGCACCCACCCACGCACAGTGCACACACACACACACACACACACACACACACACACACACACACACACACACACACACGCACGCACGCACGCACGCGCGCGCGCGCACGCATGCACGCAGGTACGCACGCACGCACGCACGCACGCACACACACAGAGGCAACCTCTCTCTCTCTCTCTCTCTCTCTCTCTCTCTCTCTCTCTCTCTCTCTCTCTCTCTCTCTCTCTCTCTCACACACACACACACACACACACACACACACACACACATTGAATATCCAAAAGTGAGTGCATTTTGCGCGCACGCGGACACACGCACGCACGTGTGCGCGCACACTCATTCACACACGCGCGCGTGCGCGCGCACACGCGCACACACACAAACACACAACACACACACACACACAACACACACACACACACACACACACACACACACACACACACACACACAATGTAGACACAAACCCCTGTAGATGGCATCGATATGATTTCAGGCAAGATAATCTTTTCATCCGCGTGAGCGGGTTTGTTTTTTCTAGACGTCAGAGGCATTACGCAACAGCCAGAGAATCGATTGGAACGGAACTTTGGAAACCTGGAATTTAGCCCCAAGGACGATGCTATGACAGTCTAGAGCAGATCTGGAGTCATTTATGTATTTGTTCATTTATGTATTCGTTTCTATTTGTTTATGTTTACTTTGCAACACAGACGGTTCGTCTACGGTCTGGGGTCTGCGTGTGTCTTTCGCGTATCTTTCTAATTCAGTTAATTGTTTGTTTGTTTATGTATTTATTTATTTAGTTGTTTATTTATTGAGTGTGTGTCTGAATCTAGCTACAGTTTTTATTTTTTATTTAAGTGATTTCAATCT
>CM031625.1:45405413-45412913 GCA_018398815.1 Conus ventricosus
GTTCTTTTTAAAAAAACCAAAAAACTTAAAAAAACATTTTTATGGCGGAGAGAGAGAAAACCCGACAACAGAGAAAAAAAGATAAGGAGTGAGAGAGAAAGAGGGGAGAACAGAAGGAGGACAGAGAGAAAAAGAGGTTTTGGGGGGTTGCGGAAAGGGGAAACGGGAAAAAAATTGGAAAGAGGTCTGTGTGGGGGGGGGGGGGGGGGGGGGGGGGGGAGAGGGGGGGTGTCCGTCAGGTTGCAAAAACAACTCACGGGACAAAATGGGGCTAAAATGAACGGCCAAGCGGGGCAACTAGCTCCCAAATCGATTGGCAAGGGCTAGTTTTGGCTTGTTTCACCGCCGGGCCCAACCCAAAGGGTTGTGGGGGGCAGGGGATTAAAGTAAAGGGGAGAGGGAGTATGGGAAGGGAAAAGAGAGAGAGAAGAGAGAGAGAGAGAAGAGAGAGAAGAGAGAAAGAGAAAAAGAAGGAGAGGGGGGTAAGGGGCTCACAAAAATTAGGCGGTAAGGGGCATAATATGGGGTGATGGTGATGGTGAAATTTGAGGGGGAGGGTTTAAAAGCTCCTGGGGGTTTGGTACTGGCTGTGGCAAAGAGGGAAAGTTTTTGGTGGGGCCCGGGGTGGGGTGGGGGTGGTGGGGGGACGGTTGGTTATGGGGGCAAAACGCCGGCGGTTGTGACAGGGGTTCCCCTGATGGCGGGTTTTAAAAAAGGAACCTGGCGTTTTTTTCCCCTACTTTTTGGGGAAAAGGGGGGGGGGGGGGGGGGGGGAAGGGGAGGGGGTAAAGGGAAAGGAGGGGGGGGGGAGGGGGGGGAAGGGGGGAAGGGGTGGCGGGGAGGGGAAAAAGGGGTTGTTTGGAGGGGGGTTGTGTGGGGTTTTGTGGGGTGTAGTGGGGGGGTGTTTGTGTGTTTTTGGTTTTGTGTGTGTGTTGTGTGTGTGTTTTGGGTGTTTCGTGTGGTGGGTGGGTGTGTGTTGGGGTTTTGTGTGTGTGGGGTTTTGGGGGTTGTGGGGTTTTGGTGTGTTTTGTTGGCGCGCGTTTTTTGTGGGTGTTGTGTTTTTTTTGTGGGGTTGTGTTGGTGTGTTTGGGGGGGGTTGTGTTTGGTGTGGGGGTTTTTGTGTGTGTGGGGTGTGTGGGTTTTGGTGTGTGTGTGTGGTGGTGGTGCGTTGTGTGTGGTGTGGGGTTTGGGTGTGTGTGTGTGTGGGGGGTGTGTGTGGGTGGTGGGCTTTGTTGGGGTGTGTGTTGGTGGTGTGTGTGTGGGGGGTGTGTTTGTGGGGTGTTGGGTTGTGGGGGTTGTGTGTGGGGGGTGTGTGTGTTTTTGCGGGTTTTTGTGTGTGGTGGTGTTGGGTGTGTGTGTGTTGTGGGGTTTTGGTGTGTGGTGTGTTGGTTGGGGTTTTGTGGGTGGTGGGGTGGTTTTGGGGGTTTTGTGTTTTGTGGGGGGGGTTTGTTTTGGGTGGGGGTTGTGTGTGTGTGTGGTGTGGTGTGGGGTTGTTTTTGGCTTTTGGGTGGGGGTGGGTTTTGTGTGGTGGTGGGGTTGTGTTTTGTGGGGGTTGTGTTTTGTGGGGTGGTGTTTTGGTTGTGGGGTGTTTTGGGTTGTTTTTTGTGTGTGGTGGGGTGTGTGTGTTGGGGGTGCGGGTGTGTGTTTTTGGGTTTTGGTGTGTGTTTTGTGGTGGTGTGTGTGTGTGTGGGGGGTGTTTGTGGGGGGGTTTTTGGGGTGCGGTGGGGGGCGTGGGGGTTGTGGGGGTGTGTGTGGGTGGGGGGGTTTTGGGGGCGGGGTGGTGTGGTGTGGGGGTGGGGGGGTTTTGTGGGGTGGTGTGGGTGGGGGGGTGTGTGTGGTGTGTGGTCTCGGGGGGGTGTGTGTGTGTGGGGTGGGGGGTGTGTGGGTGTGTGTGTGTTGAATCTCGGGGGTGTTGTTGGGACGCATGGTTTTCTGCTGATAAATCAAAGGTCGCCCTTACATTTTGTGAAAGCAGTTTTGGGGTTTTTTTTTGGGTACCCTTCACGTGTGAAAAGTGCCCCTCAAAAATTATTTTTGTAACGGCGGGGCTCGTATCGCCCCCTGGGTGCCGCGGCGAAATTTGCGTGGTGTTTTGTGTGTGGGGGTTTGGGTGGGGTGGTGTTTGTGTGTGGTGTGTGTGTGTCGCGCGCGTGCAGGTTGCCGTGTGTGTGTATGGGTGGTGTGTGTGTGTTGTGGTGGTGGGTGGGGGTTTGGGGTGGGGTTGTGCCTTTGGGGGGTTTTGTGTGTGTGTGGGTGGGGTGGTTGGGGTTGGGCGCGTGTGTGTGCGGGTGTTGTGGTTTGTATGTGTGTTGGTGTGGTGTGTGGGGGGTTTTGTTTTGTTTGTGTTGGGTTATGTATGTATCCCTTTCCCTTTTTTGATTGTAATTTATTTTTTTACAAAGGAAAGCCTGCGGGTTTTTGATTTTGTGAACAGCGGTTACATTGTGTGCGGCCCCCCTTTTTTAGCCCTTTTAACGTGGGGGCACGCATGCGGCGTGGCGCGCGCCGTGGGTGTGTGTGTGGTGTGTGTGTGGGCGGGATGTGCGCAGGGGCGGGGCGGGGGTGTGTGTTTTGTGTGTGTGGGGTTTTGTGTGTGGGTTGTGTGGTGTGTGTTGTGTGTGGGGGTTTTGTGTGTTTGCACGCGCGCGCCCCCCGGGGGGGGGGGGTTTTTGTGTCTGTTAAATTGCTTTTGTGTGTTTGTGCGTTTACACAGTACACACAGGGCTCACACACCCCCCCACATACTTTGATGAAAATTTGACAAAAAGGCCAAGGGGGTAGGTAGGTGCCCAAGTCTGACCGCGGGGTTGAGCAATTCCCCGGTCAGACATCTACCTGCTTAGGGGTTTAGCCAGGGAGCCCGGGACCCCCCACTTTTTCGGGTCATTTTTTTGCATCGGGGCTATAACTCGGCCTGTAGGTTTTCCAAAACTTACAGGAGTGGTTTTGACGAAATGATATTATAGCCCAAAGTTCCGCCAGGCAGTGGAGGGCCTCCTTGGGGAAATTTGAAACTGCGTGTGCTTGCGTGCTTATGCAACGGTTGTGTGGTGTGGGTTGTGTGTGGGGGTGGGTGTGTTTGTGTGTGGGGTGTGTGTGTGGGGGGGCGCCGCGGGGTGGGGTGCGGGGTGTGCGTGCGTGAGAGAGAGAAGAGACAAGAAAAAGACAAGACAAACAAAATTCTTTTTTTTACGGGGAATTAATAGATAAGAACAAACCTTTTTTTTTTTTTTTTAAAACCCAGTCCTCGCCCTGATGGGGACTTACAACTTTGCGTGAAATAAATTTTAATGAAAGGGGAAAAAAAGAAAAAGCAAAGGGTCATGTAATCATAGGGGAACAAAAATGAAAACAGGGGGATAAAATGAAAAACAAAAAAAAAAATAAAAAATTAATAAAAAAAAAAAACAAAAAAAAAAAAAAAAAAATTGAGAAAAATTAATAATGAAGGGGAAGGAGAGAGGGGGGGGTAGGGATAGGTGGGCGGGAAAAAACCCATATGTAAGGGGTACTAAAACGTACAAGTTTGGCATGTAAAAAACAGACAGGAAAGTAAATTGAAAAGGGTTGCTTTCATTTTTTTTAAACACACAAATCACGAAACTTTTGGGCACGCAGAGAGAGAAAAGGAGAGAGAGAGAGAAAAGAGAGAGAGAGAGAGAGAGAGAAGAGAGGAGGCAAGGCATCAAAATTTTTTCCCAATTTTTCGCAAGGATAAAAAATACAAGAACTATTAAAAAAGGAGATGACTTTTGGGGGGGGGGGGGGGAAAAAAAAAAAGAGAGAGAGAGAGGAGAGAGGGAGAGAGAGGAAGAGAGAGAGAGAGAGGGGAGGGAAGGGAGAGGGGGAACACCATGAGATTGGAATGATTTGAAATGGAACTGTACAAAACTACAAAAAATTGGGCCTTTAAAAATCAGCCAGAAAAAAGGGAACATGACAAAAAAAGTAGGGAAATTTTGGGAACTTTACACACGCACACATGCACGGGACAGAGAGAGAGGGGGGAAGAGAGGGGAGAGAGAGAGAGAGAGGGGAAGAGAAAAAATGAAAGGCAGAGAGAGAGAAAGAGAGAGAGAAGAGCGGAAACAGAGGGGGAAAAGGAGGAGAGAAAAAAGGAAGAGAGAGAGAGAGAGAGAGAGAGAGAAAGAGAGGGAGAGGAGGAAAAGGGGACAACATATAATCTTTTTTCCATAAATTATATCCTTTATGCACACATAAAAAATACCCCCCCACATCACTTTAATCAAACCCACACACACACAAAACACACACCCCACACCCCCCCAAAAACACACACACATACACACCCCCCAATAAATATAATATAAAAAATTTTTTAAATATATAAAAATATATATATAAATAAATATAAAAGTAAAATTTTAAAACCCTTGAAGAGAGGAGAGAGAGAGAGAGAGATAGAGGGGAGAGAGGGGGAGAGAGGATTGTGCCACGCCCCTTGCATGGAGTTGAAAACCTGTGTCAAAGTGAGCGAAAAAACAAAAAAAGGGAGCCAAACCTAAGGAAATGCTTGGGGCCGACCCATCCCCCCAAGAGTTTTGTCCCCCCAAAAAAGGCCATCAAAGCTCCCGGAGTAAAATCTCCTCTCTCTCTCTCTCTTTTCCCCGGGTCCGCCTCTCTTCATTCTCTCTTTTTCCTTCTCCTCTTCTCCTTCTCCCCCTTTTATGAGGGTTTTTCTTTTTCTATTTTTTTAAAGGGGACCGAAATGTTTTTTCCTCGGTCTTATTTCCTTTGTCTTTTTGCCTTTCTTCTCGCGAGGTTTTTTTTTTTTACTAAATATTGTCGTCTGTTTCGTCCCCTGTCTGGTGAGATTTCGGTCTGTGCCGTCTCTCGCTCTGTCTCTTTCCCCCCTTCCCTCATTCCTCCCCCTCCCCCCTCTCTTCTCTGTGTTTTTTCGTTTTCGCTCGTGTCTAGTTTTTGTTGTTTTTTGTTTTTGGGTTTTTTGTTTTTTTTGCCTTTCTTTTTTCCCTCATTTTAATGTCTTCCTTTCTTCCTCTGTCTCCCCCCTTTTCTTCTGCTTTTTGCTTCAGTCCGGGTTTTCCCCCTTCTCTCTCCTCTCTCTTTCTCTCCCCCTTCTGCCATTTTGCCCTGCCCTGTCGGTTTGCTTTTCTGGGGGGTCTGTCTTCTCTTCTCTCCTTCCCCCCCCTTTTCTCTCCTCTTTTGTCTCTCTCTCTTTTTTCGGCCAGTTTTGTCTGTCTGTTTTTTTGGTCGGGGCGGTGTGGTGTCTTTCTCTCTTCACTCCCCTCTCCCTCGTCTCTCGGCCAGGGTTCTCTCTCCCTCTCCCCCTCTCTGGGGGAAAAAGGGGCAGTGGGGTAGGAGCGGGAAAGGGGGCAGAGAGAAAAGACGGACAGTCCGAGAGACAAGAAACCCGGCGCGACAGAGGGAAACATTTCCGAGAGACAAGCAGACAGACCTGACAAAAGGGAAAACATCCGAGAGAAAAGCGGGACAGACGCTGACAAAACGGACAGACCGAGAGAAAAAGCAGACAGACCCCGGACAAGGGCCCTTTCCGAGAGACAAGAAAACAGAGGGCCTGACAGACGGACAAAACCGAGAGACAAGCAGACAGACACGGGAACAGACGGACCCCCCGAGAGACAACAGACAGACACGGACGACGGACGGGACCGAAGACAAAAACAGACCTGACAAAACCCAAACGCATTTAAGAACTGGGGGTTTAAAAAGGGGAAGAGGCACAAGACAAAGCGGCGTGTGACAAAAACACAGACCCCACTTTCCACCCCAAGCCCTCGACATTCTTGGTACTTGGGGTCACATGAACATATTAAAATTCCGAGTTAATTATCCCCCCTGCTCCCCCCCAAAAAAAAGGGGCCAAAAAATCTGGAAATTGATTTTGCCCTCAGGTGGTAAGCGCATCGATACAGTCCCCTTTTACAGGGAAAAATCGCCCTTTTAAAAATTTGCACCTATCTTGAACATCGATGGTAAACTTTTCGTTAAACAAAAAAATTCCCTTTCTTTTTCCAGCAGTCCGCCAGAGGAGATTGGGGTTTGGGCCCGGGAAAGCTCCAGGGGGATTCCCTTTCTTTTATTTTACAGCCGACCCGAGGGTCTGAAGTTTTTAAAAAAGTAAAAGGGCCCTTTGGAAAGGGAAAGAGTGAAACAGGAGAGTAAATGTGTAAGTACGGAGCCCCCAAATAGAAAACGGGAGACCTGAATTTAAACACCCAATAGCCCCGGGAGACCTGAAAGTTAAACCCCCAATAGACACAGGAGACCTAATTTAAACACCCAAAAAGCCCACAAGAAACTTTGAATTTAAAACCACCCAGTAACACAAGAGACTCTGAATTTAAAACACCCAATAACAACAAAGACTCTGAATTTAAAAAACCCCCAAATAGAACCCAAGAGACCTAAAGTTAAACACCCATAGACACAAGAAAAAAAAACCCCTGGAAGTTAAACACCCAAAAGACACAAGAAAACTCTGAAGTTAAACACCCAGTGGGAACACAAGGACGAATTTAAACACCCAAAAGACACAAGAACTGAAGTTAAAACACCCAAAAGACCAAGAAAAACGGGAAGTTAAAAAACCCAAATTAGACCCAAAAACAGAATTTAAACCCCCAAATAGCCCACAAAAAGACTCTAAAGTCAACGGGCCTGACTTCACGGTCTTCTTGAAAAAATTTAAAAAAAAAAGGGTTTTCTTTAAAACCCCCGCCACAGACACGGGACAAACAATTGCAGGAAAAAACCCCCAAATGCATTTTCGCCCCTTTTTTGGGGTCCTTTCGGGGCTAAAAACAAAAAAAACGTTTTTTAGGACAGTGAAAACGAAGGTCTTCTTTTCTTTTCAACATGCAGAACACTCCAGGGTTCTCTTTGCTGTTAATAAAGGGATATAACAGGAAAATTTTAAAAACGTCGAACTTTTCCCCATCTCTCTTGCCGGCCCCCCCCCCCCCCCCCCCCCCCCCCCCCCCCTTTTTCCCCCACCTATACCAGCTCCTTTCGAGGGGTTTTTCCCATAGATTTTTCCCGGGCCCCAAACTTTTTTTTTTTTTTAAAATTCCACCCCCAAAAACGTTCCTTTCGTTTTCGTTTGCCCCTTTCCTTGCTGTTAGGTCTCGTTTTTTCTTTTATTTAATTTGGGTTTTTTTTTTTTCCCACGTTCGCAGCTGATACTCCTGCAAACACTCCCTTTATAGACGGGCAAGGTTTCAACCCCATCTCCCCAAACAGAGGGAGTGGGATTTTGGGTGTGAAAGCCCCGTTTTTTTTTTTTTCCGTCATTAAGGGCGGGCCTACCCCCATCTTGGGGGGAAGGTGCAGCTAGGTGAAACTGTCATCCATCCCAAGGGCCCAAAACTGGCCTTTTTTTCTTCCAAAAGGGTTGGTGGGGGGTTTTGGGACGTGTGTGCAAATGTTATGCTGCTTGGGTTTTATAGTCTCATTCGAAAGATTTTTTTGGGGGAAATGGGGCGGGAACCAAGGTTA
>CM031625.1:45417913-45420413 GCA_018398815.1 Conus ventricosus
TTCCCCCCATTTTCTTCATCTTCAAATTTTTTTTTTTTAAGTTCAAATCTTTGCCAAGTTATTACTATAACGACTGAAGAATTGTTAACCTGCACTTGTTTTCCCCACTACTTAATTGTTCAGCATTCTGTTGTTTGGTCAATCAGTGGGAGATTGCATCTCTTAGGAGATCCAAGTAAAGGTTGTTCTGTGCAATTCTTAGCCACTCACAATGCTTGGGTTTATTGAACAGCAGAGCTGACCACTCAGACTGTTCCATATCTTTTTATCTCCCTTGCATCCTTGAATGGATCCCCAATCATAGGCTCAAAAATTGTCACCTGTATTTTATATTGTTTGAATAATGCTTTTAGTTCTTCAGCAACGTTTTTCATCTCCACACTTGTGTTTTGTTCCATTTACTACCCCTTCGCTGGCTGCTTTGAGGGTGCTGTTGGATTCTTTTTGAACCCTTGGTGCTGAGAACACCACAGAATTATGGACTGTGGTGTGTCTCTATTTGACACCAAGAGCACTGACACACACACAATCAGCCGTGTCTCCCTGATGAGTCCGATCCAGCGGACGAAAGGCCTAGGAACAGGCAATACAAATAAATGTGCTTTCAAGAGGGATTACAATGATTCCCTCAGGCAGCTAGTGAAGGGCTTCTCGTATTTATAATATAATATATTCCCCCCATTTTCTTCATCTTCAAATTTTTTTTTTTTTAAGTTCAAATCTTTGCCAAGTTATTACTATAACGACTGAAGAATTGTTAACCTGCACTTGTTTTCCCCCACTACTTAATTGTTCAGCGTTCTCTCTCTCTCTCTCTCTCTCTCTCTCTCTCTCTCTCTCTATATATATATATATATGCATGCATATATATATTGTGTGTGTGTGTGTGTGTGGTGTGTGTTTGTTGTTGTTGTTGTTGAATGATTGCTTTGTTGCACCCCTTTCATGAGAGGCAATAGCATATGCATGAATAAGATATCCGTCTCCGTTTCCCTCTCTCTGTGCTTTTGTCTCCCCTCCCCTTCCTCTCCTATCACTATATCCGTCCCCGTTTGGGTAATGTTGTTGTCCGCCAAGACGACGAAGACCATCTAGTCATCCTGGGATCGGGGGTGGGTGTCGTAGATGGCTGGTCAGGCCGATCTGCGCCCGGAAAGATCTATCACAGTACGGACAGGGGATGGTGGCAGCAGCTGGAGATCTGCTGACACTGGTCTTCCTGATCATCCTGCGCTGCTCAGCTGCAGCAATTCTGTTGCTTTCACAGGTCTCTGCACCTTTGCGGACAGCTGATCGCCCCCCATCTCCGTCCTGGGCAGTCTGCTCCCATGTTGTGTGGCTGAGTTGAAGGCCATCAGGGAGGATTTGAGGCTGTCTTTGAAACGCTTCCTCTGGCCTCCATGAGAGCGTTTCCCCTGTTGTAGTTCGCCAAACAATAGTTGACTTTATGCATATGCCGAGCCTTTCTGTCTGTCTGTCTGTCTGTCTGTCTGTCTGTCTCTCTCTCTCTCTCTCTCTCTCTTCTCTGTATGTGCGTGTGTGTGCCCGCGCGCGGTGCATGCGTGCTGCGCGTGTTGTTTGTGTCTCCGCTTCATTTCCCGTGCATCCCTCCCCCCTTTCTCCCCTTCCCCCATCCCCTCCCCCTCCCTCCCCACTTCCCCCCCCCCCCCCCCCCCCCCCCCCCCCCCCCCCCCCCCCCCCCCCCCCCCCCCCCCCCCCCCCCCCCCCCCCCCCCGCTCCTCCTCTGCGTCAAGGATGTAAGATGAACTGTAAGGCCGTGGGTCCAGAGAAAGTAGAAATGTGGTTGTTGTTGTTTTTTTACTGGTGGGTCCCAACGATACCTGGCGATAAAGTAAGCTCCCACATGCTTCACTCCATCCATCCATCCGCTTCCGGCTTTAACTCGACCGGAACTGTTATCAGTCGTCCGCTGGGAGAGAGTGTGCATCCCCGCCCCCAGTTATCCCCCCTGCCTCTCTCTCTCTCTCTCTCTCTCTCTCTGTGTCTCTCTCTCCCTCTCTCTCTCTCTCTCTCTCTCTCTCTCTCTCTCTGCAAATAATTATGATCTTGTTCCCCTTGCCACAAAGACTGTATCGTTAATGTCAATAAAAAAAGATATGTCTGAAGCGTATCTCTCTCTCTCTCTCTCTCTCTCTCTTTTCTCTCTCTCTCTCTCTCCCCTCTCTCTCTCTCTCTCTCTCACCCGTCGCCCCGAGTTACTGCCTCTGATGCTGGGTGTTATCTCCCCTACGCCTACTACCGCGGCACGGTCGATTCGGGCTTTCCCCAAGTTTGCGGGGTTTATCAGGATGGGGTTGGTGGCTGTCGTTGTTGCTGCCGCTGCTGCCAGCTCCCATGCAACACAGCTGAGAAAGAGATAAGAGGAAACAGGATGTGATGTTCGGATGAAGATTGTGTGGTGGGCATGCAGTTGTTTGTGTGTGTGTGTGTGTGTGTGTGTGTGTGTGTGAGTGTGTGTGTGTGTGTGTGTGTGTGTGTG
>CM031625.1:45430413-45432913 GCA_018398815.1 Conus ventricosus
TCAGTGGTGTAGTCGAAGCCTCGAGCCTTCTTGCAGTAAAGTGGCATGCGCACGTCCAGCCAGGGTTGTCTCCACTTTTATTTTTCACTTCACCAACAGAAATTTTGATCTGCTAGGCCCCGGGATGAGTACGTACATCAACAGACAAACTCTCCCTGATTTCGGATTGCCGTGCTGGATTTGAATTTCAGCACAGCTTTCTGGTGTTAGTGTCAGTGTCAACCTTGATCACGCTTTGCCGAGCGTGTTCTGTAAGCGGCATGACTCGACAGTAAGCCGCTCAGAAAGGCTCCCACTCTCCATTGGTGGTCTCGACGATAGATCGCGTGCTTGTGAAGTGTGAGGATTCGAGTTGTATGGTGCGATTAGAGGTCTGGGTGCTAGTATTTCAGGTAAGACGATAAACCGAGGTCCGGTGCGCATCCTCCTGAACTGGTGGACCTCAAAAACCAACCAACCAATCGAGCAACCAAGCGAAGATAGCAAGGGAGCTATCTGTGGCAACATTCTTTAGAAAATCCATCTCCGGATGATGAATTAAAACATGTTTTGTAAAAAAAAAAAAAAAAAGAAAGAAAGAAACAGAATTGATGAAAATGAGAAGGGGATGCCGAAGTGAAATGGTGCGCTGTCCTTAAGGGATGAAGTAATGCAGTACAGTACGTCTTGTCTTGCTTTGATGGTCACGTGCAGTCTGCTGGACTGGGAACCACACACAAAGAGCCAATGGGTGAATGACAAGTTTCATTCATTGAATTCCTGCTGTGTCAAAAAAAAAAGGGGGGGGGGGGGGGAGGAAAAAAAGAGACGAGAAAAGAAAAAAAGAAGAATGAGGAGATGAAGAGAAGAAGGAAAAGAACACGGAAGAGAAGAAGAACAAGAAGAGTAAGAAGGAGAAGGAGGAGGAGAAGGAGGAGGAGGGGGCAGGAGGAGGAGGAAGAAAAAGAAAGAAAGAAAGAGATGACTTAGCCCATAACAAGCTCTGTAATTTTGCAATCATGCTGCTCCAGAAAAAATGTCCTGTGTGAACAGACTGCCGTGTCCTGTGTGAACAGACTATCATGTCCTGTGTGAACAGACTGTGAACAGACTGTCATGTCCTGTGTGAACAGACTGTCATGTCCTGTGTGAACACTGTCATGTCCTGTGTGAACAGACTGTCATGTCCTGTGTGAACAGACTGTCATGTCCTGTGTGAACAGACTGTCATGTCCTGTGTGAACAGACTGTCATGTCCTGTGTGAACAGACTGTCACAACCACCACAGCTATGGGAGGCTGAGCTGTAGACATGACTCTACCAGACGACTGTTCAGCAGTTGGCGGCAGCACCAACTCTAACAGTTTCTTGACCAACCCAGGCAGCCCAGGCAGGGTGTCCCCGCTCCAATGGTCAGTGTTTGGTTGCAAAGCTGACGGTGGTCATTTCCAAACGCTCGTGGAAGTCAGATTTTTACAGCTTGAAAACTCCTGTCCATCAGTCCAGATGTAAACGGGTACCTTTTTGTTTGTTTTTTCTTTCTGCGTACGCAGGCTGATACTCCTACGGACACTCCCTGCATCGACAGGCAAGGATTAATCCCGTCTACCCAACATAGGGAGTGGAGTTTTTGTGGTGTGTATGACAGGGTTTTTTTGGTTTTTAACGGGTACCTGATTCAGTTCGGGGAAAGTCAAAGCGGTGGAAGAAGGGGTAGGTGTTCCGCCTTCCACAGTTCACGTCAGTCCATAGACGCAGCCTTTTGTATCTTGAATATAGTCAAACGAACACACGGACGAACAGTAACAAATGCAGGTAACCTCGTTTTGATTGGTATCAAAGGGAATCTGAAATGAGGCGATGTTTGCGGAAGGTTTCGTCGCTTGGTGCGGTCTGTCGCTCCGCGCTTCTCGTCAATGTGATCGCGCCGCTTCGTGTGCCGCGCCGCTTCGGCTGTAGCGGGAAACGGAGCTTTAGAGTGGTGAGTGTTGTTGAAGGGCCTTGCTGCTGGCTGTTGATGTGGTGGGGCACCTTACCTTACCTGTTGGTAGTGGGGCCAGCCGTCAAGGATGTGGCCTGCGTTTTTTTTTTTTTTTTTTGCAGACTCCTGTCCTTCTTCCTTCTTTTTCTCCTTGTGTGTGTGTGTGTGTGTGTGTGGTGTGTGTGTGTGTGTGTGTGTGTGTGGCGCGCGTGTGTGCGCGCGTTCATACTTGTTCTCATGTCTAAACACGCACGCACACACACACACACACACACACAGAGAGACTCGCACACGCACGCGCGCGTGCGCGCGCGCACACACACACACACACACACACACACACACACACACACACACACACACACACACACACACACAAGAGCGCGCGCATGCACACACGTACGCGCACGCGCGCGCGCACACACGCACGCACGCACGCACGCACGCACGCACGCACGCACGCACGCACGCACGCACACACACACACACACACACACACACACACACACACACACACACACACGCACGCGCGCGCGCGCG
>CM031625.1:45445413-45447913 GCA_018398815.1 Conus ventricosus
GTTTGGGGGGGGAAACAAAATTAAGTTATTTTTAAAGGGGTGGGAAAATGAATTTTCCAGGGGGGGGGAAACAAAAAAGTTCTTTGGGTTAGGGGCGGGGAAAACAAAAGTAAATGTTTTGGGGATGGGAAAATAAAGTTCATTTTTTAATCTCAGACTTGCGCAGGTGCCGGCTGGTGGGGTTGTGGGGCGGGACATAAAGCCCCACCCCACCCCCAAACCCCCCCCCCCCGACCCCATCCCCCCCACCCCCCCCCCTTTCCCCTCTCCCCCCAAAACTTCTGTTGTTCTGTGACGTTCCTTTAAGGCCGCAAGGCCCCCATTCTGCCAGCCTGCAGTGTACAGCTCAATCAGCCCTCTTCAATCGTGTAGGGTCCAAGTTGACGGGTAGTCATCTCCCTCTCTCGTTCTCTGATCGTCTGCTTTGAACTGAACGAGTTACGCCAACCCCCCCCCCCCCCCCCCCCCCCCCCCCCCCCCCCCCCCAAAAAAAAAAAAAAAAATGCTGGCCCAATTTTAACAGTATTTGGGGTGGATGAGGGGATGGGGAAAAAGGGAGGAAGGTTTTAAAGGGTTTTTTTTTGTTTTTATTTTATTTTATTTATTTTTTATTTTTTTTTTTTTTTTATTTTTTGGTGGGTGTTGCGGATCTGGATTTAAAGGGCCCCAAAACCCCCGACCGACAGGAGGTTGGTGCTCCGATAATCTTCTGGTTTTTTCCTTTTTTTTTTTTTTTTTTCTTTTTTTTTTTTCTTTTTTCTTTCTTTTTCTTTTTTTTTTTTTTTCTTTTTTTTTCCCCCCCCCCCCCCCCCCCCCCCCCCCCCCCCCCCCCCCCCCCCCCCCCCCCCCCCCACCCCCCGTTGTTGGGTTGGGAATTCCCCAACTCCCAATTAAACGTCTCTGGCCCCCTTTTTTTTTTTCCCCCGAAAGTGGGTTTGGGGGAAGGGGGGGTTAAGTGTGGTGTGTGGGTGTGTGTGTGTGTGTGTGTTGTGTGTGGGGGTGGGGCCGCGCGCGGGGCGCGTGCGGGGTGCGTGCGTGCGTGGTGCGTGGGGTGGTGCGTGCGTGGTGGGGGGCCCCGGCGGCGTGGGGTGTTTTTTCCCCTTTTTGGGGGAAAAAAAGGGGGGGGGGAGGGAGAGGGAAAAAGGGGGAGGGGGTGGTTTTGGGGGGTGTGTGTTGTGTGGTTTTTGGGGGGGGGGGGGGGGGAGAAAGGGGGGGGTGATGTTTTTGTGGGTGGTTTGGGGTTGGGGGGTGGGGGGGTTTTTTTTTTTGTTGGGGAAATTGGGGTTTTTTTTTTTTGGGGGGAGGGGGTTGGGGGGGTTGGGGAAAAAAGGGGGTTTTGGTTGGGGGAAAAAGAAGGTAAAGGGGTTTTTTTGGGAGGGAGTGGGTTTTTGGTTGTGTTTTTTGGGGGGTTTTTTTGTGGGTTGGGTTTTTGTTTTAAAGGGGGGTTGAAAGAGGGTTTGTGTTGGGGTGGGGTTTTGGGGTTTTTGTGTTTTGTGGTTTTGGTTGGGGGGGGAAAAGGGGGGGGGGAGAGGGGGGGGAAAAAAAACCCGTCCGGGGGGAAAATTTTTTTTTCACGTTCCGGGCGACCCTGGGCGTTTGGTTTGGGAAAAAACCGGGGTTTTGGCCGCCCCCCGGTTTTTTTGTTTTTCCCCCCCACCCTTTTTCTTCGGAAGTTTAGGGTCCTTTTCCCCCCCAAATGTTCCCCCCCTTTTGGGGTTTATTTTTATCCTTTGTTTTTTTTTTAAAGGTGGGAAAAATTTTTTCAAATTTTTTTTTTTTGTTGGAAAGATTGAAATTTAAAAAAAAAAAAAAAAAAAGTGGGAAAAGGGAAAAATTTTTAAAAAAGGGAAAAAAATGAAAGGGAAAGGAAAAAAATTGAAAGGGGAAAATAAAGATGTGTTAGGTTTGTGCTGTGGAATGGGAGAAAGGTTTGGGGTTTTGGGGTTAAAAGGGGAAACCCAAAAAATTTGTGGGTTTTAAAAGGGTTTTGTTTTTTATTAACCAGAATTTTTATTGTCCATGGAGGTTTTCTTTTTTTTTTTTTTGGGTTGGGGTAAGGGCCAGGGGGGATTTTTTTTTAGTGTTGGGAATAGTAATTTTAAGTGTGTAAAAAGGGTGGGGGAAATTTTATATTTATTAGTTTGTTGGGTTTTGGGTTTCCCGGGGGGGGTGGTAAGGAAAAAAGAAGGGAAAAAAATGGGGTGTTTTTTTAAAAAAAAACTCAATGGAAGGGGGGTTTTTTTTTAAGTTAAAGCAAAAAATTTTTTTAAAAACCCTGTGGGATTAAAAGGGGGAAAACGAGGTAAAAGGGGAAAGATTTTTTTTAAAAGGGAAAAATTAAAAGAATTTAATGAAAGAAAACTGGCCAGTCTTTTTTCCGGGGGAGGGATTTCTGGGGTTATTTTTCCCGGGAAGGGGGAATTCCAGGAAAAAACCGTAGTGTTTTTTGAGGTTTTTTTGGGGGCAGGTTTTTGTTTCCCATTTTTTCGTGCCGGCTTTT
>CM031625.1:45452913-45457913 GCA_018398815.1 Conus ventricosus
AAAGCGGGCACAAAAGTCCTCAGAAAAAAGAAGCCCCCTTTAAAACAATTTTTTTTAGGGCCCCTTTTCTCCTGACACTCTAGGGGGGGTTTGGGGCCCCAAAACCCGTTTTATGACTCCGATGTCCCTCTGCTCCCCCTTTTTTTTTTTTCCCCCCTCTTGGAAGACCATGGCTGGGATTCTAAAACCCCTGATCCTCTGGACATGCTCATTTTCTACTTAATTTACTCGCGCTTTAACCACTGAGCCACAGGGGCACCTGATATTTTTTAGGGGAAAATTAAAACTTTTTAATTTCCCTTTTGTTTCCCCCCCCTTTAACCCGAACCACTTGAACCCCCCTCTGCCGCTTCTGCAATTGCTTTCAGGGCCCCTGGTTTTTTTTCCCTTCCCCGCAACGGAAACTTTTCATGAGGCTGTATGCAGACGTTCCTAAAAAATCCCCAACTCCAATTTCTGCAGTGAGGACTTGACCTGATACCTTTTCTCCTCAGGGTTTTTTTGCCAATCAGCCTTTCTTTTTAGTCCTTTGTAGATTTGAGCTGCCTCCATTCTGTTCTCATATGGCACCGTGAGCTCGATCAGGATCAGCTGCTTGGTTGACTTAGAGTGGACTACTATGTTGGTCTCATGCCACTCTTGCTGAGATCTCTGGGTGACTCTTCCATTCTGGGAGGTCTGCGTGCACCCCCAGTCATCTGCCCACCCAGCAGGACTCTGCCTGCATGTTTCGAGTGGCACTGTTGTTCTTGGCCATGATTTGCTGCCCCCTGCCGTGAAGAATGTTGCGGGTGCTTTTGGAGTCCTGTTCTCCCTTTTGTGGTGTTGGTACTAGCCCAGACTACTTGTACAATTTCTTTTGAGCACTTGGTTGTGCCTCCATGTGTACCTTCCTTGAGCCAGGGCTACTTTACATGAGCTTAGAACATGCTCCATGTTTGTTTTTCATGGCAGAGGGGGCATGCGGGGATCGTCTGTTTTCCCCACTTCACAGGTTTGCATTTGAGGGCAGAAGGTCATATGCGATCTGAGAATGAAGCTGATCCTGAGAGGGGCCATGTGCCAAATGTCATTCCAAGTTAGACTTCTTTGGAGTGCATTCTCCCACGTTGTCCATTGCCCTTGCTGGCTCTGCTGGACTGCTTTTTGGAGTCTTTTTTGGTCTTCTTCTTTTCTATCTCTGAATCATCATGTCTCTTTTGGCTGTTCCTTTGGCCTTTGACCACCATTCAGTTTTGGTCACCCCAGTCCTTGTCTGTTGGTCTGTGTGTGTCCTGTTATTTCTCTGATCTTGAGACTTTCTTTTGCAGAATCCATCGCCTCTTGAATTTCCCATTTTCTGCCTGTTTTTCGCTGGGGCTTGATTGCTTCTACCACCTTATCTCCTGAGTCCCTCCAGCATGCTTTGAAGTCTGTTTCTTCCGGGCTTTGTATTCCTCCAGGATGGATTTCAGTGGTAGTTTGAGCTTTGCTTGGGGGACAGTACAGCGCGATGTCAGTCAGACAGGGTGGGACACCAAGCCATTTCCTTGTGAACTTGTTGATTTTGGCTTCCATTGCCTCCACTGTGCTGGTGCAGATTTTTCGTATATCATCAGAGGCCTTGGAGCTTTGGTTTTCAGCATGAACTGCAGACACGACCTTGTATTTGCAGGGAGCCACACTGGTCAATGGTCTCCAAGCCTTCTTCCGCCATTGCTTGGTTTCTTTTGCTCTTTGTGTGTCTTTCAGCGTATCATCATACCATCTTCCAAGGCTCTTGACTGGTTCTTCTGTGACTGTTGGATTGGTCTGGTTGGCAAAAATGAAGACCACAGATTCGGCCACTTTTCCTTTCCTCAGTGAGAGACTCCGTGATTTCTTTGGCTTGAACTTCATTCTGGATGAGGGCAACTATGTCGTCCAGCCTCTCCAGCACATGACGTGTCTGTCTTCTCTGGATGAAATCACTGTAGTGTCATCCATGAAGGCCTTGAGAGGAGGCATCTTGTATCCATCCCCAAGGTCTGTTTGTCTCGCGTTGTTTTTTTGCTGTCTCAAGATGAGTTCCATTGCCAGCACGAACAGTATCGGGGAAATTGCACAGCCCTTTGCAATGCCCATTTCCCAAGTTGATCCAATCAGTTGTGTACTCCTTGGTAGAGGCCCGCATTGAGAAGCCATTTGAGTATTCTTGAGCATGTCGCGGATGTTTTTTGGCACATTGGTACATTCAAGAGCCAACTGTATCATCTCAGGGGCACAGATCCATATGCGTTTGCCAGATCAAGCCACACTACGTCCAGGTCTCTTTTCTGTTTTTGCTTTTTGGATTGCGTCCCAGATCATTGTGGCGTTTTTCTACACACCCAGCCAGCCTGGGATGCCACCTTTCTGGACTGGACACATCCAAGTACTTGTTTTCCATCAGGTACTTGGTCAGCCTTGCTGCCATGACAGAGAAGAAGATTTTCCCTTCGCGTTCAGTAGTGATATTGGGCCCTGAACTGGCTGATGTCACTTGAGTTTTGCTCTTTGGGGATGTACACACCATCTCCCGTCATCCACTGGCCGCTGATCTTCGGGTTTTTCCCCAAGCCGATCGCAGCAGCCTGTGGGCCACTCCAGCACCTTGGGACATTTCTTGTAAAGTGGTAAGGTATTCCGTTTGGCCCTGGTGATGATTTGGCTCTGGCTTTGTCGACCACCTTCTTGATTTCCGCCAACGTTGGAGGCTTGCCATTGAACTGTTCTCAGGGTTGGTTGGCCACACCAGACCTTGATGTCGAGTGGTGCTTTGCTCTGTGAGTCAGAGTTGTTTTCCCCAGATGCTGCTCAAGAACTCCTTTGTCCACATTTAGGGTCCCAGATTTTGGCCCGCTAAACAGGTGTTCTGGCAAACTGGAAGGGGGTCTTGAAGAAGCGCTCTTGTGTCTTCTTCTTTTTTTCTCTTCCTCTTCCTCGCGATTCCGCTTTGCTGAGGGCGCTGTGTTTTTCTTTCAGGGCTTCCCACAGTTTTTCCAAGCCTTGTTTTTCAGTGGCGAGTGCGGTCTTCATTTGCTTCTTGAGGTTGTTCTTTTGGACTCTGATCTTGTCCATCTTTTCTTGGCGTCGGGATTTCTTTGGAGGGGGTTTTCTCTTTGGGTAGTTTTTTACTCATAGGCGTCTTACATGTGGCTTCACACAATGTCCCCTATGTGGCTAGTTTGTGTTCCAGGGTGCTTTTCTATCAGTGAAACGAGTCTTTGGACGATTTTTGCATCCAGTTTCTCCCAATCTTCAGTTTCGTTTGCTCGTGGCAGGTTTGGTTTTTAGGCGCCTGGCATCGGGGCCTGTGCCCAAAATTTCCCCATCCGAACCAACAGCGTGGATGTCCTTGGCACTGTGGTTTAATCCTGGCCTTGGTCTTCCCACGTCTTATCTGCTGATGCAGTTTCGCTGCTGCTCATTCAGATGAGTCTTCACACATTCCATCTTTGTTTTTGTGGATCTTCATGCCACGGGTGGTAGCGAAACGCTTTCCACGACACATGGATATTCCATTTGGTCCATGTTCATAGTCCGTTTTGGGATTTGCAGTCGTGATTGGTTGAGCACCGATGGATTCATCATTCTTCCCCCCTTTTGGTGATATCCTGGGAGCATCTTTTCCTTTTGTACTTAGTAGCCACATGTTTAAGGCAAATTTGGGGGGCCAGCCCACAGAGCCTTGGTTCTGGTCTTTCCCAGTGTCCCCCGGTCTTTCCCGGACGTCCTCGGCCTATTCCCCGGGAAATCAAGTAAAGTCTATAACTTTACTACACATAATCATGGAAGAAGCATCAAAGCGCATGGAGTCAAACAAATAAAACATTCTCCCTTTTCCCTTTAATTTCACAAAACCATTATCTAAATCATCATAACTAACCCGGGTTATAAATAGCTTTTACTTTTTCTGGCCAGGTGATCTTAAACTATTTACGAATCACTGTCTTTCCTTTTCTTCTTTTTTTTTTTTTTCACTGTCACTTTTACAAACACCAGTCACGACACAACTGCTGGCACTGGTCAGGTTGGACCGCTGGCACTGGTCAGGTTAGACTGCTGGCACTGGTCAGGTTAGACCGCTGGCGCTGGTCAGGTTATGGCGTTGGCTGTGGTTTGCCCGATGGGAAATGGCGCTGCCCGGTATGAGGTTTGAACCCCGGTTCAAATTGAACAGTGACTACCAGGCATCGAATCTGTTTCCTTTCTTCCTTCCCGCACTAAGCATTGCACTCTCTCTCTCTCTCTCTTCTGGTCTGCTCTATCAAAATGGACATGGTTGCTTTTTTTTCCCTTTTCTTTTTTTTTTCTCTTCATCAATTAGCAAACTCTCTCTCTCCACGTCTCTCCTTAGTCCTTCCCCTGCAGACTCTTATGGTGCTAATGCTTCAGCTCGGTTCTCTTCACTCCTTCCCCCTCTCTCTCTGCTTTTCTCTCGTGCAGAGCGACTCCAGAACCTCTCCCTCTGTCTCTTCCTTTTTTTCTTCCTTCTCTCACTCCCTAGCTTTCTTATTCTCATCCTATGTGTCAAAAGAGTGAGTACCATTGGTCAGAATTTTTCCCGCCTTGTACCCAGGTTACCTCCCCCCTAATTTCATTGGACATGCAAATCATCAGAGTCACATCTGCCGGCCTTGCTCTCTGTGGTGGTCAATGGTCATTTAATTAATTAACTTGGTTTCACCCCCACTACACAATTTCCTCCCCCTTTCCTACTTTAACCCGGGGACGTCCGACTTAACTGTGGGCACTGGTCTTGCAAATTTTGCTGTATCAGTCTGACCTAGACGGCAGAGATCCGTCTGGCCAGACCTTTTTGAGACGTTGGTCAAGCCACTCAGTCTGTCTGCGGGACGGTGCCGTCTCCGTGAAGGACTAGCAAATAGCCTCCCCGCCATGCTAATTGGGGTGACGCGACACATGAAGTCGTCTGCCTGGAAACCAGGATGTTTGAGTTTGGACTTATGTCCAATTGAACTGGCTGGCGACTGACCACG
>CM031625.1:45462913-45465533 GCA_018398815.1 Conus ventricosus
CATGTTCCAGTCTCTCTTCATGGCGTGTCTAACCAAAGATGCAATCCTTATGAATGAGCCGTGAGTTCAGTGCACGCTGGGCTCACTCCAGTGAGCAGTCTGGAACCGTAAAGGAGGAGTCTCTGAGAGCGTTGCTCACGTTTTGTGGCCAACCCTGCAGGTGTACGTGTTCCCCGGGCCCGGTTGACACTCGGGTATATCATGGCGCAGCCCTGCCATGCGATGGCTGACCGGAGTGGCACTCCACAGCGTTATCTTCATCGTCCTCACTACACACACCTACAATGATGAAAAAGGACACGACCAATGTTAGGTAGGAACTCAAGGTCTGACCAGCGCGTTGAGCTAATGCGTAGGTCAGACATCTGCTAAGTCGTAGCCACGAGACCCCCTTCTTCAATTCTCTCATCTTAGTTGTTGATTCATTTATCCATCAGTTTTAAAATCATGCGCAATGTGGTCTTAGAACTTAGCGGATGTGGTGTGGCGTATATGGACTAGTGCGCACGCAGTGACGCCCTCTTGATGAAACTGAAACTGAAACTGATCGTTCTGACCCTCATTCCTCAGCATGATGCAAGTTTTGAAATGAATTCTGTGGCTCCTCATACCCTGGTCTCATGTTGACGTCTGTTTGGGTGTTTCCCCCTGGCGTTCATATCCATGGTGAGTTTGTGTTGACATCTTGGGGGGTCTGCTTAGTTCACGGAGACTGTCGCTGGCCGGACAGTGGTGGCGCCCTTCCGATGAGAGCACTCGCCCATTAGAGCTCCGCGATTAACAGTGTTTGTCTTCACTGTAGGGGGCACAGCAGATGGCGTCCAGCGTATTGTAGATCAGACCAGGCACCACCACTGAACACCACCGAAGTGACTGGGCACACTCACACACATTCATACACACACAAACACACGCGCACACCAGGCTATCTTCCGGGAGAGGGCTCAAGTGTACCTATAAAAAGAATTGCACGAGCTTCAGCGTCTGAAGGGGTGGGGTGAAGGTATCGAACCCCGAACCCTCTTAGCGGGGTATTGTCGTTGGACCCCAGTGTGACCTTAGCGGCCCTTGGACCTGGCCTCAATCGCAAATCCCCCCCTCCCCCCCCCCCCCCCCCCCCCCCCCCCCCACACACACACACACACACACATCTCCATCAATACTTGAACATTCCCTGAATTATACATCGCTACTTTAAATCTCATTTTTGGCTTTGACAACCTTTCATATGAGAACCACCACCTCCTGTCTTTTGACACCCTTACCTTTCTCCCCCCCCCCCCCCCCCCCCCCCCCCCTCCCGCTCCAACCCTGCTCTCTGATTCGGTGCCGCCCCTCACCTCCTGGGCTGAAAATCTTCCTAGCAACGGGACGACCTGGATGTTGCTGTGTATGCTGGGCCCGAAGAGAGCGGCGTTCGTATAATGCCATTGAGGGGGAGGGGGGGCACGAGAAATAAAATAGCAAACAGAGAGAGAGAGAGGAGAGAGAGAGAGAGAGGAGAGAGAGGAGAGACAGACAGACAGAGAGAGAGAGAGAGAGAGAGGAGAGAGAGAGAGAGAGAGAGAGAGAGAGAGAGAGAGAGAGAGAGAGAGAGAGAGAGAGCGAGCACAAAAATGGGAGGGGGGGGGGTGAGATGCCTTTAAGGGCTAGAGATATAGGAGTTAAGTCTTCTGCAGGTCTGTACCGTACTTATCTTGTTTCCTGTTCAGCATAACCATGAGCGTCCTCCGATTGGTCGGGGTTTTATGCGGCCATTTTTCGCTGTCCTAATGAAGAGTGCCTAGAGAGACAACAAACTTCGTCATAGTTACCTCCCTTGATGGAGTAGGGTGGGGTTGTTCTACAGAGGCGCCAACACGATGGGTTTGGGGAATAGTTTCAAGCTTCGTGATCACACGACACAATGGCTATGGCGAAAAATCTGTGTTCATATTTGAGCTAATGACAACTTTTTATCTATAGCGAAATGTTTGGGGTCCTTTGACATTCCACTGTTGGTTCCTTTGTTTACAGCCGAGCAACGATAGCACTCCGAATAGCGAACAAGTACGGCAACTCTTAATAATAATAATAATGAGGACAATTTCTATAGCACCCATCCTAACAACGTAGGCTACAGGGCGCTTTACAAGTTTTAACTATTCAAAATCTCAAAAATATAAGCAGAAACACACACACACACACACACACACACCACACACACACACACACACACACACACACACACACACACACACACACAATTCTGCGTTCACGAGTCATAAACATGCACACACACACGCATGCACGCACACAGCACACTCGCACGCGCGCGCGCGCGCGCACACACACACACACACACACACACACACACACACACACACACACACACGCACGCACGCACGCACGCACGCACGCACGCACGCACGCACGCACACACACCACACACTGGAACGTAATGTTGCATACATAAACACACTATATGACCGGTGAACAGCTCATTTGTACAGGAGCTAAGTGTGCAAGTGACATGTAATAATTCAGTAATATTTCAGGTGGTATCCTGCAACTGGCGTTTGAACAGATACGTTGTAAGTGCAGACTTGAAAGTCGGGAAGGAGGGGGCATGACGTAGATC
>CM031625.1:45465633-45493133 GCA_018398815.1 Conus ventricosus
AAAAGGTAATGAATTCCAGAGTATTGCCGCAGAAAGTGAGAATGCTCTAGAACCGTGCTGCTGTCGGTTATCTTGCTTCCCCATGATGAAATGAATACACGGCCATGTCCCCAGTGGAATGCCGCTTACCACACCCAATGGCCCAGCAGAACTGACAACGCACAGCACACAGAACAAACAAGGAGACGTCTCCAGCTATCAGCACATGCAAACACTTCGTGAAACGAACAAGTTTTTTGTTTTCCCCTTCAACTTGCAGATTACTATACTATTGAAGAAAAGAAATGCAAGTTTCTGTTATTAGTACATGCTTAATGTTTATTTTTGAAGATCGTAGAAAAAGAATGATTGCAAAAAAAAAAATGTAACCCTTTCATTGGGTCCAAGGTTTGGCCTTTGACATGGTGTACACGCGTACCGAAGTTTGAACATGTCAACATCTGGACAATGAGTATCCGTTGGTCATTGATGGGCGTCAGCTCGTTGTAGGTTTGTGCGTTTCTTTGTTGTCGTCATTTGTTGTTGTTTTGAACGAGCATTCGTTCCCCCACCCCACCCCTACCCCCACCCCATCCCCCCCAAAAAAGTGTGAATACCGGACGATATAATACACAATCTTCGTGTAAGAGAGTCTGAGGGAGAAAAGTGGAATGGTGTGTGTGTGTGTGTGTGTGTGTGTGTGTGTGTGTGTGTGTGTGTGTGTGTGTGTGTGTGTATGCGTGCGTGTGCACGTGCATGTGTGCTTGTGTATGTGCGCGCGCACGTGTGTGCGTGCGTGTCTGTGTGTGTGTGTGTATGTGAGTGTGTGTGTGTGGGTGTGGGTGTGTGTATGTGAGTGAGTGAGTGAGTGTGTGTGTGTGTGTGTGTGTGTGTGTGTTGTGTGGTGTGTGGTGTTGTGTGTGTGTTGGTGTGTGTCATTGCGCGTGCGTGTAAGTGGATGGAGGCGGGAGAAGGTGGGGTCGTCGCTTAGTGATGGGCAGTGAATGAGTGTCTGTGAGTCTTGTGAGGGGCGGGACAGGAGGGGGAGGAGGGTTCGAGAGTGAGGTCCCTGGTTCCATGGTGTGCACCGGACGAGTAATGCCGAGTTGGCGTGGGCGTTTTATGCACGTGAGCTTAAATATGAGACAAAGCGGCGACACGAAGACGTCACCGTAGTCCTAGATCGACTAAGGATAGTGTGAGAATTCTCGAGTTTCTGTCGTCATTTTCGTACTTGGGCCTGTCGCCATGGAGGGAGGAGAGCAGGTCACGCGAAACAGTAGACCACTAAAGCAATGGCCTACATTCCAGTGTACTCAACACACGCAACGTCAATCTAAAGGGTCTGGCAGAAAGTGCGCACATTTTCGCGATGCTATGTTGGTTTTATGGACTGAAACACACGAGACCGGCATACCACACACAGCGCTGCGGTCGCACGCACACATATCACACACACACACAACACACATCACATCATACACCACACGCACATGAATTGCGCGCGCGCGCACCATCCCACAGACACACACACACACAACACACACACACCCATCACACACGCACGCACGCACGTCGGACGCATCGCGCAGCAGCACCACACAACACAACACCACACAACACACCCACATACACAGACACACAGCAGCGTGCGAGCGCCGCACAACACACTACACACACGACACACACTCACCCCACACACACACCACACTACATCACAATGCGCAGCGCCACACCCACAGACACACACACACACACACACAACACACACACACACACCACACACACGCACTGCACAGCAGCACCACGCACGCACCACGCACACACACACCACACCACACACACACACACACACCACACACACACACAGCACGCGCGCGAGCGCACGCCTACCACCACACACACACACACACACACACACACACCCACACACACACACAAACTACATCCATCGCATACATACACACAACATACATAACACACACAACTACATACAATCATACTACACACGACAGACCACGCACAAGACACACGTACCCTCGCAACATACAGACCACAGACAGCATACTCTGCTGTCTCCGCTGTCCTCCGCACCCCCTCCCCCCTCCTCATGACGATGGCCACTCCCAGTGACCAGGAAACCCACCACGGACACACCACACCACACCACAGCACACCACACACAGCACACACACACACACACACACCACACACACCACACACACACACACACCACACACACCACACACACCACAAAACACACACACACACACACACACCACCACCCGCACCACACGCACACACCACACCACACCACACCATACATCACCACCACCAGACACACCCACACCACACCACACACACACCACCCACCCACACCACCACCACACACACACACACCACACCCCACCACACCACACCCACCACCACCCCCCAAACCACACCACACCCACCCACACAACCCACCACACCACCCAACACACCACACCCACCCCACCCCACCACCACACCACACCACAACCACCACCACACCCCACCACCACCACACCCCCACCCACAACCACACCCACACCACCACACCCCACCACACCACACCCCACACCAACCCACACCACCCACCACCCCCCAACCACCACCCAACACCCCAACCCCCCCCCACAAACATACCCACCAACCCCCCCCCCCCTCCCCCCCCAAACACACCCCCACCACCCACAACCACCACACACACACCACCCACACACCCCCCACCCACCCACCCACCCAACACACCACACACACCACACCACCACACCACCCACACCACCACACCCACCAAACCACACCCACCCACCCCACCCCCCCCCCCCCACAACCCACCACCCAACCCCACCCACCACACCACCCACCCCAACACACCATACCCCCCCACAACCACCACCCACACCACAACCCACCCACATCCACCCCCCCCCAAACCCCCCCCACCCCAACACACCACACCACACCAACCACCCACACCCCACAACCCACACAACCAACCACCCACCCACCCCACAACCACACCCACACACATACCACCCACAAACCCCCAAACCATACCACACCACCACCACCACACCCCACCCAACCCCACACCACCCCCAACCACACCATACCACACCAAACACCACACACCATACCCCCACACACCCACCCACACACAACACACCACCACCACCCACAACATCCACACCACAACACACCACACCATCACACCACCCACAACACCACACCAACAACCACAACCCACAACACACCACACCATACCACACCCCCCAACAACCCCACCAACATACCCCACACCCAACCACCACCCATACCACCCACAACACACCCACACCACACCACACCACACACACCACAACAACCCATCCACACCACACCCCCACCACCATACCACCCACACCACACACACCCCCAAACCACACACAACCCACACCACACAACAACTACCACACCACAACATCCACCACATACCCACAACCACAACACACCACACAACATACCACACCCCAACACACACCACACCATACCACACCACAACACACCACACAACATACCACACCACAACCAACCACACAAACATACCACACCACAAACACACCACAACACACCAACACCACACACCACACCATACCACACCACACCACAACACACCACACAACATACCACACCACAAACACACCACACAACATACCAACACCACAAACACACCACACACAATACCACACCACAACACACCACACAACATACCACACCACAACACACCACACAACATACCACACCACAACCACACCACACAACATACCACACCACACAACACACCACACAACACACCACACCACACCACACCACACACACAACATACCACACCACAACACCACCACACACCATACCACACCACAACACACCCCCACAAAAAATACCACACCACAACACACCACCAACATACCACACCACAACACACCACACAACATACCACACCACACAACACACCACACAACCCAAAAAACCACACACAACACACCACAACATACCACCCCACAACACCACCCCACAACATACCACACCACAACACACCACACCATACCACACCACAACACACCACACAACATACCACACCACACCACACCACAACATACCACACCACACCACAACACACCACACCACACCATACCACACCACAACACACCACACCATACCACACCACAACACACCACACAACATACCACACCACAAACACCACACAACATACACACACACAACACACAACACACCATCACACCACACCCCACCACACCACACCCCACACCTCACCCACACCACACCACACCACACCACACCACACCCCACCACACCACACACACAACGCACCATACCACACCACACCACACACCACAACGCACCATACCACACCCCACCACACCACACCCCACACCTCACCCCACACACACCACACCAACCACACCACCCCCCACCCCCACACACACCCCCCCCACCCCCACCAAACAACACCCCCAAAAACCCACCAAACAACCCACCAAAAAAAAAAAAACAAAAAAAAAACCCAAAAACAAAAAAAAAAAACAAAAAACCCCACGAAAGAAGAAAGGAAAAAGAAAAAAAAAAGGAGAAAGCCGCACAAGCCCGAACCAAGCCAAAGGGGAGGACCGGGGGGGAAAACCCCCCCACAGGGGAAAGAAGAGGATGAAAAAAGGGCAAAAAGGGAAAGGAAAAACAAGAAAGGACAAGGCAAGAAGGAAAGAAAAAAAGGGACAAGCAAAAACCCGGACAAAAAAAAAAACCCAAAAAAGGGAAGGGAAAGAAAAAAAAAGGGGGAAACGGAAGAAAAGGGGCAAGGAAAGGAAAAGCGGAAAAGGGGAACGGAAAAAAAAAAAAGGGGAAGGAACCCCCGGAAAGAAACGGAAGAAAGAAAAGGGAAGGAGGGACAAGGGCGGGGAAACGGAAGCAAGGGGGGAAAGACAAGGGCGGGCCCGGGAAAGGAAAACGGAAGCCCAAGAAAGGGAAGGGAAAAGAAAAGGGGCGGAAAAAGGAAAGGGAAAAAGGGAAAAAAAAAAGGGGAACGGAAGAAGGCCCCAAGGCGGAAGAACAAGGGAACGGAAGACAAGGCAAGGAAACGAAAGAAAACGGCAAGGGAACGGAAGCAAGGAAGGGAAGAAAGCAAGGCAAGGGAACGGAAGAACAGCAAGAAAGGAAGACAAGGAAGAAAGGGAACGGAGAACAAGGCAAGGAAACGGAAGACAAGCAAGCGAACGGAACAAGGCAGGAACGGAAGACAAGCAGGAACGGACAAGCAAGGAAACAAGACGGAAGGAAGACAACAAAGGAAAAAAGACAAGGCGGAAACGAAGACAAGCAAGGGACGGAAGACAAGGCAAGGAACGGAAGACAAGCAGGGACGGAAGACAAGGCAAGGGAACAGCAAGGAACGGACAAACAAGGCAAGGAACCGGAAGACAAGGCAAGGAACGGAAGACAGGCAAGGACGGAAGCAAGGCAAGGGAAAACAAGCAAGGCAGGGAACACAAGGAACGGAAGACAAGGCAAGGAACGGAAGACAAGGCAAGGCAACGAAGAAAGGCAAGGAACGGAAACAAGCAAGGGACGGAAACAAGGCAAGGGAACGGAAAGACAAGCAGAAAGACAAGGCAGGGAACGGCAAGACAGGCAAGGAACGAGACAACAAGGAACGGAAACAAGGCAAGGGAACGAAACAGGGAAAGGACGGAAGAAACCGGGGAACAGAACAAGGAAAACAACGGCAAAGCAAGGGAAAAAACGGCAAGGGAACGGAGACAAGGCAAGGAAACGGAAGGCAAGGCAAGGAAGGCAAGAAAAGACCAAGAAGGAAACAAGGGAAAGGAAGACAAGGCAGGACAAGCCAGGCAGGAAACGGAAGACAGGCAAGGGAACGGAAACAAGCAAGGAACGGAAACAGGCAAGACAAGAAAGGCAACGGAAGACAAGGCAAGGCAAGGAACGAAGCAAGGAACGGAAACCAGGCAAGGAAGGAAGAAAGCAAGGAACGAAGACAAGGCAAGGGAACGGAAGACAAGGCAAGGGACGGAAAACAAGGCAGGGAACGGAAAGACAAGGCAAGGGAACGGAAACAAGGAACGGAAAACAAGGCAAGGAAACGAAGAAAGGCAAGGGAAACGGAACCAAGGCAAGGGAACGGAAAGGAAGGAAGGAAGAAGGCAACGGCAAGGAAGCAAGGAAGCAAACAGGGACAAGGCAAGGAAGGAAAAGGCAAGGAAACGGAAGACAAGGCAAGGAAACGGAAGACAAGGCAAGGGAACGGAAGACAAGGCAAGGGAACGGAGACAAGGCAATGGAACGGAAGACAAGGCAAGGAAACGGAAGACAAGGCAAGGGAACGGAAGACAAGGCAAGGGAACGGAAGAGAAGGCAAGGGAAACGGAAGGCAAGGCAAGGGAACGGAAGGCAAGGCAAGGGAAGACAAGGCAAGGGAACGGAAGACTAGGCAAGGGAACGGAAGACAAGGCAAGGAAACGGAAGGACAAGGCAAGGGAACGGAAGACAAGGCAAGGGAACGGAAGACAAGGCAATGGAACGGAAGACAAGGCAGGGAAGACAAGACAAGGGAACGGAAGACAAGGCAGGGAAACGGAAGACCAGGCAAGGGATCGGAAGACAAGGCAAGGAAACGGAAGACAAGGCAAGGGAACGGAAGACAAGGGAACGGAAGACAAGGCAAGGGAACGGAAGACCAGGCAAGGGACGGAAGGCCAGGCAAGGAAACGGAAGACCAGGCAAGGGAACGGAAGACCAGGCAAGGAAACGGAAGACTAGGCAAGGGAACGGAAGACAATGCAAGGGAACGGAAGACCAGGCAAGAGAAAGGAAGACAAGGCAAGGGAAGACAAGGCAAGGGAACGGAAGACAAGGCAAGGAAACGGAAGACAAGGCAAGGGAACGGAAGACCAGGCAAGGAGACGGAAGACCAGGCAAGGGAACGGAAGACCAGGCAAGGAAACGGAAGACCAGGCAAGGGAACGGAATACAAGGCAAGGGAGCGGAAGACAAGGCAAGGGAACGGATGACCAGGAAAGGGAAAGCGGAAGACAAGGCAAGGAAGCGGAAGACAAGGCAAGGGAACGGAAGACAAGGAACGGAAGACAAGGCAAGGGAAGACAAGGCAATGGAATGGAAGACAAGGCAAGGAAACGGAAGACAAGGCAAGGGAACGGAAGACAAGGCAAGGGAACGGAAGACAAGGCAAGGGAACAGAAGACAAGGCAAGGGAAGACAAGGCAAGGAAACGGAAAAGACCAGGCAAGGAAACGGAAGACAATGCAAGGGAACGGAAGACAAGGCAAGGAAACGGAAGACCAAGCAAGGGAACGGAAAAGACCAGGCAAGGCAAGGGAAGACAAGGCAAGGGAACGGAAGACAAGGCAAGGGAAGACAAGGCAAGGGAACGGAAGACAAGGCAATGGAACGGAAGACAAGGCAAGGGAACGGAACGCAAGGCAAGACAAGGCAAGGGAAGACAAGGCAAGGGAACGGAAGACAAGGCAAAGGAACGGAAGACAAGGCAAGACAAGGCAAGACAAGGCAAGGGAACGGAAGACAAGGCAAGACAAGGCAAGGCAGTGCAGTGGAACACGGTGCAGTGTGTGCAGCATCACCCAAAGTCCAAACAACACCACGGGCATCACAGCACACAACAAAAACCGTTGTTTCCTCTCCATCAGCTTTCTTGTACCTGTTACCTCTTGCCAGCCAGCCTGCTTGACGGGGGGAAGGGGCAGAGAGGAATGGACGGGAGGGGGGGGGGGGGGGGGGAGGGGGGCGAGATGGATGATGGGGGGGGGGGGGGGGGTTGGGTTGCGCTGTTATTGGCAAAGTTTTTATCTTTTCGCTGTCTGAACGTTTTGCAGCCGGAGCTGGCAGCGGTTCAATCCAACAGGTTTTGTGGGACACGAGGACGTGGAGAAAAGCGTGTATCTGTTTCTCCTGCCTGTCTGTGTCTCTGTCTGTCTGTCTGTCTGTCTGCCTGTCTCTTTCTGCCTCTCTCTCTCTCTCTCTCTCTTCTCTCTCTCTCTCTCTCTCTCTCTCTCTGTCTCTCTCTCTCTCTCTCTCTCTCTCTCTCTCTCTCTCTCTCTCTCTCTCTCTCTCTGCCCATTCCCCAATTTTTTTTCTCTGGGTCTCTCTCTCCCCTCTCTCCCTCCCTTAGAGAACGGGGAAAAGCTCATTCTAGCTCAACCACCCTCAAACCAGTTTTCGGGTGGTTGACCCTAGAATGAGCTTTTCCCCGTTCTCTGATAAGTAAGACTTCAACAATGAATTAAAAATGATAATCCATCACACATTTTTTCAATAACCAAAAAATAACGATTTTTTACAAACAAACATACTGTGTAGGGTTATCCGTTTTCAATACTAATTTACAAAACTTTTCAGATTTTAGTTTTTGCTTAATCCTGCGTTTTTCCTGATCATTTTCAATAACGTCATTTTCGCGCAGACATTCATCAAATGAGTCTCTGTCTTTCATGTGAAATAAAACTGCAGTCTTTAACTGTTCTCTAAAGTCTTTTAAAACTGAGTTATATTTTTGACATAAAATCACACACTTATCCCAGCATGTCTTCCACTGAAAGCAAGTTTTGACAAAGCGTTTCTTTTTTTAACTATGTCTCTTTCTGCCGAACAGTCATCTATAATAAATAGTGTCTGCCTTCCTTCAAACAGCCTATAAAAGCGTTCTAAACACTCACTCAGTTTATTGCTAGGATCAACTAAATATATTTTATCATCTGTCCATATAAACCTTCTATCATGATATGCTTTGTTCCATTTAAGTGTTGGGCAGAAAATCACAATATGATCAAAATTATAGCGATAAACTGTTTGTAATAGGTCTAGGATAAATATTGTTTTTCCACAGCCAGTCTGTCCACAAATCAGTGAACAATGAGGGGTTTTTATCATAAAGTTTAACATCGGCATTGACACCAAAGTCGTCTGCTCCATAGTTTTATAACAGAATTTAATCTAATCCAGTTATTATGTTTATCATACTCTCTGTCAAAACTTGTTCAGTATAATAAAATCCTATAAGATCTAAATGTGTAAGATTAATCCAAGTCAGTTCTGTAAGATTGTTTCTATTTAGACTAATATTGATTTTGTCACTGGTTGTAATGACCTTAATCCCCCCACCGTCGTAAAGAACGACGACAGTAACTTTAAGTTTTTCAACGCCTAAGTTTTGCCAGCTAATTAGAATTCCTTTTAAAAGGACGTCACTAACGCCCACAACCCCATCCCTCTCCTCATCTTTTAAGACAGAAATTTCAAATATCATTGTGAACGTGTCTCCTAATTTCATTTGCGGAATGAACTGTAATTTTGTAGAAGCATCTTTCAAAACTGATTCTCTTCTGTGGAGGATGTACTGTTTATTCCCATACGGCTTTATTTCAATCTCTTTCCGACTATTGTCCTCTGGCATAAGACTTACATGTAAAGGGCCAGAGTTGAATGCTTTTCTGAAACTTTTTTGACGGCTAACAAATGTAAATGGGCTTATGAATTCAAATTTTATGTCCCAATCTAAATATGGTTCTAAGTGCCATTTGCTGTCAGGTTTTCGAACTATTTTATATTCATACTGGCCGGCATTATTTGCTTCTACATTGCGCAGTTGCTCTAGTTTAGGAAACTTTTTGTTGTCGCTAACCTCTTTGCGTTTATAATTACCATCTTTAGTGTACTCAAACCCATACAAAGCGCCTATCTCACCATTCTGTTCAAAGTCCGCAACGTCTGCAAGGTCTTTTAATTCTAAAGTTATACACCTTACAGGCGCTAATGTAACTCCTGGCTCTTCTGGTCCACGCGACATTTTTTTAGTACAGCTTATTATTTTATTTCCAAAACAATGTGCAGGTTATCACATTTCACGACTTTCCCTGTTTTGTCTGCAATTTTTATATTAAATGATCTGACCCTTCCACAAGCTAATCGTTTAAACTGTAAATTAGGGAATTGTATAATTTCATAATCGCAATATGCAGCTTTCCCAGATGGAAGAGCTCTTAAAACAGTTGAGGGCCTTCCATCATATAAGTTTTCATCAGTGCTCAGCTCATCCAAATGAACATAAAGTAATGAATGTAATGCAAGATCGAGCGGATTTTCTCCCTCATAAGTAGTTTTGTTTGACGTAACTCTAAAACTATGAAGGGGTCGATTAGCAGTTGTAAAGCCTAACATTTTAGCTAGCTCTCCATCAAAATAGTAACCTACTTCTTCTTTTTCAGGTTTGAAAGTCAACATTGTTTTTAGATTTGCATTGTTAAGTTTGAGAGTAATGTCGAAGTTACTCATTGCTTCTTTTAGTGAGCAAAATCCGTAATAACCATCAGGTATGGTTAACTGGCTAACTTTTTTTCCTGCATTATTATATTTTTCAATCTTATTATTCTTCTTCGATTCACTTATATTAAACCATACAACTTTGTAAAATATTTCATGAAGTGCAACCATTTTGGCTCCGCAATTGTTATCAATAGCATGTTCTAAAAAACGAAGGACGGTCTTGAGTTGTTATTGTTACAAACATTTTTTAAACGAAATAAAAATGAGCGCATTTAAATATACTAATGCAAATATTCTGTTGGGCCGCACTACAATCTTAAAAATATAACAACTGATACTCTTGACATTTCTGTGACCCAGTCTGACGCCTTTCAAGTAAAGGTTAGTACTCCATTGAAGAGCTATCTTAACCCCCCTATTAAAAACGACCGCATTCCAAAAGTGTGGTTTAGTCATCCGATGCAGTTTTACCAGAACCAGTTAAACTTTGCTGTGTTTTGTGCATCAACTGGGTGTGGAGTGTCGTATGCAGATCATTTAAATCATCCCGATCCTTTGGTGAGGTCAGTGTACAGATTTCATTTTATTACACCTTCAGACGTATTTTGACTGAACTGCAAGCTCCATTACCAAATGACAAAACGTTTAATCCATTCAGCAACAGAATAGACATGAAGGCTTTTGAAAGGATCTGTAACAAATTCAATATTAAGGCTAAGACAGACTTTAGACAAAAGTTGGATCTTAATCATGGTCTAGGCACCCCTTATTTTTGGGGCGTGCACAGAAAGTATAACTATGACTGGAATCCTCCTTACACATCTTTCTCTTCAGGCACAGCTGTTCACCTCGGGTCCATAGAGCAAGAGCATAAAACAGCATGGACAACATTTATCTTAGACACTTCTAAGGGCCTAACTAAAGCAGGAATAGAACGGATAAACGACTCTGTTCGTACTTACGTTTGGTGTTTGCTAGGTTCGCAAGCACAAACGAGATCGAGCATAACTGATCCTTCTACTGGCTTTGATGCACAAAAACAATACTTAGCAAATTTAGAGGACGCCATTAATTCTACAGTTGATTTACCTTCAAGTATTAAAAGATACCAAAATGTTTTACAATACGCAAGATCGAAAGTAGACTTTGCTGTTGGCACTGGTTTATACATGCTGCCTTCTGACCTCAGACTCCAGATAGGAACAATAATAAACTACAATAATGAAATCCTTGTGGCAGGCAATGAACAGAAAGTCGGGAAAAACGAAATAAATTCTGAGCCAGTAATATTGCAAGCAGTAAACAAACACCCAAGAATAAGTCATCCAATCCCCCTGGTCCAAAGCCCGAAGGCCGTTGAAGAAGTCAAAAAAAATAACGACCATGAATATGAAAAGGCAGCAATTGTTTTTGGATTAACTGGCCTAGGATTACTTGTCTTTATCTTACTAAAAAATTAACCCAACTATTAAGGGAACTAATGTCCATAAGTGCTCGGCCATAAAGCCAACTACTTTGCTTGCAGTAGACAAAAGCCAGCTAACGACACCCCCTAATATACCTGGTAAAGAGTCTATAGCTTTACTGGCTAATTTTTTTTAATAAACTCGCAAGATGATCAAGCTGTTTTTTTACCCATGATTTATCAGGCGGTGATGGAGGCGATGGTGTGGAAGGCACTGGGCTTTGACCGCCGCCGCCTATAACAGCCATCACCAGTGTACTTATTGCAAATCCTAAGGCTGTTATGACGCTTGCTAATGTGACTCCTTGCTCTCTAAACAGTGTTCGTATTCGTTCTGCTAGCGTTGTGTCTTCATATAAAATTCTTTGGATAGTTTCTCTTATTCTGCTCACTTGAGTTCGTAATTGTTCTCGGTTAGTAGACGCCGCTTCTATTCTTAATGATTTCAGTTCTTTAAGCTCTTTTAGTCTTTGGGTTATTCTTTCTTTAACACCAGGCTCAAAGTTGGCAGCATTAGCCTCAGCGAGTTTTTCTTCTTCTTTTTTTATATCCCCATTTAGTTCACTCAGTTTTGCTAAATTGTTTATTAATTCGCCTCTGGAGGTTCTAAAGTACGATTAAGGGCAAATAATTCTCTTATAGGCAATGAAGAAACATCAATTGTTTTTGGTGCTGTTTCTTCGGAAAAACTGGTTTCTGCATCTATTGTTTTGGTACTGTTTCTTGGGAAAAATTGGGTTTCTGCTTCTATTACATTTATTATTTCACCTGCTGATTGATTAATTCTTTAAGTTCCATGTTTTGTATTTGGCTACTTTTGGGAGTTCCTGTAGTGTTTTTTGAAGTTTAGCAACTGCATCCCTATCTAATTTTGGTTTAGTAATGCCAAGGCCTTTCGATCTTCCCGCCCTAAGTCTTTGTCTAATTGTATTCATGCCTACAAACTTTGATGGGTCTCGTTTTCTGTAAGCTGAACAAGTTGTCCTTGATCGTTTTTCACATACAAATGGCCTTTATCTTTTACTTCAAAATCATTAGGGTCTATAAATTCGGGGGGTTCTAGACCTAAACTTTTGTAAAATGCTCCAGCCGTACTTTCTTTTAAATTTTCAGCCGCAATGAGCCTGCCATGTTTCTTAAAAATAAACTTTTTATTTTGTTTTATAAAAATGTCACAAGCATATGGTTCAATTCTTGACCCGCATAAAGACTGAAAGACCCCCTTTGGCGTGAAGGAAATAAACGGAATATTACTGTTCCAAATAATCCGTCTACTATTGATGCAGATCAAATTCTTACTGTCAAATTTCCAGACCTAGGAGCGGATGAAGTGATTGTGCCAGGCTCTGCGCGACTTACTTTCAAAATAAGAACTCGAATCAGCAACAGACCCAAACAGGACAGTTGTCCAGAATCTGGGACGGGCAATCGTTAAGAAAATTTCTATAAAACTTGGGGGGCAAGAAATATTCTTTACCCCAAAGGGCAGACATATTTTTAACCTTTTCTACTCTATGGCTAACCGGGAATAAAAAGGGCCGATCTTGCGTTTCAAGAATCGAAAATGAAGAAGCACTAAAACATAGAATAGGCGCCGCAGATGTTAAAGACAGCAAAAAGTATGTGGGCAGTATATTTTGCGTATGGAAATCGCTTTTCCATTCCCTTAGATTTGAGTTGTTAAAAGCGCATGCGCCATACTTTCAAGGAGCATTAAAAGACAGATTGTCATATGAACTAACTTTTAATGAATACAAACTGTTATCAGATCATCAGACACAGAAGCAAAGTACAGCATTTCTGACATCTCGTTAGAGTTTGACGTTGTTAGCAACCCTAAATTTAGCAAGGCTGATTGAGCAACAATATCAGTCAAAATTAGCAATATATTACGAAAGAGTGATTCATCATACAACATATCCCAGAAGCAAGATACGCAATATGGAATTTTAGTTTTAGTGCCGCAGCAAGATCGCTTAAAGGTATTTTATTGCTGTGTGAAGATGAAGAACCATTCAAAAGAGGAAGTGAAAAGTTTTTTAAAATCCTAAAATAACGAAAGTACAATGTTCGATTGAGGGAAAAGTCCAAACCCAAAATCTACGCTAGCGGGCTTAAACCTTATCAACATTTTGATAAAAATAAGAAAACTTTTTGGGAGGCGGGAGGTGTAGAAATCCGACAGTAGACTTGTGTCTAAAGATCTACACCTTCACAGCGTTAGGCTCGATGATTATTTAACAACAAAATACGGTTTATGGATTGACCTAAGATCGACAGAGGATAATCAGTTGCAGGGAAGTGGGAAAAACTGTTAAAAAACGGAATAACCATTCAAATTGATAAAGAAAAAGATGGCGAAAAACCCAGTTAATGTACATTTGTTTTTAATATATGATGCGCAGCTGAATATTAAAGATAATAGATAAAAGATAAAAAATACAAAAATTATTTTTTATTTTTTAAAAAAGCATGTCTGTTCAGGTTTATCCAAATGGACTACAGCGCCAGAGCCCCCAAAAAGAAGGGATAGTAGAAACCCCCAACATAAAAACCTTCAGATTAACAAACATTACGCAAATGCAACAAAAACTAGAGCAAGACCTTTCAAAATACAGCAAAACCAAACGAAGGTATTCTGCTGCCTTTAATGCTGTTACATATGTTAATACTGGAGCATCGACTGTTAGTGCTCTATCGGCTGGAACGAGTGTAGGCCTCTTAGAAAACAGGTGTAGGTGCACCCGCAGCTTTACCTCTAGGGGGTTTGTCTTTAGCTCTTGGCCTGTGTTCATTAGCTGTAAGTGCTGCTGGAAAAAAAATTAAAAACTAAACTCCAAAAGCACACAGCTATGGTTCAACAAATAACAGCTAAATTTAGTTCGTTCAAACTGACAATAATAAAGCGCTAGTTGACTCAAACATCACGGAGAAGAATTTAGGTCGTTTACAGGCCGATTTTGATGACTATAAAAGACAAAAGTTTGATCTTCAAAAAAAGGCAAGGGCAAAGTTTTTCTCAACAGCCAGACACCGAACAGATAAAAAAGAAGGTTAAAAAAAGTAAACGAGACATAAACTCTGTTCTAAACAGCTACAAATTTAAAAACATCAAAGGGCGTTTAAACTTAGTTTATGAGTCCAAGCACAAAAAGACCGTTGGATATTGATTCTGATTAAGACGACTTTGGAGTCGTTGTATTTTTTTTTAATTAAATAATATTTTGAGTTAGAAAAGAAACTCAACATGGATAAGATATATGAAGGACCGGACGAATTGTTTGAAGGAAAAGCTTAAGGGGGAGCGTTTTGTCAAAAGCTTTAAATGATATTAATCTAGAAGTCATTGATCCAGCAAGCGTACAGGCAAGTGTTTGTACATGCTATTCTCAAGTTCCAGGTAAACTAACAATAGACCCGCCAGTTAAAGTAATGTTAGCTGTTTTTAAATCGACTATATAACAATAAATGAAGAAATCTAGAATTTGGGTCTCAACTAAACAACAGGTTATTCTTTCTCATAATGACTTAACACCTGGTTGGGCAGACCAACTGCTTACACAGTTTGATGTGGCCGCTGAAGAAGCCAAAATGAGAGGCTCTGGTTGGTCAGAGGGCGAAGTCTTAGAGATCAGATTAAAACAGGCTAAGTATGAGCCGATTGTAGCAGGTCTTACTTTCCCTACCTCCAGCAATAGTCGCAAAAAGAGCAGTTTTTAAACATAAAGAATTCGAGGGCAAATGTTTTATGTTGTGTGTTCTTGCAAGGCTGCATTACGTCCGCAAAAACGCAGAGAGAGTGGATAACTATCGCCTTACATCAACGTCTTAACTTTAGCGGAATGTCCTTTCCTGTTAGTGTAGATCAAAATTTAATCAGTTTGAAGAACAAAAACCAATAACTGATAATGTATACACATGGCTGAGAAAACAAATCTGCAGCTATTAGAGTGTCTAAAGACAGCCCAAAAAATAGGCGATCCGGCCAAAAGTCATGTGGACTTACTCCTAATGTCTTCGCCAACAGGGTTGTCTCAACATACACATTGATACGCACAAAAGAGTAGACTAATGCCCAAAATACTTCAAAACAAAGGGCCCAAAAAAGAATTCTCCCAGAAAATTTTTAACAAGAATGCCATCCGTTCCAGCCGCGCTTGAACATAAAAAACATTGTAAAAGTTCTGTAGACTGTAAGACAGAACTAATTACGCCCCACCGGATCAAAAGTTAGTTTCAAGAACTGGAAACGACTGCAAACAAGTCCCTACGTAGTTTACGCAGACTTCGAGTCGCTTATTGTTCCCTAAGAAGGGCCAACCCCACAAAAACTTCGAAAAACAGTCTTAATGAGTAAACATCAGATTTGTTCATTTGCTTTCATTGTTGTCAGGTCGGATGGCGTCCATTCAGAACCAGAATTGTAAAAGAGGACCAAAATGCTGCAAAATACTTCTTTGAACGCATGCACAAGTGCGTAATGACTGTTCTAAAGTCTAAACTATCTGAAAACATAATGACACCCGAAGACCAAGAACAGTATAAACAGCCACACATTGTTGGATTTGCGGTTTAAAGGGCTCTCATCAGACGCAGCGAATCCGACAGTAAGAAAACCATGATCAATTAGCGGAAAGTTCAGAGGAGCAGCGCACAGTAAATGCAATCTTCAACTAAACTTTAATCCTAAAACATGGAAGCTGCCCATCTTCTTTTATAACTTGCGAGGTTACGACTCTCATCTTATAATGAAAGCAGTAGACGGGCGCCTTCAGGATAACATGCATTGCACAGTCATCAGAAAAAATACATGTGTTTTCACTTTAAATAACATGTCTTTTTATGACTCTATGCAACACCTGATGGATCATTAGAGTCACTGGGTATGTCCTTAAAGTCCTGCCCAATAACAGAAGAATATTTTGACCCAACTCTTGTTAGAAATGGCGTTTACCCTTATGAGTACATGAACATTGGGAAAGGTTTGACGAAGAAACACTTCCACCTAAAGACGGGGTTCTTTTCTAGTCTTAGAGGAAAGGGCATTAGTGTTCTGATTACCAGCATGCTCAAGATGCTGGCAGAAGTTAGATTGTAAAACGATGGAGACTATCATGATGCATACTTTATGGCCGATGTATGTTTGTTGGCGACCGTCTTTGAAAACTATAGGAAGACCTGCATGAAACATTTTAGCCTGGATCCTGCGCATTACATTTCTGCGCCCGGATGAGTTGGGATGCTTTCTTAAAGTTTACTGGAGTAAGATTGATTTAAATTGACAGATTTTAAACCCAAAGATTCAGATGATTGAAACGGATTGCGCGGAGGAATTATATGGCGTCGCATCATTATGTAAAGCAAACAACAAAAACTTGGACGATTATGATCCAAGTAAAAGGTCTAACTATCCATGTATTTAGATGCAAACAATCTGTATGGTTGGCTATGGGGCAATCACTTCCATTACGCAACTTTAAAATGTACACAGACGGCGGTGCGAATAATATTCAAGGAGCATTGGGTGGTTGAGCAGTTTGACGCCAGATCAAAAAGCGTGGATACATTCTAGAAGTTCACTTAGAATATCCTCATGAACCCAGACCTACATAATCAAATACCCATTAGCAGCAGAAAGCCTAAAGATAATTCAACAGAGCCGCCTAAACTTGTGCCTAATCTCGAGGTAAAAAAAAAATTATGTCTGTCATTACAGACTTCTACAAAATTTTATTTAAGACATGGTTTAAAGTTGACAGTAGTTCATCGTATAATGAATTTAATCAAGAACAGTTTTATGAAACCATACACATGAAGAACACTGATCTTAGAAAATAAATCCACAGATGCTTCAGAAAAAGACTTTTCAAGCTGATGAACAACACTGTTTTGGAAAGACTATGGAAAATCCACACAAGCGTAAAGATGTCGATTGTCACCAAAAAGAAAGAAGCAATTAAGCTGACTTCAAAACCTAATTATCAGGATTTTAGAAGATTTCATGATCAGCTTTTTGGTATAATTATGAAAAAAAAAAGAAAGTCAAATTGGACAAACCTGTTTTTATTGGGTTTACTGTTTTAGAATTATCAAAGCTTTTGATGTTAGAATTTTTTTATGACTACTTTAAAACCTCATATCCAGAGTCCAGAGTACTTTACAACAGATACAGACAGTTTTGTTATAGATATCCCTACTGAAGACATCTATAAAGACATGGAATTAGAAGTAGCTAAAGGGGCATGGGGGATGGTACGACAATCTGTTTATCCTAAAATTCGCCTTTGCATTCACTGTTAACAAGAAGGTTTTGGGAAAAGATGAAGGATGAATCATCTGGAGGGGTGATCAAGGAGTTTGTTGGTTAAGGTCGAAAATGTACAGTATTTCGAGCCAGGAGAAAACCATTAAGAAAAAAAAGGGGAATATCTCGCAGTGTTGTGTATCAAACATACGCATGACAACTATAGAGAAGCATTGTTTCAATAAACATACTTTTCATCATGACAATGTAAAACTACGATCTAATCTACATGAGATCAACACAACTGTTGTAACAAAGAAGTCATTAGATAGAACAAACACAAACGATTATTTGTTAATCCAGAGTTTTCATATGCAATCGGGCACTGGAGAACGTCATAAATACATACCTTCTTTATATTTTTCCTCAAGTTTTGTTATAACTCATTCATATCATCATCCAATTTAGTCAAATTATTTTTCATGTTTGCTTGATGTGCTCGAATTTTTTTTATTATTTCAAGATATTTTTCTTCCCCATATCTGATGATCAAAATTTGGAAATTTGGGTTGTAGGTGATCTGGATGCATTGCCATGTACCGATAAATCCTCGTAAAAAGTTTCCTTAATAATAGAACACGTATCATATGATTCCCGTAAACAATTCCAAGTTCTCTTCTTTATCATTCTTGTTCGTTCTGAGTTCCATTTTTGTCTCAAAATATTTTTGTAAATTAATTAAGCAACTGGAACTGTGATTAAGGGGTTCATTGGTTAAGACCGAAAATATACAGTATTTCGGGCCAGGAGAAAACTTTTTCCTCAAGTTTTATTATAAGCTCAATCATATCATCATCCAATTCAGCTAAATCTTTTTCATGTTTGCTTGATGTGCTCGAATTTTTTTTATTATTTCAAGATATTCTTTCCCCAATCAAAATTTGGGATTTTGGGTTGTAGGTGATCTGGATGTTTTAGCATGTGTTGGTGAACCCTCACAAGTGTTTCCTTAATTGTAGAACTCGTATCATATGATTCCTGTATCAATTCCAAGGTCTCTTCCTTTATCATTCTTGCTTCATTCTGAGCTTCCATTTTAGACATAAAAAATATTTCTGTAAATTAATTAAGCAACTGGAACTGTGTCTGGCGGATTATCTGCAGTTCTTCCTTCACAAAACATCTTTGAGGAGCCGGTTGTTTTGTTGTGTCAGTTTCTCGTAAATAATACACGGGCGGATTCATTTTTACAATTCTTTTTATTTCATATGGATCAACACTCCAAACTGATCTGTTGCCCTGATGCGAGTGCCCCCTTCTGCTTCCCCCGGTAAATAAAGGTACCTTACTTTTAAACCAAACGGTAATAGTTTGCTGGTTGTACTGGAGTCTTCAGCAACATTTATTGTTTGTTTTTTTGATTGCTTGTACTGGTTTTAGACCTTTAAATTCTTCATTATTCATTGCGCGCAAACTGAGGGCAGTCTTCTAACCCATTCTGTGTTGCGAGAATTGTCAATCAGCTCTCTGTGATACTGGTAGGAAAAAAGCCCTTTCAGATAACTGTTTGTTAAAGTTTTCAACTAAAGCCTGTGATCTGTGAACTCCAGGAATGCCTCTTTTAATGGTAACTCTATGTTTTAACAATAATTGATTCACTTGGCCTTTAAATTCTTTTCCATCATCAACTTGAATCATGCGAGGATAAGTTAAGGGGCCTCGCTGGTATATCAGTTGTATGGCAACAGCAACAGCAGAAGCACTCTTTTGTGTTAATGGTTCTGCATCTTTGTATCTTGAAGCTATGTCAATGACTGTGAGGGCGTACTTAAATCTTTTTCGTCTAATCGTATCATGGGGTAAATATAGAAGATCCATTTGATGGGTGTCGTTCGGTATTGTATTCACAAAGTGTGGTCTCTGTATTCGTCTAGGGCTGGTAAATAAATTTGCCAATCGCTTGTTTTGATAACCATTCCTTTGCTGTTTGTTCACTGACTCCCGCTGCTTGGCTTAGCTTTTTTATTGCCGTGATTCCCCTTTCCCAATATCCTTTTGGCGAATAATAGATTTTGTTCATTTTTATTCAGCCAATATTATGTGCAACAAAATACATGACGGTCATGCCAAAGATAACAAACGCGATTTCTTGCATCTTTTGTTTTTCGGATGGTTGATAAAAGTCGCTGAATTTTGGTGGGGGTAATGTCTCGATTGGTTTGCCTGTTACAAGATAATATTCTTTTATTGCTTGATCAACATCTTTAACCTTTCCCGTACGTCGCCTAAAATTTTGCGCGCTGTACTTCGTGGGTGTGCAGAAACCCATGCTTTCTAAGAAGGAATAACCCCTCGCCGTACGCCGTGGGTGTACAGTAACCCATGGTTTTTGTGTAGGAGCTAACCCTTCGCCGTACGCCATGGGTGTACAGTAACCCATGGTTTTTGTATAGGAGCTAACCCCTCGCCGTACGCCGTGGGTGTACAGTAACCCATGGTTTTTGTGTAGGAACTAACCCCTCGCCGTACGCCGTGGGTGTACAGTAACCCATGGTTTTTGTGTAGGAACTAACCCCTCGCCGTACGCCGTGGGTGTACAGTAACCCATGGTTTTTCTCGAGGAAATAAGACCTTGCCGTACGTCATGCAAATTTGACTTCTATGAGATGAGAGTCTTGCTACTTGCGTCAAACGGTTGTTCGTTGCTGTTTCTCAGTGAATAACTGTGCACAGGCGGCCGCATGAATGTGCGTTTATCTGTGTGTGTGCATGTGAGCATTATTGCATGTTTGTGCGAGAGAGAAAGAGAAAGAGAGAGAGAGAGAGAGAAAGTGTGTGTGTGTATGTGCATGCATGGAAAGACATATATATATATATATATATATAATATATAGAGAGAGAGAGAGAGAGAGAGAGAGAGAGAGAGAGAGAGAGAGGTTATGCTATATAGTACACGCGCACGGGCCCGCGCGTGTGTGTCTATTGGTAAAACATTAGAAATACTTGATCCTCTGTCAGTATGACGTTTCCTAGAATGTGCAACATACCAAGGCCTACGTGGTTTTTTTTGTTGTTGTTTTTAAAATACGTAATGTTACTTTGCATCATTTTGATTATGACGTACATTGCTCACACTTGGCAGTACGCGCCCCGCAAAAGACAAAGCAGACGGAACTCAGTGGCACCAAATCGTGAGAAGGAATTTCTTACCAACGCGACTCTTATCTCTCTGTAGCAAGCACGCGTGACGTCACATCCATAGCGTGTGGTGCGCAAGCTTTCTAAGTATGGGTGGCCCCACACCCACGGCGTACGGCGTGCAAGGTTTATTCTTTGGTAGTATGGGTGTTCTCACACCCACGACGTACTGGGACATTAATTGTTTAATTATTTCTTTGTTTATATATAAAACAAAATAATTTTCAGTTGATATGTAGTATAATATATTAGGGACAAAGTCATGAAATTAAGTGGAAGTGGCTTCAAAATTACTAGAGTTACAGAGCAAAAACACGTGTCTGGGTGATTTCACACCCACAGAGTACGGGAAAGGTTAAATGTGTAAGCTGCATGTCCCTGTTTTTTCAGTTTGTTATTAATAAAATCTAACTGCTCAATTCTCTGCTTTTCATAGTTATCTTGTGCGGCTGCTAGTTGCTCCATAGCTTTGTTATGTCTTTTTCTCTCGCCGTCATCCCGCAGTTTACTAAATGCATAATTACTTCCGCTAAAAGCAAGCGCATTAACCACAGCGCCGCCTATCATCATTACGAGTGAAGCCATTTTTATAAATGTATTTTTTTTATTTACATATTGATACTGTCAGGAATTATTCCTTGCTTAACTAGAAAATCTTTCGTAGCAAATGAAGCTGTAATAACAGCAATCAGCTTTGCTGAATCCTCAAAGTCTAGTTTGCCAAGATCAGCTGGTTTTATTTTTAACAGCTTTTACCAAGCATTGTGTATCCTACACTTAGGCCCCCAATAACAGCAGAATGGTATACAAGGTTGGTAACAGTTTTTTCGGTGCTCATTTTAAAAAAATAAAATAATTATAATTAATAAAAACATGAACGGCGATGATCTACTACAGCTACAGGGCAGCCTAAACGTTCCTGAACTTATGATTACAAATGAACAAGTTGATGACCAAGCTGTTATGCAAAAAAAAGAAAGACTGTATTCTTTGGCAGCATGTGGAAAAACAAAACAGTTCCTCGGAAATGAATTCAGCATAGAACAGATTCAACAGATGCCGCCACAAGACATTGTAAAGTATCATAACAGGTATGAAGCGCAACTAGGATCAAGAATGGTAAAAAATGTAGGGCAAACAGTTCTTAGTTTGTACACTAAACTAGTAAGTAAATTTGCGCCTATTGATTCTGAACAAGACTTTATGTATGATTTAACGCAGGATCCAGTTTTAACAAAGTCATTAGAGTCTCTAGGATGTGATCTATATTACAGATTTGGAACATTATTGTCGCCGCTAATCATGGGATTAATTACTTTTAATCATATAGATTTTGTTTCCCTTAAAAATGACCGAGCCAGAAAATCAGCAGAATCAGAAAACATTGAATCCGGTGGAGAAAGTGACCAGTAAAAAGCCTCCTCATCCTGGTCGTGTTGCAGCAGGAAAAAGATTAGCAGAGTGGAACAAACAAACAAAATTAAAGGTGCAAGCACAGAATATAACTCATAATGAAAAAGTGCTGGAGCCGCAGCCAGTTGTTTCAACGCCCGCTATAAAAACACCAGAACAAGATGATTCAAGACCTACGCCGCCAAAGTCTTCATGGAATATTGCACTTAAAGCAATTGTCATTTTTGGCGGCATTGCTGCTGGGGGTGGTTATTACGGTTATAAAATATATAAACAACGACAGCGAAAACCGAAGCAGTCCAAACAATCTCTGCCACTAAATACAGAAGCCGAACACAAAAGCATGCCAGAACCGCCAACAACAAAAGTTCATTTTGATCCATTTCAGATGCAATAACACTTTAAGAACTTAATAAATAATTATAAGTTGACTTGAATAAGAACTTGGTTGTACTTAGAGGATGACTTAGTTATGATCTTGGGATGACTTGAGTAAGAACTTAGAAGTGACTTGAGGATAACTTGAGTAAGAACTTAGAAGTGACTTGAGGATAACTTGAGTAAGAACTTAGAAGTGACTTGAGTAAGAACTTAGAAGTGACTTAAGTAAGAACTTGAGGACGACTTGAGTAAGAACTTAGAGGTGACTTGGGGTAACTTGAGTTAAGAACTTAAAAGGGACTTGAGTGTGTGCATGCGTGGGGTGGGGTGGGTGGGGTGGGGTGGGGGTGGGTAGGGTGGGGGTGTGCAGGAGTTACCTCCTTAGTGTCCGCACATAGCAAGTACAGGCAGTACCGCAGCCCTCTTGCTACTAAAATAGGACGTTCACGGCATGAACGGCTATTTATAGTAGCAGTCAGCAAGGCTAATTTTACCGCAGCCCTCTTGCTACTAAAATAAGGCGTTCACGGCATGAACGGCTATTTATAGCAAGGCGGATTTTACTGCAGTCCTCTTGCTACTAAAATAAGGCGTTCACGGCATGAACGGCTATTTATAGCAAGGCGGATTTTACTGCAGTCCTCTTGCTACTAAAATAAGGCGTTCACAGCATGAACGGCTATTTATAGCAAGGCGGATTTTACTGCAGTCCTCTTGCTACTAAAATAAGGCGTTCACAGCATGAACGGCTATTTATAGTAGCAGTCAGCAAGGCTGACCATACTGGCAGATGTACTAAGGTCTGCCTAGCCCTATCTAGTTTGTTTGCCCACAGAAAGTTGAATAAGTTTTCAGGCATACGAATCAGCCATGTTTACCTGCGTCTTAAGAAATGAACGCCTTTTTCTTGAACCAACAAGCCTTTAAGATAGTCGTGCATTTCCAAAGTCCTTTTCTCCGCCTTCTAGAAAAGCAATGCTTCTTTTCGGTTTCACTGGTAGAGAACATGCTTCGCCTAGTTACTTTTTTGACAAATACTCTAACATGCAGTTAAAGTAAAACTTGTTATCTTGAATAGCGAGAGCCTGTTCTTCGGTAAACCTGTTAGCCATTGTTAAAATAACACCAAACACAGTAGTTGACAGAGCACAGTCAAAAACAACCTTCTCGTGTGGCAGTCAGTGAGAGAATGGTGAAATCGGTCTTCGCGTTCGAGAATGTTCTTTTCTGATTGCACCATAATGTTGCAAGTTAGCCTGGTCAGGTGAGCGTCGCAAGCCCGCCCCATGGAGGTTGTAGTCAGCTAATTACAGGTATCACAGGAGCCGCACGGACCTCTGTACCTGTTACTGCCTGCCACAATCCACGAACCCTCTAATTAGGTTTGTGCGCACAGTGTCTCGGCCAAGTCTTACATGATTTCCAGATTTAGGTGGGATTTTCCACTCTATGTGTTGTCGTTTACAGAGACGCATTTGATGAATTTATGCGTGAAAATGAGGTTATTGAAAATGATCAGGAAAAACGCAGGATTAAGCAAAAACTAAAATCTGAAAAGTTTTGTAAATTAGTATTGAAAACGGATAACCCTACACAGTATGTTTGTTTGTAAAAAATCGTTATTTTTTGGTTATTGAAAAAATGTGTGATGGATTATCATTTTTAATTCATTGTTGAAGTCTTACTTATCAGAGAACGGGGAAAAGCTCATTCTAGGGTAAACTGGTTTGAGGTGGTTGAGCCAGAATGAGCTTTTCCCCGTTCTCTCCCTTCCTACCTTTTTCTCTCTCTCTGTCTGTCTCTCTCTGTCTCTCTCTCTCTCTCTCTCTCTCTCTCCTCACACACACACACACACACACACACACACACACACACACACACACACACACACACACACACATCAGATTTTTTTTTTTTTTTTTTTTAGGAGAGCCATTCTTCATTATAATTGTAAACTTCGAAAAAAACAACAACCACATTCCCTTGAAACGAAAGATTGCTGCCCGATGCACATGCACACAAACGTACTGCCCAGGTCTCTCCTTCCCTCCCTCTCTGTCTTCTTCTATCCCTATACCTGTCTGTCTGTCTGACTGTCTGTCTGTCTCCCTTCCCTCTCCCTCTCTCTCCCCCCCCCTCTCTCTCTCTCTCTCTCTCTCTCTCTCTCTCTCTCTCTCTCTCTAGTTCATATTTCTCGTATGTAGTATAGACGCACGTTAAAACGTACTTAGGGTTAATGAGCACTTGTTTGGAGAAAACACGCTAATGGTTATTAATGTGGTCAGACGATGGCCTACCCCCCCCCCCCCCCCCCCCCACCCCCCTCTTCCTCCAGCCGGCAGTAAGCAGTGTTTTGTGTGTGTCGGCATAATGCACCGCCTGTCAGCAGATTATGCCTGTTCTGTGGCTGGAGAGCAGGGAAGGATGGGGAATGAGCCAGTGCCATGATTACTGATGAGGTTTGGGGGTGGGGTGGGGGGTGGGTGGTGGTGGTGGTGAAGGTGGTAGAGGAATGCATTTCTACGTGAAGAGCATTCCGGGTGTTGAGAGTTTGTAAGCTTTGCTGATCCAGTGGATGCTGAAATCAAAGAGAGAGGAGAGAGAGAGAGAGAGAGAGAGACTCAAGACTCAAGATGTTTTATTCGTTTTAGGCCTCAGCCCATCATGAAGGGGGATGTGAATATACAACTGAACGAAGTTATGTAGCAAATTCAAAATGGAAGCTAACAATGATATAGAACATATTCATGTAGTCAGAGCATCTCTCATCTTAAATCCTTTGTATAAAAATAATGCAAGATTATGTACATCTTCCAGAACCGTCGATGACATTAACAAACTCAATTTAAACAGTGAAGGATTTCTATAATATTTAGGCTTAATTAACGTTTCACGTGTACGTCCAAGTGCTGGGCAACACAGAACAAAATGCACCTCATTTTCTTCGCTTTCATTACATAGGGTACAAATTAGGTCGTTTGACATAAACGTTCTCTATCGATAACGGTGTGTCACTAGATCAGAAATCCCGAGCCTAAATCTAGTTGTAATATATTGCAGATGCTTATCAATATCTAGATGTAAATAAGGCTTTAAACTGTGGTCATTGCAAAAAGTACTGTACAAACTGAACCTGTCACTAGTTTGAATATGATCGGACCAAGTTTGCCATCGGCAGTCGATAAGTCTTTGTTGAAAACAACGTATAAAACCACGCTCACTTCCAACACCTTGATTCGCCCACACAAAACCAAATCCATATTTAAACAAACTCAAGCGAATGTTTGTTACCCAGTTTTTCTTACCTCTGGCATCTAGGTTATACAACATATCATATGCTTTACGTGGAATCCTGTAATTCTCCATTTGAATCAACTTAATCCAATAGCGAATGCACTTAACAGCAGAGTTTATATATATTGGGTAGCGATTTGTTTCACCATAAACAAGGTCATTCGATGTTCGTCTGTCTACTCCTAGAAATTTCTTCAAAGCGAATAAGCTGATCCAGTACATACGAATTGTTGTTTTTACCCGGGATGCTGAAATCAAAGAGAGAGGAGGGGAGAAAGAGGGGAGGGGGGAGAAGGAGAGAGAGAGAGGGGAGAGAGAGAGATTTCATGGATTTCTTCAGAGAGAGAGAGAGAGAGAGAGAGAGAGAGAGAGAGAGAGAGAGAGAGAGAGAGAGAGATTTTGTGTCTTTCTGCTGAAGGGAAGAGAGAGAGAGAGAGAGAGAGAGAGAGAGAGAGAGAGAGAGAGAGAGAGAGAGAGAGAGACTGATTTCGGGTCTCTCTTCCGATGAACATAATCTTTTACAGCTACGCTGCCTCAGTACTGATGTCTTGTCTTTCTTCTGATGAAGACAAACACCCTGATGTATTGACCTGTTGTCTTTCAGCCGATGAAATGATCTTTCGTCATTGCTCCAGTGCACTGACTGCTTGTCGTTCTTCTGATGAAGGTAAGTTCTTGTCGTTCTTCAGATGAAGGCAAGTTCTTGTCTTTCTTCTGATGAAGGTAAGTTCTTGTCTTTCTTTCGATGAAGGTAATTCTTGTCTTTCTTCTTATTGAAGTAAGCTTTTATTATTTCCCCAATGCAGTGATTTCTTTTCATCTTCTGATGAAGGCAATCTACTATCAGTGCTCTAATGCTGTGACTTCTTGCCTTTTTTCTCTGATAAACATAATCAACTTTCGTTACCCCGATACGGTCATCTCTTGTCTTTATGCTGATAACGATAATCCAACCATCATTACCGTAATGCGGTGTCTCGTCTAAAAAAGATAAGTGTCTCTGATTGTCCAAATACAGTGAAGTGTCTTTGGTAGCGTCTTCTGATCAACATAATTTGCTGTCGTTAATGTAACGACTGGACATACCTTTATCTTTTTTACACTGAATGTGCTAGTTGCACTGTGTGGTCAGAG
>CM031625.1:45498133-45500633 GCA_018398815.1 Conus ventricosus
CCTCACTTTGAACCTAACGATTCATGAACTGAACCCCGCATGACGTCAGATCTCAGCTCTTCCAGCTCACCCTGTATCCTGTCTTTACGCCACCTGGCCTGGCATCAAATAGCCCCCATCCCCCACCCCTTATCCTTCCGTTTTAATCGTTCTGCTTAGAACCACCTAGCCTGTATCTTAACGAACATGTGAACGAAAAGAAGGGGAAATCAACCTTCAGTCACCACAAAAAAACACCACCACCACCACCAAACAACAGAATTACGAGAACAACCCGTTTGTGCCTATCTAAAAACACTCCAGTCAAGACCTTGGCGCGTTCATTGTTGGCATGTTGCTTGCAAGATGACACACACACACACACAAAGGATATGTCGCAAGGCAAGCGTTCGGAGGCACTAGGTGAAAAACACTCTTTAAGAAGCGCGAAAAACCAAAAAAAAAAAAAAAATGGGTAGTTCAAATTGTTGTGTCCAAGGCATGACGAAACGCCCACATCATGATAAAACACCCACAGCATGATAAAACGCTCACATTATGATAAAATGACCACAGCATGATAAAACGCCCACATCATGATAAAATGACCACAGCATGATAAAACGCCCACATCATGATAAAATGACCACAGCATGATAAAACGCCCACAGCCTGATAAAACGCCCACGGCATGATAAAACACCCACAGCATGATAAAACGCCCACTTCATGATAAAATGACCACAGCATGATAAAACGCCCACATCATGATAAAATGACCACAGCATGATAAAACGCTCACGGCCTGATAAAACGCCCACGGCCTGATAAAACGCCCACATCATGATAAAATGACCACAGCATGATAAAACGCCCACAGCATGATAAAACACCCACAGCATGATAAAACGCCCACATCATGATAAAATGACCACAGCATGATAAACGCCCACATCCTGATAAAATGACCACAGGATGATAAAACACCCGCGGCCTGATAAAACGCCCACATCATGATAAAATAACCACAGCATGATAAAGCGCCCACAGCATGACAAAACGCCCACAGCATGATAAAACGCCCACGGCCTTATAAAACACCCACAGCATGATAAAACGCCCACAGCATAATAAAGCGCCCACAGCATGATAAAACGCCCACAGTATGATAAAACGCCCGCAGTATGATAAAACGCCCACGGCCTGATAAAACGCCCACGGCTTGATAAAACGCCCACGATCAAAAGCTAGTCCGAGGACCGAGCAGTTCCATTGTTACCTCAGATTACCCTATGGGTACATACTGACCTCAAGAGGTGGTAACGCGTGTCTGTCTAAGGATGAAGACGGCCTTTGTCCCCGAGTAAAACAGCAATGATAGCGAAATCTGTTGTTATTTGTTATTTCTCAGGACTGAGGCTGTGTTCGTTACAAGTGATAGCTGTTCTCCCCTGTTTTCTCAAATTACTTACTTACATAGCTCAAGGATGAGCATAGGCCATCGACAACACTCCGCCATCGCATTCGGTTCTGGGCTGCTCGCTGAATGCCTGTCCAGTTGGTCCCCTGCCTCTTCATCTCTGCCTCAATGTCTCGCCTCCAGCTGCTGCGAGGTCGGCCTCTCTTCCTTTTCCCCTGCGGGTTCCATGTCAGGGCTTGGCGTGTGGTGCTGGATGCTGGCTTCCTGACAGTGTGTCCAATCCAGCCCCACTTCCTCCGCAGAATCTGCTCGGCCGCTGGTTCCTGTCCTGCTTGCTTCCATAGATCTTCATTGTTGATCTTCTCTGGCCATCTGATTTTGAAGATGCGCCTCAGACAGGTGTTGATGAAGGTCTGAATTTTTTTTGGTGCTGTATTGCCTCGGTCATTCTCCAAGTCTCGCAGCCGTAGAGCAGAACCGACTTCACGTTTGAATTGAAGATACTGTTTCCTCAAAGGATCACAACTAATTTCCCAGTCGTCACCTGGGTAGAGAGAAAAAAAAAGCGCAATATCAGAAAATAGGACTACCAACAGTGGAACGGGTCAATAGCGAGCAGTCTGTCTGAATTATAAGGGAGCGTCAGTGTCGTGACAGCGTCATCAGACAGTGGAGAGTGACGTCATTCCATGAGTGATGACTTTGGCATCCAACACTTGTGCACTGTGCACACGTCACCATTTTCTTTTTCTTCCTTTTGAGAAGGGGAGGGGAGGGAGAAGAGAAGGGGATGGGACGGAGGGGGGGGATGGGACGGAGGGGGGGGGGGATGGGACGGAGGGGGGGGATGGGACGGAGGGGGGGATGGGACGGAGGGGGGGGGGGGTTGGGAGGAGGGGGGGGGGATGGGACGAGGGGGGGGGGGGGTCTCCATCTTTGGTATCTTGTCAGTGGCATTACCTTAAAGGTCTACTTTAGAGGTTTTCGATAATTGGTCAGCTTATGCAGAAATATGAAATGTTTGATAAATTGGTAAAATAAACATCCGATTCGTTCCCGATCACACGAAATCGATCCACGAAAGTGGGCATTTTCACCTGT
>CM031625.1:45510633-45518339 GCA_018398815.1 Conus ventricosus
TCTCTCTCTCTCTCTCTCTCTCTCTCTCTCTCTCTCTCTCTCTGTCTGTCTCTGTCTGTCTGTCTGTCTGTCTGTCTCTCTCTCTCTCTCTCTCTCTCTCTCTCTCTCCTCTCTCTGTGTCTTTTCTCTCTCTCTCTCCCTCCCTCCCTAGCAGACAACACTCAGTTATATGCAAGCATTTATTCGTGCGTTGTTGCGTGTGTTGACGTTGTACGTGGGGATAGTGAATACAGTGTGTCCATTAACGGCCACATGGGGAGATGGCGAGGGAACGGGGAAAGAAGAGGGGGGAGGGGGGGGGGTGACGCCAGATAAGTGGGGCTGTTGGTGAGGGGTGGGGAGGGGGGCAGAGAAGGGGATGCATGGAGAAGGAGGGGCAACAGGGAAGATGGGGAAAGGGGGGGGGGGGTTCAAACAAACTGACTTTTCCCAGTTATTGACACATCGCGTGCCGATCGATTCGCTCTCTGCCACGTGCACGAGCGTCAACCCAAGTCCGCATTAGGACGCATACGTGCGAGCGTGCGTGCGTGGGCGTGGGCGCGTGCACGAAAGCACTTGCGCGTATGCGTGTATGTCAATGTACAAGAGAGAGAGAGAGAGAGAGAGAGAGAGGGGGGGGGAGAGAGAGATTCTCAAGACAAGACTGTGTATGTGAGAGAGAGAGAGAGAGAGAGAGAGAGAGAGAGAGACAGAGAGACAGAGAGAGAGAGAGAGAGAGAGAGAGAGAGAGAGAGAGGAGGCGTGTGTGTTTTTTTGTGTGTATGTGTGTGTGTGGGAAAGAGAGAGGGAGAAAGAGGTGTGTGTGTGTGTGTGTGTGTGTGTGTGTGTGTGTGTGTGTGTGTGTGAAAGAGAGAGAGAGAGAGAGAGAGAGAGAGAGAGAGAGAGGAGAGAGAGAGAGAGAGAGAGAGAGAGAGAACGAAGTTCAGTATGAGCCTAAGAGAACGGTATTATGCCGCTTTTGGCTCACCCCGTCTCAACCAGTTTCGGGCGGAGCCCTCAACCTGTTTTCGACCGGGGCGACTCCAAAAGCGGCATAATACCGTTCTCTCCTAGTAAACCCTACCCGGCCTTGGCCGGGGTTTCGACCCGGGCGACTCCAAAAGCGGCATATTACCGTTCTCTACTAAGCATGACTTCAATAACCAAAAAAATAACGACCCTACAAACATGCATACTGTGTTGGGTTGTCTGTTTTCAATACTAATTTACAAAACTTTTCAGATTTTAGTTTTTGCTTAATCCTATGTTTTTCCTGATCATTTTCAATAACATCATTTTCACGCAAACATTCATCAAATGAGTCTCTGTCTTTCATGTGAAATAAAACTACAGTCTTTAATTGTTCTCTAAAGTCTTTTAAAACCGAGTTATATTTCTGACATAAAATCCACACACTTATCCAGCATGTCTTCCACTGAAAGCCAGTTTTGACAAAGCGTTTCTTTTTTTAACTATGTCTTTTTCTGCCGAACAGTCATCTATAATAAATAGTGTCTGCGTTCCTTCAAACAATTTATTAAACTGTTCTAAACACTCACTCAGTTTATTGCTAGGATCAACTAAAAATATGTCATCATCTGTCCATATAAACCTTCTATCATGATATGCTTTGTTCCATTTAAGTGTTGGACAGAAAATCACAATGTGATCAAAATTATAGCGATAAACTGTTTGTAATAGGTCGAGGATAAATATTGTTTTCCCACAACCAGTCTGTCCACAAATTAATGAACAATGAGGGGTTTTTGTCATAAAGTTTAACTGCTCCATAGTTTTATAACAGAACTTAATCTAATCCAGTTATTATTTTTATCATACTCTCCGTCAAAACCTGTTCAGTATAATAAAATCCTATGAGGCCTAAATGTGTAAGATTAATCCAATTCAGTTCTGTAAGATTGTTTCTATTTAAGTCAACATTGATTTTGTTGCTTGTTGTTATGATCTTAATATCCTCACCATTGTGAAGAACGACTATGGTAACGTTAAGACGTTTAAACGTCTAAGTTTTGCCAGCTAATATTAATTCCTTTTATAAGGACGTCACTAACGCCCACAACCCCATCCCTCTCCACATCTTTAAAGACAGAAATTTCAAATATCATTGTGAACGTGTCTCCTAATTTTCTGCTTGGAAAGAACTGTAATTTTGTAGAAGCTTTCTTTAAAACCGTTTCTTTTCTGTGGAGGATGTACTGTTTTTTCCCATACGGCGTTATTTCAATCTCTTTCCAACTATTGTCGTCTGGCATAAGACTTACATGTAAAGGGCCAGAGTTGAATGCTTTTCTGAAACTTTTTTGACGGCTAAAAAATGTAAATGGCTTATGAATTCAAATTTTATTTCCCATTCTAAATATGGTTCTAAGTGCCATTTGAGGTCAGGTTTTCGAACTATTTTATATTCATACTGGCCAGCATTATTTGCTTCTACATTGCGCAGTTGCTCTAGTTTAGGAAACTTTTTGTTGTCGCAACCTCTTTGCGTTTATAATCACCATCTTTAGTGTACTCAAACCATACAAAGCGCCTATCTCACCATTTGTTCAAAGTCTGTAACGTCTGCAAGGTCTTTTAATTCTAAAGTTATACACCTTACAGGCGCTAATGTAACTCCTGATTCTTTGGCCCACGCGACATTTTTAGTACAGCTTATTTTTTATTTCCAAAACAATGTGCAGGTTATCACATTTCCGATTTTTACCTGTTTTGTCTGCAATTTTTATATTAAATGATCCAACCCTCCACAAACTAATCTTTTAAACTGTAAATTAGGGAATTGTATAATTTCATAATCGCAATATGCAGCTTTCCCTGACGGAAGAGCTCTTAAAACTGTTGAGGGCCTTCCATCATATAAGTTTTCATCAGTGCTCAGCTCATCTAAATGAACATAGAGTAATGAATGTAATGCAAGATTGAGCGGATTTTCCCCTCAAAAGTAGTTTTGTCTGGTTGTAACACTAAAACTATGAGCGTCCTGACTGCCAGTTGCAAAGCCAACATTTAGCTAGCTCGTTATCAAAATAGTATTTTGCTGCTTCAGGTTTGAATGTTAATATTGTTTTAGATTTGCATTGTTAGTTTGAGAGTGATGTCAAAGTTACTCAATGCTTCTTTTAGTGAGCAAAACCCGTAATAACCATCAGGTTTGTTAACAGGCTAATTAAGTTTCTTCCGCCATATTTTTAATCTTATTATTCTTTTTGGTTTTGCTTATATTAAACCATACAACTTTGTAAAAAATTTCATGAAGCGCGACCATTTTGGTTCCGCAACCGTTCTTAACAGCATGTTCTAAAACGAAGGGCGGTCTTGGGTTGTTATTGTTACAAACATTTTTTAAACGAAATAAAAATGAGTGCATTCAAATATACTGATGCAAAATATTCTGTTGGGCGCACTACAATCTTAAAAATATAACAACGATACTCTTGACATTTCTGTGACCCAGACTGACACTTTCGAGTAAGGTGAGTACTCCATTGGACAAATATCTAACCACCTATTAAAAAAGACTACATCCCGAAAGTGTGGTTAGTCATCCGATGCAGTTTTATCAGAACCAGTTAAACTTTGCTGTGTTTTGCGCATCAATGGGTGTGGAGTGTCGTATGTGATCATTTAAATCATCCTGATCCTTTAGTGAGGTCAGTGTACAGATTTCATTTTATTACACTTCAGACGTATTTTGATGAATTGCAAGCGCCATTGCAAATGACAAAACCGTTTAATCCATTCAGCAACAGAATAGACATGAAGGCTTTTGAAAGGATTTGTAACGAATTCAATATTAAGGCTAAGACAGACTTTAGACAAAAGTTGGATCTTAATCATGGCTTAGGCACCCCTTATTTTTGGGGCGCGCACAGAAAGTATAATATGACTGGAATCCTCCTTACACATCTTTCTCTTCAGGCACAGCTGTTCACCTCGGGTCATAGAGCAAGAGCATAAAACAGCATGGACAAATTTTCTTAGACACTTCTAAGGGCCTAACTAAACGGGGAATAGATACGAATAAACGACTCTATTCGTACTTACGTTTGGTGTTTGCTAGGCTCGCAAGCACAAACGAGATCGAGCATAATGATCTTCTACTGGTTTTGATGCTCAAAAACATACTTAGCAAATTTAGAGGACGCCATTAATTCTACAGTTGATTTACTTCAAGCATTAAAAGGTACCAAAATGTTTTACAATACGCAAGATCGAAAGTAGACTTTGCTGTTGGCATGGTTTATACATGCTACCTTCTGACCTCAGGCTCCAGATAGGAACAATAATAAACTACAATAATGAAATCTTGTGGCAGGCAATGAACAGAAAGTTGGGAAAAACGAAATAAATTGCTGAGCCAGTAATATTGCAAGCAGTAAACAAAACACCAAGAATAAGTCATCCAATCCCGTGGTCCAAAGCCGAAGGCGTTGAAGAAGTCAAAAAAAATACGACCATGAATATGAAAAGACAGCACTTGTTCTTGGATTAACTGGCCTGGGATTACTTGGTCTTTATTTTACTAAAAATTAACCCAACTATTAAGAGAACTAATGCTCATAAGTGCTCAGCCATAAGCCAACTACTTTGCTTGCAGTAGACAAAAGCCAGCTAACAACACCCCTAATATTCGGGTAAAGAGTCTATGGCTTTACTGGCTAATTTTTTAATAAACTTGCAAGATGATCAAGCTGTTTTTTTACCCATGATTTATCAGGTGGAGGAGATGGCGATGGAGGTACTAGCCCAACCACCACCGCCGCTGTAATAGCCATCACCAGTGTACTTATTGCAAATCTAAGGCCGTTATACGCTTGCTAATGTGACTCCTGCTCTCTAAACAGTGTTCGTATTCGTTCTGCTAGCGTTGTGTCTTCATATAAAATCTTTGGATAGTTTCTCTTATTCTGCTCACTTGAGTTCGTAAGTCTTCTCGGTTAGTAGACATCGCTTCTAGTCTTGCTGATCTTTCTTGTTCAGATTTTTTAGTCTTTGGGTTATTCTTTCTTTAACACAGGCCTAAGTTGGCGTCATCAGCCTCAACGAGTTTTTCTTTTCTCTTTTTATATGCTCATCTATTTCACCCAGTTTTGCTAAATTGTTTGTTAATTCGCCTCTGATGCTTCTCAAAGCATGTTCAAGGGCCGCTATTTCTCGCATGGGTAGCGGGGAATCATTATTGTTTTTAACGCTGTTTCTTCGGAAAAAACTGGTTTCTGCTTCTATTAATTCACCCGTTGTTTGACTTAAATCTTTAAGTTCATGTTTTGTATTTGGTTAGCTGTTGGAAGTTCTTGCAGTGTGTTTTGAGTTTAGCAACTGCTCCCTATCTAATTTTGGTTTAATAATGCCAAGGCGACTTCGATCGTCACACTGAGCCTTTGTCTAATTGTATTCATGCCTACAAACTTTGATGGGTCTCGTTTAGTTGTAAGTGAACAGTTGTCCTTGGTCGTTTCTCACAAACAAATGGTCATCTTTTACTTCAAAAATCATCAGGGTATATAGTTTCAGGAAGTTCTTGTCCTAAACTTTGGTATAATGATTGACCTTACTTTCTGTTAATTTATACCGACTTGTTGGTAATGTACTCCCGATTTTGCTAATTCATCATGCAATGAGAGCCCCGAGCGATGCTGCTCCAAGGGGAATCACTTCATGTCGTCTCCAGGATCTAAAACATCATAATTTCTTCTTCACCTTCAATGCCAGCCATGTTTTTAAATAATTAACTTTTTATTTTGTTTTATAAAAAATGTCAAACATATGGCTCGATTCTCGACCCGCATAGAAGGACTGAAAGAACCATTTGGCGTGAAGGGAAATAAACGGAATATTACTGTTCCAAATAATCCATCTACTATTGATGCGGATCAATTCTTACTGTTAAATTTCCAGACCTAGGAGCAGATGAAGTGATTGTGCAGGCTCTGCGCGTCTTACTTTCAAAATAGAACTCGCTTCAACCAACGACCCAAACAGGACGGTTGTACAGAATCTGGGGCGGGCAATCGTTAGAAAATTTCTATAAAACTTGAGGGGCAAGAAATATTTTCTTTACACAATGCAGACATATTTTTAACCTATTTGATCTATGGCTAACCGCGAATGAAAGGGATGATCTTGCGTTTCAAGGAATCGAAAATGTAGAAGCACTAAAACATAGAATAGGCGCCGCAGATGCTAAAGACGGCAAAAGGTTTGTAGCCGTAAGTTATGCGTATGGAAATCGCTTTTTTATACCCTTAGATTTTGAGTTGTTAAAAGCGCATGCCCCATACTTTTCAAGGAGCATTAAAAGACAGATTGTCATATGAACTAACTTTTAATGAATACAAACGTGTTATTATATCTACAGACACCGAAGCAAAGTACGCATTTCTGACATCTCGTTAGAGTTTGACGTTGTTAGCAACCCTAATTTAGCAAGGCTGATTGAGCAACAATATCAGTAAAAATTAGCAATATTACGAAAGAGTGATTCATCATTCTAAATACCCTAAAAGCAAGGCAGACACTATAGGGGAATTTTATTTTTTAGTGCCACGCAAGATCGCTTAAAGGTATTTTATTTGCTGTGTGAAACGAAGAACCATTCAAAGACAAACTGAAAATTTTGTTAATCCTAAATAACGAAAGTGAAATGTCAATTGAGGGCGGGTCCTAACCAAATCTACGCTAGCGGGCTTATAACCTTATCGCATTTTGATGAAATAGAACTGTTTGGAGGCGGGGGGTTGTAGAAATCCGACAGTTGAACTTGTGTCTAAAGATCTGATCTTCACAGTGTTAGACTTGATCTTATTTAACAACGAAATACGGTTTATGGATTGACCTAAGGTCAACGGAGGATAATCAGTTACATGGAAGCGGGAGAAACTGTTAGAGACATAATAAACATTCAAATTGATAAAGAGAAAAAGCCGATAAAACGTTAATGTTATTTGTTTTTAATTATGATGCGCAGCTGAATATTCCAGATAAAAGATTAGGGAAAAAATACAATATAAAATTATTTTTTTATTTTTAAAAAAACATGTCTGTTCAGCATTATCCAAAAGTACCTACAGAGTCGCAAACGAAGGGATAGTAGAAACCCCAGCATAAAAACTTAGTTAACAAACATTACACAAATGCAGCAAGTACTGAGGGAGGACCCTTTTAAAATACAGCAAAGGGCCCAAAAGAAGGTATTCTGCTGCCTTTAATGCTGTTACCCATGTTAATACTGGAGCATCGACTATAAGCGCGGGATCGGCAGGGGGCAAGTGTAGGTCTCTTAGCAACAGGCATAGGCGCACCCGCGCTTTACTCTAGGCGGTTTGTTTTTAGCTCTTGGCCTATGTTCATTAGCTGTAGGTGCTGCTAGCAAAAAAATAAAAAACTAAACTCCAAAAGCACACAGCTATGGTTCAACTAATAACAGCCCAAACTTAGTTCCCTTTAAGTGATAATAAATAAAGCACTAGCTGACTCCAAAAAATCAGGATTGTCAGGTTCGCTAAGCCTGAACAAATTACTATAGAATGACAGACAGAATTTACAGCCTAATGTCGCTTCCAAACATCCCAAGACTGTGAACAGATTAACACTCCCCACAACATTTATTGACCCTTACTATGACATGAACATTTTCCCCGACCATAACAAACGGACAACCTTCACCTCTAATCAATCCCTTTCACACAATAAACAGCCCCAAA
>CM031625.1:45518439-45528439 GCA_018398815.1 Conus ventricosus
GAACCAACACAAAACACAACGCCACAACACACACACACACAACAAAACCACCACAACCACACCACATTATTACATACGTAACTACACAGACTCACACGAACAGACACACACGGTACGCCAACACGCGTAAGGGTACACATCGCCTTACCCGAAGAAGTGTTGTGTTTGTGTAGGCGTGCGTGTCTGGGAGCGTGCATGCGTGCTGCGTAGGTGTGTGTGTGTGTGTGTGTGTGTGTGTGTGTGTGTGTGTGTGTGTGTGTGTGTGTGTGTGTGTGTGTATCTGTCTGTCTGTCTCTGTGTCTGTTTGTGTATCTGTATCTGTGTGCTGTTGTTATTGTCATTGTTGTTGCTGCTGCCGCTGCTGCTGCTGCTGCTGACGATGATGATGATGATGTCGCTGTTTACTTTGTTGTTGTTGTTGTTGTTGTTTTTAATACGACAGAAATCAAGGGCTATTTTTGGTGGTCATTGTATTCAAAGTAAAAATGAGACGTACTTACAGAAGACAAGTGCCCCTGACATCACAACAAACACACCTGATTGCCTGTGCGGTAACGACATACAAACAAAAACGGCCTAGGAAAACAAACAAACAAACAAACAAACAAACAACAAGAAGAAGAAACCCGGGAAAAAAAAAACACAACAGGCTTGAACTACTGGTCTGTTACGAAAGCGCAACACAGCAGGTTTGGTTTTGTTTCGTTTTTGTTTTTGTGACTTCCAAGGGCAGGACACTTACGTAAGACCCCTTCCACCTCCAACGGCCCCCCATCTCTCCTCCCCTCCCCTCTCCCTCCACCTCCACCCCACCCCCTCCCCCGGTCCATTGGCTGCCTTATTGTCAGAATTGTCGGGGTGGGGGGGGGGGGGGGGGGGGGGGGGGGGGGGGGGGGAGAGGGGAGAACACCGAGGCTTCAAGGAACTGGACAGATAAATGGGAGGTAAGTGGGTAAGGCACTCGCTCTCCTCTCACGATGTGTGATAGGAGGGCAGGGCAGTTCCGTCAACAACAGCTGCACGTGCCACCCGGAGGTCAGGTCTTGGGGTTCTTCTCAAGGTGTACCCTTTAGAGTGCATGCACGGTATGCCACGAGTTTGAACCCCCCCCCCCCCCCCCCCCACACACACCACACACACACACACCTACCCCGTCCCTACCCCACCCCAACTCAAAAAAAACAAAATCAAGTCTGAAGAGCAATTTTCAGGGAGGCTGAGGGTGGTGCTCAGGAAGTGAGAGTGAAGTGGAGGTGGAAGAGAGAGAGAGAAGAGAGAGAGAGAGAGAGAGAGAAGAGAGAGAAGAGAGAGAGAGAAACAGACAGACAGACAGACAGACAGACAGAGCGATGTGGGTAGGGAAGGAAGGGAGAGAGGAGGGGAGGCAGGGCGGTAGGGAGGAACGAAGAGAGGAAGGGGGCGGGGACGTTGTGGTGGGGGTTAACTGTAATGCTGCTTCTTCACTAAACACTAATCAACAATAGATGAGCTTGTAGTTCCCGCCCATTACTGATAGCTAAATAGCTAAAACCACAGACAGACAGACGCTGGAGAGAGAGGAGAGAGAGAGAGGAGAGAGAGAGAGAGAGAGAGAGAGAGAGAGATTCCGATAGTTTATTCATATAGGCCTTGACCCCTTAAGAAGGGGTCAGTGAACATAATTATATTATATCAACTGAGATGAATATTAATCACGGTAATGCATACCAAACACAAATAATGCAAAACATCAAGAGGTAGCTGTTTCTCTACATTTAAATGCCTTATACAAAATGAATGACACCAGTACAGTCAATTTAGACAGTAAAGGCTGTCTTTAAACTTTGGCCGAATTAATTCAGGTCTAGTGTTCCTTAGGGTTGGACAGCAAAGAACAAAATGTATTTCATTTTCTGGAGATTATTTACAAGGTGGACACAACAAGTCATTGTCATCACCAATGGTTTCGTATTTAAACATCTGAACTGCTAATTCTGATACTCCAAGTCTGAATTTGGTCATGATTTACTTCAAGTGCCTGTCCCATTTCTAAATTTATGTAATATTTTCAAATAATGAAAACTGCAAACATTTCTATAGAAATCAAGCCTCTCACTATGTTGCACATGGTCTGACCATTTTTTGCCAAGCGCAGTCAACCAATCGTTGACGAAACAAAATAAAAACTGCTTAACATTTCCGACATCTGATTATAACCGAAGCATCCCTTTGTGCCCACGTCTCTTTGTGCCCAATGCCCAAGAAAGTGGTTAGGGTTAGGGTTAGGGGTTAGGGGTTAGGGTTAGGGTTAGGGTTAGGGATAGGGTTAGGGTTAGGGATAGGGTTAGGGTTAGGGATAGGGTTAGGGATAGGGTTAGGGTTAGGGATAGGGTTAGGGTTAGGGTTAGGGTTAGGGATAGGGTTAGGGTTAGGGATAGGGTTAGGGTTAGGGTTAGGGTTAGGGTTAGACGTGGGCACAAACAGACGTGGGCACAAAGAGACGTGGGCAGAAAGATACGTTCCCGATTTAACCATACGAAACTAAAGTTTGGCTACGCAAGTCATTGTACATGCTGAGAAAATGCCAATGATAAACTTTGCAACACACACACACACACACACACACACACACACACCACACACACAATGCGGGCGCGAGCGCACGCACGCACGCACGCACCCACACAACCAAAACGGGGTGATTACATAGACTAACCTTGTTTACACAGGTAGAGAAAGACAGAGAGAGAGAGAGAGAGAGAGAGAGAGAGAGAGAGAGAGGAGAGAGAGAAGAGAGAGAGAGAGAAGAGGAGGAAGGAGAGGAAAGAGCAAAGCAGAAAGGCATGTGCATAACACACACACACACTCACACACTCACACACACACACACACACACACACCACACACTCACACACTCACACACACACTCACACACACACACACACACACTCACACACTCACACTCACACACTCACACACCACACACACCACACACACACACACACACTCACACACTCACACTCACACACACACACACACACACACTCACACACTCACACTCACACACTCACACACACCACACACACACACACTCACACACTCACACACACACACACACTCACACACTCACACTCACACACTCACACACACACACACACACACTCACACACTCACACTCACACACTCACACACACACACACACACACACACACACACTCACACTCACACACTCACACACACACACACACACACACAAAAAGAGAAAGGAACAGAGAAAGAAAGAGAAAAAAAAAGAAGACATTTCTCCATGGATTGCCAGCAGATGAGTCTCCTTCCACAACATCAACATCACCCTCCCCAACCCCCCCCCCCCCCCCCACCCCCTCCTTTACACTTTAAAATGAAATGTATGTGTGTCTATGTGTGTGCGTGTGCGCGCGCGCGAGCGTGTGTGCGTGCGTACACGAGTGCGTGTGTGAGGGTGAGAGAGAAAAGAGAGATTATGTGTGTGTGTGTGTGTGTGTGTGTGTGTGTGTGTGTGTGTGTGTGTGTGTGTGCGCTTGCTTGCTTGCTTGCTTGCTTGCTTGTGTATGTGTATGTGCTTGTGCGTTCGTGTGTGCGCATGCATGTATGCGCGTGTGCACGTGCATGGACGCGTGCGACCGTGTGTGTGTGTGTGTGTGTGTGTGTGTGTGTGTGTGTGTGTGTGTGTGTGTGTATGTGTGTGTGTGTGTGTTGTGTGTGAGAGAGAGAGAGAGAGAGAGAGAGAGAGAGAGAGAGAGAGAGAGAGAGAGAGAGAGAGAGAGAGAGAGAGAGTGTGTATGTGTGTGTGTGTGTGTGTGTGTGCGTGATTTTAGTCTTCATCTATCCTTTGCTTTTAGACTATGTTTAGGAATTTGTGTATCTGTTTGGCGTTCATCTATTTTTAGCATCATCTGGCCTCTAGCGTTCTTTCCTTTCGTATTCATCTGTCTGCCCTCTGAACTATGACCAGAACTTTCATCAACATTCATCTGTCTGCCCTCTGTACTATGACCAGAACTTTCATCAACGCTTTTGCACAAAGCCTCCCGATATGCTGTAGTTGTCATCTATCAGTTTGTTCTCATCTGTCCATAAGTATTCATCTCTCTTTATACGCTCTATGTACATTTCAATATTTCTTTATTCTTCAGTGTTCTATTTTCTACTTTTCATCTATCTTTCAGATTCACTCATCTTCAAGCTTTGTTTTCATCTTTCCTTTCATAGTCACCTATCATTATCCTGGGGTTCTTATCTGTACTTTGGTGTTCACCTAATTGTCCATCTATCCTTTGGCATTCACCCATCTCTTATGACTTATTACACTTTGGTATTTATTTCTCCTTTCGTGCCCATCTATTCTTTATTATCAATATTATCGTTTGGTATGCTTCTAACTTTTGCTGTTAATCATTTCTTTGTCAATAATCTTTTCTTTTGAATTCATCTATCTTTGGGATTTATCTGTCCTTTGAAATGAATGTATCGTTCGGTATGCAACTAACCGCAGCTAGTAATCTACTGTTTATCACTTATCGTTTCTTTTCAATTCATCTATCACTGGTAGTCATCAGTCCTTTACAATCAATGTATCGTTTGCGATACATCTAACCTTCTCACCTTTGATGTTTATTCTTTGTCACTCATCTTCTCTTTTCAATTCATCTGTTTCTGGTAGTCATCAGTCCTTTACAATCAATGTATCGTTTGCGATGCATCTAACCTTCTCACCTTTCATGTTTATTCTTTGTCACTCATCTTTTCTTTAAATTCATCTATCACTGGTGTTCATCTTTTAAATTCATCTATCACTGTGTTCATCTTTCTTTTGCTATCCATCTTTCCATCAGTTTTCGTCTATCATCTGGAAGCCCTCTTTCCATTTCCAGTGTGCCCCCTGTTCACTTTCTGTGTCTCTTTCTTTCTCTCCTGTTTTCGTTCGTTCGTTCGCTTTCTTTCTTCTGTTCGTTCGTCTTCAAGGGAACCAGCGGTGTTTGGGTTGAGTCATTCCCAGATACAACTCCGGCCTGGAATCACCGATGACTCACAGACATAGAGAGACAGACAGACCGACAGACAGTGAATGCGCACGTGATATCTGTGAAAAGGAGGCACGAGAGCATGTGTATTTGTCTTCAGTCTTTTTCTGCTCCTTCCTCCGGTATTTCTTTCAACAAGCGCACACCAGTCTACAGCGAGAGGTCGTCAGTTAGACCGAACTGAGTGAACGGATGGGAAGGATGAAACAGAGAGAGAGAGAGAGAGAGAGAGAGGGGGGGGGGGGGGGGGGGGCGGAGAGAAAACAGCAGCAGCAGAAATAGTACTATCCAATGGTGGTGGTGGTGAATTATTTGGATGTACGTGTGTGTGTGTGTGTGTGTGTGTGTGTGTGTGTGTGCGCGCGCGCGCGCGCTGATGTAGTACTAGCCAGTGTCGGCGGTGGTAAATGACTGCGCGTATGCGTGCGCGAATGTGCCCATGCGTGTGTGTGTGTGTGTGTGTGTGTGTGTGTGTGTGTGTGTGTGTGTGTGTGTGTGTGTACATGCGTGTGTACGTGTGTGTGTGTGTGTGTGTGAACAGTGTGTGTGTGTTTGTGTGAGGGGCGGGGGTAAGGGGGGTGACACAGGCAGACAGAGAAACAGTCTAACACACACACACACACACACCAGACGACGAAGAACAAAACCAAAAACTAAGGAACTACCCCCGATGTGGGAAGTGTGCTCGAAGAGTGTAAGGTGGGGGGGAGGAGGGGGAGGGGAGGGGGGACAGGGTTAATGGTGGGGGTGGAAATAGGAAGAGGGGAAGAAGACGGGGGGCGAGGGCGGGGGGGGGGGGGGGGGGGGGGGGGGGGGGGGGGGGGGGGGGGGTGCGTGTCTGGAGAGTTGAGCACTTGACACAATTTGCTTACACCTTACGATCAGCGTGAACACATCAACTTGGCAGGCGTCACTGAGCAGCCTCCAGCCGGTGACGCCTTTACGAGTTACACCTCCACTGCTTTGATCCCCAGGTGAACAAGTGACTGGACAAATTACGTACTCCGACATATATATCATTAATGATAAATAAAAAGAGACAGAAGTTTGTTTTTTTTTTTAAAAGGAAAGAAAGAAAAAGAAGAAAAAAGGAAGTTTAGACAATGTAGATCTAGCTGCAAAGTGAGGCGACTGCAGGCGGAAATCGAAACAAGTGTGAAAAATCAGTGCTAAAGCTCCGCCCCAAAACACGTTGACAAACGAATTACAAGACAAAACACGACGCATTTCCACCTCTTAGGTCTTCTTCAGGCAAGATACACAACCCTCAGGACAACGAAATGAACGAGCGATCACTTGTCTCCATGCAATTTGGCACATGATTGAATGCTCATCTTGCGCCAATCTTGATCCTGTTTGTTTGAACCATGCAGTTTCTGATTCAAATTCTTTCCGGTTAAAATGCACTTTTAACAATCGGTACAAAGGAGCTAACTGTCACCTTAAAGGTCGAAAGGTTTAAACACGAAGTCTTTTTTGTTGGGTCGTTATTCTTGTCTCCAATGCGTTTACACTATAAAAAAAAAAGATTATGTCATTTGATTGTTTATGGAAAAACCGCGGCATTCTCACTCTCAGTTGCACTTCTCTATCTATCCATCTCTCCAACCCCTTTCCACCTTCCCTACTCCTCTCCCCCCCTACCGCCCCCCCCCCCCCCCCCCCACCCTCCTTTGCTTCTTCCTCTTCTTAACGTTTTTATGTGGCAGTTCTCGGTACACCCCCCCCCCCCTGCTCAATCTTCATTACACCTGTGTGTGTGTGTGTGTGTGTGGTGTGTGTGAGTGCCTCACTGATGTATGCGGTATGCGTGCAAGCGCGGTAGCTCGTCACTCACAGCCTGACATGCATGTTCTGCGCATATCGTATTGCCTACAAGGCGCATGCACCGTACACAATCACCCCCAGACATAGGAATCCAGACACAAAGGAATACCCCCCCCCCCTTCCCACCCCCACGATTCAGGGCACTATAACAGACACCTTAGAAATTGACTGGCAACACGCACAGCGTTTATCGCTGTCACTTTTGGTCCGTCCCAGCTGTCACTGCCCCCCATCAATCAAACTGAAAAACACACAGGGAAAGGCGGAATGCAAGTGGGCGGAGCCTACCTAACATGCTTCTAGGTTTGTCATCACAATGTAAGCCCCTCCCCAGTGAATCGTTTCTTTCCAGTCTTCTCTCTCTCTCTCTCTCTCTCTCCATTATACATTGTAAGCCTATAACCTGAAACTGTAGCTGGACTGCAGTTCTTCCTCAACATGAAGAATTTTCTTCCGTCCTCTTTCCCTAACTCTGTGAAGACTCAATGGGAAACCACACCCAAAAACAGTTCACCAGATTCATCCAGTTCTGTCCCTTGTGCGCCAAGGCTTGCCAATAGTTTCTTTGTCCTTTCTACAATGTTAGTCCATCGTTTTCTCTGTCATCTCTGCTTGCCAATAGTTTCACTGTCCAGTCTGCAATGTTAGCCCATCGTTTTCTCTGTCATCTCTGCCGTCTTCTTCCCTTGGAGGACAGCTTGAGCCAGACCACAGGACCTTAACATATTGCCACACCAACGTAGTTTCCTTCTCTTAATTAATGTCAACAGATCCGCTTGATGGTTTGGCGCACTGGTTGGTGGATCGTGATCATTATAGCCGATGTTTTAGTATTTGGCAGGAACACCTCATGTTCATGAATTCTTTGCAGATCCTCTGAGAAGATGGCCCATGTCTTGTTTACTTACAGGCAGAACATGGACTATACCAGTGCATGCAGGAGCCTGGTTGTTTGATGGAGAAGTTCTCGTCCTTCCATGCAGATTTCAGTCTTGACAGCGCCTGATGGTCGCTGTGCTGCCCTCCAGATTAAATCCCTCACTGGACAACGCCGAAGAAGTGAAATGTTCATACATCGGTAGTGATGACGATGATGGTGTTGGGGCTGGCCGCAATCCTGGTCTTCTTTGGCGCTGATTTCCGTGCCGCAGTCACGCTGGCGTTTCATGTGGTCTTTGAAGGAGCTTGACCAGCTCTTGTTCAGTACCTGTCAGACAGACCCCCACCGATATCATCTGCAAAGTGAAACTTGGTTATAATTCTACCGTAGTGCTGACCATGTTAACACAATTCACAAACTACCGCAGTGCTGACCATGTTAACACAATTCACAAGTGCGTCAGTCATGACGCGTTCCAGGGAAGTGTAAAAGTGTGGGAGACGGGAGGCGGCCCTGACGAACTCCAACTGAAGTAAGTAAGTGTTCCCTGACAGCACCCTGTATGAGTGCCGTACTGGTTTTGTTCGTTTTTGAGCATAGCTGTTGGGTGGTGTCAGCTTTTTCAGCGTGTTCAATTCCTTCATTCCATCCCATAGCGGCTCTGGCTAGTCTCTGCCGAATGCCTTCTTGAAATCCATGAAGCTCGAAGGCACAGTAGAGCTCGCTCTGGCGCTGGAGGCGTTTTTTCCCCCCAAAGGGTATGCAGGTTAAAGATATGTTCGATGGCACTTCCGCTGTTGCTGAATCCAGTTTGTTGCTCAGCAGTAACGGAATCTTCTCGAGGCTGTCATCGATTCAGAATGATTTCCACCGTTATTTTGCTGGTACGGCTGATGAGGAGGAGAAAAAAAAACCCGGATGGTGCAATAGCTCCGGCAGTGTTGGGAGATTTCTCTTCTTGTGAAGGGTGGCGATTAGTGATTTGAGTCCATGGCGTTGGACACTCCACAGTGAGCCTGATGTTTTGAAGAAAACCAACGAAGAGAGAGAGAGAGAGAGAGAGAGAGAGAGAGAGAGAATATGAACGATATAGGCGAGAGTGGTGTCGGAAACATGTACCATCGCTGACGGGAAGCAAACCGAGAAAAAAAAAGAGGGGCGTGGGGGGGTGGGGGTGGGGGTGGGGGGTGGGGGGGTTGTCTGCTGCGAACAATGTTCATTAAAAGCACACTAAACCGTTCCACTCTAAAAAAAAAAAAAAAAAAAAAAAAAAAGAAAGAAAGAAAAGAGAAAAGAAAACAGGCAAAGGTACACCTCAGCACCAACGACTGGGTGCCACTCCTGTCCAGCTCCCATCCCTCCCCCCTCCCCCCCCCCCCCCCCCCTCCCGGCTTCATTCATCTGCATTTCATTCCTCACCAATGCAGCGTCGGTTACAATGTCTCTTTCTGCACACGTGTCGGGTATTCCCGTGGTAAACTCAAAACTTCCGCGCAAGCTTCTGGCATTTCTTTTGCAATTCATAACTCGTCCTGTCGTTTCGCGTATGTGTAGATAAATGGGAACGTTGAAATGGGTGTCTGGCTCCATCAACTCACCTGACTTCTGTTTCCCTTCATCTGCCGGTTTCGCACAGTCTGAACTTTAAACAAGAGCTGCAGTCCTCAAAATCGTCGTCGTCGTCATCATCATCATCATCATCATCATCATCATCATCACCATCATCAACATCATCATCATTATCATCATCATCAACATCATCATTATCATCGTCGTCATCATCATCATCATCATTATCATCATCATCATCATCACCGTCACCATCATCAACATCATCATCATCATCATCGTCATCATCATCATCATTGTCATCATTATCATCTTCGTGGTTATCATCATCATCATCATCATCATCACCGTTATCATCATCATCATCACCGTCATCTTCATCATTATCATCATCATCATCATCATCATCATCATCAACATTCATCATCATCGTCGTCGTCGTCGTCGTCCTCTTCCTCCTCCTCCTCCTCATTAACATCATCATCGTCGTCATCCTCCTCCTCCTCATCATCAACATCATCATCGTCATCCTCCTCCTCATCATCATCATTAACATCATCATCGTCATCCTCCTCCTCCTCCTCATCGTCATCATCATCATCGTCGTCATCTCATCGTCATCAGGGCCTACGATTCAGTTCAAACTCGCCTGATGGAGTCTCGTGGTCAATGTCCACAGTGC
>CM031625.1:45533439-45548439 GCA_018398815.1 Conus ventricosus
GAACTTGGACTCATCGGTGAAAAGCACCATCCGCCACTGAGCCCGAGTCCATGTTCGATGAGCTGTGCACCAGGCCAGGCGACGTGCCCGGTGGGCCGCAGTCAGTTTTGGGTTTCCGGACTGGGCGCCTTGCTGGAAGGTTGGCAGCACTGAGGCGCCGCCGTATGGTCATCTCACACACTGCTGTGTTAGTGGCAGCTTGGAGCCGACGCCTGAGGGTGTTGGAGGTGGTGGTCCTGGTCCGAAGAGCATGTCTGCGGATGAACCTGTCATCTCTTGCAGTGGTCTTCTTTGGCTGGCCTGGACGGGGTCTCTCTTTGACAGTTCCAGTGGCTTGAAAACGTTCTCTCAGCCGAATGATGACGGTGTGGGACACTTGTAGTCTTCTGGCCACTTCTCGAACGCCAACTCGATCCTGCAGCCATGCAATCGCCCGGGTCCGGTCAAAATCAGACAGCTTGCGTCTTGGAGGGATTTTTGTGTTATGAAGAATTATGCACGTTGGGCTGCTTTTAGGGGCATTCCAGTCAGTAAAATGCTCTGCAATGCGTTGGTTTTTGCACGTGCATTTGGAATTTCAGTGCAAAACCGTTTGAAGCAGTGTTCACTCTTGCTTTAAAAACAAGCAATTTTGACAACAATCTGCAACTTCCAATCCCCCCTCTGCATGCCGCACGTGACAATAAGACAGCTTTCGCAAGCTTTGCGGAATACTCTGTTAATCCCTTAAACCTTTCCCAGTCGAATTCTTCGAAAAAATGCATTGCTTGTATTTTTGGACAATTTAAAAAGAAAGGGCCTTTTTTCGGGGTGGTCCTTAATTAAAGTTCGACCCTGTATAAAGAATCCATGCACACAACAACAACAAAAAAAAAGAATCCATGCACAAGCCAATCAGCGATGAAAGGAAAGAGGGACCGGGGGTACGCATAGATCGTCAGACGCGGAAAATCCTTCAGATACACTGTGCATATTCAAGAACACCACGTCATCCTTTCTTCCATGACCTTTGACACCGTCACTCATGCCAGGCAAAGAAAGCTGCAGCTGCTGCAGCAGAATGCCAATGGACATAGGACAGGTTCCCCCAGACTCTGGAAGTGACGTAATGACAGGTTCCCCCAGACTCTGGAAGTGACGTAATGACAGGTTCCCCCAGACTCTGGAAGTGACGTAATGACAGGTTCCCCCAGACTCTGAAAGTGACGTAAAGACAGGTTCCCACAGACTCTGGAAGTGACGTAATGACAGGTTCCCCCAGACTCTGGAAGTGACGTAATGACAGGTTCCCCCAGACTCTGGAAGTGACGTAATGACAGTTCCCCCAGACTCTGGAAGTGACGTAATGACAGGTTTCCCCAGACTCTGGAAGTGACGTAATGACAGGTTCCCCCAGACTCTGGAAGTGACGTAATGACAGGTTCCCCCAGACTCTGGAAGTGACGTAATGACAGGTTCCCACTGACTCTGGAAGTGACGTAATGATAGGTTCCCCCAGACTCTGGAAGTGACGTAATGACAGGTTCCCCCAGACTCTGGAAGTGACGTAATGACAGGTTCACCCAGACTCTGAAGGTGACGTAAGGACAGGTTCCCCCAGACTCTGGAAGTGACGTAATGACAGGTTCCCACAGACACTTGAAGTGACGTAATGACAGGTTCCCCCCAGACTCTGGAAGTGACGTAATGACAGGTTCCTCCAGACTCTGAAGGTGACGTAATGACAGGTTCCCACAGACTCTGGAAGTGACGTAATGACAGGTTCCCCCAGACTCTGGAAGTGACGTAATGACAGGTTCCCCCAGACTCTGGAAGTGACGTAATGACAGGTTCCCACAGGCTCTGGAAGTGAGTCTGTGCAAGGACCCAGCTTGGAGGGTCAGCACAATGCATGCAGAGAAAGAGGAGACAGGACTGGACAGCACAAACTGCTGTTAGGCACTGAATCAAAGCTCAACTGTGTTTCTTTTTTTCTGGGGGGGTGGGGGGGGGGGGGTTCTGTTTTTTTTTTTCAAGTTGTTAGTACCAGCTTTTGTACATGAGATGTCAATTTGGTTTGAATGAAACGAAAAAATATAAGCTTTTTTTCTTCTAAATTTAAGATATCAGTAAAACGCACTTCTTGCACACTCAAAAACTAAACAAAACAAAAAAAAAAAAAAAAAAACAAAACAAACAAAAACAAAAAACCCGACAGATTCTATTAGTTTCGATCCAGGAGATCCGTTTCTTTCTGCTGAGCACAGAAATCATGGCGAAACTTCCAAACTGTGTTCGTGCTCCTCAGCTGTATTTGCTATACGTGCATGAGTTGTTTGGTCAAGGACGTCACGAGAGTATCTGTTGTTTTGACTTCTTCATGTCTGCTTCGAACCAGCGCCCAGACACTACCTCACGCTACGCGACACAATTAGAATTTTGCACTAAAACACTGTAATTTTATCATCCATGGAATTTTGCACTAAAACACTGTAATTTTATCATCCATTGAATTTTGCTCTGAAACACTGTAATTTTATCATCCATGGAATTTTGCACTAAAACACTAATTTTATCATCCATGGAATTTTGCTCTGAAACACTGTAATTTTATCATCCATGGAATTTTGCACTAAAACACTGTAATTTTATCATCCATGGAATTTTGCTCTAAAACACTGTAATTTTATCATCCACAGAATTTTGCTCTAAAAAACTAATTTATATAATCCCGAAATAGCTCAGTTGGTAGAACGCCTGACTCGTAATCTTGGTGATCCTGGGGTTGCGGGTTCGAACCTCCGCCGGGGCGTTTCGGTACAGGGGGATTTTTCCCTCGGAGTTAACATTGGTTCTGACTCCATTTCCCATACAGTCCTTCGAATGAGACTATAAACCGAGGTTCCGTGTGTGAACGCATGCATAACATCTTGCACACACGTAAAATCCCATCACCAACTTTCGGAAGAGTAGGCCAGTTTGGCCGTTGGTATGGATGACACGTTACACATAGCATGCACCCTGTGTGAGAAATGGAAAGAATGAAGGAAGTAAGGAAAACGAGTGATCGATATTGAACGATACTGACTGGATGACACGGGAAACGACTGAATGAAGCGCCAGCTGGCAGCTCTTCAGTCGGCACTACCCAGGTAGGCAGCCCGTTGTGTAAACGAGTGTTGATTGTAAAGCGCTTAGAGCTTGGCCTCTAGCCGAGAATAGGCGCTATATAAGTATTCATTATTATTATTATTATTTTAATCCATGGAATTGTGCTTAAAAACACTGCAATTTTTATCATCCATGGAATTTTGCTCTAAAGCACTGTAATTTTATAATCCAGGGTTCCCCAAATACCATTTCCCGGGACCCGGGAAAGTAGAAAAACCGCTCGGGTAAGCTAAAGTCCGTAAGGTACTTTCCCGTACCGTGGGTAAGTTTAGAATCGAAGTGTGTTGTGACTAAAACGTCGTCTGCTCAAACCAAAAGAGTAGTTTCCCTTCCTACCGGCGACGCAATCTGTCGAAAGCTGCCATTGGTTGACTCTAGTGGGGTCAGTTTTGCGCGATTCTATTGGTCTATTGGAGAAATGGTCGCGCGTTTCTTAGAATTGTCTGCATCAGCGTGCGATCACGATGGCGTTGTTTGGCTTTGGTTTTACATCTTCTAAGAAAGATGGAGTGCAGCGCCCACAAAAGACACCAAGCAAAAGAAGATTGAGATCGACGTAGAACACGAGAAGACCAAACGATCTCGTCGATTCCTTGACGAATGGAGAGACGAATTTCCACTTTATTGTAACATTTGCTTCAGAAGAGGAAGCCGAACCAACTGAAAAAATGGACTTTTATTTTTCAACTGCTGGTGCTTGTGTGTGGTTTTGTGGTCGAGGGGTCAGGGAAAATTGATTTTGTGCCGGGTAAGTTAAAACCTGTTTCTAACTTTCCCGTGGGTAAGTGAATTTCAAAAAAATTTGGGAACTCTGTAATCCATGGAATTTTGCTCTAAAACACTGTAACTTACTAAAACACTGTGATTTTATCATCCATGGAATTTTGCTCTAAAACACTGTAATTTTATCATCCATGGAATTTTGCACTAAAACACTGTAATTTTATCATCCATGGAATTTTGCACTAAAACACTGTAATTTTATCATCCATGGAAGCGTTTTAAAGGCCTACCATTAATTTGAGCCAGCCATTAAATTGAAACTGATAACTGATCAAAAGAACAACTCCCCATGAATTATTTCCCTTGTTTTGGAGGATCTTTACGAAATGAAATCACAAACCATCTTCAAACACATGACCTTCCCCTTACTTGACACACATTTCAGGCCTAAACTCACCCGTGACCTTACCTTTACGCCGGCTGCAAGCGGCCCAAAATAATCCCATTCCTTCGATTTTAATCTGTCTGATTGGAACCACCTGGCCTGTACCTTGATGGCCCTATGAAAGAAAATCAGGAGAATCAACTTTCAGACACAATTAGAATTTTCAAAACAATGTCATTGCGCCAGACTATAAATACTCGACTCCTTACTTAAGGCCGTGGCGCATTCGTTTTTGTGTGTGCAGCCACGGGGCAGCCAGAGAAAGAGGTGGACAAACAACACTGTTGAGCGGACCGAGCAGAGTGTTTCCGCATCCCAGGTCCTTGACCCCCCCCCCCCCCCCCCCCCCCCCCCCCCCCCCCCCCCGCTCCCTCCCAACCGTCAAGAGTGGGGAGACAACTGGCGCGGCGTTCATTACCGCAGTGCTGCCGCTACACTATGGAAACATAGTCGCGTCAAAAAGCGGCAACAATTGTCAGTTTACCTCAACAAAACAGCCAGGAAAACAGCTGCGGTCTCATTTAGAAACCCGTCAAAATAACGAGTAGAGAGTATCACAACTATAGTCCGTAAAATGACAACCGTTTTCCATGGGATCGCAAACCGTTTTTCCCTGTTTCCCTAGGGGGTTATAACTGGGTTTTTGTTTTTGTTTGTTTGGGTTTTTTTTTTTTTTTGCACGTTTTGCCTTCCGGATCACAATGGTTTTTTGCTCATTCTCCTTACAGCAATGACTATTCTCTCTAAACTGCAAATACACAGAAATGAGTTATGACTTCTGATTTCCCTGACAAGCGCATTCGCGTTGTTATCATTAGTATTACTGTGCGCACTTCCCGCTTGAACAGGGAAAACGTTTGTTATATCCTACACCACAAGAACTTGCCACTGTTTTCGCCGTCTTCCGTACGGATAAAAACTATTTTCCGCGCAAAAAAAGGACAAAGTTGTTAACCTTAGTGATAACCATGATTATAACGGGTTTCGTCAGGGAAAACATGGGAAACGGCGGTGACCCTGAAAGCAAACAGAGAAAACAGTTATTTTCCCTAAAGAAAACAGCACGGCGGTGATCCTTACAGGAAACAGAGCAAACAGCCATTCTCCTAAAGAAAACAGCACGGACGCCGGTGATCCTCAAAGAAAACAGCAAACAGCCATTCTCCTAAAGAAAACAGCACGGACGCCGGTGATCCTCAAAGAAAACAGCAAAAAGCCATTCTCCTAAAGAAAACAGCACAGCGGTGATCCTTAAACCAAACAGACATTCTCCTAAAGAAAAGAGCTGTGATCCTCGGAGGTGACCGAACAACACTGTGTTGTTGAAGAACAATGGTTGTTTTCGTTGGGAAAACAGGTGCTGTGGACGTGATAAGCTCGTGTGTACCCCCCCCCCCCCCCCCCCCCCCCCCCTCCACCGGTAGCACTAAAGACTCAGAGAACAGTGCGGGGGTAGAGGACAATAATCATTACAAACACAATTAAAACCCAATGACAACCGGACACACAGGACGACTGCACTCTTACGCTGTTGATTTTCAGGACGCGCGTGAGCTCGCTCACCCTGACAGGACCATGGGCCCAAATTACCGGGGTCATTAGTGAAATGGGTGTATATTATTCGGTGAGAATATCAATCCTTCAGCTAACTAGTACACTTTTTGTCAAAACATAGCTAAGAAGCGATGCTTGGGCGGGAGGGAAAGAGGAGAGAGGGTGCGGGGTGGGGGGTGGGGGATGGGGGTGGGGTGGGGGGAGGAGAAGGATGGGTGGGTGGGGGTGGGGGGAGGGAGGAAGCGAGAAGCTAGAAGAGATTCTTACAAGTGAAGAATATTTTGTTACAGAATTATTCAGCGTGAAGGTGTGGGTGGGATTGGGACTTGGTGGGAAGGAGGGAGGAGAGGGGATGAGGGGGGGGGGGGGGGGAGCGCAGGCGCCTAATCCACACCCTGCAATGTTTTCCTGGTGACGTGTCTGTATTACGTTTCTTTTGATTTAAAAAAGAAAAAGAAAAAAAAAACAAAGAAAAAAAAACTACACAAACAAAGAAACGATTTCCGGAATGCGCTTGTTAAAGCTGCCATCATATTTCTGGTTACCTTGGCTGCAGAGAGAGCGTTCAACAGCGCCTCTGTCTGTCTGTCTGTCTGTGGACAATATTACGTAAAAACGAATGGAGCGATTTTTAGGACACTTCGTGTGGGGGGGGGGGGGGGGGGGGGGGGGGGGGAGGGAAAAAAAGAACGGGGCGGGGGGGGGGGGGAGGGAAAAAAAGAACGCGGCCCGAGGACGATTCTGTTCAGTGTAGGGGGAGATCAGCGGTGCTGGCTGGATCAGGTTTAAAGTGCGGGTCCAGTCACCCTCAGCAAGATGGACGCAGACAATTTTCCAACCGATTTTAACCACATTGGACGTCAAGATGAAACGTGGCCCAAGGAAGTTGCCACTTTGGTGCCGATCCATGGTGGAGATCAAAGGGCGAATCCGCGAGGCGGGGTGGGGTGGGGGTGGGGAGGGTGCGGGGGGGGGGGGGGGGGGGGGATGGGGTCGGGGGGCGGGGGCGCTCCGGATGACCTGGAATCCACGGTCTACCTGATCTGTCACCTGTGACGGAAGATCTATGATGGTCAGAGTGAGAGACTCCGTCTTGAAGACGGAAAAGGAGAGGGAAAAAAAAACCGCCGTGTGGGGCTGGGTGATCATAGAGGGGAGGGGACGGGGGAGAGGGGGTAGGGGGTAGAGGGTAGAGGGGAATGAACGTACCTCACTACCAATTTTAGGGTGATCTGAGATCTACGGGCATTTTTTTTCATTTTCATTAAGAGTCATCCTCGCGCTAGGGCTATGCAGAGTAGGGGGGCGTCCTCTGGTTGGTGGATTGGGGATCCTTCAAGCCTTGCGCTTGCGGAGGGAGGGGAGGGGGAGGGAGGGGGGGGGGGGGGGTTGCACCGGATAATACGGAAGGTGTCAGAGAAGGAAAACTTGGGTAGTCCACACCCGCACTGTGTGGTGTACGTTAGCCCTGTATTACCAGGGTAACCCGACAACCATGAGCTGCTCTGAAGTGGGAAAGTGTCGGCTGAGGCCAGCGGGCTGACCTCCTGCAGAGTCACAAGCACAGGAGAAGACCACACACTACGGATCTCACCCAATATGGCCGTGGCCGGGAACGCGAAAGAAAGAAAGAAAAGAGTCATCTGTCGTGGATGTATATACTCTCCAAAAATACGCATGCAAATATGGTGTAGATTCTATGTATAAATGCTTGACACGGTGCGTCCACAGCCAGTAGGCCTATACGAAGGCGGGTGGGTACACACTTGTTCCTGCATCGAAGATAATGACGTATGTCTGTGACACGTAACCAGAATGTCGCATTTCATGACGTCAAATAACATTGCATTTAGGTTTACGAGCCTTTAAGCCTGCTCTCTTTGGTTTTTCAGTCAAAGTAAATCTATTACTGGAGGGTGCACTGCTGCACGGAACTGGCTAACTCCTTCTGCATCATAATGATGAAATTTGTTTTGAAGCAATATTCTTTCCAGTGCTAACTGCACGCGTGCTTGAAATCATTGAGTGTTCCTGCAGATAAAATAGGTAGCCTAAAAAATTCAAAACGTTAATTACTGTTTAAAGAGGGAAAAAAAGCGTGCTTACAGATTAGTGCAAACAAACGGTTTAAATTATCACGTAAAAAAAAAATAAAGCATCGTTAGTTTCAGTACCGTAGTAGCTATGTAGAATTTTAAAGGTTTATATTATCTCACTTCTTACTCTTCGAAATTCTACACCTGGCACTTTAAAGACATCTAACCTTTCTGTATACATCGAGGGACGCGATCCGATGATTCGATTATAGGAGAGACCAAAGAGAAGGAACGCGGCTGATCATTCTCCAATAAAGAGACACATGCTAATCGATGTTCCTGTTCTCACTATTGTTAGTTGTTTCGTCCACGTCGTCAATCCCCCTCCACGTCTTCTTACAGACACGTCTTTTCAACATAGTGAAAATCTGTTTGTGGCTGGTTAGTCTCATTTTCCCTTTCGGAGTGTTAAGTAAACATTTCATTGCAGCCGAAATATTCGTCATATTTATTACCAAAGGTAGTGGTAATCCTCTCAATTTTTCAGAACATTTTCATCATTATCATTACTGCTATCATTATTTTCATAATTATCACAATTCCTATTTTAACTCGCATTGTCCCCTTCCCAACGGCCTCGTTTTCATTCAACGCCCATCTTGCGCCGAGTTGGAGAAGATAAGTGATTGCTCGTTCTTCGTTTTCAGTGTCCTGAATGTTGCTTCTTTTGCCTGAAGATGATTTAAGCGGTCAAAACCGTAAACGTGTCGTGTTTTGTCTTGTGATTTGTTCGTTCTCTTGTTTTTCTGGTGGATTCATCATAACTTTTCTTTTTCAACAAAAAAATGTGTGTCAATTTACGCCTACAGTCGCTTTACTTTAAAACGAAATATTCGAATCACTTTTCTTTGGAAGTGAATGAGTGAAATTTTGAACAAAAGAATTGCTGGAATCGATTTTGTCACAGCCTTTCAAAAACAGTTCTAAGCTCAAGGTGTATGAACACATCTAAATCGAGCAGCAGCCAGCAGTGTTTTTGCTGGATCTGTTCCCTCTCATCAGAGAGAGAGAGAGAGAGAGAGAGAGAGAGAGAGGGCCCCCCCCTCTCTCTCTCTCTCTCTCTCTCTCTCTCTTTAATAGTTTGTCGTAACTCTGCAAAATAGGTCGTGAATTACAGGCTTCACTTTAAATAAAAGAGAAACGATGGTTCGTCATCAATTCGCGATCTAGATTCGCGAACCAGTGTTTCATTCGAATAATAAAACTAAAGGCCTCAGGGAGGACCGTTTAATTTTGACTGAGGTCTTCCTTCTCCCGTGCGCCTTTTCTTTTCCTTTCTTTCTTTTTTTTTTTTTCTTTTTTCTTCTTCTTTCTTTTTTTTTTCTTTTCATTTTTAATTTTTTTTTCCATCGTTTATTTTTCTTCGTTGTCAATCTGAACGCAATCTGGGGATGAGCATTTGGTGCATTCTGGATGTTTACGACGTCTGAGAAAGACTTGCTTGTCCGAAACGAACTTGTCTGTTCTGTATGGCGACAGTCGTCCCACCAGGCCTCGCTGCCACAACAGCAACAGTGAGCTGAAGAAGACAGAGCGACCCTGTCTCAAAGTAAGTTTTTGATTCTGAGTCCCAACTACTTTTCTAACGTCGAATCCAGAATCCAGAAACCTATATTCTTATGCCTTGTTTTGTGCACCCTGTGTAGTGTGCTTGTTTATATCATGCCTTGTTTTCTTCAGTGATACTTCAATCTTTTTTCTTTTTTCTTTCCTTCACTTTTTTTTTTAATACTCAGAAATGCTGAAAACAGTAATTTTGTGTTGGAGATGAAAACAGGGAACTCAATAATAATAATAATAATAATAATAATAATAATAAAGAATAAATATGGCATGTTTATCAGCTGTGCCATGTTCCGCGCAGAACAAGACGACATGACGGCCATGTCTGTTAGGCCTGTAAATAATGTCATGAGACGCTCCTGGGCCGTTTCTCAATCCGTTTTGCAAGTGGTACTTTAAAAAAAAATGAAACGTTCATTTACGTCTAGCTTGGTGATGACGCATTCACTGAGGAAGCCAGAAATGCTTACACACACGCGCGCGCGCGCATACATACACACACACGCACACACATACACACGCGCGCGCACACACACACACACACACACACACACACACACACACCACACTCCGTCTAATATCACTTTTTGTGAACAGACGTTAAACAGACTAACATCAAGAACGCACACAATGCTATCTCTCTCTCTCTCTCTCTCTCTCTCTCTCTCTCTCTCTCAGACAGAGCTTCCCCCCCCCCCCCTCCCCCCCCCCCCCCCCCCCCCCCCCCCCCCCCCCCCCCCGTCTCTGGGTGCCATTCAAACACGTACTGCACGCGAGTTCTTTCAAGAGCGGCTTTCCAAGAATGAAGATGGAGAACGTCAGAGAGAGAGAGAGAGAGAGAGAGAGAGAGAGAGAGAGAGGAGGGGGGGGGGGAGAGAGGGGAGGGGACGGGGGAGACGGTGGGGAAGGGAGGGAAGGGAGAGCAGGGGGAGAGAACCCCTGCCATTCAGAGGCCTGGCAGTGCACTCCCTTTTCCTGTTCGCCCTGGCAGCGAGTCAACTATGTGGTTTCCATCTCACCCCATCTCTCCGTGCTGCTGTTGCTTGCACAAATGTATACAGCCTTTTTGTCTGTTGTCTGTCCTTCTGCCTGTCTGCGCTCTGCCTTCCGTCTGTCTGTCTGTCTGATTTCTACCGTCCATCTGTGTATCTATGCCGCTGTTGCTTGCACGAATGTACACAGTCCTGTGTATCGGCCTGTTTCTCTGCTATATTTTTTCACCTGTCTGTCTGTCTGTCTGATTTCTACCGTCCATCTGTGTATCTATGCCGCTGTTGCTTGCACGAATGTACACAGTCCTGTGTATCGGCCTGTTTGTCTGCTATATTTTTTCACCTGTCTGTCTGTCTGGTAGTAAACCATTCATTTCCGTCTCTGTGCTGCTGTTGTCTGCGCTAATGTCTGTTGGTCTGTGCAGTGGTCTGCTCTGCTCAGCCTTCGTTCTCTCTGTTTCGCTCTGTGCTGAAGCGCTTCCTGTCCCGTTTTTGTCGCGTTCAGGTCTGTCTGTTTGTATGTCTGTCTGTTTGAATGTCTGTCTGTTTGTATGTCTGTTTGAATGTCTGTCTGTTTGTATGTCTGTCTGTTTGTATGTATGTCTGTCTAGATCCAATCGTCTGTTTCTGTTTCTGTGCTGCTATTGTTTTGCGTGAACACCGTGCACAGATTGTTTCCCTGTCTGTCGCATCTGCTATCTGTCTTGTCTGTTGTCTCGCTCACATCTCCCAATGCTGTGGCAGTGTCTGTACAAATAACGTATACAGACGGTCTGTCTGTCTGCTTTGTTTCCTTCTACGCGCTCTGCTCTGCTTTCTAGTTTCTTTGTTTCTGTTTTGTTTTGTGTCTGGTTCCTAACGTCTATGTCTGTCTACGTGTTGATACTTTTGAAGACACTTAGGTACTGTTATTCCTGCCTGCCTGCTTTGCTCTCTGTCTGTCCGTCCGTCCGTCCGTCTCTCTCTCTCTCTCTCTCTGCTGATACTGTTTGAAGGAACTGTCTACACAGACTATTTCTGTCTGTCATTTTGCCCCGATCTGCTGTCTGTCATTTTGCCCCGATCTGCTGTCTGTCATTTTGCCCCGATCTGCTGTCTGTCATTTTGCCCCGATCTGCTGTCTGTCATTTTGCCCCGATCTGCCTTCTGTTCAGTTTTCCCTCTTTCTGTTCTCGTCTGCTTTCCGTCTGTCTTTCTCTCTGTTCTGCTTTCCGTCTGTCTTTCTCTCTGTTCTGCTTTCCGTCTGTCTTTCTCTCTGTTCTGCTTTCCGTCTGTCTTTCTCTCTGTTCTGCTTTCCGTCTGTCTTCATATCTGTTCTGCTTTCCGTCTGTCTTTCTCTCTGTTCTGCCTTCCGTCTGTCTTTCTCTCTGTTCTGCTTTCCGTCTGTCTTTCTCTATGTTCTGCTTTCCGTCTGTCTTTCTCTCTGTTCTGCTTTCCGTCTATCTTTCTCTCTGTTCTGCTTTCCGTCTGTCTTCATATCTGTTCTGCTTTCCGTCTGTCTTTCTCTCTGTTCTGCTTTCCGTCTGTCTTCATATCTGTTCTGCTTTCCGTCTGTTCTTTCTCTCTGTTCTGCTTTCCGTCTGTCTTCATATCTGTTCTGCTTTCCGTCTGTCTTCGTATCTGTTCTGTTTTCCGTCTGTCTTCATATCTGTTCTGCTTTCCGTCTGTCTTTCTCTCTGTTCTGCTTTCCGTCTGTCTTCATATCTGTTCTGCTTTCCGTCTGTCTTTCACAGGATCAGGTGCGATTATGAGATACCAGACGTAACGGAAACACACGTCAAGGCCACTGCCACAGTCTCTAATCCTGATTTCTATTGGCTGGAGTAAAAGGTCGTTTTGCTGGAAAAACCTTCCAACATAACAACCATCCAAACAGGGCAATTAACAGCGAGAACATTTGGTTCCTGAATTCGCATGTCTTTCAACCGAAGCATTTTGGTCACGAGAGCACATAATACCTTGTATCTGTTTACTTTGCTACCAGACATACTGGGGCAGAATCAGTCATAAGGTTGATTTCTAATATTACATGTGGACAGGGATTGGACGAAATAAACGCTTTCCATCTAGTAGAAAACAAAGCGGATGGGCATACCACAGCAGACTTCAGCTGACACTAGGAAACGGACGAATGAAAATGATGTTCTTGTGCACCAGAATTAGTAGAAAGACCCGCTGCTCAACTGCAGTCTCTCTGGCAATTTGGCTCGTCGTTTGCATTGGTTCCATGTTTGTTTACTCGACAGTATAATTAGCACCGAATTGTTTGTGCATCACCTCTTACCCTGTAAAATTCTTGGCAAAATCGTGCGATGGTTTGAACGTGTTGATTTGCGCTGTATTATTTCTGATGAATTAAAAAAACTGTACAACAAAAAGTTTTTTTAAAAAGGCAAACGGAACATACTGCTCCAATTAACCAGGGTAGCGTATGGAAGACATCAGCTCTTGGTTCCAATGACCGGGTAAGTGGACAGATGGAATTCATTATGCATGCATTTTCCAGGGTAGCATATGTGGAATAGCCATGTCTCTCATAAATAAAGCCAATTTATAAAGACATCCAGACATTATGAAGCCGCATGTTCCAATTCTATCATTATTGTCATGAAATGTTTAAGTTCTTTTTTTTTCTTGGGACAGATGGTAAATACCATTGCTGCCATGATGTGTTTTGAATACCCCAATAAGCTTTCATTTCAAAGTGTTCAAAAAGAAAAAAAAAAAAAACAATGTTGATACTGCGTGTTTCATTAACTGCTTAAAAGAGTACGAAGTACACAAGTGTTTCGAATCGTAAGTGTAGTAGGTAACACAGTTCAATCCAGTTTTCTTTGAAGATATGAATATTTTGTTTCTTCCAAATTTACAACTGTATAAATGTCAATTATACGCACGCGGTGTATGAAGACATGCGTGCGCGCATGTGTGTACGTACGTGCGTGCGTGTGCGTGTGGTGTGTGTGTGTGTGTGTGTGCGTGCGTGCGCGCACGCGCGTTTGTGTGTGTGTGTGTGTGTGTGTGTGTGTGTGTGTGTGTGTGTGTGTGTCTGTGTGTGTGTGTGTGTGTGTGTGTGTGGGTGTTGGTGTGAGCACGCGCGTGTGAGCATGTAACGATGTGATGTGTCCAGCGCATGAATAATGCACCGAAATGGTCCTTCCTTTCAAGCTGTCTTAGAAATAAAATCTGCTCATTTCTGGGCAATGCTAGATATTCCCTGTCTGGAAATGTTCAAACTCCGCCCCTCACTGGCCCTCGACATGAACCCCTACAGCAAACACTACACGACAATGTTTCTGGGCGAAACACTCTTCCTCACTACACGACAATGTTTCTGGGCGAAACACTCTTCCTCACTACACGACAATGTTTCTGGGCGAAACACTCTTCCTCACTACACGACAATGTTTCTGGGCGAAACACTCTTCCTCACTACACGACACTGTTTCTGGGCGAAACACTCCCTCTCTCTCTGGCTGATGTGCTTCCTGTCCAATTTTATTGCGCATTTGGGGTCACTGGGCATACCAATACTGAGCTGAGATCATCACGACAATTCTTCTCTCAGATAAGAAAGTGTCTCGTCGTGAATGCAAACATATCTGCGTGTTTGTAATATTATTTTCTGATAGTTCCCTGAATTGGTAATCATGAGAACAAACTGAATAATCCCATCTTTGTATGCCTCTCTCTGCCTCTCTCTCTCTCTCTCTCTCTCTCTCTCTCTCTCTCTCTCTCTCTCTCTCTCTCTCTCTCTCTCTCTTTCATGGTATCTTTCATTTAAAAGCTATATGGAACCAGAGAAATATTTGTTAACAATTCCAAACAAGTGGCATAGAGATATCTTTGTAAGATTTCGAACAAGAACATTGGGTTTGCATGCTAACAGGAGATGGTTTTCTGTCGAAAATATTGACAAGTGTCCCGTCTGCTTAGAAGAAAATGTTCGTGAAGACGAAATTCATTTTGTATTTCACTGTGCTGCTTATGGCAGCATTAGACAAACATGTGCTTTGTTCTATATGCCCATGGCTGCACAACAAAACCTTAAAAACATGCTTTCTTCTGAAAGAGAAGATATAAGCATGTGTCTAGCAAAGTATGTCGCAGAGGCATATAAAATTCGAAAAGGTAAATTGGAAAATGGATGATTGACTTCTGAACAAACCTAGAGGATATATCACCTTATGTTTGTTATTTAAGAAATGAAAGACGCTCAGTTCTTCTAACTTAACTTGTTGGTTCTTTTGATGATGATGATGACGATAATGAGTGTATCTATGAGTTCATGTATGTGCGCGCGCGCGCGCGCGCGCGCGCGTGTGTGTGTGTGTGTGTGTGTGTGTGTGTGTGTGTGTGTGTGTGTGTGTGTATGTGTGTGTGTGTATGTGTGTGTATGAGAGAGAGAGTGAGGGAGTGAATGTGTGCACCAGTGATTTGTTAGTTTTGTGAATCCCTTTTCAATCATCTCCCTTGA
>CM031625.1:45553439-45558439 GCA_018398815.1 Conus ventricosus
CACCCGGATATGTTCGACAGATGAGGCAGTTGTAAGAGACTTTGGGCACGCTGGACTTTTTTGATAAATCAAGCAGCTATGGGACACGTTGGAGACACTGTACTTTTGAGATCAGATCAGATAGCTTTGGAAGCCTTTAAACGAATCGGTCAATTTAGGACAAAACTGGACTATTTAGACCAAATCAGACGGCCATAGAAGCCTTTAAACGAATCGGTCAACTTGGGACAAAACTGGACTTTTTAGACCAAATCAGACGGCCATAGAAGCCTTTAAACGAATCGGTTAATCTGGGACAAAACTGGACGTTTTAGACAAAATCAGATGAAACTAATCGGACAATTTGGGACAAAACTGGACGTTTTAGACAAAATCGGATAGCTATAGACGCCTTTAAACGAATCGGATAATTTGGAACAAAACTGGACTTTTTAGAAAAAATGAGATGGCTATAGACCCCTTTAAACGAATCGGACAATTTGGGACAAAACTGACATTTTTAGACATAATCAGATGGCTATAGACGCCTTTAAACGAATCGAATAATTTGGAACAAAACTGCACTTTTTAGACAAAATCAGATGGCTATCGACGCCTTTAAACGAATCGACCAATTTGGGACAACTTACAGGGGTTTGGGAGTCTTTGAACAAACTGGATTTCGGGAGGGAGGGAGGGGGGGGGGGGGGGGCGCGATCAGGCGATCATGGAGACAAATCATGAGACCATGGAAGACTTTGGACAAGGAATCTACTGCAACAAATCAGGCAGCTCTCCGAGACTTTGGAGAAACCAGATTTTGCAGCATCCGTCCGCCGGCCAAGATGAGCCGCAAACTAACCATCCGGAAACAGCTGTGGCTCCCACCTGACGGGGGAGTGGAGGAGGGGGGTGGGGGTGAGAGGGGGTGCAATCAGAAACGCTGGATAACCGAGCCACATTTTGACTTCCTCTCCGCCCTCTTTCTGTGTGCCTTTCTCCTGATCCCCCTTCTAATACCCCTATCACCCCATTCTTTTCACCGCCACCCTCTTTTTCCTCGTGTTACTCTCTTCGGAGTGCCCGAGTTGGTCTGGTAGTGAGGGTGTGTGCCTGTAGGTAGGTAGGTAGGAAGGTGGGCAGGTAGGTAGGTGGGTAGGTAGGTTGGTAGGTGGGTGGGCAGGTAGGTAGTAAAGTAGGTGGGTAGGTAGGTAGGTGAGTTGGAAGGTAGGAAGGTAGGTGGGCAGGTAGTAGGGAGGTAGGTGGGTAGGTAGGTAGGTAGGAGGGTAGGTGGGTAGGTAGATAGGTAGGTAGGTGGGTAGGTAGGTAGGTAGGTAGGTAGGTGGGTGGGTGGGTGGGTAGGTAGGGAGGTAGTGGTGGGTGGTGGTGGGTAGGTAGGTGAGTAGGTAGGTAGATAGGTGCGTGGGTAGGTAGGTTGGTAGGTATGTATGTAGGTAGGTGGGTGGGTATGTATGTGTGTATGTATGTATGTAGGTAGGTAGGTAGGAAGTAGATAGGTAGGCAGGCAGGCAGACAAGTACACAGATTCCTCTGAGCGTGGGACATCAGATGCTTAACCGATGCTCTTGAAAATGATGGAAACGTTTTCAATCAAATCGGCACCTGGTCCTAACCAGTTTTCGCAAGGTCGGATACGGAACTCCATCAAGACCATGTTGACAATCAAGACGCGTCCAACAATCTGCTTTGATGGACTTGCACTGCCGAAATGATTTGAAGCCAGCAAGTATTCACAAATGAAAACGGGTCTGGAGGATGTTCTGAAGATTCGCAATAGAAAATCGTAACGTTTTGGTCGTACACCGTCTGAGGGACTTGTAGACCAATTATGTCATATTATTAGTATCGTAAACGTACGTCAGTCTTGACTTCATAAGAAGAGAATGACGTCATCCGCCAATGACTGACAGTGGTAGCAGCAAAATAAAACAGACCTCTATCTATTTCTGATACTCGGGACTTTATAGTTACCGATTGCACATTCTTCAGGTCTGATGACATCAAATGAAAGACAACTAAATACGTATACATAATGACGCATATAAGTCATTATCTATACGTATTTATTTGTCTCTCATATAATACGTCAATATCTACACGTATTTATTGTCTCTCATATAATACGTCAATATCTACACGTATTTATTTGTCTCTCATATAATACGTCAATATCAACACGTACTTATTTGTCTGTCATGTAATGTCATCAGTCCCGAAGATGGTGACCGACACGTTGATGATTTCTTTCTTTTTCATTTTCCATTGCAAATCTTCAGAACATACTCAAGATAGTTTGTATTTGTGAAAAAGAAGGTCAGCAGTCAAGATTTTTTTGTGTTTTTGTTTTTGGTATAATTCAGCAATTCCTCAGCTTATTCCTCACTCAAAATATTTACTTCGACACCGTGAAAGCGGTTTAGGTCCAGGTCTACACTCACTTTTTGACAGCTCCAAACCGATGCAAATCGTGCACCAAAACCTCTCTACCGTCACACATTAGGACGAGGCGAATACCCATCGGCTGTGCACAACAGCCACACAGGCAAAGTTCCGTCTGCATCAACTGATTTATTTCAGTTCTTCATAGCCTGCCCAGCCAGGGTTGGTGCGGGGTGCACATGAAAATGCCGGAGTGGCGGCAGTTCAACCAAAAGTAAAGGTCATTCTTGTACTTTACCCTGTAGATCTCCAACATGTCCTGTTGAACTTCCTTGACCTACGACATGTCTTTTTTAACTTTGGAAATTTCAGATTAAAAACAAAAGTGACACGAACAAAATTCTCCTCTATCCTACCTCCTATCTTCCAGCACCCTGCGCAGATCTTAAAACACAGTAAATGCATACAAAACCAAAATAATTCAAACAAACAAAAAGAAAAAGGAAAGGAAAGAAAGAAAACCAACCGCATCTTCGTCCCTCTCACCTCAGGTCTGGTCGACACAAAGGCTGACTGTATCTCCCACCACCACCCTCCCTTACTCTCAACTCTACTCCCCATCTCCCATCCTTGTCGCCCCATCTACCCGTCTACTCTCCTATTAACCCCTTTTTTTCGTCAAATAATGAGCAGATAACTCGCTGCTCTATCAGTTTCTCAAAGACACCGTTGAAATCCGCTAACTGAGGCGAGTGTGAACAGTCTTATCGGTTGAGTCTGACACTCCATTCCCCCACCCACGCCACCCCCCATCCACATCCCACGCCTCTCTTGTCTCACTCTGTATCCGTCTCTCTCTCACACTCTCTCTCTCTCACACACACCTCTCTCTCTCTCTATCTCACCACTCCTCTCTCTCTTCTCCCTCCCTCTCTCTCTTCTACCCCCTTCTCTCTTTCCTTCCCCCCCCCCCCTCTCTCTCTCTCCCTTCTCTCTCTTCCTCCCTATCCAGCTCCACCCCTCTAACCTCTTTCTCCCTGAATCTCTCTCTTTCCGCCGTCTCTCTGCCCCCCCCCCTCTCCCCCCCCCCCCCCCCCCACACACACTCTGTCTGCCCTCTCTCTCTCTCTCTCTCTCTCTCTCTCTCTCTCTCTCTCTCTCTCTCTCTCTCTCTCTGTCTCCCATCCCCACCCCCTCTCTGTGTCTGTCTCTCTCTGTCTCTTTGACTGTGTGTGTGTGTGTGTGTGTGTGTGTGTGTGTGTGTGTGTGTGTGTGTGTGATGTGTGTGTTGTGTGTGTGTGTGTGTGTGTGTGTGTGTGTGTGTGTGTGCGTGCGTGCGTGTGTGTGTGTGCGTGCGTGTGTGTGTCTGTGTCTGTCTCTATCTCTGTCTCTCCCTCTCTCTTAGGACTTTAATTCAATTAAGGCCATAGTCCCATTTAAAGGGGGAGGGGGGGGGGGGGGTAGATTCACATATGCCATACAACAATAAACAAAGCAAAGTCTAAACAAATAACAAATACTAACATCCTGACATTTTTCCATAGATCAGTTAAGTAGTTATACTGATGAGCAGGATTTTTCAGACTGTTGTCAAATTTGCGCGTCTGTGGAAAACTTTACACCGATATAAACGCAGGTTCTTCATAATGTGTTCGTTCAGATTTGACATGAGTAGAGATGCACGGAACAGACATGGGAGTGCATAAAACTTATGAGGAGTATGTCCATTTTTCAGATCATTGAGAGCAGAAAAACAAAGTAAAATCAGCATTTCATACTCCTTTGCACTTTGACGCATGGGACATGTAAAATAGTTTACTGTATGATCCTTTTTTTTAATATCGGTTGTGATGTAGTATCATGTCAGTGACCCCTAATCAGAACGTCGTCAAATGCCGCTTAATGTGTCTGTCTACATCTAGTAGAAAATAGCTTTCACAGTTTCTAGAGGATTTAAAAGTACTGTACCAAGGGAATCTTTCACTTCGCTGTATATGATCTTCCCAGTTCGGACACCAACAATCAGTCAGCCTTTGACGAAATTCGTTCAGGAATCTCTTTACATCTTGCACTCCCTGATTTAACCGTCACAACTCAAACCCGTTTTGACATAACATTTTCACCAACATTCGTGACCCACGTTTGTTGGCCCTTGGAATCCACATTTAACAACATCCTCTAAACTGTTTATGGCAACCTACTTTGGTCCGTAACAAAAGCAATAGTCCTCCAAAGGGAAGAGAACAGTGCAGAAAATCACAATGTCACTCTTCTAATTTTCGGCCACGTGGCCTTTTTCAAGAGAAAAACAACAACACGATACACGATATTGTATTTGTCCTCATAGAATACAAGGAAAATTTGTTTGTGGTGCCATTATCAAAATTCACATATAACAACAAATTATAATATAAAGTATATCAGTAAAAATATTCCACTCTTTGCACTGTGCTCAGTCATTCCGTGTCAGTCTGTACATATATATATAACTATTAACACATGCACGCACACATCCTATCACCCCTTCCCCACCCCCCACCCCCACCCTCACCCCAGACACACACACACACCACACCAATATAGAGTCACACGCACACACCCAGCCAAAACAGTGTCACACA
>CM031625.1:45565647-45568147 GCA_018398815.1 Conus ventricosus
TCCATGGTGAGGGCCTTTCACTACATGGTGGAGTGAGGGTTGGGGTGGTGTCTTAGTGCATGTGGCCTTAGTGACACTGACATGGTGGAGGGGTTGGGTGGGTCCTTGTGACACTGACATTGTGGAGAGGGTTGGGGGTGGTGTCCTTAGTGACACTGACATGGTGGTGAGGGTTGGGGGTGGTGTCCTTAGTGACACTGAAATGGTGGAGAGGGTTGGGGGTGGTGTCCTTAGTGACACTGATATGGTGGAGAGGGTTGGGGGTGGAGGTCTGCTGACTGAGGGACTCGGACACTGCTGTGGAGTCTGCTTTGCCTGCGCTGTGTCCACCGTCAGCATTGCTCTCTGTGGCAGCGGCATTCAGCTGGGTGGGCAAAATGGGAGATGATGATTTGGGGGTGGATGATTTGGGGGAGGGTGGTTTGGAGGATGCAGTCTTGGAGGGAAGTTTGTGATCTGAGGAGCGGGGAAGAGGTTTTTGTGTGTTTTGGGCTTGTAAGTGCAGTAACTGAGTGGTGATGGCATCTATATCAATCTTAAATGTGTGTCTTGCTTCTTGTAGTGCTGCACGAGAGAGAGAGAGAGAGAGAGAGAGAGAGAGAGAGAGAGAGAGAGAGAGAGAGAGAGAGAGAGAGAGAGCCCGCATTCGCCACACGCCTTGCCTTCGTGGCGTCCTCACAGTGTCCAAACACTGTCTAATTATCCGGACCAAAGCAAGTCACTATTAGATCGTCTTCCAACAACACAGCTTTTTCAACCGCATTTTCTACTACTCTGACCAATTCAACTTAACAACAAATAAAAATGTTTTTTTTTTTTAAACGGTGACAGTTTTCACATTCCTGACGTGTATCCCTTGACTAATACGAGTGTTGCAGATGAGTCTTTTTTTTTTTTTTTTTTTTTTTTTTTTTTTTTGCTGTCCCCAACCACTGCGCCATCTGAGAGCAGTGCACCCACGCCGCTCATTCCGACACCCCGTCCACAGCCACAGCCCGGTCCGGCCCCGCCGCAGCCCCGGCCCCGGCAATCCACAGGGAGCAGTCAATGTCAAGTCGTCAAGAGGCAACCCACCGAAGGAGATACTGCACTGCTGCTGAGTCACTTCGGTGGTGTTCAGTGGCGCCTGTTTTGATCTAACATACGCAGGACACCACCTACTAAGCCCCCTATTGACGCGGAGCCCATGCGTGTATACGCGCTTGTGTGTGATGTGTGTGCGCACGTGTGTGTATGAGTGTGTGCGTGCATGCGCGCGCGCATATGTGTGTGCGCGCATGTGTGCCTGCGTGTGCGTGCGCGTGTGTGTGGGTATGCAGAAGTGCATGTATATGTGTGTGTGTAATTTGTGGGTTTCTGTGAGCATACACACGTATCTGCATATGTATGTTTACATATATGTGTGTGTCTTTGTATGTGGGCGTGTACACATGTGCGTGTGTGCATGCACTGCACGTGCGCGTTCATGTGCATGCGTGTATGTGCGCACGCGCGTGTGTGTGGATGTGCACGTGCACACATGTACCTATGTGTGTGCGTAGGACCGAACGCATGCACGCGCGCACGTGTGTGTGTGTGTGTGTGTGTGTGTGTGTGTGTGTGTGTGTGTGTGCGTGCGCGTGCGCGCGTAAGTGTGTGTGTGTGTGTGTGTGTGTGTGTGTGTGTGTGTGTGTGGTGACTGTGTGCCCCTTTTACTGTTTCTGGGAAGTGAATGTTCAGAAGATGACAAGAACACCAAATACAAATACACGTGCACGCGCGCACACGCACACACACACACACACACACACACACACACACACATAATAAGAGCAACAACCCCCTCCTTACACACACACACGCACGCGCGCGCGCATACACACACACACACACACACACACTCTCTCTCTCTCTCTCTCTCTCTCTCTGACACCCCCCCCCCCCCCCCCCCCCCAAGGCTTGCACACTCACGTCCGTCGACTCGCTAATTAACACGCCTGATGAACACACAGCAGCGCATACACGTCTACAGTATACGCTGCAGCGGGGGGGGGGGGGGGGGGGGGGAGGGGGGGGCTGAGAGATTCAAAGTCTCATCTCAGTTGACATGTGTGTGATCATTTGTGTCTGTTTCTGGAAAGGCCCAGTATGAGTTTGCCCCAATCTCTAGGAGTCTTCGCAATGTTGGCCTTGAGATTCTTCCAATGTTCGTTTGGTTGGTGATGTTTTTTGCTCTTCCCTTAAGTCTGGATATGCGGCCACTTCCTCTGTTGATGTTCAGATCTGAAAGATGGTCTATGGTAAAGTGGTTTTGCTCTTGTTTGCTTAAGTGATTCTTCAGATTTCTTATCACATCAGATCGGCCAAGCAGTAATCCAGTTCTTGTCACTGCCTTGCCAGCCAGTGTGTCTGCTCTCTCGTTCCATTTAACTCCAGCATGTCCAGGGCAGTACATACATATGAGTCTCTCCAATGGAAGACTGCGCGTTAGTTCATTCCAAGCAGGGCTTCCCATTCCTCC
>CM031625.1:45575647-45584859 GCA_018398815.1 Conus ventricosus
AGTTTAAATTGTTGTTAATTTTAAATAGTGTTTTTTTTAATTTCACACAAATTTCCCTAACCCATTTGCCGCTGTGGGATTCTTTAAGGTATCTACACTCTAAAAGATGACTGATGAGTGGATGATTAACAAATAGGGAGTTCCATATATTTGTAAAGGAGGATGGGGGAAACCGGTTTTCGTTTAAACCCGATTTTTGTCCCGGGACAGAAATTGCGTTGTTGGTGTGCTTAAGGGGTTAATCGATCAGTGTAAAGAGCGTGCGTCGGGAGCGAAAGAAAGAGAGGAGAAAAAGTGGCAGAGGCAGATGAGGGGGAGAAAGGCTAGAAAAGCAGAGGCAGATGAGAGCGAAAATTAGAAAACCCGAAAAGAAGTTAAGATTAGCAAGCGGAAAGAAGGGAAGGATGGGACAAGCACAGATAGGAGAGAGGAAAAATCGGGCGCATGAACTGAAATGAAAGACAGAGAAAGTCTAAATTTACTTGAATGAGAAGATTGGAACTTGACAAAAACGAGTGGAACTTCAGTTAAAGCAACGGCTGTTCAACAATCTGCAAATGTTTCTCAAATGGTACTGTTCCTGTTCGGGTTGCAGGTAAGACCCCTACATTCCAAATTACCCCTTTTTATGAGAATCGTGATGACATGACTCTTTTCTTTTTAGGTTTGAAAACCATGCTTTGTATGTGGTGGAGCAAGGACAAATGGACATTGTATGCTGCTTCTTTGTTTAAGGCAATGCGCTTTCTCTGTATCATAGTTTGGCAGTTCGTGATTCTCTTACAAGGGAAGAGCTGAAAGCTGAAAGCTGAATTTTGAAGAAGTTTCAATATACAGATAAAGGCTTTAGAGAAAAGTTTCGTTCAGTTCGTCCAGAAAAAGGCGAATCATTTACAGCTTTCATTATTAGGACGAGTATTTATTTGATCGTTGGGTTGAATTGGCCCAAACACAGAAAGGATATGCTGATTTGCGTGACTTGTTACGTGAGCAGATTTTACAAAGCGTACCCAAAAGACCTAGCTATTTTTCTGAAAGAGAGATCTTGAAAAAACTGCAGAGGATATGTGTAAGCTGGCAGATCAGTATCGGACTGCTCATCCGGAAAGCTTTGTGCCGAAAATTGACCGGTGATGTGTTTGAGGCAAATTTGCTTCAACAGGACATTTTGGTCCGGGTCGTTCTCAACCAAAACAGGAGGTATGGTCATAGAGGAGGGCCAGAGTTTTCCTCAAAGACAGAATATAAACAGGAATAATGTACATTCCTATAATAACTGGCAAGAGAATAATTCTGGACAACTTTTTCACAGGGAAATCAAATGCAAGTCATTCCCCAAGAGGATATACCAATGCTCGACGAATGGTCAATTTGGAACTATTCGTGGCCCGTGGCCCAATTTTCAAACCATGGTGGTATTGATTATAGTACAGTACCAAATACAGTATCTGGTGCGGACAATGGCTGTTGGCACTGTCTGTATATTCAAAGAAGAAAGACTGTCCTTTTCTAGCACAGGGTAATGTGTGCTTGGCAACAGGTCCAATCAGACTACTAAAAGATATCAACATGTTTTAGTGTTGACACTGATGTTACAGGTTTGCTTTATTGAATCTGTATTGTCATGGGTTTGGTGCTACACTTTTGAGGGATACTGGGTGTACTACTGCTGGTGTAACGCAAAGATTTAGTCAGAAAAGAACAATACCCGGGAAACATCAGCAATGTCGTTCATTTGGTGGCAAATTGATCATTTCCCTTTGGCATGTGTTTATGTTTGTATCCATTTTCAGGTGAAAAAAAACAGTTTGGGCATTGATGATCCTGTGCAGCCCTCATTCTTGGAAATCTTAAGGGCGGTTCCACGTTTGTGGTGGACAATGTGGTTCTTTGTGCCTTGTTTTGGTAAGCACTCGTTTACAAGAGAAAAAGAAGGGCCCAAGGCCCAAAACCCCCCGGGTTTTGTTCCCCATGTCCCAAATTTGGAGCGACTCCTGAACATTTGAGTGATTTACAAAAGACAGATACAACATTGACTCATTGTTTCAGAAGTTGTTCCTGAGGTACCTGACAAAGTGACTGATATTGTGTAAAATAAAAAGAATGATCTTTTATACCGTCTTTTTCCTAAAGATGAATAGGGGTGGAGCAGATTGTTGTTCCCAGGTCCTTACGTGACACTGTTTTGCATACTGCACATGATTCCATGTTTTCGGGTCATTGTGGAGTCAAACGTACTCTTCAAGTGTGTTGTCTTCATTGTTTTGGGCCTGGTGTTAGTGGGAAGTTTCAAAAAAATTGTCAATCATTGTGATGGTTGTCAGAAAACAATTCCCAAAGGTCGTGTACCATTTGCACCTTTGCAAAGAATGCCAGTCGTTACTGAACCATTCAGTCGTGTTTGTATTGATTTGGTTGGTCCATTTCATGTTTCCAATTCTGGTTTTCGTTTGTGCTCACTGTCAGGGGTGTTGCTACCAGGCATCCTGAAGCTGTACCTTTGAAAAAGATTGATACATTTCTGTAGCAGAAGCATTATTTTCTATTTTTTCCAGAATTGGAACTTCCTGATGAAATATTATACTGACTTGGGTACTCAGTTTGTGTCAGATCTCATGAAAAAAATATTTCGTTTTTCTTTCAATTTCTACATGTACTACATCTCCATACATCCACAGTCGAATGGCCCGTGGAAAGATTTAATGGTACTTTCAAGATTATGTTAAAAAAGTTTCTAAGGGAAAAACCATCCGACTGGGATCGATACATTCTAGCCATTTCTTTTTGCCTACAGGGAAATTTCCAAACGAGGCACAGGTTTCTCTCCTTTTGAGTTGTTTTTGGTCGTTCACCAAAAGGACCTATTTGTATCCTGTCAAAGTCATGGTCTGGAGACAATGTGTTCAAGAAGAAAAATGTTTTTGTTTTTGTTTTTACTTTACAAAATGTATAGCAGATGCATGTGTTTGCCCAAGAAAATGCTTATAACAGTGCAATACGCATAAAAAAACATGCTGATCGTGGAGCAAAGATGCGTGTGGTTTTCGTGGGTGACAATGTGTTGGTGCTTTTAACAGATGACAAGAGCCCGGGTGATGTGATGTGGGGAAAGGACCATTCGTCGTCATTGAAAAATGTTCTGATGTTAATTACAGAATTGATTTTGAATGGTGTGAAGAAAATTTTCCATGTTAACATGTTGAAAAAGTACTTTCACAGGTCTGATGTTATGATCAACAAGGTTTCTGTCCCTGATAAGATTTCAGCTTGGCATGTGACATTTCATGTCTATTACCAATGAATTGTGTGACAGAACATTTGCCACCTCATGACAAACCCGGTTTACAGGGTGCCTGTATTCTGAAATGCTGTTGGTGTAGTTCAGGACACTGGTGATGCTGTTATTCAACTGCCTACATTATCCCTTTAAAAGGTGAAAATACGAGGATGTCAAGATCAACGAGGATTGAAACATTCGGGTGACCGACTAAAGTGTTTACTACAGGATTATACAGATGTACTTACAGACAAACCAGGATCTGCCCTTTGGGGTTGAAAACCCCATAGGATACGGTTGACAACAGATGTTCCTGTACGAATGAAGTCGTTTTCCTTTACCCTTTGCAAAAAAGCAAATTATTGAAAGAGAGGTACAGGTCATGTTGGATTTGGAGTCATTGAAAATCAAGTTCTCCATATGCAGCTCCTGTGGTGCTGGTTTCAAAACCAGATGGTTCAGTCAGATTTTCTATTGATTACAGGGGTTTAAATACTTGACTGTTTTGATTTGAACAAAACCTGAAAGTGGAGGATTTGTTTTGTCAACTGAGTCAAGCCAAGTAATTTTTGAAAATTGTTGGGGGGTGGTCTTTGGCGATCCAGCAATACAGTCAGGGTTGATTCAATTTCAAAGGGGCAGCAATGTGATCGCTGACATTTTGTCTCGACGTAATTTAAACAGTGTGTGTTTTCAAGTTTGCTGTTGAAAGTTGAATTTATGTTTGTATTTGAGTAATAGAATGTTGTTGTGTGCAATATTGATTTACTTGCAGTGTTGATAGTTGATGCATTTATGTTGGTTTTGGATAATTTTTTTTGGAAACAATGTTTTATAAATATGCATTTGTTCTGTTGCCTGTTCTCATGTCCATTTTGGGGAAGTATTTTTTCAGAAAACTGTCAAGGGTTTTATTTTTTTGTTTTGTGAACTCCTATACCCTTCTTTGAAAAAAAATTGATGAATCAATTTTTTTTAATCGGAGGTTGGGGGGTGTCATGTGAATGAGGAAAAGAGGGGAATGGAAAAGTTTCAAAACAATTAAGAGATTTTGTAATTTTTGCAATTGTGAATGGAACCCATGGGTTGATGCTTTTTGTATTCATGGAGTGCAACCGCCAGTGATGCGGAAGAGTAGGACGCTGAGTGGATTGTGAATTGTGTTCACTCAATGTGAGGAAGGGGGGAAGGCTATTGTTACTTAAGAGGAGCTCTGGGGCCAGACTAGGAGGATGTCTGATTGTAACCCCCGTTGGGTTTAACATAGTTAGGACTAGGTTGTCCTATGGGAACCTGGGTTGGGTGTGCTATATGATTGGACTGGTTTGTCCGATGCAACCCTGGTTTGGGTGTGTTAACCCTTGGTGGGTGGTAATATGCCTGGCGTGGCAGTTCACTCGAGTATAGAGTGTAGATGTAGAAATATGATTGGACTGGTTTGTCCGATGCAACCCTGGTTTGGGTGTGCTTAACCTTGGGGGTGTAATATGCCTGGCGTGGCAAGTTCACTCGAGTATAGAGTGTAGATGTAGACTGGAAGTCTACTAGGGTAGGCTTGTGCTTAATCCCTAGAAGAATCCCTCAGCGTCCAGGGGGTGGTCCAGGCTTGACTGTACGAGCCTAGTGAGAGTCCAGGTGTGATGGGCAGAGGTGGTACAGCCACAGTGAAAGAAAGCTCCTCGACAAGTCAAGATGATTTGTCTTTTTTGATACTTTTTAAATAAGAACTGATTGTGTAACATGTGTGTGAGTGTGTTGATTTTTGATAAAACTTTCAATATGGGGATTATTGTTTGTATGTGGGAAATTATCTTGTAAAAAGAAGAAATATGTGTTGAAAATGCAGTGAAGTGCAAACAAGAATTAAGACCCTTTCTTTGTGAGTAAAGGGAGCGTTTTATAGAAAACTCTTTCAATTTGATAGTGCTCCTTTGGGTGAATGGAGTGATTGTGTGTTGTGTACGAAGTTAGCATACTGTGGTTGTGAATGCAAGGTTTCTGTTCACAAAAAGAGTTTTGTGACACAGACAGACAGACGATAGATAGATAGATAGATAGATAGATAGATATGATAGATAGATAAGACAGTGGGGTAGATAGACAAATAGACAGAGACAGGCAGACAAACAGGGGGCAGGAAGACAGACAGACAGACAAGCAAACAGACAGGCAGACAGATAGATAGACAGACCGGGACATGCCAGCAGACAGGCAGGCAGACAGACAAGCAGACAGAGAGACAGACAGACAGAGGGAGTTATAACTTCGTGCAGGTGCGCCAGGTGTGTCACGTTGACCTTGGCGCCTTCCATCTCATCAATCTGTTTCGTGCTCGTGGTGAGCACCGCTATGCCACCCCCCCCCCCCCCCCTCCCCCCCAACTTCCACCCCCCCCCCCCCCCACCCCCCCCCCCCAACACACACGCCTCATCTCCGGCCTTCTATGCAGTCCCCACCCCCAATCTACCTCCACGCTCTCTCTCTCTCTCTCCTCTCTCTCTCTCTTCTCTCTCTCTCTCTCTCTCTCTCTCTCTCTCGGAGAAGACGCGGTACATTTTTGTTTTGTGCTGTCCCGTACTATGTGATTTAAGGGTAAGGTTTTATACATTTAAAGTACTACAAACATCAAAGTCTGTTGCATCCTAGTTTAGTCCTGGCATCGAATAATGAACGAACAACTCTAAATCTGTCCATTTACTTACGGTAGACTATTCAAGTTACGGTCTGTGCTTATCTTCTAATTGTTAAGCTTGATCAGTTATATTGTAATATATATATATATATAATCAGAGTTAAAAAGCCACTCAGGACGTAAAAAGTGCTCAAACCATGTAGGGGAGGCGACATACCAGTTTAAAATAGGATTTTAAAATGAAGAGGTTAAAACCTACAAGCTTGTTTCAAGCTAAAAGCGCTCTCCTCAGGGTATACAACAATTAAACAATTAAACAGTGGGAGAAAACAAGTGCAAGTTAACCATTTTCAGTCATTATAGTAATGACTTGGCAAAGATTTGAATTTAAAAAAATAAATAAAAAAAAATGAAGAAAATGGGGGGGAATATATTATAAATATGAGAAACCCTTCACTAGCTGCCTGAGGGAACCATCGTACTCTCCTTCGAAGACAGATCTATTTGTATTGCCTGCTCTAGGCCTTTCGTCGCTGGATCGGACTCATCAGGGAGACACGGCTGATTGTGTCTGTGCTCTTGGTGTCAAATAGAGACACACCAAAGTCCATAATTTCTGTGGTGTTCTCATCACCAAGGGTTAAAAAAAGAATCCAACAGCACCCCCATATATATTATATCTATATATATATATATATATATATATATATTATATATATATATATATATATATTTTATATTGAATTATAACAAAGCTTGCTCTTATGTCTTAGATTGAAGAAATAGGGGGAGATACGCATTCATATCTGCAGTGGTAGATGATTCTGCCTAACTAACAGTATGTGCTTGAGTGGGTGAATGGGGAAAAATAAAATAAATGCTTCTCAAAATGAGCCTTCAGCAAGCTTATATTCTCCAAGGGGAAGACATCCTCCAATAGGGAGGAAAACTCACTAACATATAACTCCTGGTCATATACCGATATTTCGAAACTTGGTGGTTTCTCCTCAGTGACCGCGGAAAGTGGTAATTTGACTCCTCTGCCTTTTCAGTTTTAAGAAGAATGCAATCCCAGAAAGGTTGGTGTGCAATACCGTAGTATGTTTGTTGAGTTTTCAAAAACCAACCAAAGGTCGTGGAGCAAAGATGCGTGTGTTTTCTGTGGGTGACAATGTGTTGGGTGCTTTTAACAGATGACAAGAGCAAGATGCATGTTGCTGGAACGGTGCGGTACTTATCCTTGGAATTTATTAGTTTGTTGTATATATATATATATATATATATATATATTATATATATATATATATATTCTTTTTGAAGGCAGAGGAGTCAAATTACCACTTTCCCGGTCACTGAGGAGAAACAATCAGGTTTCGATATATCAGTATCTGACCAGGAGTTATATGTTAGTGGGTTTGTTCTCGAAATGCACCAGTTACTCATATAGGGTTTTGCGTCCGTAAGTGTTGATTATTCTCTTTAGATGGTGAGTCTTTGGTGAGTGAGTGGTGTGTGTGTGAGTGTGTGTGTGTGTGTGTGTGTGTGTGTGTGTGTGTGTGTGTGTGTGTGTTGTGTGTGTGTGTGTGTGTGTGTGTGTTTCCCGTTACCTCTTGTCTTTTTGACATAATATCTTTATACTTGTATTCTTACGATACACACACACACACACTCTCTCTCTCTCTCTCTCTCTCTCTCTCTCTCTCTCTCTCTCTCTCTCTCCCGTAGCTATTTTCTGCTGGAGTGACGCAGATTTGTAATCTACACCACATACTCCCATGGCGAGTGGGCTGTCAATGTGAAATTTGTTTTCTTCACTCGTACTTTAGTTTCATTCCTTGTCCTCGTGCTTCAAAATTGATTGTCTCCATACTTCTTGCATGCTTCTTGTATTCCTCTGTCGCTTTCTGTTTGATTGTTTTTCTAAACACTCGTAACTATGTGCCCTTCCCGCATCTCTCTCTCTCTCTCCTCTCTCTCTCTCTCTCTCTCTCTCCTCGTTTCTCTCTCTCTCTTCTCTCTCCTCTCTCTCTCTCTCTCTCTCTCCTCTCGAAGAGTTGCACATGCTTTACATCCTGTGCATGTCGTGCAGTCAAAGATAGGTACTTGCACTCCCCCCCCCCCCTCTCTCTCTCTCTCTCTCTCTGGTGGGTACCCCTGTTACACGTCGTGGGTCCGTGAGTTAAACCTGATTGCAACTAGGTTATATAGTTGATAGTTTTTTTGTAGTTTTTTTTCTTTTTCTTTTTGTTTTGTTTTGTTGTTGTTGTTGTTGTTGTTGTTAACCAGGTTATAGTTGATTGTTTGTTTTCATCCTTCGCACTCTCTTATGTTCCGGCTCCTCTGCCAAGAGCCACATCCAGGACGTAGCGTCACACCCTGATTCACGCAGTCAACATACCTCGAGGGCTCACCCACCAGGGCAGACACTGCACTGTTGCAGAGTTGCCTCTGTGACGCACTGTCTTGAACACACACACACACACACACAACACACACACACACACACATATATATATATATATATATATATATATATATATATATATATATAAACTATTCTACTTCCTGACCCCATCCCAACACCCAGACTGACCACCCCATCCCAACACCCAGACTGACCACCCCATCCCAACACCCAGACAGACGACCCCATCCCAACACCCAGACTGACCACCCCATCCCAACACCCAGACTGACGACTCCATGCCAACACCCTGACTGACCACCCATCCCAACACCCAGACTGACCACCCATCCCAACACCTAGACTGACCACCCCATCCCAACACCCAGACTGACCACCCCATCCCAACACCCAGACTGACCACCCATCCCAACACCCAGACTGACCACCCCATCCCAACACCCAGACAGACGACCCCATCCCAACACCCAGACTGACCACCCCATCCCAACACCCAGACTGACGACAAGGATTCCTTCATAAATCACGACAGCTGGGTGTGAATAAAAGGGTGGGGGAAATGCATGAAAGGAAAAAAAAAGAAAGAAAGAAAAAGGATAGAGAGTGTGAGAAAGGGAGGGATGCAGGGAAGGAGAGAGAGAGGGGGGGGGAGAGAGGAGAGAAAGAGAGAGAGAGAGAGAGAGAGAGAGAGAGAGAGAGAGAGAGAGAGAGAGAGAGAGAGAGAGAGAGAACATAAGAAGAACGAAGGAGGAAAAAAGAAGAAGACGAAGGCAAGAAAGCAGACTCGCATTCCGGAAGTCTGAAATACACATAGGTGGAAATGTGACGTCAGGTGTTCAACATTACTTTTCCATCAGGCGAACTTCTCTCTCTCCTCT
>CM031625.1:45587459-45589959 GCA_018398815.1 Conus ventricosus
TCTTTACCGGCACCATGTGCAAATCATGGAAACTGTAGGCCTTGTACACACAACCGTTTCTTACGCCTCTCTCTTCGTCTTGGTCTCTGTCTCTCTCAGAGAGAGAGAGAGAGAGAGAGAGAGAGAGAGAGAGAGAGAGAGAGAGCAGGAGTGGAAAGTGATGGAAACAATGATGCAAAAACAACAACTCGGCAAGAAAACAAGCGGCGAAAAGGACCGAGGGAATTCACGTCGGACGTGGGGTGAGAGGCGTCAGCAAATCGTGTGCATGCCAACTTGATTCCAACGTGGTGTTGTTTGACGTCTGTGATTGGCTGTCAGACTGTCTTCCTCGCAGTGCGTGCGTGTATATGTGTGTACGCATGCGTGTGTGTGTGTGTGGTGGGGGGGGGGGGGGGGGGGGGGGGGGGGGGGGGGGGGGGGGGGGGGGGAGGGGGGGGGAGAAGCGAAAGTTAAGTAACAGGACTGGCTCCATGCGCATGTGTGTCATGTCCTTATCGTACCAGTCTGCCTAAACGGAACGAACGGATGAACCACCTTTTCCCATAATTATGGTCGCTGTAATCCTTTGTTCTCGATGGCGGCGGATTTACTTGGATTTCACGAATCAACGCTCATCTGGTGAAATGTACCATTTTGTCATCATAAAGGATTTACATTTGCCATAACGACAGACTCTCTCTCTCTCTCTCTCTCTCAATGATATCGGGCGAAATGATCATGGGAATCCTGATAATGGGAACCGTGATCATTGTAAACGAAAGTCGTCAGAAAGAGAACGTTTTAATGGGCACAAAGAGAATGTATGTGTCTAAATAACCCAATCGAAGATAGCATAGTGCTGGTCTAACGTTTAGGCCAGAAACCAAAGTCTGATCAGACCAAAGACTGATTGGACCAAAGACCGATCAGACCAAAGACCGATCAGACCAAAGACCGATCAGTCAAAAGACCACTTAGACCAAAGACCACAAAGACCAATCAGACCAAAGACCACTTAGACCAAAGACCAATCAGACCGAAGACCAATCAGACAAAAGACCAATCACACCAAAGACCATTAAGACCAATTACACCAAAGACCACTTAGACCAAAGACCAATCACACCAAAGACCACTAAGACCAAAGACCAATCAGACCAAAGACCAATCACATCAAAGACTACTTAGACCAAAGACCAATCACACCAAAGACCACTTAGACCAAAGACCAATCAGACCAAAAACCACTTAGACCAAAGACCAATCAGACTGAAGACCAAAGACCGATCAGACCAAAGACCAATCACACCAAAGACCACTTAGACCAAAGACCAATCAGACCGAAGACCAAAGACCGATCAGACCAAAGACCAATCACACCAAAGACCACTTAGACCAAAGACCAATCAGACCGAAGACCAATCAGACCAAAGACCGATCAGACCAAAGACCGATCAGACCAAAGACCACTTAGACTAAAGACCAATCAGTCCAAAGACCTACAAGACCAAAGACTGATCAGACCAACGACCAATCAGACCAAAGACGACTTAGACCAAAGACCAAAGACCGATCAGTCCAAAGACCTATAAGACCAAAGACCGATCAGACCAAAGACCGATAAGACCAAAGACCGATCAGTCCAAAGACCTATAAGACCAAAGACCGATCAGACCAAAGACCTATAAGACCAAAGACCGATCAGACCAAAGACTGATCAGTCCAAAGACTTATAAGACCAAAGACCGATCAGACCAAAGACCTATAAGACCAAAGACCGATCAGTCCAAAGACCGATCAGACCAAAGACCTATAAGACCAAAGACCGATCAGTCCAAAGACCGATCAGACCAAAGACCGATCAGACCAAAGACCTATAAGACCAAAGACCGATCAGTCCAAAGACCGATCAGATCAAAGACCTATAAGACCAAAGACCGATCAGTCCAAAGGCCGATCAGACCAAAGACCGATCAGACCAAAGACCTATAAGACCAAACACCTATCAGACCAAAGACCAATCGGACCAAAGACTGATCGGACCAAACACCACTTAGACCAAAGACCGATCAGACCAAAGACCAATCAGACAAAAGACCGATCAGACCAAAGACCGATCAGACCTAAGACCGATCAGACCAAAGACCGATCAGACCAAAGACTGATTGGACCAAAGACCACTTAGACCAAAGTCCGATCAGACCAAAGACCGATCAGTCCAAAGACCACTTAGACCAAAGACCACTAAAAACAATCACACCAAAGACCACTTAGACAAAGACCAATCAGACCAAAGACCAAATACCAATCAGACCAAATACCAATCCACACCAAAGACCAATCACACCAAAGACCAATCAGACCAAAGACCACTTAGACCAAAGACCACTTAGACCAAAGACCACTAAGACCAAAGACCAATCAGACCAAAAACCAATCACACCAAAGACCACTTAGACCAAAGACCAATCACACCAAAGACCACTTAGACCAAAGACCAATCAGACCAAAGACCACT
>CM031625.1:45597459-45599146 GCA_018398815.1 Conus ventricosus
ACATCTAACTCCTGGTCATATACCGATATTTCGAAACTTGGTGGTTTCTCCTCAGTGACCGCGGAAAGTGGTAATTTGACTCCTCTGCCTTTTCTGTTTTAAGAAAAATGCAATCCCAGAAAAGGCTGGTGTGCAATACCGTAGTATGTTTGTTGAGTTTTCAAAAAACCAACCAAAGGTGCCATCTAAGAAGCAAAAGAAAATCATGAAAGAGAAACACAAGCTACATTTTCTTGTGAACAGTAGAAAATATAAAAAGATATCCTCTAAGACACAAGTGCTGAGGGCCAGTTCTTGGAATGAATCCGCAAGGGACTAAAATACAACAAACTAATAAATTCCAAGGATAAGTACCGAGCACCGTTCCAGCAACTTACAGAGCAGCTTGGTGTTGCAATGACTGCAAGAAATATTGAATTATAAACAAAGCTTGCTCTTATGTCTTAGATTGAAGAAATAGGGGGAGATACGCATTCATACTTGCAGTGGCAGATGATTCTGCCTAACTAACAGTATGTGCTTGAGTGGGTGGATGGGGAAAAAATAAAATAAATGCTTCTCAAAATGAGCCTTCAGCAAGCTTACATTCTCCAAAGGGGAGAGACATCCTCCAATAGGGAGGAAAACTCACTAACATCTAACTCCTGGTCATATACCCATATTTCGAAACTTGGTGGTTTCTCCTCAGTGACCGCGGAAAGTGGTAATTTGACTCCTCTGCCTTTTCTGTTTTAAGAAAAATGCAATCCCAGAAAAGGCTGGTGTGCAATACCGTAGTATGTTTGTTGAGTTTTCAAAAAACCAACCAAAGGTGCCATCTAAGAAGCAAAAGAAAATCATGAAAGAGAAACACAAGCTACATTTTCTTGTGAAAAGTAGAAAATATAAAAAGATATCCTCTAAGACACAAGTGCTGAGGGCCAGTTCTTGGGAATGAATCTTGCTGAAGGCTCATTTTGAGAAGCATTTATTTTATTTTTCCCCATCCACCCACTCAAGCACATACTGTTAGTTAGGCAGAATCATCTGCCACTGCAGGTATGAATGCGTATCCCCCCTATTTCTTCAATCTAAGACATAAGAGGGAAGCTTTGTTTATAATTCAATATTTCTTGCAGTCATTGCAACACCAAGCTGCTCTGTAAGTTGCTGGAACGGTGCTCGGTACTTATCCTTGGAATTTATTAGTTTGTTATATATATATATATATATATACTGCTGAACAATTTAATAGTGGAGAAAACAAGTGCAGGTTAACAATTCTTCAGTCATTATAGTAACGACTTGGCAAAGATTTTAATTTAAAAAAAAAAAAAAATTAAAGATGAAGAAAATGGGGGAATATATTATAAATATGACAAACCCTTCACTAGCTGCCTGAGGGAACCATCGTACTCCCCTTCGAAGACAGATCTATTTGTATTGCCTGCTCCTAGGCCTTTCGTCCGCTGGATCGGACTCATCAGGGAGACACGGCTGATTGTGTCTGTGCCCTTGGTGTCAAATAGAGACACACCAAAGTCGATAATTCTGTGGTGTGTGTGTGTGTGTGTGTGTGTGTGTGTTTAAGTCTTTAAAAAAACTCTGCTTCGTTTATTTAAAAATCAGAAAGACAGACAGCAGACAGACAGAGAAAGTAACGCGATTCTGATGCATGGTTACAAGTGGATACACACTCTTCTGAAAC
>CM031625.1:45609246-45621746 GCA_018398815.1 Conus ventricosus
AGAGAGTAGGGGGGGGGGGGGGGGGGGGGGGGGGGGTGGGGGGGGGGGGGGGGGGGGGGGGGGGGGGGGGGGGGGGGGGGGGGGTTTGTGGGGGGAGAACGAGGGTGTGGGACCGGAAAATGGGGTGGGGGGGGGGATATGTGTGTGGGTGTGGGGGGGGGGGGGGGTAGTAAAGGGGGGAGGGGGGGGGGGGGGGGGGGTGGCGGCGTTGCTAGGAGAATGAGTTGCTAGTTTTGTGGGCAGTATGTGGAAGGAGGGCGATGTTGAGAAGGGAGGAGGGGGGAGATAAAAAGGGGTTTCAAACTCCCGCCCAGATGGAAACAAACGTGAACGAAATGGAGACGCTCCGCGTGATTTGGATCCCAAACCCTTTGAGCCAACGAACAAAACAGCGATTTAATAAATTGGTAAAGATCGGGGATAGCGGAGGAGGGAGGGAGGGAGGCCCCAGGGAGAAAAGGGGAGAAAAGAGAGAGTAAGAGAAAAGAGAAGAGAGAGAGAGAGAGAAAGAGAAGAGAGGAAGAGAGAGAGAGAGAGAGAGACACCAGAAAAGTGTGTGTGTGTGGTGTGTGTGTGTGTGTGTTTTTTGTGTGCGTGCGCGCGTGCGTGTGCGTGCGTGCGTGCGTTTCGGGGCGTGTGTGTGAGCGCAAGCGCATTACTGTGGGGGTGTGTGTGTGGTGTGGTGTTGTTGTGTGTGTGTGTGTTTTGGGGTGTGCGTGTGCGTGCGTGCGTGCGTTAGTGCGTGCGTGCGTGTGTGTATGAGAGAGAGAGAGAGGAGAGAGAGAGAGAGAGAAAAGAGAGAGAGAGAGAGAAGAGAGAAAAGAAGACAGAACGACAGACAGACTGACAGACAGAGACACAAAAGAGATGCGACGGAAAAACAGACAGACCGACAAACAACCGAGACAGGGAGTTTTGTGTTGCGGTTCAGCGGAATGCACGAAGGAGGGAGTAGGCAGCACACAAATCTGGGGGGAGGCTGTCACTGACTGACTAGACGAGGGGGGCGGTGGGAAGCTGGAGGTTACTTTCCTGCTCGCCAGGTGAAAAAGGAACATTCCTCCTGCTGCCTGCTTCCCTCTGGCACACCTCCCTCCCCATGCTCCGCGCAAAAAAGAACCCCCTCCCGAAAAGCCGTGTCCTCCCGTGAAATAATGTCACCGGAAAAAAGTGTCCCTTTCACGTACGGACCGTGAAACGCATTGGTTTGTTTCTTCATGGATGGTAAAATATTCGGTTTCCATCATCATGAAGGCTACACTCGGAAGATTTTGTTTACCTCAGAGGATGAATTCTGTTAGGCGTCGAAGGCAAAAATCTGCTAAAATTCTTTTACCGTGGTAGGCGAATTCGCCAAATCTGTCGGGTTTCTTTTTCCACAGAGAGCCACATTTGTCGAACGAATTTCGTTCACAATGGAAGAGGAAATTTGTCGGATTTCTTTTACCGTGGAAGTGACGTCTGTGGAATTTATTTTACCATAGAAGGTAAATCAAATCTATTGTACTATCGAGGGTTAAACTGTCGACTCTGATTTGCAATGTAATGTAAAGTCTGTCAGACTTCCCGTAATCATGTCTGTGGAATTGATTTTGTCATCAAGGGTAAAATCTGTCAAATCTGATTTACAATGAAATGTAAAATCTGTCGGGTTCCTTTTTCTTATCATTAATGCTAGGGTAAAGTCTGTGGAATTTATTTCATCATCAAGGGTACAATCTGTCAGATTTATTTTACCATCGAAGGTGACATTTTTCGGATTTATTTTACAGTTATACATAAAGTTGTGGACGGTCAAATGGAATTTTTGTTAGCAACATTCTGTGTGTGTGTGTGTGTGTGTGTGTGTGTTGTGTGTGTGTGAGTGTGTGTGTGTATGTGCGTGTGTGTGTGTGTGTGTGTGTGTGTGAGTGTTTGAGTGTGTGTGTGTGTGTGTGTGTGTGCGTGTGTGTGTGTGTGTGTGTGTGCGTGCGTGCGTGCGTGCGTGCGTGCGTGCGTGCGTGTGTGTGTGTGTGTGTGTGTGTGTGTGCGTGCGTGTGCGTGCGTGCGTGCGTACGTGCGTGCGTGCGTGCGTGTGTGTACGTGCGTGCGTGCGTGCGTGCGTGCGTGCGTGCGTGCGTGTGTGTGTGTGTGTGTTTGTGTGTGTGTGTGTGCCAGATGGGGGACCATAATTCACGGGCGGCCCTTTTCCTTCCTGACGCACAGCCCCAAACTTATTGCCGAGCGCACGTGGCTATACAGTGATATGATCGTAAATGCCAAACTGTGTGTACATCACCCACCCTCAGCCCCTTCCTACCCCCCCCCCCCCCCCCACGCCCATCCCCCCATCCCTCCCCATCCACCCGCCCCCTCCCCTTCTCCTCGCCCTCCCCTCACCCCTTACACTCTTCCTCCCCGTTCGCTGCCCTGCCTTGCCCCGTCTCTCTCTCTCTCTCCTCTCCTCTCTCTTCTCTCTCTCTCTCTCCTCTCTCTCTCTCTCTCTCTCTCTCTCACACCCACTGGGTTCCGAGAGACGGACGAAGTAAAACGGGAGGAAAGGCAGGAAATAAAAAGAGGTGGAGGTGGTGATGGCGCCGTTGGTGTAGGTGTAGTAGATGTGGATGGTAAAGGGTAAACGTAAAGATGGAGGTGGGAGAATAAGTGGAAGGTTTAGAGGGAGAGGGAGGGAGAGAGAGAGAGAGAGAGAGAGAGAGAGAGAGAGAGAGAGAGAGAGAGAGAGAGAGAGAGAGAGAGAGAGAGAGTGTTTGTGTGAGTGTGTGTGTGTGTGTGTTCCAAAATAACAAATTTTACGGTCTTCGGGTACGAGTTTCTTGAGACGAGTTGGGTGGGGGTGGGGGGTGGGGTATTTCCCTGCCCCTCCCTCCCCCCCCCCCCCTCCCCTACGAATCGTTCATATGTTACTCAACAACCCTCAGGAGAGGAAGAGGAAAGACGGGGCTTGGGCGCGTGTAGGGGAGTAGTTGGAGAGAAGGGAAAAGGAGGTGGGGGGGGGGGGGGGGGGGGGGGGGGGGGGGGGGGGGGTTTCAAAGGTGGATGGAAGCGGGATGAGGAAGGGGAATTTACGGCAATGAGGAGAAATGGGAGCTCCCCAACACTGGTCAGGTAAGTGAGGCAATTTTGGGCTTATACCCCCAGCCCCCGCAAGAGGCCAATGGGGCTGTCACCGCGTTAAAGGGCAACTCACAAGTCATTAACAAAAAAAAGCCTCATTCACACAACCCCCTTTCAAACACACCCTTCTAAACACATACCGGAAATTTAGTTAAAAACCTTTTCCCATAAAATTTTTGGATCGGGTGGGAAAAAAAATGTTAATCTCCTTTGAAAATTCAAAATCACATCAGGTGGACATATCTGAAATGGTTTGTCTGGGATGCAGTAAGAGTTAAGGATACAAAGACGGCTTCGTAGTTTATACTGCGTATACCTTTCCCATCCATCTCGCTTATGATGTCGCTGCAGTCAAACATCAAGTTAAAAACATTGTTAGGAGAGAGAAAAATCTACTTCGGTCTTCCCCCAGTCTCACTCGGCCTACAATTTCGTTGAAGTTAACGGTTGAGACGGGGTCCACTTTCAAAGGACATCACTACCCTGGGTGGGGGGGGGGGGGGGGGGGGGGGGGGGGGGGGGGGGGGGGGGGGGGGGGGGAGCAGAACTTGAAGTTTCCACCCTGTCGTCGTTCGGGGCAGACAGTCGTTGGCCTCACGAACTCTCAAGGGAAACTAACAGCAGAGACGGAAAAACCAAGACGCCGTGGAAAAGATGCCTCTCTTTTAGTGCCCCTGTATCTCTTTTTGGAATCCCCGTGGGTTTAAATTTCCCCAGGTGGACGTCCCTCGTGTGCAACTGTTTTTGGGAACCAACAAACCGTCAGATTTTGACAGTGTTGATCACTAAGTGAAGAGCTACACTGCCTTTAGAACAAGTAAACACGCAGACAAAAGTTCTTGAATAGAATTTTTTCTCCTGTAAGATAACTTTCCAACAAAAAAACATTATAATTTCATCGGGATTTTGCCCCCCCCCCCCCCCCCCTCTTTTTTCTTTGTTTTTTTGCTTCTTTTCTTCATTTGTTTGTGACTGTTTTGGTTAATGACAACCTCCCTTTCGATATTGCTCGTGACAGAGCCATTCTTACACTGTTTTTTCCACTCATCCGGTTCATGCCGTGAAACATTCACAACGATTTTAAAAAAAACCGCCAAAAACATGTCCGAAAATCAGATTTGCCCAAACCCCGGTTTTTTAGCCCAAAACTTTACTTCAGATTGTTCATTTTTTTCTCCTGGGGTTTTGGGGGCCCGTCTTCCCACTCTGAAGGTTCTCAAGGTCATGTAGGTCGGGGTTTTGGGGGTCAGGGCCCCCAGCTGCGCGGCCCAAAAATTTTGGACAAAAAACTGACCATCTGCCCGGCTGCCGTACTTCTCCCCCTTGTTCCCCCCCCCCCCCCCCCCCCCCCCCCCCCCCCCCCCCCCCCCCCCCCCGTGTTTTTGAATAAAGGGCTTAGTTCCTATGCTAAAGTGGGAACAAAGCGTTTTTTTTAAGATCCCTCCCCCCCCCCCCCCCCCAGGTTTTTTTGGGGTTTTGAAAATTAATACCGATGCTTTAAAATAGGAACAAAGCGTTATTTTTAAAATCCCTCCCCCCCCCCCCCCCCGGTTGGTTTTGGGGAGGGCGTTTTGTACCCATGCTAAAGAGGAAAAAAGCGTCACTTTCAAAAAACCCCCCCCCCCCCCCCCCCGGGGATTTTGGGATGACATTTGTTCCAAACTAAAGTGGGAAAAAGGCGTCATTTCAAGATCCCCCCCCCCCCCCCCCCCCCCCCCCCCCCCCCGGTGTTTTTGGGGGTACGAATTAGTTCCCCATGCTAAATTTTGGGGAAAAAAAGCGTTTTTTTCAAGAACCACACCCCCCCCCCCTGTTTTTGGGTATGGGCATTAAATACCATGCTAAAGTGGGAAAACGCGTCTTTTCAACCCCCCCCCCCCCCCCCCCCGTTTTTTAGGGTAAGACATTATTACCTATGCTTTAAATAGGAAAAAAAAGCGTCAATTTTTAACACCCCCCCCCCCCCCCCCCCCCCCCCCCGTGTTTTTTAGTACCTATGCTTTAAATAGGAAAAAAGCTTTATTTTCAACAACACCCCCCCCCCCCCCCCCCCCCCGTTTTTTTAGGGGATGACAAAATTACCTATGCTTAAGTAAAGGGAAAAAAGCCCTCCCTTTTCAACCCCCCCCCCCCCCCCCCCCCCCAGTGTTTTTTTGTACCTAAGCTTAAAAAAGAACCCAAAACGTCATTTTCAACCCCCCCCCCCCCCCCCCCCCCCCCCCCCCCCCCCTGGTTTTTTTAAAGGGTTTTTGACATTATACCTGGGGCTAAAGGAGGAACAAAACGTCATTTTCAAACCCCCCCCCCCCCACCCCCAACCCCCGTTTTTTAAGGGTAGACAATTTGTACCTTTTGGGAAAGGGAGAACAAAGGGGTCATTTTTAAGTTTCCCCCCAAATGTTTTTGGGTTTGACATTAGTACCTAGCTTTAAAAAAAGGAACAAAGCGTCGTTTTTAAAAAAACCCCCCCCCCCCCCCCCCAAAGTAATTTTGGGGGAAAGACATTTTTACCTATGCTTAAAGGGGGAACAAAGCATCATTTTCAAGATTTGTTTCCCTTGCCTGTACTTTCTGTATCAACATCTGCTTTCAGATAAGACATGTCTGCACCGGAAGACATGAAGACTCTCACTCTTGTTGTTGGACTGCTGCAGAGTCTGTCAGCTTCTCCTGTGTTGGAAGACTACCAGAGGACTGTTAACGCTGTTGCACCTGAAAATAAACGACGTTCGGAAATCTGCAAGGGAGGTAATCTATGTTAGTCCTTTTTTTTCAGCGAAAGTTACCACGCCGTTTTCATGGGACACTGCCCAGTCAGTCAGCCTCACAGTGCAATCAGAGAGTGTCACTACCAAAACATGGCTGTGAAACGGTGCGCTGTAGTGCGCACCTTCAACATCACGACCGTTACCCTGCCGTGCGTTTAAGATCAAATATTTGACTCTCTAGATCTATATCTTTGACCCATAAACTGAGAAATGGTAACTCTACCTGGAAATGGAAAAAAACATTTATTATTTTCCTTGATGTGTGTGTGTTTTTTTTTTAACAGGCCACTGCGTTGTTGTTATCTTTTCCTGGACCGGATATAGTTTCCCGGGCATGGGATATTATCCTTCCATTCTTTGCTAGAGGGTCTAACTTGTCTGACTTTCCAGGACCGTGATCTGTCCTGAACATGGCTAATTCATTCGATCTTTTTTTTTCTTTACGGGATCGGATGATTTTAACTCAACCGTTTTGGGCCCTATGTAATCATTCTATCCTTCCTGGGGGGGGGGGGGGGGGGGGGGGGGGGGAGGGGGGGGGTTTCCCCAGGACCAAAATATTCACCGTTATCTTTCCTGGACCGGATGTATCCATCCTATCCGTCTTTCCAAGAGACGGAATGCTCTTATCCCGTCCTTTCATCTTTGTTGGACGGGGGTGTATCCTTCAAGCCTTCCTGGACCCAAGCTATTCAACCGCCTGTCCTATCTTTTGCGGACTATTGTAAACAAGTACTTAGCCGAGTACCACGTTACCAAACTTCCACCCACGTGAATCAGTGGGGTGCCGAGGAGGAGGGGTGGGGGAGGAGTGTATACACCGACGAGATAACAAAACAGGTGATATGACACAAACTCTTGTATTGCCCGTTTTAAGAACGAGACCAAACCGCGGTGCCGGAAACGAAGTGTTTACAATTACTTGTCTTTCACGCACAGGAGAGCGCCTTGTCAGTGTTCCGGGCAACAAACAACCCAATGCTGCTGCACGGAGTTGATGTGTTTCTTCACTAAGGTCAGGTTTGATGCACCGACTGCGGTTTCTTTCTTTCTCTGTACAGTGGGTATCGCAAGGACTTCGGGTCGGACTCTCTCTCTCTCTCTTCCCCTCTCTCTCTCTCTCTCTCTTCTCTGCGCCTCCCCCTCGCTCTCGCTCTCTCTCTCTCTCTCTCACTCTCTGCGCCTCCGCCTCTCTCTGCGCCTCCGACCTCCCCCTCTCTCTCTCTGTGCTCCGCCCCCCCCTCTCTCTCTCCTCTCTCTCTCTCTCTGCGCCTCTGCCCTCTCCCCCCCTCTCTCTCTCACACATACGCACACGTTCAGTTTAAATTTACCTTTGGCCCTGTACGGGGCATGACCGACCAGTGTGGGGTAGCCGTTTCAGCAGACTAAACACAGGAAGCAATCAGGTCCAAAAAAACATTTGCCGACAAAAAAACCCACTTCAATGATCCCCAGGCTTTCCGTGCTGGATAAACGTATTTCTGAAGAGTATTTCCTTTCTAGATGATAAGATAGAGCACACACACACACCCCACACACACAACGGAGGAGAGGGGAGAGAGGAGAGAGAGAGAGAGAGAGAGAGAGAGAGAGACAGAGACCCGAGACACAGAGACAGAGGTGCACGCACAAAGCACGCACCCCACACACAGGCGCGCGACCCCCCCCCCCCCCCCTCCTCTTCCGCCCCCCCCCCCCTCACATCCAGCACACACACACACACACACCACACAAAACACACACACACACACACACACACACACGCCGACGTATGCGTGTGTGCTTTTTAAAATTCACAGTGCGACACACTTTACGAGCTGTGAAGTGAACAGAGCAGCCAGCCGCACGTGAGCAGGAAGCCAACAGCCAAAAAGATTAACAGGAAGCCAACAGCACAACCAGATTAACAGGAAGCCAAAAAGCACAACCAATCAGATTAACAGGAAGCCAACAGCACAACCAGATTAAAAGGAAGCCAACAGACAGCCCGATTAACAGGAAGCCAAAAGCACAACCAATCAGATTAACAGGAAGCCAACAAACACAACCAGATTAACAGGAGCCAACAGCACAACCAGATTAACAGGAAGCCAACAGCACAACCCAAACAGATTAACAGGAAGCCAACAGCACAAACCCGATTAACAGGAAGCCAACAGCAAAAACCAAACAGATTTTCAGGAAGCCAACAGCACAACCAGATTACAGGAAACCACAGCCAACCAATCAGATTAACAGGAAGCCAACAGCACAACCAATCAGATTACAGGAAGCCAACAGCACAACCAATTCAGATTAACAGGAAACCAACAGACAACCAATCAGATTAACAGGAAGCCAACAGCACAACCAAACAGATTAACAGGAAAAACCAACAGCACAACCAATCAGATTAACAGGAAGCCAACGCAAACCCAATCGATCAAAAGGAAGCCAACAGCACAACCAGATTAACAGGAAGCCAACGCACAACCAACCAGATTAACAGGAAGCCCAAAAGCACAACCAGATTAACAGGAAGCCCAAAAAGCACAACCAATCAGATTAACAGGAAGCCAACAGCACAACCAATCAGATTTTAAAAGGAAGCCAACGCACAACCAATCAGTTAACAGGAAGCCAACAGCCCCAACCCAAACAGATTAACAGGAAGCCAAAAAGCACAACCAGATTAAAAGGAAGCCAACAGCACAACCAATTAACAGGAAGCCAACGCACAACCAGATTAAAAGGGGAAACCCAACAGCACAACCAATCAGATTAACAGGAAGCCAACAGCACAACCAATCAGATTAACAGGAAGCCAAAGCACAATCAATCAGATTAACAGGGAAGCCAACAGCACACCAAACAGATTAACAGGAAGCCAAAAGCACAACCAATCAGATTAACAGAAGCCAACAGCACAAACCAGATTAACAGGAAGCCAACAGCACAACCAGATTAACAGGAAGCCAACAGCACAACCAATCAGATTAACAGGAAGTCAACAGCACAACCAATCGATTTAACAGGAAGCCAACAGCACAACCAATCAGATTAACAGGAAGCCAACAGCACAACCAATCAGAATTAACAGGAAGTCAACAGAAACCAATCAGATTAACAGGAAGCCAACAGCACAGCCAATCAGATTAACAGTAAGTCAACAGCACAACCAATCGGATGACAGGAAGCCAACAGCACAACCAATCAGATTAACAGGACGTCAACAGCACAATCAAATCGGATTGCAGGAAGCCGACAGCACAACCAATCAGATTAACAGGAAGACTGAGGTACCTTGTATACAGTACAAGAGAGGAGATGGGGTACCTTGTATACAGTTTCAAGAGAGGAGACTGGGGTACCTTGTATAGAGGACGAGAGGAGACTGAGGTGTGTTTGTGTGCATGCGTGCGCGCGCGCGCGTGTGTTGTGTGTCTGTATGTGTGTCTGTGTGTATGCATGTGTGCGAGTGCGTCTTGTGTGTATGAGAGAGAGAGAGAGAGAGAGAGAGAGAGAGAGAGAGAGAGAGAGAGAGAAAAGAGAGAGAGAGAGTGTGTGGGGTGTGTGTGTGTGTGTGTGTGGTCTTTCCCCTCAAGATACAACGTGGAACATGCGAAATGTGCACCTTGATATTACTAGAAAGTTTTAAATGGTCCATGAAAATTTATTTGAAAAAAAAACACAAAACCTTGGATTGTAATCAAATCCTAACGGTAACTTCCCATGAATCATGTTCCTGATGAAACTGTGTCATCATCTTGCAAAACGGATTCCTGACCCGCCATTTGATCGGGATTTCTACCACGGATCCGCATCCAAACTTAACAATCTTTCCACCAAGTTTGCTTTACGTCAGTGCATTAGATCTTCGCGTAATCTTGATGACGGTCAAAACTGACGCTCAAGAAAAAACAAAAACAAAACAAAAAAAAAACAAAAAACACACACACAAAAAAAAACAACCCCAGTAGGCCTACAGTTAAGTGTGGATAGTTGTGAACCGTCGTTCTTTATCTATCCACTCACGATAACCGATGTGTTCCGGTTTAAAAAAAAAAAAAAAAATTCAGAGGAATGTAACTCCTGTGTTTCCACTTGATATATTTACATTTTCTCAGTTCATGGATCGAGATCATCACGCAGTTTATGCACGCGTCATTTGCGTAAAACCCAAGACATGTAGATCTGAATCGATAACGATGATAATAAATGACGTCGAACGATTTGTAACGGTGTCTGCCTTACAGGTACACCGTTCTATACCCGTTTCTGTTGTTTGTGTTTTTGCATTCTCTCGCTCTCTCTCACGAACGAACGAACAGCTGAGTTGACCGTTAGGCAAAAAAAGACCTCCGGGATTGAAAAAGAAAAAAAAAAATATCAGGGGTAGATAACGCATGTTTTTCCATTGCAGAGTTACCCTTTATCAGCTCATAAGTTAAGCACATAGATCGAGAGTGTCAAATGTTTGATTTACGCACACGCCGGTTATAACGATCGGGATACTGGTGTCTGCATCACAAGCGTATTGCGTCTCTCTCTCTCTCTCTCTCTCTCTCTCTGTGATCGAACTGTTAAACGGACCAACTGAGCATTCACTGCTTTACGCGTGCCCACCACCAGCGACATCTGCCGTGTGAAAACAGCGGGTTTTACTGCTGAAAACAGATTAACCTCCCATGCAGATGTCCGTACATTGACTACTGTCAAGTCTTGTGACTAGTCCTTTTAGTGTACACATTCACAGTCATTTCTCTCCTGGTCAAACCAGAAGACGTCACTGTTTTTTGTTTTTTTTTTTAGGGCGTGAGGAAACACCTTAACTGAAAGTAGATCATGATTAGAACAGGTTCGCTTTTTTTTTTTTTTTACCTCTACACCTTAGAGACAACATTGACATTTTTCCACATAAATAACTGAAGACATTTTCAAACGGGAAGGCGCCGAGTAAGAAACTAGATTTTTCTTTCTTTCTTTCTTTTTTTTCAACAAGAATTATAGCCCTTCCCAGCAGCCTCGTTTCCATTCCCACATCCATTTTGCGCCCAGTGTCAGGCAACGAGTTGACCGTTTGTTGGCGATTCGATTTGATCGTCTTCAATATTGTTCGTCTTGCCTGAAGAAGACCAAAGAGGTTTGACAAAACGCGTCGTATTTGTTTTCATGTATCTGTTTCTTTCGTTTCGCGGCAGAGTAACTTTACCTGAAGTTTGTTTCAATTTCCGCCTGCAGTCACCGCAGTGCGAAACTAGATAAGTGTACACATGGTATCGCGCCCTACTAAGTAAACCACCTGGTGATTGGTAGAAACAGCCATCGGCGTTCCCCGCCCGGCTTCAGTTTGGGAAATGGACGTAATTTATGCGGTTGCACGCGTATACCTGGAACGAGTGCAAATTCTGGCGAGCGTCATAACGCACCGTGTGAGCACGTGTGGTTTGGGGTTTGTGGTTTGGGGCTTTTGTGGGGGTTTTTTTTTTGGGGTGGGGGAGTAAAGGGTTTTGTTTTTTTTGGGCCTAGAATTTGGGGGGGGGGGGTTTTGGGTTTTTTTTTTTCCCCCCCCCCGGGGGTTTTTTTTTTTTGGTTTTTTAAAGGGGGCGGGGTTTTTATTTGGTTTTTTTTTTTTTGTTTTTTTTAAAGATTAAGTTCAAGACCTTTTTTTTTAAAAATTTTTTTTGGGGGTTTTGGTTTAATATTTTTAAATATTATTTTAATTTTTTTTTCTTTGGGGGGAAAAAAGGAACAATTTTTCATTATTTTTTCTTTGCCGAGAATTTTTTAAAAAAAAAAGAAAAAATTTGGGGAAAATGGAAAAGGGGGGAAATTTTTTAAATAGAAAAACCTTTAGGGGTGGGGAAACACTTCCTTCAAGGGGTTATTGAAACCGTTTAAAATTTTTCCGCTGGACGGATCCGGGGGGGGAAACGGCGAGTTTTGCCCGTCGGGTTTAAATTTAAACCCCAGTTTTTTTAAATTGTGGCCACCCCAAAAAAAAAAGGGGGGGGGGGGGTTGGGGGTTCGGTGGGGGGGAAAAAAAATTTGCTTTTAAAAGATTTTTTCATTTTTTGGAGGGGAAAATTTGGCTTCCCCTGGGTCCTTCGGAAAAGGGGCGTTGGGGTTTTGGGTGGTGGTGCCCCCGGGTATAAAACGTTTGTGGGGGTGGGTTGGGGGAAACCTTTAGGATTCTTAACCCTTTGTTTTGAAAAAATATATTAAAATTATAGGGGGGGAAAAAAAAAAAAGGGGACAATTCCCCCCTTTATTTTTTGAAATTGAAAATTTTAAAAAAAAAAAAAAAAAAAAAAAAGGGGGGGGAAAAAAATTATTATAAATATGAAAAACCTTCACTAGCTGCCTGAGGGAACCCTCGTGATCCCCTTTGAAAAGGGAGATTATTTGTATTGCCTGCTCTAGGGCCTTTCGTCCGCTGGATCGGACTCATCGGGAGACAAGGTGATTGTGTCTGCGCTTGGTGTCAAATAGAGACACACCCAGTTATTTTCTGTGGTTTCCCCAAAGGGTTAAAAAAGATTTCCCAAAAGCACCCCCAAAGCAGCCCGTGAAGGTTGTAAAAAAAGGAAAAAACAAAGTTGGGAGAGGGGAAAAAAAATTGCTAAAAAATAAAAGCAT
>CM031625.1:45626746-45639246 GCA_018398815.1 Conus ventricosus
TCTAGCATCTCCTCCTCTACAGTCACTGAGCCTGACCCCACCCCCATCCCTCTAGCATCTCCTCCTCTACAGTCACTGAGCCTGACCCCACCCCCATCCCTCTAGCATCTCCTCCTCTACAGTCACTGACCCTGACCCCACCCCATCCCTCTAGCATCTCCTCCTCTACAGTCACTGAGCCTGACCCCACCCCCATCCCTCTAGCATCTCCTCCTCTACAGTCACTGAGCCTGACCCCACGTGAGTCCACTGCTCTGTTTCGACAATCATAGGCACTTGGATACCAGGGCATTAGAATACGATTTCATTGCTGACGAATTACAGAGGTGACATTTACCATACAACAAGCATACAATAAACAAAACACTGTGTACTTTCAGTTGACCAATGTGAAGCTGTGTAAGAAAATGAAACAATCTTAGGTTATGCAGCTAATCAAACCGATAAATAAACGTGCGAGTTCTAAATTTAGAGCAACGCATAAAACGCTCTACATTTCATGTGCTATGCGGACACTCCTCCATCTCCCTATAACAGCAAGCGATCGTATGAATCAATATAACTAACCACCCATTTCCGAGAAATGGCTCCCGGACACAAATGTAACCACTGTTATCCGGCTTGAACTCTTCACGTGGCCCGAACATATGATTCGATATAGGCGGCTGCTTCGTTATAACCGGCGTGATCGCTCGCTGGGGACCCCAGAACCATTTCGTTATAAGCGGCATTTTGTTATGTCTGACTTCGTGACGTTCGACGTGTTTTTAGTCACATAAAGAAAGACTGTAGCCAGGACCAGCCCCTTTTTGCTTCGTTATTTCCGACACTCGTTACAAATGTCTCCGTGTGTGTGTGTGTGTGTGTGTGTGTGTGTGTGTGTGTGTGTGTGTGTGTGTGTGTGTGTGGTGTGTACCAGTACCACTACCAGTCCGAGTACCAGGGAACACATGTTTGCCAAGCTGAACTGTCATGTCCGTTGTGTGAAGAAGCCGTTGAGGATGGAGTGTACACTGTACCGGACTGTCCAGTTCTAAGTGATCTCCGTCTAACACTAACCCCGAAGAAATGTTACATTCATGCTTGTAACTTCGCTTTGTTTATCGATGGCGTCGAATGATGAAAGAACAATTCGTAATCTGGCCCTCTATTTCTTTTTAAAGCTTTTGCCTAAGGGAGACAATCTTACCTAATATGTGTCGCATGCTGTAGACCTGTATACATGTGAAGAGTAATTGATGCAGTCTTCTGATATATTGTTATCGGCCCTTGTTCATGTGGGTCTATGGCTTTTGTCAAAACGAATTCTCTCTCTCTCTCTCTCTCTCTCTCTCTCTCTCTCTCTCTCTCTCTCTCTCTATCTTTCTATCTCTCTCTCTCTATCTTTCTATCTCTCTCTCTCTCTCCTCTCTCTCTCCTCTCTCTCTCTCTCTCTCTCTCTCTCAGGTGGCATCTGAGAACGAGCCCACAATTACGAAGTTTTCTGCAACAAACTTTTCAACAACAACAACAAAAGTCCCTGTCCCAAATAGACATTGTTCGTAGCCTGTCATTTGAAATTATACTACAACAACAACAAAAGTCCCTGTCCCAAATAGACATTGTTCGTAGCCTGTCATTTGAAATTATACTACAACAACAACAAAAGTCCCTGTCCCAAATAGACATTGTTCGTAGCCTGTCATTTGAAATTATACTACAACAACAAAAGTCCCTGTCCCAAATAGACATTGTTCGTAGCCTGTCATTTGAAATTATACTACAACAACAACAAAAGTCCCTGTCCCAAATAGACATTGTTCGTAGCCTGTCATTTGAAATTATACTACAACAACAAAAGTCCCTGTCCCAAATAGACATTGTTCGTAGCCTGTCATTTGAAATTATACTACAACAACAACAAAAGTCCCTGTCCCAAATAGACATTGTTCGTAGCCTGTCATTTGAAATTATACTACAACAACAACAAAAGTCCCTGTCCCAAATAGACATTGTTCGTAGCCTGTCATTTGAAATTATACTACAACAACAACAAAAGTCCCTGTCCCAAATAGACATTGTTCGTAGCCTGTCATTTGAAATTATACTACAACAACAACAAAAGTCCCTGTCCCAAATAGACATTGTTCGTAGCCTGTCATTTGAAATTATACTACAACAACAACAAAAGTCCCTGTCCCAAATAGACATTGTTCGTAGCCTGTCATTTGAAATTATATTTGCTCCTGTTTTCGTATTGTAATTACTGCTGCTATTGCTACTGCTATTACTACTACTAGTGTTAATTTGGTGCCCAAACAACTAATGTCATTAAAGGAAATTTTTACTGTAACATGTCTTGCACTAGTCCTCCATAAAATTCGGGTCATCTTCACATCCCTTTACATGGGGTTATGTCCCTTTTGAATGAAATTCAAATGTCCTCTCTCTCTCTCTCTCTCTCTCTCTCTCTCAAGATAATGTATCCTATTTTTATCCTCTCCATCTCACCATTCTGACTGGCACACGTGAACAATCCTTTTCCTATTTTTTTCATTTGTAAAGTTTTCTTTCAAAGAAATGTTTTACATCTGAAAGTCTAAAATACTGATTGGCACATGTGAACAATCCCTTTCTTTGTTTTCATTAGTAAAGTTTTCTTTCAAAGAAATGTTTTACATCTGAAAGTCTAAAATACTGATTGGCACATGTGAAAAATTCCTGTTTTTTTTTCATTAGTAAAGTTTTCTTTCAAAGAAATGTTTTACAACATCTGAAAGTATAAAATACTGGTTGGCACCTTTAAACAATCTCTGTTCTTCATTTGTAAAGGTTTTCTTTCAAAGAAATGTTTACAACATCTGAAAGTTTAAGTCAGTAACAAATCTGCAACAATCTGATAGAAAAACACAAAGAAAAGAATGGGGGGAGATATTCTGAACAACACAATGTGCAAAAACAGTCACATGAGAAGGAGGAAGAGAGACAGAGGGAGGGGAATGTGGAGGAGGAGAACAAGGACAATAAAAGCATTATCACCACCACCACCACCACCACCATCAACAACCAAAAAAGCAACGACAGAACATCCACAATAACAACGACGACGACGACGGTAACGACAACAACAAAAATAAGAAGTTGAACAGAAAAGGAGTACAAGAATTTGTTTAACACTCGAGAAGAAACATGCGCGCACCCTCCTCTTCCTTTACCCTCCTTTCTACACACACACACACACACACACACACACACACCACACACGCACACACACACACACACACACACACACACCTGTGACATGCACGCACTCACGCACACACGCAAAGACACACACACCACACACACACACACACACACACACACACACACCACACACCACGCACACTACAACCCTGCAAACACGCAGAGACCGTTTAAAGACACGTGTATGTAAAGCAGTGGACATAATTTTAATAAAACTGGCTCTCAAAATAAGATTTATAAAATGTGCACTGAAGACGACGAAGACACGTGTATGTAAAGCAGTGGACACAATGTTAATAAAACTGGCTCTCAAAATAAGATTTATAAAATGTGCACTGAAGACGACGAAGAGGAAAAAGAAACCAGGCGAGAGAACGAGACGATAAGCCCGCCGCCACAAACGGCACCAACCCTCCTCCTCCTCCTCCTCCACCCCTCCTCTCCCAGCCTCCACTGCCATCAACATCAGCACCACCATCATCACCACTTCAGCACCCTGCCACCACCGCTACCACCGAAAACCATCCACACTCTCCCCTCCCCCGTCACCACCCGCCTCACGCTTCACCGTCAAAAACACCATCAGCACTAACGTCAATACACAAGGGACACACATACATGCGCGCGCACGTACACACACACACACACACACACACACACACACACACACGCACGCACACACACACACACACACACACACTCACACATTAATCTCTCTCTCTCTCTCTCTCTCTCTCTCTCTCTCTCCACACACACACACACACACATATTTCTCTCTCTCTCTCTCTCTCTCTCTCTCTCTCTCTCTCACACACACACACACACACACACACACACACATTACTCTTTCTCTCTCTCTCTTCTCTCTCACACACACACACACACACACACACACACACACACACACACACCACCGACTCACCATGGTAACCAGCTTTGGAGGTCCCGCGAACGATGAACTTAAACTCCCGATCCTTGTCCGGGTCGTGGATCTTGATCAGGATGTACTTGAACTTGCCACTCTTATCAATCTCCACGTCGTGAATCCCGATCAGCTTGGGGTTTTTGTATGAGGTGGCTGAGGCGATTTGTTGGGCAGCCATGACGATGATGATGACGATCTTTCTTCGTGACTGCGGACAGCAGAAAAGAGTGGGAAGAAATCTGCGAACAAACAGTTGAAAAAACTCCCAACAACTTCACCGACTGGTTGCTTGTACACACTTACAGCCGTTGCATCTCGGTTCCACTGGCCCTGGCGAACGAACGAGTGGGCAGATGTCACAACGATGTTAAGATCTTAGGGTAAAACCTATTAGGTTTGGAATAGTAATAGATTGGCTCTGCTGCAAAACAGCCAGCCGACCGACCTACGCACGCGAGCGCGCACGGTTCAGAACGTGTTTTCTTCGCAGCACTTTTTTTTTTGTTTTGTTAAACACCTTAGTAGCCGGAGCAGCTTTCACGCTTCCCTTCCGAACTCTCTCTTCAATTTTGCCGACGAAAAAAAACAGGGGGAAAAACCAAGAGTATTTTCTTTACGTAATCGTACAAGCTCAAAAGCTGAATCCGAATATTCCGTTAAGCTAGAGGTGTAAGCTACATTCGTCAACGATCATACTTTACCTGCTTTGTTCGAATTGTGGCCCGTGCAGTGGCAGACGATAAGGTGCAGACGATAATGTACACACCACCGCCTCCGCCACAGGATGTTATTGAAACGAATCGAGGTCTCAAGCACCTCAGGTATGTTCCGGCCGCTCTGATTGGACGACGACTGTATCAATCCTTCCGATTGGCTCTTGAGCAGGAATGAATGAAATGAGCTCGAGGTTACGTGGTGTAGGGGCCTAGGTCCCGCAAATTGTTGGAATTGGTTGGCGTTACCGAGTAGCAAACGAAAGGCAGAGAGAGAGAGAGAGAGGGAGAGAGAGACAGCAGTTGGTAGCCGACGGGAAAAATAAGTTTGCAGGCTCCACTCACGCCGCATCACAACTCTGCCCAGCGGAGAAAGTTCCACAATATAAAGAGCAGATGAGCGATAAGCGTGGCTGGGTGGAGGTGCGCGTGAGGTATCAGTCGGTGTACGGAAGGAGATGGGGGGGGGGGGGGGGGGGGGGGGGGGGGGGAAGGGGAGGGGGGGGGGGGGGTGGGGAAGGTAATCTGCCTCTGCCGCCGGTTGGAAAAGCGGAAGATGAATAAGACAGTGCAGAAGGGAGGAACGGCCAGATGGAGGGAGGGGGCAGAGAGAGGAAGAAGGGGTTCAGGTATTCAGTTTGGAATGAATCCCGTGTCGGCACGGGATAACGATCGCTTCTCGGTCAGTGAAAGAGAGACAGAGAGGGCATAACTGAAGGGGAACAGAAAGAGGGTACAAAGAGAGACAGAGAGGGCATAACTGAAGGAAAAACAGAAAGAAGGTACAAAATGGGAAAGAGAGACAGAGAGGGCATAACTGAAGGAAAACAGAAAGAGGTACAAAATGGGAAAGAGAAAACAGAGAGGGCATAACTGAAGGAAAACAGAAAGAAGGTACAAAATGGGAAAGAGAAACAGAGAGGGCAATAACTGAAGGGAACAGAAAGAAGGTACAAAATGGGAAAGAGAAACAGAGAGGGCATAAACTGAAGGGGAACAGAAAGAAGGTACAAAAATGGGAAGAGACAGAGAGGGCATAACTGAAGGAAACAGAAAAGGGTACAAAATGGGAAAGAGAGACAGAGAGGGCATTACTGAGGAAACAGAAAGAAGGTACAATGGGAGAGACAGAGGGGCATAATGAAGGGGACAGAAAGGGGTACAAAATGGGAAAGAGAGGACAGGACATGATAAAGGAATAAAGTCAAAATGAAGAGAAAGAAAAAAGTCTGTGACATAGAAGATTATACCTAGAATGAAGAGGAGACACAACAGTTAGATTCTTCTGTGAGGGGAAAGAGGAGGACTGGAAAGAAGACAGCCAGAGAGACGGGGGCGGGGGGGGGGGGGGGGGGGGGGGGGCGGGGGTGAAAAACATTGAAGAGAGATTGCAGGCCAAAGCCATCTTTGAAAGAATTTGAATGGAAAATTTATACGAATTCAAGACACATTCAAAATGAAAACATTCTGTAAGTAAAAAGTGATAATAAAAAAAGGATTCTATAAATATTGTAATCAAAATCATATCTATGGTCTAGACTTTAAAGGTTGTATGTAGGTAAAAGCATACTTCTTTAACGGTAACGTAAGTAGAAGGCCTAAATGAAATGCCTCAAATGCTACCTGGACAACACAACACATCTGTTTGATCACTCAAAGCAGTCAGTATTCTGCAATGCAAAATGAATTTCAGTTTTTAGTTCCACTTTTCTTTTCTTTTCTTTTTTTACAAAATGATGGACCGCCATGTCATACCGAGTATTCTGCCTGTCACAAAAACGATGAATAGCGAAAGCATCTGATATTTAAACAAACAACAACTAAATTTTTATGCAAGAAAAGTTCAGTGTCTGTCCATTTTATTGATAAGCAAGTGTGAAAACGATGAAGAGAACAAAACAGTCTTTGAAGATCAGATCTGTTGGTGAAGAACGTTTTGAACGTGCGACTGGAGTTTGATTATCAAACACACACATGAATTGAGAGACGGTGTGTGTGTGTGTGTGTGTGTGGTGTGTGTGTGTGTGTGTGTGTGTGTGTGTGTGTCCGTCTGTGTGTGTGTCTGTGTGCGTGTGTGTGTGTAAGAGAGAGAGAGAGAGAGAGAGAGAGAGAGAGAGAGAGAGAGAGAGAGAGAGAGAGAGAGAGAGAGGGGGAGACAGAGAGAGGGAGGGAGAGAGAGGCAGAGACAGAGACAAACAGATGGGGGGGGGGGGGAACCACATATCAAGGTGGAGTTTCCACCACCACCCCTTTCTTCCTCAACATCCTCCCCCCCTCCCATCCCCACCCCCTAACCCCCATCCCCACCCCACCCCACCCGTCCTCACTCTTGCCCCCCATCATATGCGATTCTCATCATGAAACCCAAACACCAGATAGTTCAGGTTCATTTGCAGCAGAACATGGCGCCCAGCAGAACTTCTTCCTCGGGTCCACTTAAGTTCTCCCACCCCAGTCTCAGGCTGTTCCCTGTCTCCTTCTCACTCACGAGTCCTTATGTTCAACCGGTTTTCCCCTGCAAGGGTCTGTGGCAGATACAATCAACACCAAGAAAGAAAAAAACCAATGGGAATGACCCGGCCAACTGATTTTCTTTTTTGTTGTTGTTTGATAACAATGAGTATAAGTGAACTGTAGAGGAGAACTCTGTGTGTGTGTGTGTGTGTGTGTGTGTGTGTGTGTGTGTGTGTGTGTGTGTGTGTGCGTGCATGCGTGCATGCGTGCTGCGTGCGTGCGCGCGCTTGCGTCTCTCTCTCTCTCTCCCCTCTCTCTCTCTCTCTCTCTCTCTCTCTCTCTCTCTCTCTTCTCTCTCTCTGTCTGTCTCTCTCTGTCTTTCTCTCTCTCTTTCTCTCTGTGGGTGTGGGTGTATGGGTGTGAGCGCGTTTGCGAATATCTGTGTGCGTGTGTGTGTGCTGTGCGTGTGCGTGTGCGTGTGTGTGTGTGTGTGTGTGGGGTGTGTGTGTGTGCGTGCGCGTGCGCGTGCGCGTGTGTGTTGTGTCAAGACGTGACTGGATAGAGTTTAAAGCAGAAAACCGGCACCGGCGAGAGTAAACATTCAGGGCTGTTTCGCCCCACTGCAGCATTGTGACTGACCACTGCACTGCAGCATTGTGACTGACCACTGCAGCATTGTGACTGACCACTGCGCTGCAGCACCGTGACTGACCACTGCACTGCAGCATTGTGACTGACCACTGCACTGCAGCATTGTGACTGACCACTGCAGCATTGTGACTGACCACTGCGCTGCAGCATTGTGACTGACCACTGCACTGCAGCATTGTGACTGACCACTGCGCTGCAGCATTGTGACTGACCACTGCACTGCAGCATTGTGACTGACCACTGCGCTGCAGCATTGTGACTGACCACTGCAGCATTGTGACTGACCACTGCACTGCAGCATTGTGACTGACCACTGCACTGCAGCATTGTGACTGACCACTGCACTGCAGCATTGTGACTGACCACTGCAGCATTGTGACTGACCACTGCACTGCAGCATTGTGACTGACCACTGCAGCATTGTGACTGACCACTGCGCTGCAGCACTGTGACTGACCACTGCACTGCAACATTGTGACTGACCACTGCACTGCAGCATTGTGACTGACCACTGCACTGCAGCATTGTGACTGACCACTGCAGCATTGTGACTGACCACTGCACTGCAGCATTGTGACTGACCACTGCACTGCAGCATTGTGACTGACCACTGCAGCATTGTGACTGACCACTGCAGCATTGTGACTGACCACTGCAGCATTGTGACTGACCACTGCAGCATTGTGACTGACCACTGCACTGCAGCATTGTGACTGACCACTGCAGCATTGTGACTGACCACTGCACTGCAGCATTGTGACTGACCACTGCACTGCAGCATTGTGACTGACCACTGCAGTGCCAGAAATGGCGCACGGCGCAGCATGTCCAGCCGTGGCAGGGTCCTGATAGCAGCTTTGATGTGGCCCGTGATCTGGGCTGCAATGTGAACATCACCAACTGCACCCACGGAGTAAGTCTGTGAACTGCACCCAACTGCTTCTGTAGCCAGTTGACCAACCACTTAGATGCTCCGGACTATCTGAATGAGCCAGTTGTTGATGCATCGTGACCCTTCCTGTATCAAAATGAATCGTACTCTCTTTACCTTTCCTGCTATATTGGATGGGTCCGTTGTTTTCCCAGGGAAAAAACACGATGTTTCAGTATGGGAGGATATTAGTGTCTAAAGGGATAACAGTGTGTTGTTTCAGTATGGGAGGATATTAGTGTCTAAAAGGGATAACAGTTTGTTGGTTGTTTTTTTTTTTTTTAAGACAAACAGCTATGATACTCGAGGAAAGTGGCGAAAAGAGGGAAAGCACTTATCCTAGATAGCACAAACGTGTTCTCTGTGTTCCTGAGGATAATGTCTGTTGTCCCAAGGATAAAAAACTAAGATGATTGTTATCCTTGATTTCCCCAGGAAAACAGGTGTGACGGCGAGGAAAGCGTCGTTTAACAGGACAAAACAGGTATGGTCGCTGATGATCACGACAAGCACAAAAGGGGTTGACGAAATTGGAAAAATATTTTTGTGATCCCAAGGATAACTGTGTAACGGTTTACCTCGTTTACTTAAGGGGATGATAAATATCCCCCGGCCCCCTCCGCGAAAATAGGGAAAATGATGACGATCCTGTGACATTAACACCGATGGCGTCTGTTTTCCTGGGGTAAAACAGGGAAAATAGTTGTGATCTTTACGGAAAACAGGGAAGCATCTATAATCAGAAGGGAAACTGTTGTAGTCCTCAACGGTAACAGCTAAATTCCGTTAGCCTGAAGGATAGGATAATACACGTTTTCCTGGAGAAAAACCAGCTATCATCTGCTTTTGAAGTTACTTCTGCTGCTAACGTTCGAGGTCTGTTGTTGTCTCGATGAGTCGGATGAGGTAGAGTCGGATGAGGTAGGCATCCTTCAGTCTCGGAAGACTATGAAGTTGCGCTCTAGGTGTCTATTCTGGTACAGCGACGGGTGTGGCTGGCCAGTCTGACGCGGGAATGACAGTCCCTGTGGCAGAAGGCACAGATGAAGCCTGACGCTGGTCTGTCTGCCTGGGCTGCAGCCTTTCTTCTCATTCTCTTTTCCCCGTGCTGCTGAGCGAGTGTCTCTTCGAACTTGGAGAGACTTTTCTGCACAGTCTGTCTCCAGGCTGACCGTTCGAGGGCTGTTGCTTCCCAGTTGTTCTGGTCGATGTTCAAGGCTTTTAGGTCCCTCTTGCACACATCTTTGAATCGCAGCTGTGGTCTGCCTGTGGGACGTTTTCCCTGCACATGCTCTCCATAGAGGAGGTCTTTAGGGATCCGTCCGTCATCCATGCGCACGAATGAGTCGACACCTTTGATGAACCACACAATTCAGCTGCTTATAAAATGAATTATTCTTAGCTGCACTAAAAGAGGATGCGATTTATGGCCAGTTGGGTCACTGTCAGCCACTGAGGTGAACACACGATTTATGGCCAGTTGGGTCAATGTCAGCCACTGAGGTGGACACACGATTTATGGCCAGTTGGGTCACTGTCAGCCACTGAGGTGAACACACGATTTATGGCCAGTTGGGTCACTGTCAGCCACTGAAGTGGACACACGGTTTATGGCCAGTTGGGTCACTGTCAGCCACTGAGGTGAACACACGATTTATGGCCAGTTGGGTCACTGTCAGCCACTGAAGTGGACACACGATCTTTGCCAGTTTGGTCACTGTCAGCCACTGAGGTGAACACACGATTTATGGCCAGTTGGGTCACTGTCAGCCACTGAAGTGGACACACGATTTATGGCCAGTTGGGTCACTGTCAGCCACTGAGGCGGACACACGGTTTATGGCCAGTTGGGTCACTGTCGATATGTCAGCCACTGAAGTGGACACACGGTTTATGGCCAGTTGGGTCACTGTCAGCCACTGAAGTGGACACACGGTTTATGGCCAGTTGGGTCACTGTCAGCCACTGAAGTGGACACACGATTTATGGCCAGTTGGGTCACTGTCAGCCACTGAAGTGGACACACGAATTATGGCCAGTTGGGTCACTGTCAGCCACTGAAGTGGACACACGATTTATGGCCAGTTGGGTCACTGTCAGCCACTGAAGTGGACACACGAATTATGGCCAGTTGGGTCACTGTCAGCCACTGAAGTGGACACACGATTTATGGCCAGTTGGGTCACTGTCAGCCACTGAAGTGGACACACGGTGTGTGTCTGGGTCATATCAGTCAGCTTACTTCATTGACGTCACTGCTGCTGGACTGTCTGTGGTGTTGGCCATGTCACAGGATTAAGTCCCTTTGCTGTCAGCCACGTGTTGGCCATGTCACAGGATTAAGTCCCTTTGCTGTCAGCCACGTGTTGGCCATGTCACAGGATTAAGTCCCTTTGCTGTCAGCCACCAGCTTGGATTGAGACCCACACATTATGACTGTCACTGGATGTGTTCTCTGCCTGGAATGGGGAGATAATCAGTGATGGAGTTCTCTGCCTGGAATGGGAGATAATCGGTGATGGCGTTCTCTGCCTGGAATGGGGAGATAATCAGTGATGGCGTTCTCTGCCTGGAATGGGGAGATAATCAGTGATGGAGTTCTCTCCCTGGAATGGGGAGATAATCAGTGATGGAGTTCTCTGCCTGGAATGGGGAGATAATCAGTGATGGGAGGTTATGTCTTGTCAGACATATTTCACGGCAGGCGAAAGAGGAATTTCTCTCTCTCTCTCTCTCTCTCTCCTCTCTCTCTCTCTCTCTCTCTCTCTCCTCTCTCTCTCTCTCTCTCCTCTCTTCTCTCTCTCTCTCCTCTCTCTCTCTTCTCTTTCGCCATCATCCCACCAATCCCACTTGTTAATCTTTTCTGACTTCATAAAAATTGAGATCAAGTTGCAAAGTGAGGCGACTGCAGGCGGAAATCTAAACACATTTTTAAAAAGTATTGATTTGCCTCCGCCGAAAAACGCACACAAACGAATTACAAGACAAACACGACGCGTTTCGACCTCTTAGGTCTTCTTCAGGCAAGATACACAACACTCAGACACGAACATGAACGAGCAATCACTTATCTTGATCACAAGTGCACACCCAAAAATAGATGACATCAGAGACAAAACAAGAGGGTAGACTGCAACTAGATCTGACTTTGATTCATACTGACTACAACCCTTCGTTTGTTTTGTATTCTCTTACGTCATCTATTTCAGGTGTGGAATATAGTGAAGCTATTATAGATGCTATGGTCTTTTAGATTCGAAGAAGCTGATTTGGACTTTACATTGTTTGAATTTCGTTTTTGTCGTTTGATCTCTGATTCTTTTATTCATGATAGTCATTTATGTGTCGGACTACACGATTCGCCAAATTTTGTTAAAGTCCTCGCGATTGGGCGGGAGGGACCCGGCATTCATCTGCAGGTGATGTTGCAGTCAGGGCCGACCACTTTGGGCAAGGCAAGGCAAGGCAAGGCAAGGCAGTTATTTTATTTCATACCCACATGGGGCACAGAAATATAAGACAATACACAAAATGAATAATCGCACATCAGAATAGAGTGATATCCATAATCAAGTAAGCAAAATAAACGAGCAAACGACGC
>CM031625.1:45644246-45679284 GCA_018398815.1 Conus ventricosus
TTTCGTATTTATTTCATCAAAATAGTCTTATTTTTCAAAAGGCGAGTTAATTTCCCAAAAAGTTTTGCGTTTTAACTTCATTAAATTTTAGTTTCAAAACGCAGACGATCCGTTCTAAAACCAGACTAAATTCCTCACATAAGAAAAAACTGTGTCTGTTATCAAAAAGAAATTCAACCTGGCCTTTTTTGAAATGGATTATTTCTTCTCCAGTAAAACGGCGACACTCGGGTTTTTTTAGTTTCCCCAAAAAATCTTTTCAGGTCTAAATTTCGATCATGTTTTAAAACAGTTGTTTTCCCTGAGGATTATTTGTGGTTATAATTGTATAACTTAGCCGGGGGTCTAAGCCAGTTTTAAAAAATCCCCCCCTTTTATAACATTTCAAAACCAAAGTCAACAACTTTTTTTAAACTGTTGTAGAATTCTGGGTTCTCTTTTGGTTCCTATATTTTAAACAAAAAAGAAGATTCTTATGTGTCTAAACTTATTAAGATAAAATTTCCAAATCGTCCGATAACTGTTTCCCCTTAAATTCAAATTATTGTTGACAAAATTGCGATTTTCCTCTCGCTTTTAAAGAAAAACTCGAAAAAAAACGCCTTGTAGCCCATTCAGAAAGATATCTTTCCATTTTTTTTCAAAATGAATCTGTAAAAAGTCCCAGATTTTTTTGTACATCCAGAAAATGGAAACATCACGCTTTTCTTTAAAATTTATTGGGGCCCGCAGAAAATACAAAACAAACGCCTACCCATTTTCTTTAACCCAATACGTAAAAAACCAAAAAGTATATTTCTTCTGTGAAACAAATCACGCCCAATGAGGTCATAAACCCTCACATCAACAGGGCATAAGATATCCTTTTTAACCCTTTGGGAAAGAAAAGCTACAGTCGCCTTGACGAACAAACATACATCCACGTTTTGTAGAGAAAACATCAAAAAAAAAAAAAAAAACCCATCACATCACCATCAACAACAACAAACAAACAAACAAAAAAATGTAACAAAAAAAAATTTTTCCTTTGAGCCCCGCGAGCGACAAGGGGTCACCCCCACAACAAAACTGGGGCCTAAATTTTTTTTCGCTTCAAAAACCGAGGAAACAAAAGTCCCATTTCAGAGATACCAAAAAAAATCACATCTACGTAATCTTCATCACTAAAAAGTAATTCATCAATGCACTAAGGTCAGATTTAATTTTTATAATGGCTTAAAAAAAAAAGCAAAAAACAAAAAAATTTAAATCTTTTTTTGGGAAAAAAATCATAATTTTTTTTTTTAAGGCGAAGAGAGGGAACACCGAATTTTTTTAACACAGCAATACAGCAGCTGAAAAGACCCCGCGCACGCTGGGCCTAAAGGGGAGGGGGCTCTTTCTTTCCCTTTCCCTTTTTTCCCCTTCAACATTTGGGGGCCCCCCCCACCCACTCCCCCCACACCCATGGCCACCACAATCTACTTTTAAAGGTGCTGAATACTCTCGGGGGGAGCGAGAGAAAGAGAAAAGAGGGGAGGAGAAAGGGGGGGGGGGGGCCAGAGAGAGAAAGGGCGAAAAAGGGGGAAAGGGAAAATCGTTAATTTTGAAAACTTCTCGACCGTTTCATTCCGTTTCCCCCCTCCCCCCCCCCCCCCCCCCCCCCCCCCCCCCCCCCCCGCACGCGCATGCTTAAATCGGGGATTCAGGAGATCCAGGAGCAAGAACGCCCGCGTGACCCGCGCACATGCAGGGAGAAGTAATTAAAAAAAAAAAAATCTCCCGCCCTGTTCATGTTCCATGACTGGGGGGGGGGGGGAGAAAAAAAAAGACGGAAAAGGGGGAGGAGGGGGAGAAGAGAAGACAGAGGGGGGAGAGAAAGGGGGAGCACCAATCATTCGTGGCATTACCCCAAAAAAGTCCCTCAAACAACATTTTTTTGGCTAAATGCTAAACCCCCCCCCCCCCCCCCCCCCCCCCCCCCCCCCGTCTCCCCCACCCCCAATGCAACATGGCCCACAACCATCTCCCCCCCCCCCCCCCCCCCACAACCCTTTCATTTTACCAAAAGAGGCTTCCATTAGAACACCGCAACAGTCAAAAGCACTTTTTTCCTCTATGCCATGAAAATAAGGTGAAAAAAATCATCTTTCACAAAACAATTTTAATCAAAAAAGGTAAACCCCACCTAAATTATAGTCTTGTTTCCTGGAAAAAGGGAAAGAAGAGAGAGAGAAAAGAGAGAGAGAAGAGAGAGAGAGAGAGGAGAGAGAGAAGAGAGAGAGGGGAGGGGGGATACAGAGAGATGAGGGGAGAGACAGATAGCAATAGACGAAAAATGAGAGAGAAAGAGAGGGATAAGGAAGAGAAAAGAGAGGAAAAGAGAGAGAGAGAAGAGAAGAGAGAGAGAGAGAGGAGAGAAGACAACAACAACAGACAGACAGAAAAGACGGAATTTAGAGAGACTAAGAGGAACAACAGGGAGGCAGATAGACAGTGACAGAGGCAAGGAATTTGCTTATACCCCCCGACCGCAAGACAGTGAAAGGACGAACACGAGAGAAAGAGAGAGAGAGAGAGAGAGAGAGAGAGAGGAGGAGAAAGAGAGAGAAGAGAGGAGAGAGAGAGGAGAGAGGCAGAGAGAAGAGAGAGAGAGAGAGGGAGAGAGAGGAAAAGAGAGAGAGAGACGGGGGAATCGGGGGGGGGGGGGGGGGGGGGGGGGGGGGGGGGGGCCCCCGTGACATTACATGCACATATCCATATAATAAGAAACACAATCGTTTCAAAGATTATCTTATCCATTCTGCAAACAATAATTATGTTTTATGACATTGACATAGAGCTCTCCCCCCGCTCTCCCCCCCCCCCCCTCCCCGAAACTTGCATTTGAACACAACATCCATGATTTCAACTGCACCTCACTTCCATATAAATAGAAATTCATTTCCAACGTTGTAAACATATGCATGTCTGGTAAGACAAACAGTATGATAACATTCCGTGACATAATATGGAAGAATGAAGAGAAGAAGAGGCGTGACATAAATAAGATGAGAAGAAGAAGAAGAAGAAGAAGAAGAAGAAGAAGTAAAAGAAGAAGAAGAAGAAAAGGAAGAAGAAGCGGTAGAAGAAGAGGAAAGAGAAGGGGGGGGGGGGGGGGGTGAGAGGAGAGAGAGAGAGAGAGAGAGAGAGAGAGAGAGAGAGAGAGAGAGAGAGAGAGAGAGAGAGAGACTGACAGAAAGATAGCAGTCAGGTGAACAAGAAGAAAAGAGAGAGAGAGAGAGAGAGAGAGAGAGAGAGAGAGAGAGAGAGAGAGAGAGAGAGAGAGAGAGAGAGAAGAGAGAGGCATGCTGGCATTCATGCAAACATTCAAATGACAACAAACATTTTTATCAGCTCTAAAATCAGCAGATCATAATGATTCATAACTGCTCCTCTCTCTCTTCTCCCTCCCCCCCTCCCAACAGTTCCTCCCCCATCCCCAACCCCCACAACCACATTCCCAACAAATGAGAAGCTTCCATTCAAATACAATATCTGTGATGTCAACCACCATTCCCCTCAACTCATCTAAAAAGTCATTTGTAGCACTCCAAAAGTACAATTCAAGAGGATAATGACCATTTAAATATTCCATGAAAAAACACACAGAGAGAGAGAGAGAGAGAGAGAGAGAGAGGAGAGAGAGAGAGAGAGAGAGAGAGAGAGAGAGAGAGAGAAAGAGCGAGAGAGAGGAGCGAGGAAAGGAGGAGTAAAGAGAGGTGGGGAGGGAGGGAGACACAAAGAGAAGGAGACACTGAGACAGATAGACAAATAGACAGACAGACAGATAGGCAAACAGACTGCTGGACAGACATAGAGGTAGACAGGGAAAACAAATCTGACACCATTTGATATTATATATGTACTCTTTTATAACAGTATTTTCCCTTGGAAGATGGTTATGTCCATTCAATAAAAAGTTTTGCAAAACATAGCCAACAAATAAGCAAATAATGGGGAAAAAACGAAAAAAGACAGTTGCATTTACCCTCTCTATACATGAACAGTCATTTTTGGCATTGCATATGTGTATCGACAAGACAATCGACGCATAATTGTTATGTGCAAGATAGGCTCCATACATCCTTCAATATCAACCACATCCCTTCTGTTTTCAAGAATCAGATACGAGTATTTATCATTAACAGTTTTAAGGATAATTTATTGTCAGTTTCGCCGTTCTCAAGAATTAGACACAGGTCTACTATTACGGATAGTTTGAAACACAGGCCTATCTCTACTAACAAAAAAAAAAAGAAAGAAAAAAAAAGATCTCTGGACCTTTACCTCCAGGCCAGGCGTTCAATCTGATATCATCGGTACGTCTAATCTTAACTTCTCTATTTTGCTTTCCTTTTCTTATACTCTACATTGAAATACAAACACAATGCTTTGGTACAATGAACCACAGAAGCTTTTTTGAAAGCCTCTCAAAAGCCTTTTTTTAAGCAAAGGGAGCCACGCTTTTCATTTTATCTAAACAGAAGCTGCTCTTGAACCATTGCTACCAGTGGAACAAACGACTGACGTGTCTAACCTTGTCTGATAGTCATCAGGAATATTGTTCTGATCAACCCATTCCTTCACATCAAACGGGGAGAACTGAAATGCATTGCGTTTATTTGATTATTTTTGTTGCAGGAGAGAGAGGAGAGAGAGAGAGAGAGGAGAGAGAGAGAGAGAGAGAGAGAGCGAGAGAGAGCGAGAGAGCGAGAGAGAGATCTCGAACTCGAATATATTCTATAAAGGCCATAGTCCCATTAGAAGGGACATGTGCAAGCAATCATATTAACAAATTTAAAGACAGTTTATAACACATTTACCGCATTCATGACAAAAAAATGATACAACGACTGGTCCGCCTTGAATGTCTGATACAAAGAGAGAGAGAGAGAAAGAGAGAGAGAGAGAGAAGAAGAGAGAGAGAGAGGAGAGAAGAGAGAGAGAGAGAGAGAGAGAGAGAGAGACAAACAGACAGACAGACAAGCTCAGAGAGCGACAGAGAGAGAGGAGAGAGAGAGAGAGAGAGGAGAGAGAGAGAGAGAGAGAGAGAGAGAGAGGGGTAGGGGGGGGGGGGGCAGTGTGACAGAGACAGAAACAGAGTCAGAGACAGAGAGTGAGAGAGAGAGAGACTCAAGACTCAAATGTTTTTCAAGACTGAGAGAGAGAGAGAGAGAGAGAGAGAGAGAGAGAGAGAGAGAGGGGAGAGAGAGAGAGAGAGAGAGAGAAACAGACAGACAGACAGACAGACAAGAGGCAGGCTAAAGATTAAAGTCCCACAGCTTAACGAACTGTGAGGGCATTAATCTAACATGAAGCTGACTTCACGAATGTGATCCGTACGTACCTCGTTACATGTAGTATTGGGTGATACGTAAGGTGCATTACAAAACTGTCTGTTAACGTATTGGGCGATACGTATGGTGCATTATAAAACTGTCTGTTAACGTATTGGGCGATACGTAAGGTGCATTAAAAAAACTGTTAACGTATTGGGCGATAAGTAAGGTGCTTTATAAACATGTACGTATTGGACGATACCTAAGGTGCGTTATAATACTGTCTGTTAACGCACCCTCTTAACGGCATTACGGAACCCGCTTCTCTTGCCGCTTTACCCTTCCCTGAAATGAATCAAGTTTCCGGCCGAGAGGCCACGAGGGTTTTCAAGCCGCAACATTCCACTCACATCGGTGATTCGAACCCACATCCATCAGCTCCGCAGCTGCATATGCTTTAACCGCCTGACCACTGGCCCCTCGAAACAAACAGCCACACACAAACCAACATGGACAAAGAAAGAAAAGGAAACAGACGACGATGTTCTGATAATGGAAATGAACGAAGAATAGGGTAACTCTTGCTCCCATGATGAAATGAACACACGCCCATCACTCCAAACGAATGCTGTTTCCAACACCGAATCGCCTTGCAAGAAATGACAGCACGGAGCACACAGAACAAACAATGAGACGTCCTCCCTATAGCCATCATCATGGGAGCAAGAGTGAGCCTACTTCTTCTGTTTACTGTTCGCTGCCTCGCAGAAGGTTTCTTTTCTGATGAAAGTCAAACCCATCGCAAACAGCCACACACAGGCAGACGAACTAGCAAACAAACGGACACACAGACAAGCGGACGGACAGACATACCAGCGAGTGTAGGAGCCAAGACGAAACCGATCCCAACGAATAACGTGACCAGGCCGAAGGCGGTGGGCAGGTCAGGCAGATTGACGTAGCGAATAATGATGAGATTGACCAGCAGGTAAGAAGGCCCGTAGGTCACACCTGTAGAGAACAGAATGGGGCACATGATAAAATAGAACAGAACAGAAGAGAACAATGAGGAAAACGAATGTAATGGAATATGAGAGAAGAGAACTGGTGGAACAGAAAGAGATCAAAGAGAACGGGACAGAAGAAGAAAGCAGAGCAGAAAGGAATCCTCTCTGTCCACCCAGCAGTAAATCAGTACCTGATTCGGTACAGGGAAGATTAAAGGCGTCGGAAGGAGACGCAGAAGAGAGGGATAGGCTCAGACAATTCACGGCCTCTGTGGGCAATAGAGTATGGGAACTTTAACTTTTTTGTTTTAACCGACCAGCTCGCGAGCTATGACAACTCCAACACAATGTCATGACAGATTCATGTCAAAACAGCCAACTTACCGACCATGACAACGCCAACACGATGTCATGACAGATTCACGCCAAAACAGCCAACTTACCGACCATGGCAACGCCAACACAAAGTCATGACAGATTCACGCCAAAACAGCCAACTTACCGACCATGGCAACGCCAACACAAAGTCATGACAGATTCACGCCAAAACAGCCAACTTACCGACCATGGCAACGCCAACACAAAGTCATGACAGATTCACGCCAAAACAGCCAACTTACCCACCATGACAACGCCAACATACAGGGCCGGAAGGGACACCCCGTACACCGGAAGGAACGCAAACACCACAGCCAGCGCCATCTGTGGAGGTCAAAGTTCGGGTTACAGTTGGGGACATGTAGTAAGTAAACCGTCTGTACAGGTAAACAAGTTCTTGACTTTTTGAACATTTTACTTCATTTGTTTAAGACATTGATTATTAACCTTTGCCAATGAAAGGGAATGGGAACTGGGAACGGAGGAGGGCAGGGGGGCCGGAATAGCTCAGTTGGTAGAGCGCCGGACTCGTAATCTTGGTGATCCTGGGGTTGCGGGTTCGAATCTCCGCCGGGCCGGGCGCTTCGGTACAGGGGGATTTTCCCCTCGGAGTTAACATTGGTTCTGACTCCATCTCCCATACAGTCCTTCGAATGCGACCATAAACCGAGGTTCCGTGTGTGAACGCACGCATAACATCTTGCACACACGTCAAATCCCATCACCAACTTTCGGAAGAGAAGGCCAGTTTGGCCGTTGGTATGGATGACACGTTACACAAAACATGCACCCTGCGTGAGAAATGGAAAGAATGAAGGAAGTAAGGAAATTGAGTGAACGATATTGACTGGATGACACGGGAAACGACTGAATGAAGCGCCAGCTGGCAGCTCTTCAGTCGGCACTACCCAGGTAGGCAGCCCGTTGTGTAAACGAGTGTGGATTGTAAAGCGCTTAGAGCTTGGTCTCTAGCCGATAATAGGCGCTATATAAGTATTCATAATAATAATAATAATAATAATAATAATAATAATAATAATAATAATAATAATAAAAAATAAAGGGGAGTGGAGATGAGCCTGACATTGGTCTCGGTGACGGGGACACAAGTATTTGTGAATGAGGAGTCGAGCAGAAGACAACGAAATAGAAAGAGGACAAGTGAGTGGAGATGCGACGTGTAGGTAATGTGTACATAGCCACCACAAATCCTTTGGCAACCAAAAAATAACAACAGCAAGTGCAGAGAAGGGGAAAAAAAAGAAAAAAGACAGAGGAAGAGGAAGTAGAATATAAAAAGGTCTGTTTTTTTGTGTGTTTTTTTTTAAATCTAATTTTCTGAGAGGGTGTCCTGTCCCGTCCAACTTCTTCTTCCGGACTTGCGTGGTAACCTGACTCCTCTTCCGTCCGCGACTTTTATTTATTTAATTTTTTTTTTTTTTGTAGATTCCTACGAGAGTTTTTCCCCCCAGCGCCCGGCTGCAAGCCAACACGCTAAAAATAACAAAAAATAGTTTTTTGCGTTGCTCTCCAGCGCCTACGAACCAAATGCGTTGAAATAAGTAGGAACAGCTTTCTCTGTTGCTCGCCGGCGCCGTCGCGAACTAACCACGCTGAAATAACTAACCTGGCGCTGGCGCGAGCTAACTACGCTGAAATCACTAACCTGGCGCCTGCGCGAACTAACTACGCTGAAATCACTAACCTGGCGCCTGCGCAAACTAACTACGCTAAAATCACTAACCTGGCGCCGGCGCGAACTAACTACGCTGAAATCACTAACCTGGCGCCTGCGCGAACTAACTACGCTGAAATCACTAACCTGGCGCCGGCGCGAACTAACTACGCTGAAATCACTAACCTGGCGCCTGCGCGAACTAACTACGCTGAAATCACTAACCTGGCGCCTGCGCGAGGGAAACACACAGAACGACTACGGATTGTTCTCTGTGAAGTTTCACGACGCCAGCGGAAAGAAGGCGTGAGAGGCTCATTTTGTGGTCCATCCTTCACCAAGATGTTATCGGTCTGTGAAAACAACAACCACCACCACCACCACAACAGAAACAACTACAGCAACAACAACAGGAACAGCAACAACAGCAGCAACAACAACAACATGAACAGCAACAACAAGAACAACAACAGCAGCAGCAACAACAACAACAGCAGCAGCAACAACAACAGCAGCAACAACAACAACAGCAACAACAGCAGCAGCAACAACAACAACAACAACAACAAGCACGTGCCCATGCTTTCAAACCACTGGAAAACACCCAGTGGACAACAGTGTGCCAACAACAACTCTCAAGGTAAGTGATCATCCTGTAAGTTGTGTGGCTGATTCAGGCCATGCTGTCATGATATCATCAGTCATCGCAAGTGATGAGTCGAAGAGATAAGTGACAATGAGGAAGCGCCAAGTCATGGCCAATGGGGGCTACATGAACCACTTCGAACATCGCGCAGCGAGATGCTTCAGACAGGAACTAAATTTAGCCTTTCGGGTTTTTTTCCGTTGTTTGTGATTGGCTGCTATATTTAGAAGGAGACACAGTAAACAAGTGGGGTAACTTTTGCTCCCATAAGAAAACCTAACACAGAGTAACTTTTATTCAAGACTGGTACAGCCTTTTAAACTTGAATAAAGACTTAAGGAGGGGGGGTGGGGGGGGGGGGTGGGGGGGGGGGGGGTGAAGATAGAGAAACTGGGAACATGAAATTAAGAAAATATATTACAGATATGAAAACTCTTCATTTAGCTGCATAAGGGAACCATCGCAATCCCCTTTGAAGGCAGATATCATTGTATTGCCTGCTCCGAGGCCTTTCGTCCGCTGGATCGGAACTCATCAGGGAGACATGGCTGGTTGTGTCTGCGCTCCTGGCGTCAAATAGAGACACAGCACAGTCCATAATACCGCGGTGTTCTCACCACCAAGAAGGAGAAGCCTGTTTTGCTGCTGAGCAACATTTGTCCATTTGTGATTGGCTGCTATATTTGTAAACCCGATGTGGGTCAGTTGCGTGCGCCACAGCCAGAAACTCATGTAGGAATAATAAAGTCGCGTCCTGTGTTTTGCTGCAACTTTGGCGCTGGACTTTGCCTGGTCACCGGACATTCAACAATGTGTGAGTGGGTGAGATGAACGTCCTATTGGCCTGAGGCCCTCAAGGACAAGGTTTCAATCAACAACGTGTCTGAGACAGGCGTTGATGGACATCCGCATGGTTCTGGGCTTTCTCCGTGGCCAAGAGCCCAGCAACAGGACTGATTTGACACGGGGTCAAAGAGGTGCAAGAGAGGCCCTTGGTCCAGTGGTTAGAGCGTTTCCATTGAGGTCAAAGAAGTGCAAGACAAGCCCTTGGTCCAGTGGTTAGAGCGTTTCCACTGAGGTCAAAGAGGTGAAAGAGAGGCCCTTTGTCCAGTGGTTAGAGCGTTTCCATTGAGGTCAAAGAGGCGCAAGACAAGCCTTGGTCCAGTGGTTAGAGCGTGTCCCTGCGGAGCAGACGGTCGTGTGTTCGAACCGCACGTGGGGTCGTTTTTTTCCGATTTAAAAACTCTGTCTTTCCATCTAGCGGAAGATAGGTACCTGCTTCAGTTCAGAGAAGGTTAAAGGCGAAAGAAGGAGCGGGATGAGCACCGCTCTTCGTCATGCCATGCCGCAGACACACTGAAAGTCAACAATTTACTGCCCATGCGATTACTGAAAGTCAACAATTTACTGCCCATACGATTACTGAAAGTCAACAATTTACTGCCCATTCGATTACTGAAAGTCAACAATTTACTGCCCATACGATTACTGAAAGTCAACAATTTACTGCCCATACGATTACAAGGGAAGAAAAACTGGGACCACTCACGTCAATGATTTTACCCTTAAAGTGACAAGTCTGTTTACAAAAACTATTCTTGGAAATAGCTGGACAGCACACGAACAATAAGTTTTAACTGCTTACAATAAGAAAGAGTGCGAGAGTATTCTTTTCATCATCAATACATTATGTTTCCTTTAACCAGAATCCATTTTTGGAGCACTCAGTTAAGTAAAGAATTACATTTCTTAGAAGAAAAAAAAAGTAAACTACGGTGATAACAAATAATGATTAATCTATTATCTAAGTAAACTGGTTGGAAAGTGCGTACAAGAAAAATCCAGAACATGTGAAATTATGTTTCTGTAGACTCGAACCTGCACACCAAGGAGGACTTGTATCAACCGCTCAGGAATAGCACTAAACACAAAAGCGCCCGCTATTCGACCCAGAGAAATGGTCATCCCGTAGGCCGTGTACAGGGAGGGGATGTCTTTGAACGCCGCCCCGGCGGAGCGGGCGAAGGCGGCGTAGAGTACGACGTTGATGGCGTGAGCAGACATGACGAGCAGCTGGTTGAGGCAGATGACCCAGAGGAACCTCTGGCACAGGAGCCGCACCACTCTGCGTCTGAAGCTGGAGGGGAGAGCAAGGTATGGTCAGGTCATAGGAATTCTCTGTGTGTGTGTGTGTGTGTGTGTGTGTGTGTGTGTGTGTGTGTGTGTGTGTGTTTATAACGTATATGAGTATCATTATTGCCCAGCCGACCATACGGAGTCAATTTTGTGTGTGATGTCACTCATATACACACAAAAAAGTTACAATCTCACCAGGTTAGATTATTTGGAAGGAAAAGAACAGAGAGAGAGAGACAGAGAGAGAGAGAAGGAGAGGAGAAGAGAGAGAGAGAGAGAGAGAGAGAGGAGAGAGAGGAGAGAGAGAAAGAGAGAGAGAGACAGACAGACAGACAGAGAGAGACAGAGACAGAGACAGAGAGAGACAGAGAGAGACAGAGAGAAAGAGAGAGAGAGACAGAGAGAGACAGAGAGAGACAGAGAGAGAGAGAGAGAAAGCAGTAAACAAAGGGACCATGAGGACACTATCGGTCACAGCATGAACAACCAGGAGCAGCGCCATCATCAACAACAGCAGCGAAACAACACAGCAGCAACAAGAACAACAGCGGCAGCAGCAGCGGCCAACAACTACCGATGTAGAAGTGATGAAACGAGACCCTCTTCCCAAATCTGTTCTCTGTAGCCGTTCATTCATACAACCATTATAGCTGTCATCTCTGGTCTTCTGGGTAAACGGGTGTGGTGTAGCGTATATGGACAAGTCCGCACGCAGTGACGATTTCTGGAAGAAATTGGAACTAATCAGAACAGAACACACATGGCCACAAGCAGCTGCCACAGAACACGGCTCTCAAAGAGATCCTCCAACAGTATGGCCACAACCAGCTGCAACAGAACACTGCCCTCAGAGAGATCCTCTGACAATATGGCCACAACCAGCTGCCACAGAACACTGCCCTCAAAGAGATCATCCAACAGTATGGCCACAACCAATTGCCACAGAACACTCCCCTCAGAGAGTTCCTCCAACAGTATGGCCACAACCAGCTGCCACAGAACACTCCCTCAGAGAGATCCTCCAACAGTATGGCCACAACCAGCTGCCACAGAACACTGCCCTCAAAGAGATCCTCCAACAGTATGGCCACAACCAGCTGCCAGAGAACACTGCCCTCAAAGAGATCATCCAACAGTATGGCCACAACCAGCTGCCACAGAACACTGCCCTCAAAGAGATCCTCCGACAATATGGCCACAACCAGCTGCCACAGAACACTGCCCTCAGAGAGATCCTCCGACAATATGGCCACAACCAGCTGCCACAGAACACTGCCCTCAAAGAGATACTTGGTATCTCTGTCATGCTTACCTACGGCTTTTTGGGGTGTGTCCTCCAATCTCCTACACACACCCCCCCCTTTTCCTTTTCTTTCTTTCTTCTTGAAAAAATCTCCCCCACCCCCCCCCCCCCCCCCCCCCCCCCCCCCCCCGCCCTTACTCACGCTCACCGTGCAATATCTATATGTCTGTATGTTGCTTGTTTGCTGTGTGCTTACCTGAGTGGTGTAGATTCCAACGTCTGCTCCTTGAGGGTCTTCTCCGAGTGATCCAGCCGCACCGCGCTGCCAAACTGGCCGACGATCATGCTAGACATGGATCCAGACTGCAGCCCTATCCTTGACCCTGCTTTGACCTCTGGATGCCCCGTCCTTGACCCCGCGTCGGCCTCTACCTCCGTCTTTGCCCCCACACCAACCTCCGGGTTCGTTTCTTGCCCTTGCTGCGGTCACTAGGTCGCCTCTGACCCTGCATGAGTTCAGACCCATCTTTGACCCTAAAGAATCTCCATACCCCGCCTCAGTCCCTGTCCTGACCCTGGGGTCGTCGTTGAAGTGATTTTCCCTCCCTTGCTCTGGCCTGCGCCGGGTCATGGTTTGGTGGACTGGAGATGTCAGTGTGGTTTGTGGTCACAGAAGGTTTTGGGGGCAAGGTTTTCAATGGGGAGTGGCCACCCCCGGCGAGGCCGGCCACTCGCAGGGAGGGAGACTCGGTGGAATGCGTGGTAAAGACAGCCGCTAACACGCAGGTCTGGGGCGAAAGAGAGAATGGACAGTGATTGAGTCACCTTGCAAAACACACGGGACACAGAACGACACACGCACACAACACGCACACACACAAAACCACACACACACACACACACAACAAAACACACACACAAAACCACACACACACACAGACACACAGACACACACACAGACACACACACCAAAATTTACACGAGTGAGTGGCTGTGAAAATAAAGTCCCGTAAATCATAAGCAGTGATTTCGTTCACGTTGATTGTGCAGTACTTAAATCCTCTTTGTTTGCCTCGGTGTGGTAATATCTTTTTTCAGCATCCTCTGCTTAAATCCTCTTCTCTCTCTCTCTCTCCTTTTCTCTCTCTCTCTCCCCTCTCTCTCACTCTCTCTCTCTCTCTCTCTCTCTCTCTCTCTTTTTCCAGTCCCTCCCTGCGGCGCCTTCACAAAATAAGGACGCCAAGCAAAGACATTTCGGCAGAGGAGTCGGTGAGTAAACCACTCGTGGGGGTGCGGTCACGGATTTGTTCCCCCCTCTTCGCCGTGCCGATTTTTTGCTAACCCCTACGCGATTTTTTCAACTTAGTGCTTTTTGTTCGCTTTTCAATCTCAGTGTTTTTCCAACGTTTTTCCTCTCTCTTCGTGACCGTTAAAACGCGGATAAAAGCAAAATGTCTTCCGTCCAGCCGTTTTTCTAAAAATCGGGACATTCCGGACTCGGCTAAAAACCGGGCGTAACAGGACTGGAACTGTGTGCTGGCTTGCGGAGGTACGGCGGGCAGTGGCAGCATCGTTTGGTGCCCAGGACATCAAGGCCTTTGAGGATCTACCCAGCTACCAGACAGGCAAGGAACGATCTTCTGGTCAAAGGTATGACTGTCCGGAATACTCTGATCCAATTAGCCAACACCAATCCGTTTATTCTGAGAAAAGGATTCCGGGGAAGAAAACCTGCTACGAAGGTGTGGGTGGCAGACATTCCTATGTCTGTAGCCAACAGTGAAATAGAACACCCTTAACTAAAATTGGATGTGAACTCCGATCTGATATCAAAATGGAACGATACAGGGATGCTGACAATAAATTTTCTAGATTTAAAAACGGGGAGAAGATTCGTCTTCATAACCCTCCCAGCAACCCTCTCGAAAAAACATTAAAAAGTGGGTCCATTCACTGCCAAATTTTTTCCACAAAGAACAGAAAAATGTTATGAAATCCGTTGTTTCCCTCAAACGTCTGCAAGCCTAACCACCATGTGTCTGTGTGTTTGAATGAGGTTGTGTGGTCGTGAGTGCAAGGAACCAGGGCATAAGAGAGGAGATGTCCGCTGTAAAGGCCGGCCAGATAGTCAGGTCAGGGACAAGGAGAGTTTACCCCCCACGGGTTTTCTCCTCAGACTCTTCAAACCAGGCCACTCCGGAAGCAAGATTTCCGACCCACCCTCTACTCTCCTCCCTCCAAATCAATTGGTAAGGGAGAACACACGCGGCGGGAAAGGTAAGCCCACGCCGGGTGACAAAAAAAAGTCAACGAGAAAAGTCTGATCGAGGGCGGCGGTTTTTCCCAAAAGCGCCAAACAACCCTACATTCTAGTATGGGCCCCCCACTCAGACAATTCTCGGGAACCGCTCAGAAACTCCCAAAGCGCCAGCGTTTGTCGTGAGCAGGACAGCCCTTCAGCACCAAGAGAAAAAACAGGCTAAATGTGATGCAGACACTGAAGAGAAAGATCAGTGTTTCCGATTACGAAAAATAACCTGCTTAAATGTCAGCGTCATTTTTGCTTGTGTGTCGGCGTTTAAACTTCTGTGTATCTTGGTCTTTTTCTGGCCATTGTTTGCCACTGTTGGCTGCCTGTCGTCTACTTCCCCCCCCCTCCCCAAAACCCCCCAAACAGTCCTCCATCCTCCACTCTTCTCCTCTCATTCATGTCGAGTATTACATTCTCTCTCCCCTCCCCCCCCCCCCCCTCTCTCTCTCTCTCTCCTTCTGTCTCTTTTATTGCCCCCTTTTTCTCATTCTACAACTGCCCCCTTTTTTTCCTCCTCTCCGTCTGTCCCCCCTTTCTTCTTTTCTGCACCCCGGCTGTTTTTACTCCCCCCCCCCCCCCTTTTTTTTTTTTTCTCAGATAAAAAAGCCTATGTTGACTTTTGTGGGAGCTCAGTGCTTCGTTTTAGTCATACATTTATCTTTCTTAGTAGATAATGGAAAAGTTTAGAATTTGTTCTTTGAACTGCCGGGGACTAAAAAATAAAATAAAGGGCGTAATAGTTTGTTTAAATACTTTAAAAAAGCAAAAGTTTGATGTCATATGTTTGCAAGAAACTCATTTTGTAGAAAAAGGAAAAACCCGCAATGGGAAAAAGAATGGGGTGGAAGGATTTTCGCAAAAGAGGGTACGTCCCAAAAGAAAGGGCGAAGTCATACTGGTCTCCAAATATGTTAATGATGACATTGAACTTATTTAACGGGAGGATGCACTGTTGCAATTAATATCATATTTGAGCAAGTCCCGATCACCATTGGTAAATGTGTATGCGCCTAACGAGTCTATGGAAAAAAAGGCGTTTTTTTCCACAACCTGTATGTGAAACTAAAAGTTTTTGGAAGCTGAAAATTTCATTTATGTGGTGATTTAAAACTGTGTCTTAAACAACAAGCATGATGTCATATCCGGAAATTCCTTTCAATGAGACAGAAGTTGAAGCCTTTAAAAACCTGTATACGTGAGCTCTTTTTGACAGATGTATGGAGGATCTTCCCTGAGAATGATCAAGAATAACCTGGAACCGTTTTTACCCCTTTTTATCGCTCGTCGTTAGATTATTGCTTGGCTTCAGAAGATATTTTTTTCCTTTATGCGTCATGGAACATTATACAGTCTCTAATTCGGATCATAAAGCTGTAGTCACAAAATTAGAAAACAGCAAGTTCATAAGAGGTCCAGGGTATTGGAGTTTTAATAATAGCTACCTCAGACATGAAAGTTTTGTAAAAAATGTAAATGCTTTTAATAGATCATTGTGTTAAAAATGAGGACTTATAAATTCTGTTGAAAAAATGGGAACTTACGAAATCCGAAATACGTAATTATTGTGTTGATTTTGGCAAACGTTATCCTGTTGTCGAAGAAACGAACAGTTAGACCTGCGAAAAAAACTGAATGACATTGAATTTCGCATAAAAAAAGACCCTGGAAATGCACGCTTACAGAATGAGTTATTAAGTACTAAACACAAACTAGAACTACTAGATATGCAAAAAACCGAGAGGTGCTCAAATTCGATCAAGAGTGAAATGGATTGAGGAAGGAGAAAAAAACACGAAATATTTCTGTAACCTTGAAAAAGTAAGGAAAGGAAAAAAAATGTGATTACCGTCTTGTATCAGATTCTGGGGTTATTTTACCATGAACAGACCAAAATAATGAAAGAAGAGTAACCTTCTATAGAAATCTTTCCCAATCAAAAGACTGACGTTCCCAAATGTGACTGAAGCTACGCAAAATTTAATTGCTGGAGAAAAATATTCCTCGCCTTGGTGACACTGACTCCAACTATGTGAAGGTCTTGTCACTGTCAATGAAACATCAGGCGCTTTACAAAGCATGAAAAAATGGATCAGCGCCAGGTATGGACGGAATTACTGTTGAATTCATGAAATTTTTCTGGCCGAAATTAAAAGATATTGTAAACCGCCTCTTTCAATTTAATTTCCTTTCAGAAAGATGAGCTGTCATACACTCAATACCCCCAAAGGGGTGATAACACTAATTCATAAAGGCAAAGAACTAGATAAAGAGCACTAACAAACTGGAGACTATTACCTTAACAAATACTGATTTTTAAAATTCTAGCAAAGTTATGGCACAGAGAAATTAGTGGTGTTATACAACATCTGGTCAGCAGAAAGAACCAGGTTGGTTCATTAAAGGTCGAAATATAAACTACAGTCATTTTGTACAATGACGATGCAATCAATTACGTAAACAAACAGGTAAATCAGTTTTATATTACACTTGATTATTCAAAAACATTCGATCCATAACAAAAAAAGACTTATTAAAAGCATTTTGATGTTTTTGGATTTGGTCCCGATTTTAAGAAATGGGTTCGAATTATGTTAAAAAGGCTGTAAATCATAAATCATGGGGCTGGATATCGGAGAGTTTTGATGTCAATTGTGGTATTAGACAAGGATGTCCGTTTTCCCCTTAGCCTTTGTTTTGGCTGTAGAACTGCTAGCTATTAAGATTAGAAATAGTGGCCATTGAAGGAATACAGATGCGAAAGAAACAAAGCTTGCATCAAAATCCAACAAGAGGCTGACGACACAACCCTTTTTTTAAAACACCCGAATGATATAACAACACAACAATATTTTCAGACAATTTGCATGTTTTTTGGCTTGAACTAAACATACGTAAAACTAAAATCTTGGCAATAGGTGATGTTGATGAAAGTGTTCTTAACATACCTTTTGAAATTGTAGACAAAAAAAAAAAATCTTAGGAATATTTTTTTGCAAAAGCAAATGGCCAAAGAAATAGAAAGACAACTGGAAAAAATAGGCTGAAAACTCTAACAGCTTTGATAAAAGAATGGATAAGAGAGACCTTAGCATACAGGTAAAATAGTGATCATAAAGGACATTTTTTGACCCGCCAATTTATTTATGTTATGCAGTCGGTTGGACTGCCAAAGGAAAAACTGATTAAAGTTAATACAATTTTTATAAAATTCTTTGGCAAAAGGAAACACAGTAACAGAAAAGCCTTTGAAAAGATTAAACGAAAGGTCATGAAAGCAGATTATAAAGAAGGAGGGTTGCGAATGGTTGACATGATTGAATTGAAAATATCTTTAACCTACAGTGGATTTGGACGATTATACAACAAAAGTACTGAGACATGGTGCCTCATTTCCTTTTGGCACTTGAAAAAAAAATAGCCTCAGCGAGGAAATATTTGAAATAAACTGTTCTCCTAAAGATATACCAGGGATCTCTTCAATCGAAAATAATTTTTGGAAAGAAGTTATGTTAACTTACCTAGATAACAAAACTAAGTAGAAAAAAGGGGTATGTTTTGCAAAATATATTGGTACACAGTGTCTCTTTTATAATAAGTTAATCAAAAAATAAAGTAAGGTCCTTAATTTCGAAAATGGCGAGAGAAAGGCCTCGTCACAATAAACGATATTATTAAAACGCAGGAAAGGCGGTTTTTTTAAACTTTAGTGGAAGTACAAGACTTACTTAACCAAAACAGGGCAATAACCATGTTTCAATACAATGCTTTACTAAATGCCATACCACAAACCTGGATTGACTGGATAAAAGATAGGAATAGACGATTTGAAAAAGGAGAATCATGGTACCTTTTGACGCAAATCATTTCTATGCTAAAACAAAACAAATTAAAGAATATCTTTGAAAAAGAGTAACAACAAACCGTTAACTCCCACACGCCCGTAGATTTTTGGAGCGAAAACTTAACATTGAATTGAGTGAAAAGATGTGGCTTACGCCAAGACTGGCAACAAAGAAAATACGCTTACGTGAGCTGCAATGGAAATTGTTACATAATATCTATCCCACAAATATTATGCTACAAAAAAAGGGCGTGTGCCAGTCTATTTCATGTGATTATTGTCCGGACCCCTGTGGATACCATTGAACATTTTTTCTTTGAATGTCCATCAGTGAGACAATTTTGGGTAGAAATTGAAATATTATTTTATTTAAATGGTAGGGATGAAATTGCATCTGTCCGTAACAGACTGTGTTCGGGCTATATGAAAAGAAATCTTCACATAATTATGTGTGCGTCAATAACATTTTGCTAGTGGGTAAAATGTGCATAAGCAAAATTAAAAAGACAAAGTCATCGATACCATATGAAGTGGTCTTGAGCAGGAAGCACAGTTAAGGAAGTTAATGTAACACGCACGGGAGGCACGCACGCAGGCACGCTCACGCGCACGCATGCTCGCACGCGCGCGCACACACACACACACACCCCACACACACCACACACGCACGCGCGCACGCGCGCACACCCAAAGACACATGCGCGCGCGCCCCGCGCACACACAAAGCATAAATATCGCGCCGCTCCAGCTCTCCTTTTCAAACAAACAATAGCAGACACTGTAAAAAGCAGGCACCTACACACTATTTGTGCTCAACCCGCTTTTGTACATGTTCGTCTTTTAAGTTAACGAATAATTCATGTTCATGAGTGCTTTGTAATGTTTCTATCGGCTTTGTAGAAAATGTAACTTTATCTTTTACAAATATTGTGATCACACACATACGCATGCACGCACGCTCACGCACACATACACCGCACACACAAACAGCGGATGTGGGATATGAGGGAAGGGAAGGAGGGGAGGTGCAAGTGTGTGTTTAATTCAGTTAAAAGTATACTCTCTCCCCCCCCTCCCCCTCTCTTCTCTCTCTCTCTCTCTCTCTTATTGATACCGATTGTCTCGCTGCAGGGATTTCCTCGTGTCTTCCTTGTAGTCTCCTTTTTTTACTGTAGGGATGGCCTTCGGGGGGAGTGGGGCCGGTTTGCGAGACGAGCTGTTTCGCTTTTCCTTTACTACATCTCTCTCCTCTTCCCCTTTTCTCTCTCTCTCTCCTCTCTCTCTCTCTCTCTCTCTCTCTTCCCCTCTGTCTGTCTGTCTGTCTGTCTGTCTGTCTGTCTGTCTGCCTCTCTCTCCTTTTCTCTCTCTCCTCTCTCTCTCTCTCCTCCCCTCTCTCTCTCTCTCTCTCTTCTTGATTTTTTGTTCCTCCCCTCTCTCCCCTTTTCCGTATTTCTGGTGTCATCCTTGCATACTTTCGTCTTTTCGTTTCAAGGGTGGTTCCTGGAAGATGTCCCGGGGCCCCTCTCTCGTCCTTTTCTTTTCATCTTTTTCTTCTTCTTTTTTTTTTTTTTTTTAATACGCAATAACCCTTGTATCTTTTGTTAAACACGTGTGAGAGTGTCACTACAAACCCAAAAACCCAGTACAAAAAAAACCCTGAACGCGCTGTAACAAACGCCAAAGCATTAAAATCAGCAAAAAATAATGTACATCGATAGTAATACATCATACAGACCTGCAGGTACCTGAGAGAAGAAAGGAAGGGAAAAAAAAAAAAAAAGGGCCGCCTTTACAAAAAAAGAAAAGAAAAAAAAAAAAGCCAAAAAAGGAAAAAAAGTATAAAACAAAAATCAAACAAAAAACAAAAAAGGAAAAAATAAAAGACAAAAAAAAAAAAAGTAAAGGCGGGGGGTGGTGGAGGGAAAAAAAAAAAAAAAAAAAAAAAAAAAAAAAAAAAAAAAAAAAAAAAAAAAGACATTTCGGCAGCAGCAAATACAAAAAAAAGCCCCTGACATGAAAAGAGGGGCACACTGTCCTTCAGATTTCAGCAAAGCAGCTCAATGCCAGGCGGGTGAAGTCTTTGTACAACATGGGGGGTTACAAGACGAAGTGATTCCAGAGTCTGCTAACCCGAGCCATCAGACCGGCATAGGTCCCTAGACCACGACAACAGAACATACAATACCCGAGAAGAGAAACACAAAAATAACACGAGAAGAGAACACACAATGACACGAGAAGAGAACACACAATAACACGACAAGAGAACACCCCAATAACACGACAAGTGAACACACAATAACCCGACAACAGAACACACAATAACCCGACAACAAAACATACAATAACACGAGAAGAGAACACACAATAACACGACAAGTGAACACACAATAACACGACAACAGAACACACAATAAACACGACAACAGAACACACAATAACACAAAGAGAAAACAAACAATAAAACGACAACAGAACTCACAATAACACGACAAAAGAACACACAATAACACGACAACAGAACACACAATAACACGACAACAGAACACACAATAACACACACACACAACACACACACACACACACACACACACACACACAACACACACACACACACACACACACACACACAGAGGCATGCACAGGCACACGCACAAAGCATGCGTGTATATACATTTGCACACACACACGCGCGCGCGCCACACACACACACACACACACACACACACACACACACACACACACATACACACACACACACACACACACACACACACACACACACACACACACACACACACACACATACACACACACACACACACACCACCAACACCACACACACACACACACACACACACACACACACACAACACACTACATGTGTGTACATACACTTGCAGAAGTGCGTACTAAAAAAAGAAGAAAAAGAGAAGAAAAAAGAAAAGCAACCAACCAACCAAACAAAGAACAAGAACAACAACAACGAAAGCAATAGAAAATAAATAGAAATCTTAATTATCCCCGTACAACCCACCCTGAACTGTCATATTCAGTTCTGGGGAAATTCAAAACACAAACATTTCCAGAAAATGGGAATAATTGTAATCGACAGAGTTTTGGAAAACCATGAGAACAGAACAAAGTGCTGTTTCAATAATCAGCGAGAGCGTCACCCTCGTCTATATACGCGCGCGCGCGCGCGCCCGCGCGCGTGTGTATGTGTGTGTGTGCGTGTGTGTGTGTGTGTGTGTGTGTGTGTGTGTGTGTGTGTGTGTGTGTGTGTGTGTGTGTGTGTGTGTGAGTGGCTGTGAAAATGATGTCCCGTAAATCATAAGCAGTGATTCGTTCACGTTGATTGTGCAGTACTTAAATCCTCTTTGTTTGCCTCGGTGTGGTAATATCTTTTTTCAGCATCCTCTGCTTAAACCTCTCTTCTCTCTCACCTCTCCTCTCCTCTCTCTCTCTCTCTCTCTCTCTCTCCCCTCTTTTCTCTCTCTCTCTCTCTCTCTCTCTCCTCTCTCTTTTCCAGTCCTTCCCTGCGGCGCCTTCACAAAATAAGGACGCCAAGCAAAGACATTTCGGCAGCAGCAAATACTAGAAAAAGCACTGACATGAAAAGAGAGCACACTGTGCCTTCAGATTTCAGCAAAGCAGCATCAATGCCAGGCGGGTGAAGTCTTTGTACAACATGGGGGGTTACAAGACGAAGTGATTCCAGAGTCTGCTAACCTGAGCCATCAGACCGGCATAGGGTCCCTAGACCACGACAACAGAACATACAATAACCCGAGAAGAGAACACACAATAACCCGAGAAGAGAACACACAATAACACGAGAAGAGAACACCAATGACACGAGAAGAGAACACACAATAACACGACAAGAGAACACACAAATAACACGACAAGTGAACACACAATAACACGACAACAGAACACACAATAACCCGACAACAAAACATACAATAACACGAGAAGAGAACACACAATAACACGACAAGTGAACACACAATAACACGACAACAGAACACACAATAACACGACAACAGAACACACAATAACACAAAGAGAAAACAAACAATAAAACGACAACAGAACTCACAATAACACGACAAAAGAAACACACAATAACACGACAACAGAACACACAATAACACGACAACAGAACACACAATAACACGACAACAGAACACACAATAACACGACAACAGAACACACACAATAACACGACAACAGAACACACAATAACACGACAACAGAGCACACAATAACATGACAACGGAACACACAATAACACGACAACAGAACACACAATAACACGAGAAGAGAACACACGATAACACGTCAAGAAAACACACACTAACACGACAATAGAACACACAAATAACACGACAAGAGAACAAATAATAACACGACAAGAGAACAGACAATCACACGACAAGAGAGCACACAATAACACGAAGAGAGAACACACAATAACACGACAAGAGAACACACAATAACACGACAAGAGAACAGACAATCACTCGACAACAGAACACACAATAACACGAAGAGAGAACACACAATAACACGACAAGAGAACACACAATAACACGACAAGAGAACACACAATAACACGACAAGAGAACATACAATAACAAGACAACAGAACACACAATAACACGAAGAGAGAACACACAATAACACGAAGAGAGAACACACAACAACACGACAAGAGAACACACAATAAAACGACAACCGAACACACAATAATACGACAACAGAACACACAATAACACGACAACAGAACATACAATAACACGAGAACAGAACACACAATAACACGACAACAGAATACACAATAACACGACAACAGAACACACAATAACACAAAGAGAAAACACACAATAACACGACAACAAAACACACAATAACACGACAACAGAACACACAATAACACGACAACAGAACACACAATACCACGACAACAGAACACACAATAACACGACAACAGGACACACAATAACACAACAAGAGAACACCGCAATACCACGACAAGAGAACACACAATAACACGACAACAGAACACACAATAACACGACAACAGAACACACAATAACACGACAACAGAACACACAACACGACAACCGAACACACAATAACACGACAACAGAACACACAATAAACACGACAACAGAACACACAATAACACGACAACAGGACACACAACAACACGACACACAATAATACGACAACAGAACACACAATAACACGACAACAGAACACACAATAACACGACAAGAGAACACACAACAACACGACAACAGGACACACAATAACACGACAACAGAACAAACAATAACACGACAAGAGAACACACAATAACACGACAAGAGAACACACAATAACACGACAACAGAACAAACAATAACACGACAAGATAACACACAATAACACGACAAACAGAACACACAATAACACGACAACAGAACACACAATAACACGAAGAGAGAACACACAATAACACGACAAGAGAACACACAATAACACGACAAGATAACACACAATAACACGACAACAGAAGACACAATAACACGAAGAGAGAACACACAATAACACGAGAAGAGAACACACACACCAACACAACAACTGAACACACAATAACACGACAACAGAACACACAATAACACGAGAAGAGAACACACACTAACACAACAACTGAACACACAATAACACGACAACAGGACACACAATAACATGACAACATAACACACAGTAACACGACAACAGGACACACAGTAACACGACAACAGGACACACAATAACTCGACAACAGGACACACAACACCTCAGATGTCAACCAAATTCAACTCCAATACCAGATGGAATGTTTCCAAACTCTGTTCACCTGGGCCATCAGCCCGGCATAGGCCCCCATGGCATAGCGCCAGCCGTAGCTGTCGATCAGCCAGTGCAGCAGGTAGGGGCCCACCAGGAAGCCCACTCCCAGACTGGCCAGCGTCAGACCGTTGGCCATCGTCCGGTACTTGCGGAAGTACGTACTGACCATGGTGACGCAGGGGGTGTAGCATAGACCGCCCCCTACACCTGTAAGAGGACAGCGAGATGAGAGAGAGAGAGATGTACACACACACACACACACACACACACACACATATATATATATATATATATATATATATATATATATATAACAAACTAATAAATTCCAAGGATAAGTACCGAGCACCGTTCCACCAACTTACAGAGCAGCTTGGTGTTGCAATGACTGCAAGAAATATTGAATTATAAACAAAGCTTGCTCTTATGTCTTAGATTGAAGAAATAGGGGGAGATACGGATTCATATCTGCAGTGGTAGATGATTCTGCCTAACTAACAGTATGTGCTTGAGTGGTGAATGGGGAAAAAATAAAATAAATGCTTCTCAAAATGAGCCTTCAGCAAGCTTATATTCTCCAAGGGGGAGACATCCTCCAGTAGGGAGGGAAACTCACTAACATATAACTCCTGGTCATATACCGATATTTCGAAACTTGGTTGTTTCTCCTCAGTGACCGCGGAAAGTGGTAATTTGACTCCTCTGCCTTTTCAGTTTTAAGAAGAATGCAATCCCAGAAAAGGCTGGTGTGCAATACCGTAGTATGTTTGTTGAGTTTTCAAAAAACCAACCAAAGGTGCCATCTAAGAAGCAAAAGAAAATCATGAAAGAGCAAAACAAGCTACATTTTCTTGTGAAAAGTAGAAAATATAAAAAGATATCCTCTAAGACACAAGTGCTGAGGCCAGTTCTTGGAATGAATCCGCAAGGGACTAAATACAACAAACTAATAAATTCCAAGGATAAGTACCGAGCACCGTTCCAGCAACTTACAGAGCAGCTTGGTGTTGCAATGACTGCAAGAAATATTGAGTCAAATTACCACTTTCCGCGGTCACTGAGGAGAAACAACAAGTTTCGAAATATCGGTATATGACCAGGAGTTATATGTTAGTGAGTTTCCCTCCCTATTGGAGGATGTCTCTGCCTTGGAGAATATAAGCTTGCTGAAGGCTCATTTTGAGAAGCATTTATTTTATTTTTCCCCATTCACCCACTCAAGCACATACTGTTAGTTAGGCAGAATCATCTACCACTGCAGATATGAATCCGTATCTCCCCCTATTTCTTCAATCTAAGACATAAGAGCAAGCTTTGTTTATAATTAAATATTTCTTGCAGTCATTGCAACACCAAGCTGCTCTGTAAGTTCCTGGAACGGTGCTCGGTACTTATCCTTGGAATTTATTAGTTTGTTGTATTTTAGTCCCTTGCGGATTCATTCCAAGAACTGGCCCTCAGCACTTGTGTCTTAGGGATATCGTTTTATATTTTCTACTTTTCACAAGAAAATGTAGCTTGGTTTGCTTTTTCATGATTTTCTTTTGCTTCTTAGATGGCACCTTTGGTTGTTTTTTTTTTTTTTTTTTTTTTTTTTTTACTTAAAACAAATTAATTATAAACTCATGTATGTACAGATATAAAGGTAGTTACAATAAAGAGTTCAAATCAAAATATCCTATGACATTTGACATGGTGTTCTTTGTGTTTGAAGGAATGAATGGGAGATGAATGTTGAAATAACTGACCCCATGTATGTTGGAATTGTATAATTGTGCTATTAAAGTATTAGCAAAGAGGTTTTTTTGTTTTTAAACAAACATGCACGCACACACACAAAAAGACATACGTATCATAATAATTGTACCAAAGAACCCAAAAGACGTCAGACACAATAAAAGAACAAACACGCATATCCCCCCCCCCCCCCCAAAAAAAAAAAAAAAACAACAACAACAAACAAACAAAAAAAACCATCATTACATGAATTGTAAGCAGGATATATAAACTTGCACACACAGATATACATCATTACATGAATTGTAAGCAGGATATATAAACTTGCACACACACATATACATCATTACATGAATTGTAAGCAGGATATATAAACTTGCACACACACATATACATCATTACATGAATTGTAAGCAGGATATATAAACTTGCACACACACATATACAATAACCTCAAAAACTAGGAAAATACCAAGGGGTGGCATGGGTGAGAGGCTGAGAGAGAGGGAGAAAAAAAATTTAAGATGGGTAATTACAACAAAAGAAGGGATGGCTAGTTATGTTAAAGATACCAGCGTTTACCATTCTCAACTATGTAGCATTATCTAGGTTGGGATACTCAAGTTGGGACCATGTGTACATAAGATTTGTCAAAAAAAAAAAAAAAAAAAAAAAAAAAAGTCACAATCATGCTAGGAAATGATAGAGGAATAGGGAACCAGGTTTTGTCAAATTGATCTGAATCATAGTTCAGAAAGGCTAAGTATTTTTCCAATTTAAATCTATAGCTTAAGATTGTTAGGAAAACATGAAGGTCTGGGTGGTTATTTTGTAGTTTACATTTGTAAACATAAAACTTAGCAAACAACAGAATAAAGTTAAGAACTTTGTCAGTTTCCACATTTTGTTTCATTCCAAACAGAACTAACTCTTTCTCAAAAAACAGATTAGCGCAGTGCTGACATTTCTCCATTAGCAGGTTTTGAAGATTTCTCCAAAACCGCTGCACAATATTACAGTCGAAAAGCATGTGTGTAATCGTCTGTTGTTCCTGATCACAAAAGTTACATAATGGTGAATCCACAATTTTGCACTGAAACAGGTATTTCTGGGTTGGCAGCAATCTATGTAGAAGTCGACATTGGAACCATCTAAGCTGGACGTCAGTAGAAACTTTATAACTATGAAGGAATATTTGTTTCCAATTCAGATTTACAAATAGATTATTCCATTTATTAATAGCAGCGGGAGAGGCATTATTTTCATTTAAAGTTTTTTGTACATATTTGTTGCCTCTTTTAATGCAAAACCAGACTTTTTGGTCTAAGAGTTTATATTGGTTAGTTGTGATTAATATTAAGCTTTTGGCAATAGTTGCGAATAGCATTTATTATGCCTTCATACAAGAGAAAGTTTGTTCTTATACCTTGATATTTAATTAAAAATTCATGGAAGGTCATCCAATCCCCATTTTCATTTATCAAGTGTTTAATGAAAAAAATGCCATAATTACACCATTCCTGTACAAAAAATAACTTTTTTATCTCTTAAAATTTTAATATTGTAATGAATACACTCTGACATGAAATCATGTACTGTAGTCGGACAGCACTTTGAACACAGTTTCTTGTAGTGTTTCATCACATCATTCCAGAATGGGTTATTGACATCTTGCATAATAACATTAGAAAATTCAGCACCAAAGTTTTTTATATTGTCCAGCTTAGGGAACAAAATTAATGGTAAATTCCCGCCAACCCGACTCATACATTAATCTTCTCAGCCAACTTACCTTCATAGAAGAAATAAATATTTTTACATTTAACATTTTTAATCCACCTTCACAGTACTGCTTTCGAACCACAGATTTTTTAATCTTACTTTTTTTACCGTTCCATAGAAACTATACAATTCTTTTTCCAAAGCAACAATAAAATCCTCTGGGGGGTCTGGTAGATTAATCAATAAATGAACAATTTTAGAAAATGCCAAAGTTTTAATAATAGTTATTTTTCCGAAAGGAGTTATATTTCTTTTTTTCCAAAAAGCTAGGACTCTTTTTATTTCAAAAGTTTATCTTCAAAGTTAATCTGTACAATAATATTTGTGTTAGTGGAGAATTTGATACCAAGAATTTTGAAAGTACCTGGATCCCAAACAAAATTTTTGTCCCTCATAAATCTAATTCCACAATTCTTTCTATCCCCAACCATATTACTTGTGACTTGTCAAAATTGATTTTTAAACCCTGAAATTTGTAAAAATTTAGTAAGGACAGATACCGCCTCGGTAAAAGATCTCTCTGAACCATCTAGACATAAACTAGTATCGTCAGCAAATTGTGACAGTAATGTTTCCTTGTTAACAACTTTAATTCCTTTAATATGCTCATTAGAACGAATCATTAATGACAGAACCTCAGCACAAATTAGGTATAGGTAAGGAGATAATGGGTCCCCTGTCTCACCCCTCTCTCAATCGGAAACCATGGGGAGTACTGGCCATTGACATAAATACTGGTAGAAATTTGTGAATAAAATGTTCTTATCTAATTAATTAAGTGAGGTCCAAACTTGAAAAATTTCAGGCAGTTATGTAAGAATGACCATGAGACGCTATCAAACGCCTTCTCAAAGTCAACTAAAAAAAAGCATACCTGGAACATTTTCCTTATCAGTGTACAATAACATGTCATACATCAACCTTATATTTTCTCCAATAAATCTGCCCTTCAAAAAACCTCTTTGACTTCATGTATGATGTTTGGAAGATCATTTTTCAATCGATTAGCAACACAAGCAGAAGCTATCTTATATGTAGTATTCAACAAAGAGATGGGGCGCCAGTTTTTCACAAATCTTTTCGGCTTCCCTTCCTTGGGGATACATATTATGGTTCCCTGTCGCTGGGTAGTTGATAACTGGCCTTAGCAAAACCTTCATTAATAGAACGTACAAGGAAAGTTCCAATATCTACAAAGAAAACTTAAAAAATTCAACAGTAAACCCATCAGGCCCAGGACTCTTCAAATTTTTCATCCGTTTCAAAACAGTAGCAGCCTCTTCCAGTGTTATCAAACCCTCTAGTGAGGAGCTCTCCTCCTCAGATAATGCTGGAGCATCCGGAAGCTCTTGAGAAATATTCATATCAGTTACATCTCTAAAGCTGTATAATTGTTCATAAAAAATTTTTATCTCAAGGAGGATACTTTTTTGTTCAGAAATGACTGAACCATCCTCTTTTTCTAAAAAAGGGATAGATTTATCAATAAAACTTCGATTTTCAAGAGTGCAAAAATATTTATTCACCTTTTCCCCTTGACTTAGCCAGTGAACTCTCGAGCGCATTGCCATGCCTTCAAGTCTGTGATTCCTGATTTCTTGCAATTCTGTTTTTAGGTTTTCTAAATGAGGAATAGTTTCCTCTTGTAAATTCTGTTCAATGTTTTTTATTTTTGTTTCTAGGTCATGTTCTCTTTGAGTATCCATTTTTTTTCTTATAAGTACTATAAGAGATTGTTTTGCCTCTTATTTCCATCATTAATGTCTCAAAAAGAGACGATCATCATTTGAAAAAAGAGGTTTTCATTACTAATTTTATGTATATTATCTAAGTTGTATACAGGTAATGCATACTGTTTCTTGGTATCGCTGATCAGCTCTCTAATTTTTGAAACATATTGCTTATCTCTTAATAAACTATTGTTGAATTTCCAAAAAGGTCTGTCGCGTTTGAAATTATCTTTTTTTAAAAGCAATGTGACAAGAGAATGGTCGGATCGATATCCAGGGTCGATGCAAACATCATTAACTTCCATGATTAATCCTTCAGTGATCATAAAGTAGTCAAGTCTTGCTTGTTTATAAGAGTGAAATTTCCGCCATGTATAGTTTCTTTTCTCGGGGTATAATTCTCTGTAAACATCGAACAGATTGTATTTTGTCATTATATCATTGATTTTTGCTCGGGTTCTTGGCCGATTGGTGACACTTGTATAATTTCTAACATCCATTTTTAAATTAAGGGCACAATTCCAGTCTCCAGTTATAATTACATGTTGGTTGCCAAAGCTCTCAATGAGTTCACAAACACTATCAAAAAATTCGGGGCTATCACCACTGCTAGGCCCGTATAAGTTCACCAAAGTAAACCTTTTTTTTAAGAATTGAATATTCATAACAATGTAACACCCATGCTGGTCTCTTATAACATCATGTATCTTGTACTCAAAGTTATTATTAAACAGAACAGCAACACCATTTTTATTAGTTTCCATACCACACAGCCATACATTATATCCCCAGCTGGCTCGAATAAAATTCTCAGAGTCTTCCTTTAAGTGTGTCTCTTGAAGACAATAAATATGAGCTGCTTTTTTTCTAAGAAAATCAAATACATCTTTTCTTTTTTTATTATTATTTAGACCATTACAATTCAAAGAACAAATTTTAAATGAACTATCCTGTGCCATGTTGAGTTCTGGCAAGAAAGGTTAAAGTAGTTAACAGATAATAGCAATAAAAAAAAAAAAAAATTTTATATATACATATATATACACACATATATACATATATACATACATATATACACATATATACATATATATACATACACACATACACACACATATATATAAAAAGGTCTACAAAAGAAAAAAGTAAGAAATACTCAAAGTGTTGCTAACACTAGAGACACACTTTTTGAAATACAGTGATGTTGCACATCCCCAAAGTTTAACAGAAGCTACCTCAGCCTCAACCTTCCAATGTAATAGTAGGCAAGATTTCACACCCATCATTAATTCAACATCTTATAAATGCACAAATAAAGTGTACATGACCCAGTTACAATCTCACTCTCACACACAAGCCTATCACCTTGATATGAAGAAAATGAAAAAGTAATGTATAACATAAAGACCAGCTTACAAAGCAATGACATAAAACTACACATACATACACACACCAACCTGTTATATAAGGACCCACCGCCCTGCTCCAAACGAGCATTGATGCCAACTATTACAACTACTACTACAAAATCTAGCGCAATGATATGGAAGAAGAAAAAAAAAAAAAGAAAAAGAAAAGAAAACACCTTCAAACAACTCGTGTCATGGTCATCTTGTATGACTGTCTTATACGTGATCAAAAATTTACTATCCCTCCATACAATCACATTGTCTGTGGGCAAAGACCAAATACAAATATGTGCCAGAATGATCATCCTCATGATCGTGGGCACCAAAGGAAAGAAGAAGAAGAAATTTTATGGAAAAAACAAGAATAGTACCACAAGGCTCGGTTTTCTTTCATTACTTTTGTACACTACTACCTTCGACGCAAGGACTGCTCCCCGACTTGCCAATCCAAAAGACCTTCACCCCAGATGTAAACAACGTCCAGTGGGGGGGAAACAAACCCAAACAAAACAATAACAACAACAACAACAAAAGAAATCGCCAAAGTCGTTATATGTATAAAAAAAAAAAAAAATTGCGCACAGATACAGAAATTACATCAAGTAGATTCCAAATTACAAACCTTTAAGAATTCACGAACTTTCACGATTTTGAACAGAAAATAATCGCAGCTGGTTAAAATAATTTGGTCTACTTACAGTTCGAGCAGTTCCCTGTGGGTGTACCACAGGGAACTGTTCTGGGGCCCTTGTTTTTCTTAATTTATATAAATGACATAAGTAGAAATCTCTCTCCTGGAACTACTATAAGGCTTTTTGCAGATGACAGTTTAGTATATAGAACAATTAGAAGCAAGAATGATACACGCATTCTACAAGAAGATCTAAACGCTTTACAAGAGTGGGAAAGAACTTGGAAAATGGAATTTCATCCTCAAAAGTGCCAAGTGTTGCGTATATGTAACAAACGCTCACTAATTAGATCAGATTATTCTATCCATAATACTATTCTTAAAGAAACTAATGCTGCAAAATATTTAGGCGCGATTATAGATAGTCGTCTCAAATGGAAAGAACATTACAATTTAGTATGTAAGAAAGCAAATAACATCTTAGCTTTCTTACACAGGAATATCAATGACTGCCCCCAAAAGGTTAAAGACGACTGCTACAAAACACTGGTTAGACCAGTACTGGAATATGGTTGCTCAGTTTGGGATCCTTACCATCTAAAGGACATTGATAACCTTGAAAAGATTCAGAAGAGAGCAGCACGGTTCGTAACAGGGAACCACATCAGAGAAAAGGGGAATACTAGGAAGAACATGAGGAAATTAGAATGGAAACCCTTAGAAGAGAGAAGAGCTTTTATTAAACTTAACACCTTTTTCAAAGGCAGAGCTAAAGTAATTGATATTCCAATGGAACAACTAGTATTGAATAAAAGTAGCACCAGGAGTGGCGGTCAGTGTTATACCATACCTGCATCAAATATTGACAGCCACTTACATTCTTTTTATCCCAGTTCTGTACGGCTGTGGAACTCACTGCCGGGTGCCATCAAGATTGCCACAAATGCAATCTCTTTTAAAAAACAAATTGATACGACAGTTTTGAGATCTGCATATTGATGTTTTTCTATTTTTTGCTTCCCCAGGTGTTTTACTGTTGGCTGGGCCTGATTTGGCCATTGCTTTTGACTTCTTGAATATCGAGTGCGACCCCTTGTTGCCAAATTTGCTCCAGGGGCCAACAGTCTGAGTCGCACTATTTTATGTTATTTTTTTACTTTTTAACATGCGCGCTGGTGACCTACTCGTTTTTGAGTGAACCAGTATTTTAGGAAAAGAAGAGAAGAAGAAGAAGAAGACGACACAATGTCAAAGCAAAGGTGGAAGTAACGGCGTGACACACAAAAGAGGAAAGAAACAAAACTAACGCAGTTGCCTAAAATCGGCAAGAGATTTTACTGTCGAGATTCGTCCGGACACCGTCTTCACCACCACTGCACCGTTCTTCGTCCACGCCTGCTGGCAAATGTCCCTCTCGTTCCGCACTGAACATAGCAGCTGATAGGCCCGTGGGGTCGATCTTCCACCATAGTGACCCCGGTTCCTTTCAATTTCTTGCGCGCGTAGAGCACAGAGTCCCTGACTCGACGGGAAACAAAACGAACAATAATCCGCGGCAAGAGTTTTTAGACGCATTGGAACCCTGTTTGGAACCGACCCTATGCACTGCCTCAAGGTCTTCTTCTTCACCTCAATGTTCAGTTTACGGTTTGAACAGAGAAAGCCCCTTCTCCCCCACACTTTTCCCCCCGTCTCGACGCCCCCACTCTCCGCTTCCTGATTCCCGTAGATACGAAGGTTGTTCCTCCGTAGTAGGCGGAAACGTCCTCGGTACGACGATCGGCCAGCTTGCAAGGTGCCGTCCCTCAGCAAGCTGGGTGGCTGTCTGTTTCCTCTCGCTTCGGGCATCGGTCAGCTCTCGACGAAGCTTCTCGTTCTCAGTCTGGACTGAAAAACAGGGCAGCCCTCAGCTCCTCCACCGAAAGGCCAGCCTGGCAAGTTCTGCTCCGTTGGCACAGAGCTTTGCCATCAGATCGGCATTCGTACATTGCTGGGGTTCTTTTTCCCGGTGAAAATCGCGAGTGGGGGAGAAAAACAATGTCCAACTCGTTTGATTGGTTTGGGAGCGAGTCGTTCCCTTGTCCTCCATTTTGTCCTCTCGCGGTCGAAAAACAAATTTAGAAAGAGTCTCTTTCACTGGCCCGGCAGTGGAGTACTAGTTTCCCACCTTCTGTTTTTTTGGGGGTGTCTTTGTCACTGTTAACACTCGGTTGTTGGGAGGAACTAGAGCCTGAACCTTCCCCAGTCTGCGTACGCTGTTTTCTCTTCTTATGGCGGGCCATAACATTGCACACTGACAACACCCGGACAGTCATTTCAGCAACGATTTCTTCCTCCGTGACCAAAAGTTCCAAAACTCGGAAGGAGGTGGGCAGTAGATACACTGTTAACTTCGTGGCATTCTTGGTGCCCGATCGGTTGTTTAATTAACTAAAATAAGTTAATCAAGAGCGAGCTGTCAAAAGACGTCCCGACTCACCGGGTTAACAGTGTTCACCCCTTTGGTTGGTTTTTTTAAACTAAAAAATCTACTACGGTATTGCACACCCGCCTTTTCTGGGATTGCATTCTTCTTAAAACTGAAAAGGCAGAGAAGTTATATTCCCCTTTCCCCGGTCACTGAGGAGAAAAACAAGTTTCGAAATTTCGGTATATGACCAGGGTTTTGTTAGTGAGTTTCCCTCCCTTTTGGAGGATGTCTCCCCTTGGAGAATATAAGCTTGTGAGGCTCATTTTGAGAAGCATTTATTTTATTTTTCCCCTTCACCCCCTCAAGCACATACTGTTAGTTAGGCAGAATCATCTACCACTGCGATATGAATCGTATCTCCCCCTATTTTTTTCATATCTATGACATAAGAGCAAGCTTTGTTTATAATTCAATATATATATAAATGCTGAACAATTAAGTAGTGGGGGAAAAAAGTGCAGGCTAACAATTCTTCAGTCATAATAGTAATGCCTTGGCAAAGATTTAAAATTTTAGAAAGTAAAAAAAAGTTGGAGTGAAGAAATTTGGGAATATATTATAAATATGAGAAACCCTTCACTAGCTGCCTGAGGGAACCATCGCAATACCTCTGAAAGGCACATCTATTTGTATTGCCTGCTCCTAGGCCTTTCGTCCGCTGGATTGGACTCATCAGGGAAACACGGTGGTTGTGTCTGTGCTCTTGGTGTCAAATAGAGACACCCACAGTCCATAATTCTGTGGTGTTCTCGCCATCAAGGGTTCAAAAAAGAATCCAATAGCACCCCCCAAAGCAGCCAGCGAAGGGTAGTAAAATGGAAAACCCAAAAGAAAGCGCGGAGAAGAAAAAAGTTGC
>CM031625.1:45680505-45685505 GCA_018398815.1 Conus ventricosus
AGAAAGAAAGAAAAGAAAAAGAAAAGAAAAGCAACCATGTCCATTGAAAGAGCAACTAGAAGAGAGAGAGAGAGAGTGCAATGCGTTAATGCAGGAAGAAAGAAAGGAGAACAGATCGATGTTGATAGTCACTGTTCTACCCTAACCGGGGGTTCGACCTCATACCTGGCAGCGTCACTTCGCCAAGCAGAACCACAGACCAACGCCAACAGTCTCACCTGACCAGGCGCCATCAGACCAACACCAGTGCCGGCAGTTGTGTCGTGTTGTGAAAGTGACAGTGAAAAGAAAAAGAAAAGAAAAGAAAAGACAGTGATTCGTGAATAGTTAAGATCACCTGGCCAGGTAAAGTAGAAATCTGTTTATACCCGGGTTAGTTAATGATGTTTTAGATAAATGATTTTGTGAAGTTCAGGAAAGAGAGAATGTTTTATTTCATTTGATTCCATATGCATTGATGTTTCGTTCTATGATCATGTGTAGTAAAGTTATAGACTTTACTAGTGGTTTGATGTGACGAATGCATGATATATGAATGAGATCGTAAGCAAGCTGTGAGTGTGTTTGGGCTGTGCGCTAGTCCTTCCTCCACTGACATTACACCGAGGTTGACACACTGGCAGCGCAGATTTTTGTATTGGACAGACTAGGCCTATTACTCATCAATTAAATACCGATACTGTTTTGAGCACAATGCCTTCTGCCCACCTTGTTGAGATAGAGAGAGAGAGAGAGAGAGAGAGAGAGAGAGAGAGAGAGAGAGAGAGAGAGAGAGAGAGAGAGAGAGGGAGGGAGGGAGAGAGAGAGAGAGAGAGAGAGAGAGAGAGAGAGAGAGAGAGAGAGAGAGAGAGAGAGAGTTCTTAGATTATCTCTTTCTGTCTCTCTGAATCTCTGTCTCCGCATCTTTCTGTCTCCGCATCTCTCTCTCTCTCTCTCTCACTCTCTCTCTCTCTCTCTCTCTCTCTCTCTCTCTCTCTAATTATCGCTGTCTCTCTGTCTTTGTCTCTCTCTAATTATCTCTCTCTCTAATTCTCTCTCTCTCCTCTCTCTCTCTCTCTCTCTCTCTCTCTCTCTCTCTCTCTCTCTCTCTCCTCTCTCTCTCTCTCTCTCGATTTCTGTATTTTGGTAATTTCAATTATCGTAATTTAATACAACTCGGAACTCGGAACATTTTTTTTTATATTGTACTTTGGTCTTAGGCCAGGGGCTCTTGGCCATAACGTGGAGGAGGGATGGAACTAGGAAAGAAAATGATTTACAAAAAATATATTTTGACGCACTAAACCATCCACATATACTCAGGGACTCAGGAATTTTAACGTAAGGTCACCAACCCGTATAGCTATGGAAACACGCGTGTACTGACACATTAACTAAAGAACTGTAAATGAACAACAAATTAATGAGTAACAATGACTCCTGTCACCAAATACAGAGAAAAACAAAGCAAAGCAAAGAAAGGATCAATACAATCTTGTGACAATTAAATGTATTCCGTCTCTTATCTCGGGTTTAAAGCATAAGATATGAACATTGCAACATATCTAGTCAGGATACAACTTAGACAATCTGGTCACGTACGATACGAGATCACGTACGGCACGAGGACACGTACGGCGCGAGGTCACGTACGGCACGGTAGGTAGGTGGTGGAACATAGACCTGGGGAAATATGGAGGTGGGGGAACATAGACCTGGGGGAATATGGAGGTGGGGGAACATAGACCTGGGGGAACATAGACATGGGGAACATATAGCGCCTCCCCTAGTCCCCTACTGACATTATCCAGTAGTGATTGCGCTACACCATCCCCATACAAACGGGCCGTTGTCACTATTTGTCTTTCTTTCTGCTGTAGAGCAAACGGGCATAGCGATATAGACACGTAGTTCTAGAGAACGCGAACATGAATAGCTTTTTCGATACATGGTCAATTGTAGTGATATAGACACGTAGTCTTAAAGGGTCGTATGGTTTACGACACGTAGATCTATTGGTCGTAGGGCTAATAACTGGTAGTGCTTTAGATACGTAGTGATTGCGCTACGCACCCAGCGGAGCACAGCAGTACTGAAAACTAGGGCACAAGGGAAACAGGAGATCTCCGCCAAGGCCGAACACTTTTTTTTTTTTTATTCCAGTCAAATCTCTTCCCGGTTCATCGTTGGTATATCTCTGGGGATAACTACAAAAAAATGTTGCACATACACCAAAACCGTTTGTACCTAACTGACTCCTTGTTGTCTCAGCTAGTACACGTTGGTAGTAATTGGTTGGGGCCGGATTTCTGGTTCAATTTGTTACGTTGCTATGACTGAGCAAATGCTACTCCCCCCCCTCCCTCCCCGTCCTGCCGTTCCCTTCCCATCCCCAGCTCGTCATCGCTTACGATTTTTTGATCCACAATTTCCATACAAAATCCGTGCATTACAACTGCCATATCTCATGAAAAGAAAGTCAAAAAGGAAGAATTCTGAATGTGTCCTTTGATCCAGATTCCGATGAATATTCAGATGGCAAGTCTTTGGGCCTCATTTCGTGTTTCCACAGGAATTTATCGAAATCAGTTCCCGAAGATGGAGTATGGCTGCCTTAATGGCGGGATAAAAAAGGGTCATACACACAAAACTCCACTGCCTGGCTATACAGGGAGTGTCAGCAGGAGTATCAGCCTGCGTACGCAGAAAGAAAGAAAAAAAAAGTTCAGCCGTGTTTACAGACAGACAACAGACGTAGGTCAAATGCAACTTCCTGGTTGACAAGAGTTAGGAAAAGATACACGGCTAAACTGAACTGGTCACACGCTACAGTTAGGATGTTGCACTAAACCACTACATAATCCATGTAAGCGTTTTGAGGCCTACCATAAATTTAAGCCAGCATTGAATGTGAAACTGATAATGGATCAAAAGAACAACTCCCAATCAAATTATTTCTCTTGTTTTGTGGGGAATCATAGATTGTCTTCAAATACATGATCTGCCTCTCAGCTGACACACATTTCAGGCCTTTGCACTCACCCGTGACCCTATCTTTGCGCCAGCCTCAAACGCCCCAAATAATCCCATTCCTTTTATTTTAATCTGTCCGCTTGGAACCACCTAGCTTGTAGCTTGATGGCCAAATGAAAGAAAATGAGGAGAATCAACTTTCAGACACAAGAAAAATTCTCAAAACGATCTAAATCTACACCAGTCTACAAAAACTCGATTCCTTAAGCAAGGCCTTGGCGCATTGATTTTTGGTGTGCAGCCAACTATTTTCATGATAGGCTCTGTCCAGACCAGGCAAGACCGGTTATATCACAGGTTGTAGTGCTTTCCTGGACTGGACCCCTACCATCACAGCCCCATCCAATTGCTTGTTATTTACTGTTTACTGTTCCCTGCCTCGTTTAGGATGTCCCTTCATTTCAATCAAATCGAGGTTACCTGTATTTGTTTCTGTTCGTCCATGTACTTGTCTGACTCTATTCAAAATAAAACACAGGCTGTGCCAGTCTGGAATACATGTTGGTTTGTATTCGTTCCTTTCTCCAGCTGTTGTAGCTGTTTGTAGATGTGTCCAGCATGGGGTATACATGCAAGTTTGTTTGTTTGTTTGTTTTTTTCGGGGGTGGGGGGGGGGGGGGGGGGTGGGGGGGGGGGTTCTCCTTGTTTATTCTGCGTGCTCTGTGCTGTCATATCCGCTAGGCGATTCGGTGTTGTAAGCAACATTCGTTTGGAGTTGTGGGCGTGTGTTTCTTTCACCATGGGAGCAGGAGTTGCCCCACTTGTTTGCTGAGAGGCTGTGACTTCGTCATCAGCTGACGTAACACATCTTTGGATGACTTCCTGTTGTAACTGTGGTGATCTCCATCTTGAAAGTTACGTTTTCACTCACATTTTTGTTTTGTTTTGTTTTGTTTTGTTACTCTGTCTATCAAGGAGCCTGATTACTCAAGAACTATCGAAAGCAGTTTGACGTAACTTGCCGTTCAGAAGAAACATGGCCATACTCGTGATTTGAAACGTCCAGTATGTCAGGATTCAGTCGAAAGTAAAGTTCATTTTTGTAGGGACTTTCTTACTAACGATCAAAAGACACCAGTGGATCAGTTTATGCCATACAAGTATTTCAATGATCACTACCTATTCTGTTAAGTCTTTGGCTGTTCATATGTACAAAAGCGTCTAAGAGACGGACTGCACATGTAACGTAATGTGAATTTGTGTCTATGATTTGTGTCTCGTTTATGTATACCCTCCCTCCTCAGTCCTCGTTTATGTATACCCTCCTTACCTCCCCCCCCCCCCCCTTTCTAAGAGGCTTTGGCTTTTAAGGCTCAACATCTCTCTCTCTCTCTCTCTCTCTCTCTCTCTCTCTTGATTGTCAGATTGTTCTAAACATGCTCTCTTATCGCACCCACTCTAGCCTCTTCCTCCCCCACCCTCTCTCTCTCTCCCTCCCTCCCTCCCCCCCCCCCTCTCTCCTCTCTCTCTCTCCCCCCTCTCTCTCTCTCTGCAGGCTTACCCCGCACTCCCTTCGCTCCTGCGTCTCTCTCTCTCTCTCTCTCTCTCTCTCTCTCTCTCTCTTTTTTTTTTTTTTTCCCTTCCCTTTTTAAATTTTAATCCCCTATTGTATTGTAGTTCTAGTCACTTTTGCATGCTTCCTTTGTTGCCTTTTATTTATATTGTTGACCCTACACAGGGCGAGGACTGGATGTAAAAAAGCACATCAGTGCTAATCTATTATCCTCGTAAATAAAGAATTTTGTCTTGTCTTGTCTTGTCTCTCTCTTTCTCTCTCTCTCTCTCTCTCTCTCTCTCTCTCTCTCTCTCTCTTCTCTCTCTCTCTCTCTCTCTCTCTCTCTCTCTTCTCTCTCTGTTCCAAATTTTGTGTGTACTTTGTCAGATTCACGTATTGTCCGTTTCGTATATGCTAATTGTTGTCCACTATGACATCATTCTATATGCCTCCCCCCCCCCCCACACACACCCCACTCCTCTTCCTCCCCCTG
>CM031625.1:45688005-45690505 GCA_018398815.1 Conus ventricosus
ACGACCAACGATAAAGGAGCTAGCATTCTATTCATTATGTGTGTGTGTATGTGTGTGTGTGAGTGTGAGTGTGTGTGTATGTGTTCCATTTGTAATATCAGCCTTATTCATTGGTTACCCCCCCACCTTGCTATGGGAACCAAGATGGGACCATCCTATGCCTGCCTCTTCATGGGACACCTAGAACACCGCCTACTAACCTCTTAGACAGGCCCTACACCAGAGCTCTACAAAAGATACATAGATGATGGATTGGGAGCCACATCCATGCCAGAACATGACCTCCAGAATTTCCTCAACTTTGCACAGACCTTCCATCCATCCATCTAGCTGACCTACACCATTTCACAGTCAGTTAATTTCCTGGACATCACGATCTCCCTCAAAGATGGACTGCTTCAAACCTCAGTCTTCTACAAACCTACTGATGCACACTCATACCTGGACTACACATCTTCCCACCACCAGTCCACTAAAAATAGCATTCCATATTCTGAATTCCTTCGCCTACGCAGACCCTGCTCTAGCGAAGAAGATTTCACTATACAAGCAGCCAAAATGTCTGATTTTTTCACCAACCGTGGATACCCTAGTGCCGTCATCAATGATGCTTTCAGCCGCACTGCAGCTAAATCCAGAACATCTTCTCTGGAAACTAAACCTCCCAAAGAGACAGACAGACCCACTGCCTGCCTTCTCTTCCATTCTCACAATCTGCCCATCTGCAGGATCCTGAAGTCTAACTGGCACATGGTAGAAAATCATAAACCTGCCTTTGAGACGAAACCAATGATCACTTTCAAACGTGACAAAAACCTCAACGACCTACTGGTGCGCTCTAAGCTGAACAAAATCTTCACACCTAAGCCACCAGGTACTTTCCCCTGCTCAAAACCCAACTGCAAAATCTGCTCTCTCACCAAACCAGACACCATCCTACATGGCCCCACAGGCTCTTTCACTATTAAACGCACTTTCTCCTGCCAGAGCCACAACATTGTGTATGCCATCCACTGTCAGCTGTGCGGTAAGATCTATGTAGGTGAGACATCTCGCACACTTGAGACGCGCATCTCTGAACACCTGGCCGACATCCGCCACCATCGGCCCAAACCAGTCGCTCTACACTTCAACCATGCCCAACACAACATCAACCATGTCAAAGTCTTGGCACTTTGGCAATCTAAGAGTGACAACTTGGAACGCCTTATGCAGGAATCTCATCTCATTGCCAAACTGGGCACCGTCCTCCCTCATGGCATCAACGTCCAAAAGTAGTATGTGTATCTGTCATTTATTTTTCACATCTTCCCCGACCTTTCTCTTTTTGTACTCCCAGTTCTTATAGAACAGGGAGTACTTTAGAATGGGAACGAAGAAATGCTGTGTGTGTGTGTGTGTGTGTGTGTGGTGTGTGTGTGTGTGTGTGTGTGTGTGTGTGTGTGTGTCTGTCTGTCTGTCTGTCTGTCTGTGTGTCCGTGGTCAAAATGTGTTCCACTCGCTCCAGACAAAACTACTGGGCCGATCTTCCTGAAAATTTGTAGGTATGTTCATTATGGGCCACGGATGATGCCCGATGTTTTAGTTTACCGCTATAGCCGTTACTAACGGCTGTAACGGCCTGTAATGGTTTTTCTTCTTTACGGAATATCTCAGAAAGTATTTGGCCGATCTTTGTAAAAATGAGCAGTTACGTTCATTATGGGTCACGGATGATGCCCGATGTTTTAGTTTACCTCGTTATAGCCGTTACTAACGGCTGTAACGGCCTGTAACGGTTTTTCTTCTTTATGGAATATCTCAGAAAGTACTTGGCCGATCTTTCTGAAAATTTGTAGGTATGTTCATTATGGGTCACGAATATTACCTGATGTTTTAGTTTACCGTTATAACCGTTACTAACGCCTGTAAAGGCCTGTAACGGTTTTTCTTCTTTTATGGAATATCTCAGAAAGTACTTGGCCGACCTTTATGAAAATTAGCAGGTATGTTCATTATGGGTCACGAATGATGCCTGATGTTTTAGTTTGCCCCGTTATAGCCGTTGCTAACGGTTGTAACGGCCTGTAACGGTCTTTCTTCTTTATGGAATATCTCAGAAAGTACTTGGCCAATTTATAAGCGGTTTGGATGATCTTGTGACAAATCGGAGCCTCTGTCCATATGTAAGTGATGCAATGCTGAAAATGGATTAAACAACCGTTAAAAAACCGTTATTCTGCCGTTATTTCTATATATAGGTGGATTTTAATGACATTTGGTATATAGAAAGGTTTTCACATACAAATGGCACTTCTATATAGTGTTTCAAAATTTGATCGTTAAAAACCGTTATTCTTGACATATTGTCCAATCTGGATGAAATTTGATATGTACACAGGCTTTAGCTCAGTGAGGACTAAAATACCGGTTTCAAAAGTGTATATCGGTTATATAACCGTTAAACCGTTATTTTGCTGTTATTTTTTATATATTGGTGGGTTTTAATGAACTTTTGTAT
>CM031625.1:45708005-45710505 GCA_018398815.1 Conus ventricosus
TGGACGCTTAGACATGGTTGTGATGGAGAAGAATGAGAAGCCGCGTGAATTATGTACAGCCTGAACCGAAAGCGACCCACAACCAACAACCCACAAAGCGCTCAGACCTAGCAACCGAACGAGTCCATTTTCATCGTCATCGTCGTCGTCGTTGTTGTTTTTGTTGCCGATTTTTCGTTTTAAACACGGTGATCCGTGTGTGTGTGTGTGTGTGTGTGTGTGTGTGTGTGTGTGTGTGTGTGTGTGTGTGTGTGTTGTGTGTGTGTGTGTGTGTGTGTGTGTGTGTGGTGTGTGTGTGTGTGTTGTGTGTGTGTGTGTGTGTGTGTGTGTGTGTGTGTGTGTGTGTGTGTGTGTGTGTGTGTGTGTTGTGTGTGTGTGCGTGCGTGCGTGTGTGTGTGTGCGTGCGTGTGTGTGTGCGTCTGTGTGTGTGTTGATGGACCGATAAGAGATTTGTTACGAGCAGTTAGCTATATATAGTGATTCATACTAAAATTCTTTACAATTAACATTAGCCCAAAGCAAGTATTAAAACATAAAGGAGTACAGGATATCTGGTATAACCAAAATGTTAAGCGCTCATATCTGTAGGAACACTTGTTACAAAAAAGAGCCCATTGGACTAATCATCATGGAATTAACAAAAGAAACAAGACCTGGTAAGTTCTGGAAAATACACGTGCCATCAAGTCGCAGGCAGTCAGGATTTTCCTTTTGAAATATGCGCAGTAGAAAAGAAGATGCTGGGTTGTGAAACTTTCAATTGCTCCGCAGATGCAATTTAATTTTTTGCGAAATTTTGTACGGAAAGCGTTTAGCTTAAGCCTGTAAAACAGGGATTCAAGTTTTCGGTTATTTTTTTCAAGTACGTTTGCGTTGGCCAATTGATAGGTAATCTTTCCAATTTTAACCGCATTGCTAGAAGAAAAAGTAGCTGACTGGGATTTGTCACAGCAGAGCAATTTGGTGTGAGGTAGATGTATTTTAGTAAGAACCAAGTTTTTGTAGGCTTCATAAACCTTTTCAATACACGTCTTTTTTAAGAGACCATATCCTTCGTATAAACACAGAGGAATGTTGATTTCTATGGATTCATCGGACTTTCGTGCTCCTTTTCTGGCAGCCCGGTCAGCCCATTCATTACCAGAAATCCCACAGTGAGACGGGATCCAGCAAAAATCAACTGTTGTACCTCTTGATATAAGAATACTGACAAGATGTTTTATTTCTAAAATCACCTCACCTCGATTTTTCACAGCAATAGATTCAAGGCCTTGTAAGACAGATTTAGAATCCACACAGAAAAGTGTTTTGTAGATAGTAAGTGGAGTATCAACAAGAAAGTTAAGCGCCATTAGAATTGCCACCAGCTCAGCCGTGAAGATAGAATACCCCTTCCCGAGATGAAAAGATTTTTCAACTTTAAGGGTAGGAATAACAAAACCACTTCCAGCGTTTTCATTTAACAGTGATCCATCGGTGAAAACTTTAAGGCGATGTGAATATTTACTATCAATATGAGATTTGGCAAGAGAGGACAATATATTATTGTTAACATTCTTTTGTAGATCAGTATATTTATAATCAAAACATGCGGTGTGCAATTCCCAATTTGGAATCGGGATACAGGAAAACGATCAGCAATATTCTTGGGATCAATCTCAGCGTCTTTCAGTAAGTTTGAGGAATATGTCATTATGGTTATATTAGATTTAATAGATCTAGCTCGCTTCGGGAAATGGATATCTGATCGTAAAGCTAATTCATCTTTGCTCGAGTTCTGAACAGATGAGCTACGTAGGATGAATTTAGCACAGGCCAAGTTTCTATAGTCGTCAAGGGGCAGAACTCCGGCTTCGTAATACGTTCCTGGTGCACTGGCATGAAATGGGACACCTAGTGCGAGTCTAAAAGCCTTGCAGTCTATGCTTTGCAACTTTTTAAGTAAATAGTTTGGTGCGCTGAAGAACACTTCCTGTGCGTATGATAATTTTGATCTTACGAGAGATGTCGAAAGGTGTACTAAAGTTTGTGTATCTGCACCCCAATTTTGTTTACTGATTATTTTAAGAAGATTTAGAGATTTGCTGGCTTCGTTGATAATATGTTCAATATGGTTGTTCCAAGTTAATTTAGAGGTAATATTTACTCCTAAAATTTTTTATCTCGGTGACATAACTCAATGCATTGTTATCTACCTTAAAAGTAGGACTATTGCAAGTACTTCCACCAGCGTCAAATAACATCATGTGGGTTTTTTCTGCCGATAAACTAAGGCCGTTTTCAAACATAAATATTGCTATATTATCCAGGTCACGCTGATATGTTTTTTTTTAATAAAATTGAAAGATCTGACTGGAGTTTTCTTCTTTAAAGTTACGTTCATCCACATGCAAATATCGTCAGCATATTGCACCAAGGAACAGTTTTTAGATAAATGCTTTGGGAGATCGCATATCAGAATATTAAATAGTAGCGGAGCAATGACCGATCCCTGAGGAAT
>CM031625.1:45720505-45735505 GCA_018398815.1 Conus ventricosus
GGACTTTACCTGGTTTTATCCGTCTAGTGAGTATATAATCCAAAAAAACATTCTGATGTAGTAGGCACTCTAAGCTATACTCCATATTGTATAATGAACTTTCAGAGTCTTCATGAACTTCGTTTTTCACTGCCGTTTTTTTCTCCTCGTGTGGGAGTTCTGTGCGCTTAATTTTTTTTTAAAGCAAAAAACAATGTATCCCTACCTTCTCGAATTTTAGCGCTGGTAATTTTTTCTGTTCTATCACTGGCTTAAAATTGAAAGAAAACTCTGTCTTCGCTCTCATTCTTCTGTCCGTATGGTCTACTCTCCTACCTTTGGCCGAGTAAGTCTTTGCATTTTTTTTTCTTAACCCAGTTGATGACATGATAGCTTTTTTCTTCTTTATAGTTGGAACCTGGTAACTAAATAGTTATATTGTCAGTTGATGACATGATAGCTTTTTTCTTCTTTATAGTTGGAACCTGGTAACTAAATAGTTATATTGTCAGTTGATGACATGATAGCTTTTTTCTTCTTTATAGTTGGAACCTGGTAACTAAATAGTTATATTGTCAGTTGATGACATGATAGCTTTTTTCTTCTTTATAGTTGGAACCTGGTAACTAAATAGTTATATTGTCAGTTGATGACATGATAGCTTTTTTCCTTTATAGTTGGAACCTGGTAACTAAATAGTTATATTGTCAGTTGATGACATGATAGCTTTTTTCTTCTTTATAGTTGGAACCTGGTAACTAAATAGTTATATTGTCAGTTGATGACATGATAGCTTTTCTTCTTTATAGTTGGAATCTGGTAATTAAATAGTTATATGGTCAGTTGATGACATGATAGCTTTTTTTTCTTTATAGTTAGAATCTGGTAACTAAATAGTTATATTGTCAGTTGATGACATGGTAGCTAATTTTTCTTTATCTTTGGAATCTGGTAACTAAATAGTTATATTGTCAGTCGATTACATGATAGCTTTTTTTCTTTATCTTTGGAATCTGGTAACTAAATAGTTATATTGTCAGTTGATGACATGATAGTTTTTTTTTCTTTATAGTTAGAATCTGGTAACTAAATAGCTATATTGTCAGTCGATTACATGATAGCTTTTTTTTCTTTATCTTTGGAATCTGGTAACTAAATAGTTATATTGTCAGTTGATGACATGGTAGCTATTTTTTCTTTATCTTTGGAATCTGGTCACTAAATAGTTATATTGTCAGTTGATGACATGATAGCTTTTTTCTTCTTTATAGCTGGAATCTGGTAACTAAATAGTTATATTGTCAGTCGATTACATGATAGCTTTTTTCTTCTTTATAGTTGGAATCTGGTCACTAAATAGTTATATTGTCAGTTCATTATGCTATGAATCTGAAGGGTATGTTTCGTAATTAGTTACCGTGTTTTCATTATCGGTGTTTCATATCAGACCATGACTTTTTTCCTCACCTGTATTTGGAAACAGCCATGAACAGGGCGGTGTGAGGTCGTCTGGGCTATAATATAATTGACACTGAAAGTGACTGGTGTCTTTCATAATATAATTGACACTGACTGGTGTCTTTCATGATATAATTGAGACTGAAAGTGACTGGTGTCTTTCATGATATAATTGAGACTGAAAGTGACTGGTGTCTTTCATGATATTATTGAGACTGAAAGTGACTGGTGTCTTTCATGATATAATTGAGACTGAAAGTGACTGGTGTCTTTCATGATATAATTGAGACTGAAAGTGACTGGTGTCTTTCATGACATAATTGAGACTGAAAGTGACTGGTGTCTTTCATGATATAATTGGCACTGAAAGTAACTGGTGTCTTTCATAATATAATTGACAGTGAAAGTGACTGGTGTCTTTCATAATATAATTGACAGTGAAAGTGACTGGTGTCTTTCATAATATAATTGACAGTGAAAGTGACTGGTGTCTTTCATAATATAATTGACAGTGAAAGTGACTGGTGTCTTTCATAATATAATTGACAGTGAAAGTGACTGGTGTCTTTCATAATATAATTGACACTGAAAGTGACTGGTGTCTTTCATAATATAATTGACAGTGAAAGTGACTGGTGTCTTTCATAATATAATTGAGACTGAAAGTGACTAGTGTTTTTCATAATATAATTGACGGTGAAAGTGACTGGTGTCTTTCATAATATAATTGACAGTGAAAGTGACTGGTGTCTTTCATAATATAATTGACACTGAAAGTGACTGGTGTCTTTCATAATATAATTGACAGTGAAAGTGACTGGTGTCTTTCATAATATAATTGACAGTGAAAGTGACTGGTGTCTTTCATAATATAATTGAGACTGAAAGTGACTGGTGTCTTTCATAATATAATTGAGACTGAAAGTGACTGGTGTCTTTCATAATATAATTGACAGTGAAAGTGACTGGTGTCTTTCATAATATAATTGAGACTGAAAGTGACTGGTGTCTTTCATAATATAATTGAGACTGAAAGTGACTGGTGTCTTTCATAATATAATTGACAGTGAAAGTGACTGGTGTCTTTCATAATATAATTGACAGTGAAAGTGACTGGTGTCTTTCATAATATAATTGACAGTGAAAGTGACTGGCGTCTTTCATGATATAATTGGCACTGAAAGTGACTGGTGTCTTTTTTTAATCTGTGGAATATAGTCTTTTAACGAACCATCATCCCAGGACAGAAAGGCGAGAGGGTATCATGATAGGTGCTTGGACAGTGAGTTGTCTCCCAGCTACTCAGATTCCAGTCATGGGGAAACAGGACCAAGATGTTGTTGGGATCGATTCAGTCCTTCACGTTGTCCACACAGGACAGTGGGTCTGACCCTTGCACGTGCATCCTGCAAGACATCCTGTAGGATGGTCCTGGATATGGAGTCATGATGAGACAGAAGTCCACCCTTCTCTGTACCCTGCAGAGTGGTCTTGTGAAGGGAGTCATGGGGAGATACATATCCACCCTCCTCTGTACCCTGCAGAATGAACTTGGACAGGGAGTCATGGGGAGATACATGTCCACCCTCCACTGTACCCTGTAGAATGGTCTTGGACAGGGAGTCATGGGGAGATACATGTCCACCCTCCACTGTACCCTGTAGAATGGTCTTGGACAGGGAGTCATGGGGAGATACATGTCCACCCTCCACTGTACCCTGTAGAATGGTCTTGGACAGGGAGTCATGGAGAGATACATGTCCACCCTCCACTGTACCCTGTAGAATGGTCTTGGACAGGGAGTCATGGAGAGATACATGTCCACCCTCCACTGTACCCTGTAGAATGGTCTTGGACAGGGAGTCATGGTGAGATACATGTCCACCCTCCACTGTACCCTGCAGAATGGTCTTGGACAGGGAGTCATTGGGAGATACATGTCCACACTCCACTGTACCCTGCAGAATGGTCTTTGACACGGAGTCATGGGGAGATACATGTCCACCCTCCACTGTACCCTGCAGAATGGTCTTTGACAGGGAGTCATGGGAGTTACATGTCCACCCTCTTCTGTACCCTGTAGAATGGTCTTTGACAGGGAGTCATGGGGAGATACATGTCCACCCTCCACTGTACCCTGTAGAATGGTCTTGGACACGTCACGGAGTCACGGAGAGATACATGTCTACCCTTCTCTGTACCCTGTAGAATGGCCTTGGACAGTCATGGGGAGATACATGTCCACCCTCCTCTGTACCCTGTAGAATGATCTTGGACAGGGAGTCACGGAGAGATACATGTCAACCCTCCTCTGTACCCTGTAGAATGGTTTTGGACAGTCATGGTGAGATACATGTCCACCCTCCACTGTACGTACCTGTAGAATGGTCTTGGATACGGAGTCATGGTGAAATACATGTCCACCCTCCTCTGTACCCTGCAGAGTGGTCTTGGACAGGGAGTCATGGAGAGATACATGTCCACCCTCCACTGTTCCCTGTAGATTGGTCTTGGACAGGGAGTCATGGAGAGACAGATGTTCATTCGCCTTCGTATCTGTGGAATGGTTTTGGACGTGGAGTCATGGTGAGATACATGCCTACCTCCCGTTGTACGCTGTAAAATGGTCTAGGACAAGAAGTCATGGTGAGATAAATTTTCACCGTCTACAGTACCCTGTAGAATGGACACAGAACCACCATGAGATACTTGTCCACCCTCCATCGTATCCTGTGGTATGGTTACGGATAGGAACTCGTAGTAAGATACACGTCTACCTCCACTGAGCTCTGTAGAATGGTCTTCGACAGGGAATCAAGGGGAGATAAATATCTCTCCCTTACTGTACCCAGTGGAATGTATGGACAGGGAGTCTTAGCGAGATACATGTCCACCCTGCACCCTACCCTGTAGAATGGTCTCAGAGAGGGAGTCATGGACAGATACTTGGACATACCGAGCAAGCTTGCGGCGCTTGATGACTGAAAGTTTCCTGCCTGGCAGCATATGTGAAGAATGGTTTGCCTGGACTAATGATTGGAATGGGATAGACGGTCGTCATCAACAAACAATCATGGCGTCGGATAATCCAACTTGCATAAGCCTCGTTGCGCACAGCTGCAAATGCATTCAAATTATTATTTTTTTGATGAGCGCATTTGGCTCGTCGTTTGCGAACTGTTTTCCTCAGTCCTGCATTGACACTAGACCACTCACAGATTGAATCACTTCTGTACTAGGTGAAATAGTATGATAGTGTGCAACTGTGCTGGCATTATTTTGCATGCGTGTGCACACGCACACACGAACACACCCGCATGCACTAACACACGCAGACGGACACAAAGACAGACACACAGACAGACACACAGACACACAAACACACACACATACACACACACGCACGCACACACGCACACATACACACACGCACTCAAACCACACTCTCTCACACACACACACACACACACACACACACACACACACACACACACACACACACACACACACACACACACACACACACACATAGACACACATACATACGCGCACACGCACACACACACACACACACACACACACACACACACACACACACACACACACACACACACACACACACACACGCACACACACACGTGCGCGCGCGCACGTACGCACGCACACACACATACTCTCTCACTCTCTCTCACACACACAGACACACAGGCACAGACAGAGACACAGACAGACAGACAGACAGACAGACAGACAGACAGACAGACAGACAGACAGACACACACACACACACACACACACACACACACACACACACACACACACACACGCGCGCGCGCGCGCGCACGCACGCACGCACACACACATACTCTCTCACTCTCTCTCACACACACACACACACACACACACACACACACACACACACACACACACACACACACACACACACACACACACACACACACATACACACACACACAGAGACACACACACACAGACACACACACACAGACACACACAGACACACACAGACACACACACACACACACACACACACACACACACACACACACACACACACACACACACACACACACACACTCACACACACACACACACACACACACACACACACACACACACACACACACACACACACACACACACACACAGAGACCAATAATCTAACGTTATGAACGAGGGCTTTGAAGTACAGAGGTGACAACGTTTGTACATTTCTTAGGCATTTTAGTTGTTATGGTTTTTAACTCACGCAAACCAGCGCCACAACTGACCAAATCCCTCTACAGATAATGGCGATATGTAGCCAGAAAAGCTCAACACTTTCTTTCTGACCACCAAGGGTGGAGGAGGAAGTGAATATCAAACGAAGAGAACCTGAATCAGATCGCTGTTTTAGTTTTGTCCCGGTGTCGGCGGAAAATAACACTGCGGGAAAAAAACACTACAGGAGTGTTATTTTCCTAGGAAGATTACACTGCTTCACCAGGAAAAAATGACTACGCCCAGGAAATTAACACTACCCCAGGAAAAAAAAGACTGCTCTAGTTTTCTTTCAATTAATTCTTTCATGACCAACTTTTGACTTATATTTTTATACGAAGCTGTATCCCAGTCTACTCCCGTCTGATCGATGATCTCATCAAAATAAAGGCCGTAGCGAAGCTATGGGGTTGATGCCGAAGGCTGAAGAAACGTAAGCCCGAAGGGCTGAGAGAGTGCTCACACATCACTACGAGATTGCAGTGTTTCTTTCCTAGGAAAAATACACTCCCAGTGTTTTTTTCCTGGAAGTCTTTTTTGCCTCCTACACCGGTACTTCCTTTTATTTCCGTTTTTGCCATGCGCATCACTCTATGTGTCAGGACACAGGATTGGCTCAATTCTATAAACTTGCATTCCATTGGTGCGTGATAATAGTGCTGTTCACTTGTTGGGTGGAAAAGTGGCCTCGGGTATGGCAGTAGAGCTCTTTTCGGTGTAGTGTACCCAAAATCGCCCCCCTTTCCTGAAATCACGCCCTGGTGGGTGAGAAAGTGTGTGTGCCTCAAACCTCTTCCCCACCCCCTCTTCCTTTACCCCCCTCCCCCACCTTCCTGGAAAGTAAATCCAGAGCGATCTCTCTCTTTCTTGCCAAATCACCATCCTTCCTGACACTTTTCCGAAGTATCCTAGGTAACAAAACATCACACTCTCACACACAGAGGTATCCTGGTCACACTCTCACACACAGAGGCATCCCAGGCAACAAAACATATCACACACTCACACACAGAGGTATCCCAGGCAACAAAACATATCACACACTCACACACAGAGGTATCCCAGGCAACAAAACATATCACACACTCACACACAGAGGTATCCCAGGCAACAAAACATATCACACACTCCACACAGAGGTATCCCAGGCAACAAAACACATCACACACTCACACACAGAGGTATCCCAGGCAACAAAACACATCACACACTCACACACAGAGGTATCCCAGGCAACAAAAACACACCACACACTCACACACAGAGGTATCCCAGGCAACAAAACACATCACACACTCACACACAGAGGTATCATAGGCAACAAAACACATCACACACTCACACACAGAGGTATCCCAGGCAACAAAACATATCACACACTCACACACAGAGGTATCCCAGGCAACAAAATACATCACACACTCACACACAGAGGTATCCCAGGCAACAAAACACATCACACCCTCACACACAGAGGTATCCCAGGCAACAAAACACATCACACACTCACACACACAGGTATCCCAGGCAACAAAACACACCACACACTCACACACAGAGGTATCCCAGGCAACAAAACATATCACACACTCACACACAGAGGTGTCCTAGGCAACAAAACACATCACACACTCACACACAGAGGTATCCCAGGCAACAAAACATATCACACACTCACACACAGAGGTATCCCAGGCAACAAAATACATCACACACTCACACACAGAGGTATCCCAGGCAACAAAACACATCACACCCTCACACACAGAGGTATCCCAGGCAACAAAACACATCACACACTCACACACACAGGTATCCCAGGCAACAAAACACACCACACACTCACACACAGAGGTATCCCAGGCAACAAAACATATCACACACTCACACACAGAGGTGTCCTAGGCAACAAAACACATCACACACTCACACACAGAGGTATCCCAGGCAACAAAACATATCACACACTCACACACAGAGGTATCCCAGGCAACAAAACACATCACACACTCACACACAGAGGTATCCCAGGCAACAAAACACATCACACACTCACACACAGAGGTATCTCAGGCAACAAAACACATCACACCCTCACACACAGAGGTATCCCAGGCAACAAAACACATCACACCCTCACACACAGAGGTATCCCAGGCAACAAAACACACCACACACTCACACACAGAGGTGTCCCAGGCAACAAAACACATCACACACTCACACCAGAGGTATCCCAGGCAACAAAACACATCACACACTCACACACAGAGGAAAAGTCCAGTGCAAAGAAGGAGAGCTTTGAAACACAGATGACATAGCCAGTACACTTTTGTTTGTTGTTTGTTTGTTTGTTTGTTTTTTCATCTTTAACCAATGGAAACCAGGTTTACCACTGGTCTGCATTTTCTTTCGGACCTCAAATATGGAAGACAAAATAAGTTTTCAACGGAAAGAAGCCGCCTCGGTTTCTTATTTCCGTTTGATCTGTATGCAAGAATATGTATATTTCAGGCCATGTGATGCTCCAGATGATGTACATTGACTTTCCATTGGTTCGTGATCAAACTGTTGTTAGTTGAAAAAGTGCCTTGGTTACAGCAGCGATCTTCCCGGTGTATTGTACCGAAGTGGCCCTCCTACTCCCGAAATTACTGTCTGGCAGATGAGTAAAGGACACGTGGTAAACATCCCCCTCTGACCCTTCCACCCCCCATCCCCTTACCCCTCCGCCGAAAGCAAATCCAGACCGACCTCTCTCTTCCTTCACAACTCACCCCCGCTCGTCATTCAACATTTTTCCAAAGTGGCCCAAAGCAACAAAACAGCAACCAAAGCACATTGCATCTGAGTTTGAGGGGGTGGGTGTGCGGGTGATTGTGGATCTCTGGTAGATCTACTGCCTACCCTGTCTAACTTCACTGCCTGGTCAGGATGTCAGGTAGATCTACTGCCTGCCCTATCTAACTTCACTGCCTGGTCAGGATGTCAGGTAGATCTACTGCCTGCCCTGTCTAGCTTCACTGCCTGGTCAGGATGTCAGGTAGATCTACTGCCTGCCCTGTCTAACTTCACTGCCTGGTCAGGATGTCAGGTAGATCTACTGCCTGCCCTATCTAACTTCACTGCCTGGTCAGGATGTCAGGTAGATCTACTGCCTGCCCTGTCTAACTTCACTGCCTGGTCAGGATGTCAGGTAGATCTACTGCCTGCCCTGTCTAACTTCACTGCCAGGTCAGGATGTCAGGTAGATCTACTGCCTGCCCTGTCTAACTTCACTGCCTGGTCAGGATGTCAGGTTTGATCTACTGCCTGCCCTATCTAACTTCACTGCCTGGTCAGGATGTCAGGTAGATCTACTGCCTGCCCTATCTAACTTCACTGCCTGGTCAGGATGTCAGGTAGATCTACTGCCTGCCCTGTCTAACTTCACTGCCTGGTCAGGATGTCAGGTAGATCTACTGCCTGCCCTATCTAACTTCACTGCCTGGTCAGGATGTCAGGTAGATCTACTGCCTGCCCTGTCTAACTTCACTCCCTGGTCAGGATGTCAGGTAGATCTACTGCCTGCCCTATCTAACTTCACTGCCTGGTCAGGATGTCAGGTAGATCTACTGCCTGCCCTGTCTAACTTCACTGCCTGGTCAGGATGTCAGGTAGATCTACTGCCTGCCCTGTCTAACTTCACTGCCTGGTCAGGATGTCAGGTAGATCTACTGCCTGCCCTGTCTAACTTCACTGCCTGGTCACAATCTCTGGTAGAACTCCTCACTTCCCTGTCTAACATCACTGCCTGGTCAGCGATTTGGGGAACGGTCTAGAGACAATTACATGGAGTGAATCATCATAGGCACGTGCCAAAACTCACCCGCTGCATGCCATATGAAGATGGAGATCGTCACGTGCCTGTCCTCCCCACAATGATCCCCAAACCACTCCATGTTTATCGATTTTTTATTTTTTGGGCCGAGGACCAGAAACACCCCCCATGGAGTGAGGTATCACAGGCACATGCCCAAAACTCACTGTGCTCTATGTGGCAGGGAGATGGACACTGGCAATATGCCTGTGTTCATTCCACGGGGGGTGTTTCTGGACCTTACCCCAAATCACTCATCGGCGAGTGGTCGTGGAACAGGTGGGAATGACAAGCAGGTAGGGTGGCTCTTGCTCCCACGAGAAATGATTACAAGCCCACAACTCCAAAGGAATGCTGCCAACGACACCATAATTTTTATCACGTAGCAGAAATGACAACGCAGAGCACACAGAACACACAAGGAGCATTGTGGTATTTGGGGTAATGAGCTAGCTGACATATGCGCACAGAGAGGAGCCAGAAATGGAAAGTGCGTCACAGTATTGAATGTATCCGTTTCTTTACCTGAAGTCAATCAATTATTAAAGCAAACCGTCTGGGGCCGAATCAGAAAACACTACTAAAATACGTTGCTTGGTGTGGCTGATAAAAGCACTCATTTAATTAATTATGAACATGTAAACAGCATTCCTCAATTACAAGTGAAAATATGTATCAGTACAGAAATTTCATATCAATATTTTATAAATTAAAACTTGGTGCCTTAAAAACTAAATATACAAACGAAGCAAAATGTATTTGTGGAGAACGAAGAATAACCAGCAAGCATCTGCTGCTTGACTGTTTACCTCTTCAAGCTCATTTACCACCATTATCAGGCATGTCACTGTGTGATGTCTTTTCAGATTTAAAGCTTGCCTTCTATGTTGTTTTCTCTTTAATTTGTAGTCCAGTTAAGCATTTACTTAAAGATTATTTGCAGGTACGTTGTAGGATGCTTAGAGGGACATATATATGCACTTTAGATAATTACATTCTGCATACACTTACATAGTCACAGATATTTATGCATCTCTCTCTCTCTCTCTCTCTCTCTCTCTCTCTCTCTCTCTCTCTCTCTCTCTCTCTCTCTCCGTCTAATATCAGATATGTGAAAAGACGTAAAACTGAAGTACTACTACTACACGCAAGGAGCCCCCCCCCCCTCCCCTCCCCCAAGGGATGTTCCAAGCTTGCCCATGTACCCTGCAAGTGATACACCTACACAGCAACAACAACAACAACAACAACAACAACAACAACAACAACAGGAGAAATGAAGAGATAGAAATTAATGTTCATTCAAGAGTGGCACAGCCTTTTCGATCTTGAAAAGAGTCGAACAAACACACGGCGAACAGTAGCATCTCCACTCTCTCTCTCCCCTTCCCCCAGAACCTCCATCTCCAGAACCGGTACAGATACAGGTGTCCTCAGTTTGATTAGTGTAAAAGGAAATCGTAAGTCAAACATATTCTTTTTAGAGTGTTGGGACTTGCACGATGTGAGACATAAGCATTTTTACAGCAGATTCCATGAAAACCTTGTTCAGAGATATTACACCTGATGTAATCTTGCCATTTCTGAAAGAAATCAACATTTTTCATCTGATCTAAGATTTTTATAGAAAAAAAGATTTTGAACAACATTTCCAGTGTGTTTTTAGAAGGTGTATCTGAATGGATTGTGTCAATGAATTTTTTTTTTTCAACGCAGTGACAGTCCTAATAGGGCCTTTTGCGGTCGGCTGGGCTGTAAGCAACGCTACCTTGCCTTACTTAACAAGTGAGGCAGAGAACAGTGAGCAATAAATAACAAACAGATAGGGTAACTCTTGCTCCCATGATGAAAACATCACAAGCCTGTGTGGTCTGGTTCAGCATTCGGAATCACCCCCACCCCCCACCCCTCAAATTCAGGCGCAACGCACTTTCATCGATACATTTTTTTGTTGTTTAGGATGCTTTCAGAATTGTGAAGAAAGGCACTTGATGTTAGAACAAAGGGGGAGGTTACTCTGGGTTTAATCCACCAGGATGAGTACAGTTACGTCCCTTTTCTCATCACCGACTGGAGAATGGCACAGGGAGGGATGGGGGTGGTGACAAGTGCACGTGAAACCCGTCAACTCAGCACTGCGCCGGGCGTTTAACGTTACTGACTGCGGCGGCAGAAAGTGCAAAACGTTGTTCTCATTGACATGTTGGATTGATCAGCTGTGCTGTCGGCTGTGGGGAGTGTGGAAACCAGAGCACACACAAACGCACCTGCGTGCGCGCACGCACGCACGCACCTGCGTGCGCGCACGCACGCACGCACCTGCGTGCGCGCACGCACGCATGCACGCACGCGCGCGCGCGCGCGCGCACATACACACACACACACACACACACACACACACACACACATACACGTACGAGCGTGCCTGCACACACACGCATGCACGCATACATACGTACACACACACACACACACACACACACACACACACACACACACACACACACACACACACTCACTCACACACATACGCTCACACAGGTACACACATACACACTCACTTACGCACCCCCCCTCCACACACACACTCACTCACACAGACAGACAGACAGACACACACACACACACACACACACACACACACACACACCACACACACACACACACACGTGCGTGTGTTGGTGGTGTGCGGGTGTTTCTCAGCGTGCCTGGAAAGTATATGTTCCCAGTCCTCATTTCCATTTCAGCACCACCAGTCCCACCACCCGCCGCAGCCACACTGACCACCCCCACCACTGACCACCCCCACCACTGACCACCTTCACCACCGACCACCCCCACCACCGACCACCCCACCACCGACCACCCCACCACCGACCTTCCCCACCACCGACCACCCCCACCACTGACCACACCCGCCACTGACCTCCCCACCACTGACCACCCCCACCACTGACCACCCCACCACTGACCACCCCCACCACTGACCACCCCCACCCCGACCACCCCCCACCACTGACCCCCCCCACTGACCACCCCCCCACTGACCACCCCACCACTGACCACCCCCACCACTGACCACCCCACCACTGACCACCCCCACCCCGACCACCCCCCACCACTGACCCCCCCACCACTGACCTCCCACCACTGACCACCCCACCACTGACCACCCCCACCACTGACCACCCCACCACTGACCACCCCCACCACTGACCACCCCCACCACTGGCCACCCCTACCACTGACCACCCCCACCACTGACCATCCCCACCACCGACCACCATGAGCCGCACCTCCAACACCCGGCGCCGCTCCACCAACCCTCCCACCAGCCAGCCCCCCTCCCACCCCTCCGGGGGTCCCCCCAGCCACAACAACGACAACGACAACGACAACCACCACCACCACCATCACCATCACCACCAAAGGCCATCCCCGCCGGAGCAAGCCTCTCGTGAAGACTCGAGATATTCAGATCGCGAAGCATCAGCGAGGAGCAGGGCCGAAACGGCAGGGGAGTTAACCGCTTCCAGCGCATCGAGAGGGGCGGGCAGCCACCTGGCAGAGGAGTCTCCGACGGGGGGCAACTCGGCGGCTGAGGAGTTGCAGCAAGGGCTCCTGCTGCTGTACCGCAAGTGAGTGATGATGTGAGATGGATGGTGGTTGTGTCACAGTTCCTGCTGTGGTGATGATGTGAGATGGATGGTGGTTGTGTCACAGTTCCTGCTGTGGTGATGATGTGGGATGGATGGTGGTTGTGTCACAGTTCCTGCTGTGGTGATGATGTGGGATGGATGGTGGATGTGTCATTCCTGCTGTGGTGATGATGTGAGATGGATAGTGGATGTGTCATTACTGCTGTTGTTGAGTCTTTGTATGGAAGAGGATGAAAGAAGAAGATGAAGATAAAAAAAAAAAATCATGTATCATTATTTTATTTATATTTCATATTTTTTATAATTGATGTTGATGACGACGATGACGACGACGACAACGACAACGACGACGATGATGATGATGATGATGATGATGATGATGATGATGATGATGATGATGATGACGACGACGACGACGATAATGACGACGACGACCATCAACGACGACAATGACAACAACGACGACGGCGATGACGACGAGGACGACGCACGACGTCAATGACCATGACGACGATGGTGATGGGGGCTGCAGACAGCAGGTTACAGACCTGGGCGTGAAGGTGGGCCGTGCGGTGTTCCGCTGCCATCGGGTGGTGCTATGTGCCATGTCCTCGCTCTTCACCCGCATTCTGACCGAGGACCCGGACCGGCGCTTCGTGGTGCTGCAGAACGCCGACGCCAAGGTGTTCGAGGAGGTCCTGGAGTACATCTACACCGGCCGCCTGGTCGTCGGCGACAACTTTGAGGACTTCCTCAACATGATCATGAAGCTGGAGATCGCGGTGAGTTTGGTGGGAGGAGAGGTGGGTTTGTGGGTGTGGGTGGGCGTGTGGGGGTGTGGGGGTGTGGGCGTGTGGGGGTGTGGGGGTGTGGGGGTGGATGTGGGGGTGGAGGGTGGGGGGTGGGGAGGTGAAAAGTGGAAGATTTGGATGTTTTCAGACTGCTGTTGTTTTATCAGGCGAAAAAAGAATTCTGATTTGGATATGCAGGTGAGAACGCAAGCGCAGGTGGGAGTGCACACTCACGCACGCACGCACGCACGCACGCACGCACATACACACACGCACGCACACACACACACACACACACACACACACACACACACACACACTGACACACAGTCATATACAGACACACACACACACACACACACACACACACACACACACACACACACACACACACACACACACACGTTTAGACGTAGGCATGGAAGCGGACATCCACACACGCTAATTTTGAGGGCAGTATAGAAACGTACGCGTAGAATAGCACTTTACAGGGCAGTCATCATAACTTAAAAACAACAACAACAACAACAACAAAAGAACGCGCAGACGTCACTAGCACAGTCACATGCAAACCACCAAATAAATAAATAAGCAGAGAGGTAGCAAGAAGGGTGGGTGGGTAGGTAGGGGGGGGGGGGGGGGGGGCTCATGAAATGGTACATCCCTGCAGGCTTTAGCCAACAAGATGGAGACGTTTTTGGTGCGCAACCTGACGCCTCTCAACTGCATCACCATCTGGAAGTACGCCGCGCGCATGCCCGACCTCAGTGACCTTGAAAAGGAGGCGGAGAAGGTGGTGATCCAGTACTTTTTCCACAAGGACCTCGTGCCCCAGCTGGAATGTCTGACGCTGCCCGAGCTGGTGCACTTCCTGGAGCACAAGGATTTGGAGGTAGGGAGGGTGTCCGCATGAATGCGTAGGTCTGTGGCTGCTCATCAAAAATTACTGCGCGCAGGCCTTGCTTTAAAGGAG
>CM031625.1:45740505-45749043 GCA_018398815.1 Conus ventricosus
ACCATTGTTATCCTGGCACTAACCATTGTTATCCTGGCACTGACCATTGTTACACCTGACACTAACCATTGTTATCCTGGCACTAACCATTGTCATCCTGGCACTGACCATTGTTACACCTGGTACTAACCATTGTTATCCTGACACTGACCATTGTTACACCTGACACTAACCATTGTTATCCTGGCACTAACCATTGTTATCCTGGCACTAACCATTGTTACAGCTGACACTAACCATTGTTATCCTGGCACTAACCATTGTTATCCTGGCACTGACCATTGTTACACCTGGCACTAACCATTGTTATCATGGCACTAACCATTGTTATCCTGGCACTGACCATTGTTATCCTGGCACTAACCATTGTTACAAGTGGCACTAACCACTGTTATTCTGGCACTGACCATTGTTATCCTGACACTGACCATTGTTACACCTGGCACTAACCATTGTTATCCTGGCACTGACCATTGTTACACCTGACACTAACCATTGTTATCCTGGCACTGACCATTGTTACACCCGGCACTAACCATTGTTATCCTGACTCTAACCATTGTTATCCTGGCACTGACAATTGTTACACCTGGTACTAACCATTGTTACACCTGACACTGACCATTGTTTTCCTGACACTAACCATTGTTATACCTGACACTAACCATTGTTATCCTGGCACTGACCATTGTTACACCTGGTACTAACCATTGTTACTCCTGACACTGACCATTGTTTTCCTGACACTAATCATTGTTATCCTGGCACTGACCATTGTTACACCCGGCACTAACCATTGTTACACCTGGTACTAACCATTGTTATCCTGGCACTAACCATTGTTATCTGGCACTAACCATTGTTACACCTGACACTAACCATTGTTACACCTGGCACTAACCATTGTTATCCTGACACTAACCATTGTTATCCTGGCACTAACCATTGTTACACCCGGCATTAACCATTGTTACACCTGGCACTAACCATTGTTACACCTGGCACTAACCATTGTTATCCTGACACTAACCATTGTTATCCTGGCACTAACCATTGTTACACCCGGCACTAAACATTGTTACACCTGGCACTAACCATTGTTACACCTGGCACTAACCATTGTTACACCTGGCACTAATCATTGTTATCCTGGCACTGACCATTGTTACACCTGGCACTGACCATTGTTACACCTGGCACTAACCATTGTTACACCTGGCACTAACCATTGTTACACCTGGCACTAACCATTGTTATCCTGACACTAACCATTGTTATCCTGGCACTAACCATTGTTATCATGGCACTTACCATTGTTATCCTGACACTAACCATTGTTATCCTGGCACTAACCATTGTTATCCTGGCAATAACCATTGTTATCCTGACACTAACCATTGTTACACCTGACACTAACCATTGTTACACCTGACACTAACCATTGTTATCCTGGCACTAACCATTGTTATCCTGGCACTAACCATTGTTACACCTGACACTAACCATTGTTATCCTGACACTAACCATTGTTACACCTGGCACTAACCATTGTTATCCTGACACTAACCATTGTTATCCTGACACTAACCATTGTTATCCTGGCGCTAACCATTGTTATCCTGGCACTAACCATTGTTATCCTGGCACTGACCATTGTTACACCTGACACTAACCATTGTTATCCTGGCACTAACCATTGTCATCCTGGCACTGACCATTGTTACACTGGTACTAACCATTGTTATCCTGACACTGACCATTGTTACACCTGACACTAACCATTGTTATCCTGGCACTAACCATTGTTATCCTGGCACTAACCATTGTTACAGCTGACACTAACCATTGTTATCCTGGCACTAACCATTGTTATCCTGGCACTGACCATTGTTACACCTGGCACTAACCATTGTTATCATGGCACTAACCATTGTTATCCTGGCACTGACCATTGTTATCCTGGCACTAACCATTGTTACAAGTGGCACTAACCACTGTTATTCTGGCACTGACCATTGTTATCCTGACACTGACCATTGTTACACCTGGCACTAACCATTGTTATCCTGGCACTGACCATTGTTACACCTGACACTAACCATTGTTATCCTGGCACTGACCATTGTTACACCCGGCACTAACCATTGTTATCCTGACTCTAACCATTGTTATCCTGGCACTGACAATTGTTACACCTGGTACTAACCATTGTTACACCTGACACTGACCATTGTTTTCCTGACACTAACCATTGTTATACCTGACACTAACCATTGTTATCCTGGCACTGACCATTGTTACACCTGGTACTAACCATTGTTACTCCTGACACTGACCATTGTTTTCCTGACACTAATCATTGTTATCCTGGCACTGACCATTGTTACACCCGGCACTAACCATTGTTACACCTGGTACTAACCATTGTTATCCTGGCACTAACCATTGTTATCCTGGCACTAACCATTGTTACACCTGACACTAACCATTGTTACACCTGGCACTAACCATTGTTATCCTGACACTAACCATTGTTATCCTGGCACTAACCATTGTTACACCCGCATTAACCATTGTTACACCTGGCACTAACCATTGTTACACCTGGCACTAACCATTGTTACACCTGGCACTAATCATTGTTATCCTGGCACTGACCATTGTTACACCTGGCACTGACCATTGTTACACCTGGCACTAACCATTGTTACACCTGGCACTAACCATTGTTATCCTGACACTAACCATTGTTATCCTGGCACTAACCATTGTTATCATGGCACTTACCATTGTTATCCTGACACTAACCATTGTTATCCTGGCACTAACTATTGTTATCCTGGCACTAACCATTGTTATCCTGACACTAACCATTGTTACACCTGACACTAACCATTGTTACCCTGGCACTAACCATTGTTATCCTGGCACTAACCATTGTTATCCTGGCACTAACCATTGTTACACCTGACACTAACCATTGTTATCCTGACACTAACCATTGTTACACCTGACACTAACCATTGTTATCCTGACACTAACCATTGTTATCCTGGCGCTAACCATTGTTATCCTGGCACTAACCATTGTTATCCTGGCACTGACCATTGTTACACCTGACACTAACCATTGTTATCCTGGCACTAACCATTGTCATCCTGGCACTGACCATTGTTACACCTGGTACTAACCATTGTTATCCTGACACTGACCATTGTTACACCTGACACTAACCATTGTTATCCTGGCACTAACCATTGTTATCCTGGCACTAACCATTGTTACACCTGACACTAACCATTGTTATCCTGGCACTAACCATTGTTATCCTGGCACTGACCATTGTTACACCTGGCACTAACCATTGTTATCCTGGCACTAACCATTGTTATCCTGGCACTGACCATTGTTATCCTGGCACTAACCATTGTTACAAGTGGCACTAACCATTGTTATTCTGGCACTGACCATTGTTATCCTGACACTGACCATTGTTACACCTGGCACTAACCATTGTTATCCTGGCACTGACCATTGTTACACCTGACACTAACCATTGTTATCCTGGCACTGACCATTGTTACACCCGGCACTAACCATTGTTATCCTGACTCTAACCATTGTTATCCTGGCACTGACAATTGTTACACCTGGTACTAACCATTGTTACACCTGACACTGACCATTGTTTTCCTGACACTAACCATTGTTATACCTGACACTAACCATTGTTATCCTGGCACTGACCATTGTTACACCTGGTACTAACCATTGTTACTCCTGACACTGACCATTGTTTTCCTGACACTAATCATTGTTATCCTGGCACTGACCATTGTTACACCTGGCACTAACATTGTTACACCTGGCACTAAACCATTGTTATCCTGACACTAAACATTGTTACACCTGGCACTAAACATTGTTACACCTGGCACTAACCATTGTTACACCTGGCACTGACCATTGTTACACCTGGCACTAACCATTGTTATCCTGGCACTGACCATTGTTACACCTGGCACTAACCATTGTTATCCTGGCACTAACCATTGCTACACCTGGCACTAACCATTGTTACACCTGGCACTGACCATTGCTACACTGGCACTGACCATTGCTACACCTGGCACTGACCATTGTTACACCTGGTACTAACCATTGTTACACCTGGCACTAACCATTGTTATCCTGGCACTGACCATTGTTATTCTGACACTAATAATTGTTATCCTGGCACTAACCATTGTTATCCTGACACTAATCATTGTTATTCTGGCACTGACCATTGTTATCCTGACACTAATCATTGTTATCCTGGCACTGACCATTGTTATCCTGACATTATCATTGTTATCCTGGCACTAACCATTGTTATCCTGACACTAATCATTGTTATTCTGGCACTGACCATTGTTATCCTGACACTAATCATTGTTATCCTGGCACTGACCGTTGTTATCCTGACACTAACCATTGTTATCCTGGCGCTAACCATTGTTATCCTGGCACTAACCATTGTTATCCTGGCACTGACCATTGTTACACCTGACACTAACCATTGTTATCCTGGCACTAACCATTGTCATCCTGGCACTGACCATTGTTACACCTGGTACTAACCATTGTTATCCTGACACTGACCATTGTTACACCTGACACTAACCATTGTTATCCTGGCACTAACCATTGTTATCCTGGCACTAACCATTGTTACACCTGACACTAACCATTGTTATCCTGGCACCAACCATTGTTATCCTGGCACTGACCATTGTTACACCTGGCACTAACCATTGTTATCCTGGCACTAACCATTGTTATCCTGGCACTGACCATTGTTATCCTGGCACTAACCATTGTTACAAGTGGCACTAACCATTGTTATTCTGGCACTGACCATTGTTATCCTGACACTGACCATTGTTACACCTGGCACTAACCATTGTTATCCTGGCACTGACCATTGTTACACCTGACACTAACCATTGTTATCCTGGCACTGACCATTGTTACACCCGGCACTAACCATTGTTATCCTGACTCTAACCATTGTTATCCTGGCACTGACAATTGTTACACCTGGTACTAACCATTGTTACACCTGACACTGACCATTGTTTTCCTGACACTAACCATTGTTATACCTGACACTAACCATTGTTATCCTGGCACTGACCATTGTTACACCTGGTACTAACCATTGTTACTCCTGACACTGACCATTGTTTTCCTGACACTAATCATTGTTATCCTGGCACTGACCATTGTTACACTGGCACTAACATTGTTACACCTGGCACTAACCATTGTTATCCTGACACTAAACATTGTTACACCTGGCACTAAACATTGTTACACCTGGCACTAACCATAGTTACACCTGGCACGACCATTGTTACACCTGGCACTAACATTGTTATCCTGGCACTGACCATTGTTACACCTGGCACTAACCATTGTTATCCTGGCACTAACCATTGCTACACCTGGCACTAACCATTGTTACACCTGGCACTGACCATTGCTACACCTGGCACTGACCATTGCTACACCTGGCACTGACCATTGCTACACCTGGCACTGACCATTGTTACACCTGGTACTAACCATTGTTACACCTGGCACTAACCATTGTTATCCTGGCACTGACCATTGTTATTCTGACACTAATAATTGTTATCCTGGCACTAACCATTGTTATCCTGACACTAATCATTGTTATTCTGGCACTGACCATTGTTATCCTGACACTAATCATTGTTATCCTGGCACTGACCATTGTTATCCTGACATTATCATTGTTATTCTGGCACTAACCATTGTTATCCTGACACTAATCATTGTTATTCTGGCACTGACCATTGTTATCCTGACACTAATCATTGTTATCCTGGCACTGACCGTTGTTATCCTGACACTAATCATTGTTATCCTGGCACTAACCATTGCTACACCTGGCACTGACCATTGTTACACATGGTACTAACCATTGTTACACCTGGCACTAACCATTGTTACACCTGGCACTAACCATTGTTATCCTGGCACTAACCATTGTTATCCTGACACTAACCATTGTTATCCTGGCACTAACCATTGTCATCCTGGCACTAACCATTGTTACAAGTGGCACTAATCATTGTTATCCTGGCACTAACCATTGTTATCCTGGCACTAACCATTGTTATCCTGGCACTAACCATTGTTACAAGTGGCACTAATCATTGTTATCCTGGCACTAACAATTGTTATCCTGGCACTAATCATTGTTATCCTGACACTAACCATTGTTATCCTGGCACTAATAATTGTTATCCTGGCACTAACCATTGTTACAAGTGGCACTAATCATTGTTATCCTGGCACTAAGCATTGTTACACCTGGCACTAACCATTGTTATCCTGGCACTAACCATTGTTACACCTGACACAAACCATTGTTACACCTGGCACTAACCATTGTTACACCTGGCACTGACCATTGTTACACCTGGCACTAATCATTGTTATTCTGGCACTAACCATTGTTATCCTGGCACAACCATTGTTATTCTGGCACTAACCATTTTTACACCTGACACTAACCATTGTTACACCTGGCACTGACCATTGTTATCCTCGCACTAATCATTGTTATCCTGGCACTGACCATTGTTACACCTGGCACTAACCTTTGTTATCCTGACACTAATCATTGTTATCCTGACACTAACGATTGTTACAAGTGGCATTGACCATTGTTATCCTGGCACTAACCATTGCTACAAACGAGAGTAACCATCGTTACACCTGACACTGTCCATTGTTACACCTGGCACTGACCATTGTTACAAGTGGCACTGACCATTGTTACACCTGACACTGACCATTGTTACACCGGCACTGACCATTGTTACAAGTGGCACTAACCATTGTTACACCTGACACTGACCATTGTTACACCTGGCACTGACCATTGTTACAAGTGGCACTGACCATTGTTACACCTGACACTGACCATTGTTACAAGTGGCACTAACCATTGTTACACTGGCACTAACCATTGTTACACCTGACACTGACCATTGTTACAAGTGGCACTGACCATTGTTACACCTGACACTGACCATTGTTACAAGTGGCACTAACCATTGTTACCCGAGATTAACCACTGTTACACCTGGCACTGGCCGTTGTTACAAGTGGCGCTAAGCATTGTTACACCCGAGATGAACCATTGTTGCACCTGGCACTAACCATTGTTACATACGAGAGTAACCATCGCTACAGCTGGCAGTGATCATTGGTACAAGTGGCATTAACCATTGTCACACCTGACTGAAACCTATTAAAGTCAGATTAACTCATAGTTGTACTGAAATTTAACAAAAACATGAAAAGAATGTCTCTATTTTTTTTTAAAGGAATAATTATAATTCACACACACACACACACACACACACACACACACACACACACACACACACATGCGTGCACCCCCCCTCCCCCCCCACACACACATACACACACACACACACACACACACACATACACACACGTACACACACACACACACACACACACACACACACACACACACACACACACACACACACACACCGCCCGCCCACCCACCCACCCACGTTCTGTCAGACCGTGACCAGACCCCTGGCAGTGTTTGCTGTGGTTCCAGAACCAACCCCAGGACCGAGGTGTTGATGGTGTTCGGGGGCTACAAGCTGAAGAGTGGCAGAAGTCAGGACACCCTGGCCATGGACCTGGCCTCCCTGGCCTGGCACACCCTCTCCCCTGGCCCCACCACCCGGGCAAAGGCATGGCCACCTGCGTCTACGACAACAACGTCTACATCAGCGGGGGCAGCAGCGACCCGCAGGCTTTCTGGATGTCAGTGCACATGGGGTTTAGATAACAATGATAATGATAATAATAATAATGATATAATGATAATAATAACGATAATATAATAATAATAATGATGATGATAATAATAATCTTCTTCTTCTTCCTAAAATACTGGTTCACTCAAAAACGGGTAGGTCACCAGCGCGCATGTTAAAAAGTAAAATAAAATAACATAAAATAGTGCGACTCAGTCTGTTGGCCTCTGGAGCAAATTTGGCAACAAGGGGTCGCACTCGATATTCAAGAAGTTAAAAGCAATGGCCAGATTCAGGCCCAGGTAAACATAAAATATCTGGGAAGTTAAAATAGAAAATCGTCAATATGCAGATCTCAAAACTGTCGTATCAATTTGGTTTTTGAATGAGATTGCATTTGTGGCTATCTTGATGGCACCCGGCAGTGAGTTCCACAGCCGTACAGAACTAGGATAAAATGAATGTAAGTGGCTGTCAATATTTGATGCAGGTATGGTATAACATTGACCGCCACTCCTGGTGCTACTTTTATTCAATACTAGTTGTTCCATTGGAATATCAGTTAGTTTAGCTGTGCCTCTGAAGAAGATATTAAGTTTGATCAAAGCTCTTTTCTCTTCTAAGGGTTTCCATTCTAATTTCCTCATGTTCTTCCTAG
>CM031625.1:45755407-45757907 GCA_018398815.1 Conus ventricosus
CAGGACAGGCCAACCAGTCAGCACACAGAGCCTTTGACATAGGACAGGCCAACCAGTCACCACACAGAGCCTTTGACACAGGACAGGCCAACCAGTCAGCACACAGGTGGGACAGGCCAACCAATCAGCACACAGAGCCTTTAACATGGGACTGGCCAACCAGTCACCACACAGAGCCTTTGACACAGGACAGGCCAACCAGTCACCACACAGAGCCTTTGACACAGGACAGGCCAACCAGTCACACACAGGTGGGACAGGCCAACCAATCAGCACACAGAGCCTTTAACATGGGACTGTCCAACCAGTCACCACACAGAGCCTTTGACACAGGACAGGCCAACCAATCAGCACACAGAGCCTTTGACACAGGACAGGCCAACCAATCAGCACACAGAGCCTTTGACACAGGACAGGCCAACCAATCAGCACACAGGGCGGAACAGGCCAACCAATCAGATCACAGGGAGGGACAAGCCAACCAATCAGAACACTGGGCACGACAGGCCAACCAATCAGCACACAGGGGGGAACAGACCAACCAATCAGAACACAGGGCGGAACAGGCCAACCAGTCAGCACACAGAGTGCAACAGGCCATCCAATCAGAACACAGGGTGGAACAGACCATCCAATCACAACACAGGACAGACACGCCAACCAATCAGAACTCATGGTGGGACAGGCCAACAAATCAGAACACAGGATGGGACAGACCAACCAATCAGCACACAGGGCAGGGCAGGCCAACCAATCAGCACACAGGACGGGACAGGCCAACCAATCAGAACACAGTGCGGGACAGGCCAACCACTCAGAACACAGTGCGGGACAGGCCAACCAATCAGAACACAGGGCAGGGCAGGCCAACCAATCAGAACACAGGATGGGACAGGCCAACCAATCAGAACACAGGGTGGACAGGCCAACCAATCAGGACACAGGGTGGACAGGCCATCCAATCAGCACACAGGGTGGGACAAGCCAACCAATCAGCACACTGGACAGGACAGGCCTACCAATCAGCACACAGGGCGGGACAGGCCAACCAATCAGCAAACAGGGCGGGAAAGGCCAACCAATCACCACACAGGGCGGGAAAGGCCAACCCAATCACCTCACAGGGCTGGACAGGCCAACCAATCAGGACACAGGGCGGGACAGGCCAACCAATCATCACAGGGCTAGACAGGCCAACCAATCAGGACACAGAGCCTTTGACACAGGACAGGCCAACCAGTCAGCACAAAGAGCCTATGACACAGGACAGGCCAACCAGTCAGCACACAGAGCCTTTGACACAGGACAGGCCAACCAATCAGCACACAGAGCCTTTGACACAGGACTGGCCAACCAATCACCACACAGACCCTTTGACACAGGACAGGCCAACCAGTCACCACACAGGGAGGGACAGGCCAACCAGTCAGCACACAGAGCCTTTGACACAGGACAGGCCAACCAGTCAGCACACAGAGCCTTTGACACAGGACAGGCCAACCAATCAGCACACAGAGCCTTTGACACAGGACAGGCCAACCAATCACCACACAGACCCTTTGACACAGGACAGGCCAACCAATCACCACACAGGGAGGGACAGACCAACCAGTCACCACACAGGGAGGGACAGGCCAACCAATCAGCACACAGAGCCTTTGACACAGGACAGGCCAACCAGTCAGCACACAGACCCTTTGACACAGGACAGGCCAACCAGTCAGCACACAGAGCCTTTGACACAGGACAGGCCAACCAGTCAGCACACTGAGCCTTTGACACAGGACAGGCCAACCAGTCAGCACACAGAGCCTTTGACATAGGACAGGCCAACCAATCACCACACAGAGCCTTTGACACAGGACAGGCCAACCAGTCACCACACAGGGTGGGACAGGCCAACCAATCAGCACACAGAGCCTTTGACACATGACAGACCAACCAATCAGCACACAGACCCTTTGACACAGGACAGGCCAACCAATCAGCACACAGACCCTTTGACACAGGACAGGCCAACCAGTCATCACACAGAGCGTTTGACATAGGACAGGCCAACCAATCACCACACAGAGCCTTTGACACAGGACTGGCCAACCAGTCAGCACACAGACCCTTTGACACAGGACAGGCCAACCAATCAGCACACAGACCCTTTGACACAGGACAGGCCAACCAATCAGCACACAGAGTCTTTGACACAGGACAGGCCAACCAATCAGCACACAGACCCTTTGACACAAGACAGGCCAACCAATCGGACACAGACCCTTTGACACAGGACAGGCCAACCAATCAGCACACAGACCCTTTGACACAGGACAGGCCAACCAATCAGCACACAGACCCTTTGACACAGGACAGGCCAACCAATCAGCACACAGACCCTTTGACACAGGACAGGCCAACCAATCAGGACACAGACCCTTTGACACAGGACAGGCCAACCAATCAGCACACGGAACCTTTGACACAGGACAGGCCAACCAATCAGCACACA
>CM031625.1:45782907-45790407 GCA_018398815.1 Conus ventricosus
GTGGGGAATGTACAGGGTTTGCCCCGATTGGGATTTTTCCCCCCCCAAAAAAGAAATATCGGTTGAAACGGGACCGTTGGTGAAGTACGGGGTTTGACCTATTGGGATTTCCCCCCGAAGAAAGAAAAATTTATGGTTGATATTGGGGTCCGTGTGGGTGAAAACGGGGGTTTTACCTATTGGTATTTTCCCCCCCAAAAAAAGAAATATCAGTTATACTGGATCCGTGGGGTGAATGTACAGGGTTGACCTGATTGGAATTCCCCCCGGGAAAAAAGAAATAAAAAATGGTTTTATTGGGGTCCGTTTGGGGGGAATGTCAGGTTTTCCGATTTTATTTTCCCCCCCAAGAAAGAAATATCATGGTTTATATTGGGGTCCGGGGGGTGAATGACAGGTTTGACCGATGGGATTTCCCCCCAAGAAAGAAATTTCATGGGTTTATATTTGGGGTCCGTGGGTGAAAGTACAGGGTTTTACCGATTTTGGGTTTTCCCCCCCAAAAAAGAAATTTTATGGTTGAATTTGGGGTCCGGGGGTGAATTACAAAAGGGTTTTCCGACTGATCTTTCCCCCTAAAGAATGAATAACATATATTGGGATCCGTGGGCGACTAAAGGGTTTACGGGTTTATTTCCCTCCGGAAATAAATATCACATACAGGATCCAGTGGGGGAAGTACAGGGTTTTTTCTGATTGATTTTTCCCCCTCCAAGTTTCCCTTTGTTGATGGGAGACGTGGGGCTTTTTTTTTTTCTGATCTGTTTTTTTTTTTCTTTCCTTTTTTTTTCTTTCTTTTTTTCTTTTTTTGCGTCGCCGTACTGCTGTTTTTTTTGACAGGGGCGGATGGCCGATTCATGAAATCCTCCCCCCCCCCCCCCCCCCCCATCTTTTTTTTTAAACCTCTCCCTCCCGCCCTCCCTTTCCCCTTTCCCCTCTCTCCTCTCTCTCTCTCCCTACCTCTCTCTTCTCTCTCTCTCTCTCTTACTCCCCCACTCTCTCACCCTCTCCCCCCTCTCCCCCACCTTTTCCTTTAAACTTTCTTTTTTCCCTCCCCCACTCCCTCAACCCCTCCACCCCCCCCCCCTTCACCTCACCGACCTTCCATGTGATCGAAGGCCCAAGGGGTTTAACCACAAAGGGTTTTTTTTCAGCTCCCCTCTTCTCTCTCTCCCTCTCTCTTCTCTCTGCCGGGCCTTGAACTTTTAACCACTCCTGTGTACCCCCCCCCCCCCTCCCCCTTTCACTCGTTTCCCCCCCCAGGCTGTGGCAAGTGACCCCAGAAAAATAAACTTTTGGGCGGAAGGCAGTTTAGAGGGGGGGGGGGGGGGGGGGGGGGGGGGGGGGGGAGGGGGGGAGGGGGACGCGGGGGGAGGGGGGACGCCGGGGGGGAGGGGGGACGGCGGGGTGGGAGGGGGGGGGGAGGGGGGAACGGGCGGGGTGGGGGGGGGGGGGGTGTAAAGAGAAGAGGGCACGGGTGAGATAGGAAGAAAAAGTGTGGGGGGGGGGGGGAGGGGGGAGGGGGGGGGGTAGAAGGGAAGTCAGAAGAGGGAGCTAGAAGGGGAATAGCGTGAATGGAGGGGGGGGGGGGGGGGATAGGGAAAGAGAGGGCATGTGTTCTTTTCCCTTTCATTAATTTGTGGCAAAAAAATCTGTCGAACTCGATCGAAAGAAAAACTCAGCAGCATTGTAACAGGAGTTTCCGTCACAACAACACCGAGGCTCACCCCCCCACCCCCACCCCCCCATCCCCCACCCCTCTCCCCCAACCCCGGGCCTAGGACTTTCTTGGCCCCCCACCCCCACCCCCCACCACTATACCCCCCCACGCTCCCGGATCTCTTCGTCGTCCCCTTTTTCCCTTTCTGGAAGAAATCCGGGTGTTCGTAGCAGCGTGGACGTAGGCCCTGTGCAAGGTTGATAGACACTGTGTGGGTGGTAGGCTGTGTTTGATAGGCATTGGGTGAACAGTTTTGGTTGTGCCCCAGACTGTGTCGGGAAGAGGATACGTTTATCAGCCCTTTATTTATTGATTGATTTCGTCTTGTTTACACATGTCCCTTATTCCTTTCTTTCCCTCGTTCGTTCCTTTTCTCCTTATTTCGTTTTTGTTTTGTTGTTTTTTGTTTTTTTCTCTCCCCTTCTTATCACTTGTTTCTTCTTTCTTTCTTTTGTTTCTTTTTTTTTGTCTTATATTAGTTTTTCTTTTTTGTTTGTAAATGTATTTCTTTCTTTTTTTTTTCTCCTGTTTATTTCTTTCCCTTTCTTTCTTTCTGTTTTTCCCTTTCCCGTAGTTTTCTTTATTGCGTTTTTTTTTTTTTTTAAAAAAATTTCTTCTGTTTTCTTTTTGTCTGCCTTTTCTCCTACATTGGTTTTTTTTTTTCCTTTCTTTTTCAGGCTGTTTTTTTTTTTTTTTTTCCTTTTTTTCAGGCTGTTTTTTTTTTTCCTTTCTTTTTCAGGGTGTTTTTTTTTTTTTTTCCTTTCTTTTCAGGCTGTTTTTTTTTCCTTTCTTTTTCAGGCTGTTTTTTTTTTTTTCCTTTCTTTTCAGGCTGTTTTTTTTTTTTTTTTTCTTTTTTCAGGCTGTTTTTTTTTTTTCCTTTCTTTTTCAGGCTGTTTTTTTTTTTTTCCTTTCTTTTCAGGCTGTTTTTTTTTTTTTCCCTTTTTTTTTCAGGCTGTTTTTTTTTTTCCTTTTCATACCTTTCTTTCTATGTTCTTTCTTTCTTTCTTGTTGTGCTGTTTTTTTTTCATTTATTTCCTTTTTGACGTTTCCTTTCAGTTTGCCTACTCTTTTCCTTTTTCTGTTTCCCCCCCCCCCCCCCCCCCACCGTCCATTTTCTTTCCAAATTTCTTCCTTTTCTTGCTATTTTCTTTCTTTCCGGCTCTTTCTGTTTTTTGTACATTTCTATTTCTTCTATTGTCTCGCAAATTCTTTCTTTTCTGCTTTACTTTATTTTTCCTTCTTCTATTTTTTTTTCAGTTTATCTCCTCCTACTTGGTTCAGTTCCTTCTTTCTTCTTCTAAGCTCTTCCATTTCTTTCTCTTCTATCTCTTTCATTTCCTTTCTCTCTTTCTCTCTCTCTCTCTCTCTCTCTCTCTCTCTCCTCTCTCAATCGTCTTATCTTCTCCCATCTCTCTCTCTCTCTCCTCTTCTCTCTCTGTCTCATCTCCTCTCTCTCTCGTCTCTCTTTCTTCTCATCTCTCTCTCTCTCTCTCTCTCTCTCTCTCTCTCTCTCTGTGTGGGTGGGTGCCTTCTATCCATTCTATTGTCGTCCATTCCTATATTCTATTTTGTTATATTTTTCCCCTACTTTTTTTTTCCATTCGTTTGTTTTATTTCATGTGATCACCATTTGTTCTTTCTTCTTTTCCTTTTCTTTGATTCATTTATTTTGTTATCCTGCCTTTCTTCTTTTTCTACTCCACCCCAGTCTCCTCTTCTTTTTTGTTAGGTGGGTGGGTTAGAGGTAGGTAGGGAGGGAGGAGGAGGGGAGAGAGGCAGGCAGGCAGGCAGCCTGTTGGTTTGGTTGAGTTGGTTGGTGGTTGGTGGTTGGTTGGAAGTTGGTTAGGAGTCCTGTGGTCTGCCACTTTGTACTTTCTTTCCTTCTCTTCTTATCCACCCTCCCCCACCCCCCGCCGTCCTCTCGCCCCCCTTCTTTTCTTCTTCTTCTACCTCCCCCTTCCTCTCTTCTTTTTCTCCTCCTCCTCCTCTCCTCCTCCTCCTCCTCTTCTTCTTCTTCCTTTCTTCTTCTTCTTCTTCTCTTCTTCTTCTCCTCCCTCCGTCTTCTTCTTCTTCTTCTTCTTCTTCGTCTCTCTTCTTCTTCTTCTTCTTCTTCTTCTCTTCTTCTTCTTCTCCGTCTTCTTCTTCTTCTTCTTTCTTTCTTCTTCTTCTTCTTCAACTTCTTCTTCTTCTCTCCTCCGTCTTCTTTTCTTCTACTTCTTCTTCTTCTTCGCCTCCGTCTTCTTCTTTCTCTTCTTCTTCTTCTTCTACCTCCGTCTTCTTCTTCTCTTATCTTCTTCTTCTCCGACTTCTTCTTCTTCTTCTTCATCTCTTCTTCCAGAACATGTGAACCTCCCACGCCATGTGTGGCCTTGTGCAAGAGAGCGAAACCTGTTATCACCTGGGAACAAGCGATCACTACTTATCCCCCCCTCCCCCCCCCCCCCCCCCCCCCCCACCCCCCCCCCCCCGTGAGAGCGCGCGCGCGCGCGAGTGTTCGTGTTTCTGAGTGTGTGAGTGTGTATGTGTGTCTGTGGTGTCGCGAGCGCAGTGACCCCTGGTAAACTGACCTCTGAACCCAGACTGAAGACCTGCCGTGCCTGAGCGCCCGTAAATCCCTTCAAGTGCTGTCAACCTTCAATGGCCCGACCTTAAACCACCCGTTCTCCTACCACACAAACACACGCAACACACGCTACGTATCGCACGCACACACACACACACTCACACACACACACACACACACAAACAACAACACACACACACGCGGCCGCGCACGCATCACACTTTTACACAATCGCGCACCACACACACAAACACACAACACACACACACACACACACACACACACATCACACCACACCATACACACACACATACATCTCGCACGCAATCGCATCTGCACTCACACACAAGCACGCACACACACACACGGCGCGCGCGCACACACACACACACACACACACCACACACACACACACACACTACCCCCCCACACACACACAGGGAGGGAAGAACGGAGAGAGAACAACACAAGAGAGAGAGAGAGAGGAGAGAGAGAGAGAGAGAATACAAATTATTACGGGTGAAGAGATAGGACAGAAAAGACCACAAAAAAAAAAGAAGAAAGAAATCGACACGTAAAGCACGCTACTGGTATGCTTTTTTTTTTCCCCTGCCAATCTGTCGGCCCTTGAGTCTTTCTGGGATTAGCTGAATGCTGGCTGAACCAAACATTTCTCCTCTACATACAGTTCTTCATCTCAGGTTAACACACATAGGAGAGGGGTGGGGGAGAAGGGGAGATTACGAAAAGATTGAGAGAGAGAGAAGGGAGGGGTGGGGGGGGTATATCATAAACCAACTCCCCTCCCACCCCCGGTGTCAATCCTTTCCCCCCACTTCCCCCGTCTCTTACTGTCCTCCCCCTAAACAATGAAACAAAGCTTCACTCAAGTACCATCCTCCCCCCCAAACAATGAAACAAAGCTTCATTCGAGTACCAGACGAATGTTAACTGTCCGAAACAAAACGAAACAAGCCTATAACAAGAACAGCTACTGACTTACGAAGGGGAAATAATTTTGGCGAATCGCTTTGTTGCTGATTTAGCGCAAAGGCTGTGGTAGATTACTGCCATAAACTGATAATGTCAGATGCACTCAAGCTTTGAAGCTATTCCACGAACAAAAACATGTATACAACGTTGTAAGTTAGCGGGGTTTTTTTTTTCTGTTTTTAACAGCACAGAGCACACAAACAGGCATTCGTCTTCACAGTTGAACATTAACCGGAAGCAAAGAGCTCTAGGATAGTAAATAAAAGCATAAACGAAATGTATTTTGAAATAGCAGAGAGAGAGAGAGAGAAGAGAGAGGAGAGAGAGAGAGAGAGAGAGTGTGTGTGTGTGTGTGTGTGTGTGTGTGTGGTGTGATCTGTTCAATTCTCCTCGTCTTACATGAGACGAGTTTGAACAAAAAGATTGAATCTGAGCAATGTGAGTAATAATTGCTAAGTGTGTTCGGCAGTTTGTGTTTGTATTATGCTATCGTGTGTACCGTCACCATGACGTTGCAACGCCGACTGCTAACAGTGCAGTATTTGAATGTGCAGTTTAAGTCGCTGCTCCGGGGTAGCGTCCGCATGACGACATTTAAACCCTGGAACCTTGACAAGGGAATAGTATATAACTGGCCAACAACATTCATTGATACCTGCACAGCGTTTGCAAGTGGACACTTCGAAATGGTGCAGGCTGTTTGGGGGGACAGCCTTCCTTGGGGTACAGCCGTCTGCTGTCTTATTTGGCTTATAAAGTTTGAATAAAGCGAATAAAACGTGTGATGTGCTGTGTGCTCAGCGCTAAAGGGTTTAATCCGCTTCTGGTGTTAGTTTTGGGAAATACAAACTGAAAGGCCCTCGGCGAATTCTCGTTCGAACCATTCTCCATAATTTGAACAGTGCTTTGAGAAGGATTCATGTCTGCCATCATCATTGTTGGCATCAGTTCAGGAGTTGGGAACGGTGTTGAAGGCGATGTTGTTTCTGGCCACAGCGCCCTCTCCGTCATGTGTCACGGTGGTCTGGGAGTACTCTGTGGATGGTCGTGGGATCGCTGTGGCGGAGTACTCGCTGGCTGCGCTGTTGGAGGCATAGGGTGTGGTCGGTGGTGATGTGACTGAGCGGTGTATTGACTGACTTCACCCAATAACCATGGGGGCCAGACACAGCAAAGAGGAGCTGGCAGCCATCTCGGCTAAGAAGAAATGGGGTAAGGAGTCTGTCTGTCTGTCTGTCTTTTGTGTGTCTGTCTGTCTGCCTGCCTGCCTGCTGTCTGTCTGTCTGTCTGTCTCTCTCTCTCTCTCTCTCTCTCTCTCTCTCTCTCTCCTCTCTCTCTCTCTCTCTCTCTCTCTCTCTCTCCTCTGTCTGTCTGTCTGTCTCTCTTTTCCTCCCATCTCTGTCTGTCTGTCTGTCTCTCTCTCTCTCTCTCTCTCTCTTCTCTCTCTCTCTCTCTCTCCTCTCTCTCTCTCTCTCTCTCTCTCCCTTAGCGTCCATTCGCAAAGTCTTCTGTAAAACCATACTTTGAATACACCGTCTAAATATATAACTTGCTTCATTAAATCGCTCATCCCCACTCCCACTCTGTCTACCATTTTTCTCCTCCCCCTGCCTACCATTCTTCTCACCACCACCCCCTCCTTCGATCTCTCTCTCTCTCTCTCTCTCTCTCTCTCTCTCTCTCTCTCTCTCTCTCTCTCTCTCTCTCTCTCTCTCTCGTTTTGTTTGTTTGCTTTTTTGTTTATTTATGTATTTGTAAGTTTCCTTCTGTTTGACTACCCACCGTGTCATTATTACTTTTATGAACAGTCTGCTTGTTATTGTAGAATTAGATTAAAGTGTTGCTATGTTGAATTGTCAGTATGAATGATATGTGTTGAAATAATATATGCATGACAAGGACAGATTGTAAGACTAGGCTTTGGCCTAAAATCTCCATCCTTGCGTGTTAAAGATCAATCAGTCAATCTGTCTGTCTGTCTGTCTCTCTTTCCCTCCCGTCTCTGTCTGCCTGCCTCTCTCTCTCTCTCTCTCTCTCTCTCTCTCTCTCCCCTCTCCCCTCTCTCTCTCTCTCTCTCCCCTCTCTCTCTTCTCTCGCTCTCTCTGTCCTCTCCTCTGTCTCTGTCTCTCCTTTAAAAGATGCAGTGATTTCCACATAAGCGATTTCTCTCCCCCCCCCCCCCCCCCCCCCCCCCCCCCCCCCCCCTCCCCCACTCCCAACGAGA
>CM031625.1:45805727-45820727 GCA_018398815.1 Conus ventricosus
GCGAAAAGTTTTCCCTTTTTTACCCGAATTTTGTTTAAACAAACAGCTGCATAAAACATGCGTACCGTCGTGTGTACAACAGAACAAAACACTCTTTAAAATATATCTGACAATTCCCACTTCAGACCCTGGGCCCCCTTAAAAGTCATTTTCTTCTTTTCTTTTTTTCTTCCCCGAAATGTTACATTAAAATGTCTGTCTGTCGTGGGCGTCTCTGCTGTCTCTCTCTGTTACAAAAGATGACGAAGATGCTATTAAATTGGGGGAATTTAAAGACAGTTAAAAAAAAAAACGTCCATGTCAGCCATTATCAAACAGTTTCACCGTTTTTTAACACCGGGGCCTATCGGGGAGAAAAAAAATGACTTAAAAATTCGAAATTTTCCCCAAATGGAGAGAAAATAAAAAGGATTGACCCCCGAAATTTCAAAAGTTCCCAAATGGGAGAAAAAAGAAAAGATTGTATTCGAAACTTTGAACAAAAATTTCCCCAATTTGGGGAAAAAAAAAAGATTTGGGGACACTCCAAATTTCCAAAATTTCCCATTGCTAAAACCGTCTAATTTGTTTTTGTCGAAAAAGACACAACCACGTGAAAGGCACGAACGGCGCTAAGGCATTAGAAAAAACAGATAAATGCTGTTCAACCCACTTGTAAACCACGGTTTTTTGGGCGAAAGGGGGCAAAAGCCCCCTTTTTTCCTGTGGCGGAAGAGAGGGGGGGAAATTTTTTTCCCCCGGCGCAGACAGACAGACGGGAAAAAGAGAGGACAGAGAGGAGAAGACAGCAGAAGAGAGGCGGGCGACACACACACACACGAAAAGGCTTTACTGTTCTCTGGCAAGTAGACGTCAAAAACCCAAAAAAAATAACGATTATCAAAAACAAACATCTGTCGGGTTATCGTTTTTAAACAAATTTTTACTAAATTTTCAGTTTTGTTTTTGTTTAACCATGTTTTTTTGGTCGTTTCAAAAAACATCTTTTTCGCGCAAAACATTTTTAAATGGTTTTGTTTTTCTGTGAAATGAACTACTTTTTTTAAAATGTTCTCTAATTTTTTAAAAACCCGAGTTATATTTCTGGCATAAAATCCAAACATTTTTCCCAGTTGTTTTCCGCGAAGTGTTTCGACAAAGTGTTTTTTTTTTAACTATGTTCTTTTGCTGAACAGTCATCTAAAATAATTTGTTTTTGCGTTCCTTCAACAGTCTAAAACTTTTTTTAAAACATCACTCGTTTTTTGCTAGGATAACTAAATAATGTCATCATTGTCCATAAAACCTTTATTTGATATGCTTTTTTCCTTTTAAGTGTTGGGCGAAAAAATCACAATATGATCAAAATTTTTCGAAAAAATGTTTGAACGGTTGGGAAAAATATTGTTTTTCCAAACCAGTCTGTCCACAAAAAAAGAAAAATGGGGGTTTTTTTCTAAAATTTAAAAATGCTCCATAGTTTTTTAACAGAATTTAAAATCAAAACCCAGTTTTTGTTTTTTTTTCTCTTGTAAAAAACTTGTTCGTGTAATAAAACCCCTATGGGGCCTAAATGCGTAAGTTAAATTTCCAATTCAGTTCTGAAAGATTTTTTCTATTTGGACAAAATTTTGTTTTGTTGTTGTTGTTATGACCTTATTATCCTCGCCTTGTGAAGAATGACGCGGTAACTTTAAGTTTTTCAACGTTATTTTTGCCGCTAATTAGAATTCCCTTTTAGAAGGACGTACTAATGCCCCAACCCATCCCTCTTTACATTTTTAAGCGAAATTTTTCAAATCATTGTGAAGTTTTCCCTAATTTCATTTGCGGAATAATGTAATTTTTTTTGAAGCATCTTTAAAAAACTGATTCCCCTTCTGTGGGGGATGTTGTTTTTTCCCCATACGGTTTTTTCAATCTTTTTCTGATTTTGTCCTCTGGCAAAAGACTTACATGAAAAAGGGCCAGAGTTGAATGCTTTTCTGAAATTTTTGGCGGTCAAAATAGTAAATGGGCTTATAAATTCAAATTTTTTTCCCATTTAATTGGTTCTAAGTCCCATTTGAGGTGGGTTTTTCGAATTTTTTATTAACTGGCCAACATTATTTCCCTTAGATTGCGCCCCTTTTCTGTTTGGAAACTTTTTACGTCGCTAACCTCTTTGCGTTTATAATCACCATCTTTAGTGTACCAAAACCAACAAGTGCTTCTACCGTTGTTAAAAGTCCGCAACGTCTGCAAGGTCTTTTAATTCTTAGGTTATACCCTCACAGGCGCAAATTAACCCCTGGTTTTCTGGCCCACGCGACTTATTTTTTAGTGGTATTTTTTTTTTTCCAAAAAATGTGCAGGTTATCACTTTTTGACTTTCCCGTTTTGTTTTTGATTTTTTTTTTAAAATGATCCGCCTCCACAAACTAATCTTTTAAACTGAAAATTGGGGAATTGTTAATTTTATCGAAAATATGCAGCTTTCCCGACGGCGAGGTCTTAAAACATTTGGGGGCCTTCCATCTTTAATTTTTCTCAGTGCTTAGCTTCAAAAATGAAATAGAGTAAGAATGTATGCAAGATTGAGGGTTTTCCCCCCTAAAACGTGTTTCATCTGGCGAAAACACAAAAAAACTATAGGGGTGATTGCTAGTTGTAAAGCCTGATTTTACTGCTCTTTATAAAAAATTTTTTTTGCTTCTTCAGGTTTGATGTTAATTTTTGTTTTTAGATTTGCATTTTTAATTTTAAGGTAATGTCTAAGTTATCATTGCTTCTTTTGTGAGCAAACCCGTAATCCCCATCGGTTTGTTTGTTTAACGTCGTTTGTTCTCCTTTCATATTTTGAAATTTTTTTCCCCCCTTGGTTTGTTATATTAACCATCGACTTTGTAAAATATTTCGGGCGCGACCGTTTTGGCCCGCAATTGTTATCAATAGCATGTTCAAAAAACAAAGGGGGTTTTGAGTTGTTATTTTTACAAACTTTTTTTAAAAAAAATTTAAAAAAATGAGTGCATTAAATTACTGATGAAAAAATATTCTTTTGGGGCCCGCACTACAATCTTAAAATTTAAACAAAGGGCCCCCTCAAAATTTCTGGAAACCCAATGTCGCTTTTAAAAAAGGTGAGACCCCTTAAAAGAATTTTAAAACCCCCCTTTTAAAAAAAAGATACTCGCAAAAGCGTGGTTTATCACCCGAGGGTTTTTTATCAAAAACCAGTTAAACTTTGCTGTGTTTTGGCATCAACGGGTGTGGGTGTGTATGCTGATCACTTAAATCATCCTGTCCTTTGGGGGAGGTCAGTGTAAGATTTCATTTTTATTACCCTTTAGGCGTTTTTTTGACTGACTGCGAGGCCATTACCAAATGACAAACCGTTTAACCCTTTCAGAAATAATAGACATGAAGGCTTTTAAAGGATCTGTAACGAATTCAATATTAACCAGACGGATTTTAGAAAAAAAGTTGGATCTTAATCATGGTCTAGGCACCCCTTTTTTTTTGGGGCATGCCGGAAATTTTAAAATTTGACTGGAATCCTCTTAACTTCTTTCTCTTCAAGGCAAGCTTTTCCCTCGGGTCCATAGAGCAAGGAAAAAACGCTTGGACAACATTTATTTAGAATTCAAAGGGGCCTAACTGGGGCGGGAATAGAACGAAAAAAAGCTCTTTCGTACTTAGTTTGGTGTTTGTAGGGTCGAAAGCAAGGAAAGGCAAGCAAAACTGATCCTTTACTGGCTTTGCGCGCAAAAACAAAAATTACAAATTTTTAGGGGGGGACGCTTAATTCTACGTTAATTTGCCTTCAAGTTTTAAAGGGGACCAAAAGTTTTACAATACGCAAGACAAAAAGTGCTTGCTGTTGGAGGGTTTTATACATGCTGCTTTGACCTTGGTCCAGATAGGAACAAATAAAATATAAAATGAATTTTTATAGCAGGCAATGAACAAAAAGGTTGGGAAAAAGACAAAAATTCTGGCAGAATATTGCAAGCGTAAAAAAACCCCCAAAAAAAAGTTATCAATCCCGCGGCCCAAACCCCAAAGGCCATTGAAGATCGCAAAGCTCGCGGACTTGTTCGCGAGACCTGAAATAAAAAGACAGCGTTGTTCTTGGATTAACTGGCCAGGTTTATCGGTCTTTTTTTACAAAAATTTTAAACCCAAAAATTTAAAGAGAACAAATCCCTAAGTGCCGGCCATAAAGCCAACTTTTTTTTTCTTGCAGTAGAAAAAAAGCCGCTGACAATATCCCCAATTTCCTGGTAAAGGTTCACGCTTTACAGCTAATTTTTTTAATAAATTTGAAGATGAAAAGCTTTTTTTTTTTACCCATGATTTATGGCGATGGGGGGGAGGCAGGCTTTGACCTCCACCGCCCCCTTTAAATTTGCCCCCCACGGGCTTATTGCAAATCCTAAGGGTTATAACGCTTACTAATGTGCCCCTTGCTCTCTAAACGGGTTTTCGGATTCGTTTGCTAGCGTTGTGTCTTCATTAAAATTTTTGGGTTTTGTTTCTTTATTCTATTACTTGGTTGTAATTTTCTGGTTATAGTTGCACTTTAGTCTTTCTGATTTTCTTGTTCAAGATTTTTTATTTTTGGGTTTTCTTTCTTTAATATCATCCCCAAGTTGGCGTATCCCCTTTAAACGAGTTTTTCTTTTTCTTTCTTTTTGTCATTAGTTCCCCTATTTTTGCAAAATTTTTGAAATTTTGCCTCTGAGGGTTTTTAAAAAAGTCGTAAAGGGCCGCTATTTCTGCGGGGGTAGCGGCGGGTGTATAGTCTTTAACGCTGTTTCTTTGAAAAACTGGATTCTGCTTCTTTAATTTAAAATTCATGCGTTTGATTTTTTTCTTTAAGTTCCATGTTTTCTTTTGGTTATCTTTTGGGAGTTCTTGAGGGGGTTTTTTTAAAGTTTAGAATGCCTCCCCCCCTTTAAATTTTTGGGCCAAACAGGCCAAAGGCGATTTTTGTACGCTCGCAGGGAGTTTTTTTAATTGGCCCACGGCTAAAAAACTTTGATGGGTTTTTTTTTAGTTGTAACTGAAAAAGTTGTCCTTGGTCGCCCCCACAAACAATTGGTTATTTTTACTTCAAATTCATTGGGGGTCTAAAAATTCGGGAGGTTCTTGGCCAAAACCTTTGGTATAAGATCTGCCCTTTACTTTTTTTAAATTTTTTCCCGACTTTTTTGGAAATGTACTCCCGATTTCTCAAATTCTTTGAATGGAGCCCCGAGCGATGCCGCCCCCCAAAGGGGAATCACTCATGTCGTCTCCACGATCAAAAACATCATAATCTTCTCTTCATGCCTGCCATGTTTCTTTAATAATTAATTTTTTTTTTTTTTTTATAAAAAAAAGTTAATGCATAGGTCGATTCTTGACCCGTAGAAGTGAAAGAACCTTTGGCGTAAAGGGGAAATAAAGGAATATTACTTTCCAAATAACCATCTTATGATCAGATAAAATTTTCTTACTGTAAATTTTCCCGGCCCTAGGAGCAGATAAAGTGATTGTCCAGGCTCTGGCGTTTTTTTTCAAATAGACTCGATTCAACAACGACAAAAACAGGACATTTGTCCAGAAATTTGGGGCGGGCAATTGTTAGAAAATTTCTATAAATTTGGGGGAAGAAATATTTTTTTTACACATGGCATTTTTTAAACCTATTTGTTTATGGAAACCGGAATGAAAGGGTGTCTTGCGTTTAAGGAATCAAAAAAATAAAGAAGCACTAAAAAAAAATAGGCGTGAAGATACAAAAGAGGCCCAAAAGTATGTAGCCTTTTAAGTTTGGTATGGAAATCGCTTTTCCTTCCCCTTAGTTTTGAGTTGTTAAAAGCGCATGCGCCATATTTTCAAGGGCTTAAAAGACGACTGTTATAAACTAACTTTTAACGAATACAAACGTGTTATCAGATCAACAGACCCCGAAGAATGAAGATTTCGAATCTCGTTGGGTTTTGACGTTTTTTCCCCTCAAATTTTTAGAAGGCGATTGAGCCCCAATTCAGTAAAAAATAGCAATTATTACGAAAGGTGTTTAATACAACATATCCCGAAGAGGGCAGACACTATATGGAATTTTGTTTTAGTGTCGAAAGAAAGATCGTTTTGGTATTTTTTTGCTGTGTAAAGTAAAGAACCGTTAAAAAGACAAGTGAAAAGTTTTTTAACCCAAAATACGAAAGTACAAGTTCGTTTGGGGGGCACCCCAAAACAAATCTTGCTAGCGGGCTTAAACCTTTTCAGCTTTTGATGAAATAAGAAAACTTTGGAGGGTGGGAGGGTAGAAACCCAAAACAGTTGCCTTGGGGTAAGATTACACTTCACAGGTAAGCTTGTGTTTTTTAACAAAAAAATTTACGGTTTGGTTGACCTAGGTCAACAGGGGAAAAATCATTTAATGGAAGGGGGAGAATTTGTGAGAGACGTTAATAAACATTAAATTATAAAAAAGAAAAAAGCTGATAAACCGCTTAAGGTACTTTTGTTTTTAAATATGAGGGCCCAGCTGAATTTGAAAATAACAGATTAAAAGATTAAAATACAAAAATTATTTTTTTTTAAAAAACCCTGTTGTTCAGGTTTTCAAAGTGCTCAGCGCCCCCAAAAAAAGAGATAGAGGCAATTCTCTTTTATAGAACCCCAAACAAAAAAAACTTCAGTTTAAACCCCAACATTACACAAAGCAGCAATACTGAGCAAGACCTTTCAAAATACGCAAAATAAAGAAGGTATTTGCTCCCTTTTAATGCTGTTACATATGTTAATACTGGGGCATCGATATTAGTGCTTTTCAGCAGGAACGAGCTGGCCTTAGGAAAAACGGGATGGGGCCGCCCGCGCTTTACCCTAGGGGGTTTTGTCTTTGCTTTTGGGCCCTGTGTTCTTTTGCGTAGGTCGCCAGCAAAAAAAAAAAAAAATAAACTCCAAAAGCACACAGCTTGGTTAAACTAAAAACGGCAAAATTAGCTCGTTCAAGCTGTAATAAAAAAAGCGCTATTTCTCAACATAGGGATGAAGAATTTTTAATCGTTTACAGGCGATTTTGATGACTAAAAAAAGGGACAAAAGTTTGTCTTCAAAGAAAGGCGAGGGCAAGTTTTTTTAAACAGCCAGACGCCGAGCAGATAAAAAAGGAATGCTTAAAAAAAAGAACGAAACATTAAACTTGTTCTAAACAGCTCATTTTAACCCAACCCCAAAGGGGTGTTTTACTTTGTTTATGAGTCTAAGGCAAAAAAAACCTTTCGATTTTGTTTTGTTTTTGTATTTTTTTTTTTAAATTTAAAATAAATTTTTTGAGTTAGAAAAGAGCCCAAACATGGTTTGATATATGAAGGACAAGCGAATTTTTTGAAGCAATGCAAAAAAAATTTTGAAAGAGCGTAAATGATATGATTTAGAAGTCTTTTGCCCCAAACAAACTTAAGGCAAGCTTTGTTCATGCTATTTCTCAAGTTCCAGGCACTAACAATAGACCCCCGGTTAAAAGTAATTTTAGCTGTTTTAATGATTGTAACAAAAATAAGAAAATTTAAAAGTCTGGGTCTGATAAACAACGGGATATTCTTTCCTTAATGCTTAACCCCCGGTTGGGCGCGAACTGCTTGCCAGTTTGCGCTGCGGTGAAGAAGCCAAAATGAGAGGCTCTGTTGGTAAAGGGGCAAAGTCTTAGGTTAGTTTTTAAAACAGGCTAAGTATGCACGATTGTGGGCAAGGCTTACATTCCCGCTATCGGGAGTTGGTTTTAAAGAGAGCAGTTTTAAAAACATAAAAAATTAGAAACAAATGTTTCTGGGGTGCGTTCTTGCGGTGCTCATGCCCGCGAACACGCAGAGAGGTGACTAATATGGGCAATACGCCAAGATTTTAACTTCAAGGAATATCCTTTCCTGTTGTGTAGACCAAAAATTGATCGTTTGAAAAACAAAAAACAACCAAAACGTTTGTATACACATGGTGAGGAAACAAATTTGGTCCCAATTAAAGTGCCCAAAGAAAGTCCAACAATGGCAAACCACCCAAAAAAGTATGTGGACTTTCCAAAAGTTTTCCCCAGCAGGGTGCCCCATTACCATTGATCCCAATGAGCAGATTATTAGGCTATTCAAAAAACACTAAATTTAAAAATTCTGCAGAAAATGTTTAACAAAAATTTCCCCTTTTGGGGCAAGCCGCAAGTAAACATATAAAACATTGTAAAGTTCTGTAACTGAAAGACAGAACTAATAGCCCCCTCCGGATCTAAATTTTGTTTAAGAAGGGAAACGGCTGCAAACAAGCCATAGTGTTTACGGGGATTCGAGTGCTTATTGTTCCTTTAAAGGGCCCGCACCAAAAAAACTTCGAAAAAAAAGTTTTAAATGAGAAATCATCAGATTTTCATTGCCTTCATTTTTTTGGCGGTTGGCGTTTTTTCAGGCCGGGGAATTATTGAGGCCCAGATGCGCAGAAAATTTTAAAAGGGCATGCAGCAAGTGCGTAACGCCGTTTAATAATCTAAAACTTATCTGAAATCTTAAGGGGCCCCGAAGCCCAACAACAGTATGATACCACGCATTGTTGGTTTGCGGTTTTTTAGAGCTAACCCCCAAAGAGTGAAAAAACCCCCACAGAAAGGACCATGATACTTAGTGGGAAGTTTAAGGTGCGCGACAGAAAATGCAATCTTCAACAAAAAGTTTGATCAAAGACAGGGAAAGCTGTGTATTCTTTAAACTTGGGGGTTATGACTCTATTTTTAAAATAAAAGCGTGGACGTCCCTTCAGGGACATGCATTGCACAGTCATCAGAAAAGTACATGTGTTTCACTTTAAAAAACTGCTTTCTACGCTTATGCAACCATGATGGGATCATTAAGTCACTGGCTATTCCTTAAAGTCTGCCAAAACGGAAGAATTTTTTTATCCAATCTTGTTAGAAAGGGCGTTTCCTTATGAGCATGAAAAAGTTGGGAAAGGTTTGACGAAGACCATTCCTCCCAAAGGCGCGTTTTTTTCTAGTCTTGAGGAAAGACACAGTGACTTGATTACCAGCATGTCAAGATGCGTGGCAAAAATTGGTGTAAAAGATGGGGCTTCTGACCCCAATTGTGGCGATGTATGTTTTTTGGCGGAGTCTTTGAAAATTATGGGAAAACCCGCATGAAACATTCAGTTTGGATCCTGGCATTACATTTTCTGCGCCCGGGATGAGTTTTGGGTGCTTTTTAAAATTTTCTGGAGACGATTGATTTATTGTCGGATTTCCAATATCCCGTGTTTTAAAAAAAAGGATTGCGTGGGGAATTGTATGGCGGCTCATTAAGTAAAAGCAAACAAACAAATACTTGGAAGACTAGATCCCAAATAAAGGTTAATATCTTATGTATTTGATGCAAAAATCTGTTTTTTGTTTGGGCAATGGGCAATCGCTTCCTTTGCAACTTTAAAAGTACCAGGTACGAATAATATTCAAAAACATTAAAATGGTTGGGCAGTTAAGCCTGATCAACAGCGGGTTTTATTCTGAGTTGACTAATATCCCCATGAACTCCCGACCTGCATAATGATATCCTTAGCAGCAGAAAGTCTTTAAAAATGGTTTTCCAAAAGAAACCACCTAAATTGGCCTAATCTTCGAGGCAAAAAAAAAAATGTCGCATTACAGATTTACAATTTTATTAAGAATGGTTTAAAGTTAACAGCTGTCCACGCTAATTTCTTTTGAAAAAAACGTTCATGAAACCATACATCATGAAAAAACATGAAAAAACCCCCGAACTAAAATCCAAAATGCCGAAAAAAACTTTTTCAAGCTGATGAACAACAGTGTTTCGAAAGACTATGGAAAATCCCCACAAAGGGAAAGATGTCAGTTGGTCACCCAAAAAGGAAAAAACAATAAGCTGATTCAAAACCAATTTCGGGCTTTTGAGATTTTATGAAAGCTTTTTTGCATAATGATGAAAAAAAAGAAAGTCAATTAGAAAACCCCGTATTTTTTGGGTTTTTCCCTTTTAGAATTATCAAAGCTTTTTATGTTGAATTTCTTTAGGGCTACTTTAAGCCCTCGTATCCCGAGTCCCGGTACTTTACCAGATACGATAGTTTTGTTATAGTATCCCACTGAAGACATCTATAAAGGGCATGGAAAAGGAAGGGCTAAAAGGGTGGGGTGGTATGATCATTGTTACCTAAAATTTCGCCTTTGCTTTTAAAATTTTAAAAAGAAATTTTAGGAAAGGAAGGAGAAATTTTCTGGAAAGGTATCAAGGGTATGTGGGGGGAAGGCAAAAATGTAGTATTTCGAGCCGGAGAAATATTTTAAAAAAGAAAAAGGGTTTTCGCCGGCGTTGTGCAGTCAAAAAATTTTAAATGCAACTACAAAGAAAATTGTTTTGGCCCCAATAAGATTTTCATCTGAAAACGTTTAAACGGATTAATTACATGAGTCAAAAAACCCCTTGTAAAAAAAGAAGTCGTTAGATAGAAAAACACAAAAAAGTTGTTTGTTAAACCGGTTTTAATTTTCAATTGGGCATGGAGAACCGTAAATTTAATTAAAGCGGTTCGGTTGGGGGAATATCTGCGTTCTTCTTTCACAAAAAATCTTTGAGGAGCTGGTTGTTTTTTTGGTAGGTTCCGTAAAAAATACACGGGCGGTGTTCATTTTTTCAAATTCTTTTTATTTTTGGGGTCAACCTCCAAACCGGGGTCGTTGCCCTGATGCGAGGTCCCTTCTGCTTCCCCCCGGGAAATAAAGGTACCTTACTTTTAAACCAAAAAGGGAAAAGTTGCCGGGTGTACTGGAGTCTTTAGAAATTTATTGTTTTTTTTTTGATTGCTTGTACTGGTTTTAGCCCTTTAAATTTTTTCATTATTCATTGCGCGCAAAATGAGGGGAGTCTTCTAACCCTTCTGTGTTTGGGGAATTGTCAATCAGCTCTCTGTGATATGGGAGGAAAAAAAGTCTTTCGGGGTAATGTTTGTTAAATTTTTTAACTAAAGCCGTGATCTGTGAAACCCGGAATGCCTTTTATGTAACTCGTGTTTTAACAATAAATTTATTCCTTGGCCTTAAATTCTTTTCCTCTCAAAATTGGGAATCTGCGAGGGGAAGTTTTGTGGCCTGTTGGGATATCAGTTGTATAGCAACAGCAAAAGAAAAAGCATCTTTTTTTAATGGCTCCGCACTTTGTATCTTGAAGCCAAGTCAATGACGTGAGTGGTACTTAAATCTTTTTCGTCTAAAACCCTTTGAGGGTAAATTAGAAGCCATTTGAGGGTGTCGTTTGGAGTTGTATTTTACAAAGTGTGGTCTCTGTATTCGCCCGGGCAGGTAAAAAAATTTGCCAAATCGCTTGTTTAGATAAAACCATTCTTTTGCTGTTTGTTCACTGACTCCTGCCCCCCCTTGGGTTGTTTTTAATTTCTGTGTTTCCCTTCCAATTTTCCTTTTGGGGGAATAAAAAGATTTTGTTCATTTTTTATTCAGCCAAAAATTATGTGCAAAAAATACAAACGGTAACCAACGACAATAAAAAACCCTTTTTTGCTTTTTTTTTCTGTGGTTGATAAAAAGTCACTGAATTTTTTGGGGGCAATGTCCGATTTGGGTTTTCCCGTTACAAGATAAATTTTTTTATTGCTTGATCAAAATTTTTAAAAGTGTAAGCTGCATGCCCCCGTCTTTTCGTGGTAAATAAAAATTTTTAAAGTCAAGTCTCTGCCTTTCATAGGGTTTTGTTTCGCTGTAGTCCCATAGCTTTGTTTTTCTTTTTCTCTCGCCCGCCATCCCTTTTTGCGGAAATTAGCCAAAAAGAAGCGCATTTACCAACCCCCTTCATTATTGCAAAATTTTTTAAAATGTTTTTTTCTTTCTATTTTAGCGAATTTTTCCCAACAAAAACCACAACCCCCCCCCACCAATGATGCAATCAGCTTTTAATCCTAAAGTCTATTTGCAAGAAATTTTTGTGGTTTTTTTTCTTAACAAAGTTTTACGACATTGAGTTTCCTAACTTTGGCCTCCCAAAAAACAGCAGAATGGTATACAAGGTTGCAAAAAAATTTTTTTCGGTGCTCATTTTTTTTAAAAAAAAAATAATTATAAAATTTAAAAAACAGAACAGTGTGATCTCTCAGTACAGGGGCCTAACCTTCCCCAACTTGAATGACAAAGTTTATGATCAAGCATTTGCCCCAAAAAGGGAGGCTGTATTCTTTGGGGAGCATGTGGAAAAAAAAAAACAGTTCCTCGGAAATGAATTCGCATTGAACAGATTCAAAAGATGTCGCCGCAAGACATTATAAAATTCATAACAGGTATGAAGCGCAGTGGGGTCTAGAAAGGGAAAAGTTGGGGCAAACGGTTCTTGTTTGTTCACTAAATAGTCGTTGATTTGCTCCCCTTGATTCTAACAAGATTTAGTATGTTTAACGAAGATCCCGTTTTAACAAAGTCATTAGGTTCTAGGGGTGATTTTACTATGATTTTGGGAAAATTGTTATGCCATTAATCTGGGTTAATAATTTTTCATAAGATTTTGTTTCCCTTCAAAAGAACGATCTGGAAATCGCAGAACAGGAAAACACTGAATAGGTGGAGAAAGTAACCAAGCTAGAAAAATCATCAGGAAAAAAATGAACCGGGGGGCCCTTAAAAATTGGGGGGTGTTGAACAGGAAAAAAAATTTTGAGAGTGGAACAGCAAAAAAAATTTTTGTTACAGAAATTTGAAAACATAAACCCCAAGCCAGAACAAGTTGATTCAAAGCCAGTATAAAAACTCCTGTGATCAAGGGCCAAAATCTTTATGGAATATTTAAAATTAAAAACTGTTTTTTTTTGGCGCCCTTGCTGTGTGGGGGCCAGTTTTGGGTTTTAAAAAAAATAAAGAAAGCAGCAGAAACAAAAGCAATAAAAAATCTGAAAAAATTTTAAAAGCGAAAAGACAAAATACGCCAAAACCGCCCAATAAAAAAAGCAATTTTTTTGATCCATTTTAAATGGAATAATATTTTAAATTTTTTTATAAAAATAGTTATGGCGTATTATAAAATGATTTAAAAATCAATAAATAAAGCATGGAGTCTATAAAAGACATTTTATAGACCAAAAATTGTAATCAATGCGGTTGCTTCGGATGTAAAACTTCATTAGATCTATGCAAGAAGTGAGCAAGCATCCCCCAACGATGCACGTTTTTTGAGGGTGGTTTTACTATTTGAATTTATTTAGATTTTAAAAAAATGCTTGATTTTTTGATAAATTTAAGATAACTTAATAAGAACTTGGTTGTACTTAAAGGAGACTTAATCAAGAACTTTTTAGAACTTGATAAGAATTTAAAAAAAAATTAATCAAGAAATTATTAAGAACTTGAATAATTTAATTAAACCTTAATTAAAAAATTGGGGGACTTGGGGGGGGGAGTGTGTGTGGGTACACGGGGGGTGGGGTGGGAGGACGTGGTGGTGGGTGGGGGTGGGGGGACGTGGTCGGGGGGTGGGGGTGGGGGGACGTGCGTGGTGGGGGTAGGACAAAACACCCCACCAAACAAACAACAAACAAAACAACAACAAAAAACACAAGGCCTTAACCTTTTTTTTTTTTTTCCAGAAATTCAAAATCGTTATCCCGGGACACTGCGTTTTTTAAACAAACAAACAGGGCCCCAAGAGGGCAGGCCAAATGTCTTTTGGGCAGCAAACCGTACATGCATGTCGTTACTATATTTAGAGCCCGTCATTTACTTTTTTTTAAACCGTACATGCATGATCGTTTTTATTTAGAGCCCCGTCAGTGGTGGCCCCGCGCAGTTCCCAAAACGCCACACAACCCTGCCCTAAAAACCCCCACAGGTGGCTCGTGCGCTTTCTAGGGCAATCAGCGAGCTCGCTGATTGACCCCTATTGCTTGGGTGCTTTTGCCCGGTTTTAATTTTGGGGAAAATGCCGGCCGCGGTGTAAAAGGCTGTGGAAGGGCTCAATTACTCCTGCCATGAGGTTCTAAAAAGCTTTTGTTTTGCCAGAATGCTTTAAAGTTGGGGTTGGGTTGTTTGTTTTCAGAATGTGTTTTGTTTTTTTTGTTAATCATTGAAGAAATCGCGAGTTTGTGAAATTTTGGTAAGAAAAGAAACAAATGACACTTCAATTGTCTTTTGCACGAGTTAAATCCCAGCAAATTTCTTTAGATAAGACTCCCGTTTTTTTTTTTTTTAATGTTTCAAAAATTTTCTTTGTTTCTGAAGCCAATGCCCCAAAAAAAGGCCCTGAGAAGGATTTCCTTTCGTCATCTTTCACTGGTAAAAGCCCCCTTTTAAGATGGGGGTCATTTCTTTAACAGTTTCAAAGGTTTGGTTTCATCAAAAGGATCAGAAGGAGCTCACAAAGCTGTGTTTTTTAAATATTTGTCAAAAAAACTTCAACTGAGAGTTGTTTTTTGTTTAAAGGAAAAAAAAACGAAATGCTTTTTTTTTGGGTTTGAGGGGGAGAAAAGGCTCGCCCCCTCAATTTCTTTGTCAAAAACTTTGCCTGGCCTATGATAAACAAGTATTTTTTCACAGATCGGTCTGTTGACGGAAAGTTTTCCTTGCGAGATAAAAACACTTCATCATTTTTGGTAATATTGTGTCATTCCCGCACTGGCAGAAAAATTGAAAACATCATTTTTGAATCGCATGTTTTTAACCACCCAACAGTTCTCTCTGAACGTTTTACAGCCCGCCCGGGCGAATTTAAAATGGCGGCGGCTGTGTATGGTGGCACAAAAACAAAGTGTCAGGGATTTAAGTCGGATTTTTTTGATAAGAGGCAAAGCGTCTCGCAGCAGTTCCCCGCCAAAACTGCCGGTGGGAGCGTGGTATGTAATATGTGGGGTGAGAGGAGCGGGGCAGCAGTATGATTTTTTGCCTTAGTTTTTCGGCAGGTGTGAGGGCGCGCGCGCGGTGTATGAGTGTCTGTCTGTGCCCCTTTTGTGGTGTGTGTGTGGTGCGCGCATGACTCCTCGTTTCTGTCTGTCTGTTGT
>CM031625.1:45825727-45840502 GCA_018398815.1 Conus ventricosus
GTTCGAGAAGATAATAACAACCGTAAACTTAAAGGACACGCGGGATTTAGATAATGGCATCGGCGGAATCAATTTTGTCGGATATCCTTATGGGCTGGGAAAACACAAGTAAAATATGGTTATTTCGTCAAATCATATGCGCAATATAAATAAGTGAATTCTATAATGGATTACCTAAACGAAAAACTAAAATACTGAACACCAAACTTCCCTCTGCTTGTTCTGTTTTCAATGCTCAACGCATCAAGCCTAAAGTTTATGGTTTTATTTTTGTCGTAGACTCCAATCTCTTACTATTTGGGAATATGTTTCATGCCATTTTGGTCATTACAGTCAACAACACTTGACCGTAAGGCTTACAAGTCATTTACACAGCCTCTCCTTCCTCCTTCCTCCCTTTCCCCGATGTAACAAATCAATCAAACAATTCATGGTTCACCATACGGTTCGTACATCTGGGTTACAGTTTCTTTGCCTAGTCGTAAATCAAGCAACTTTCTTTTCTGCTGACACAATATCATGTGAATTTATAACCTTTCAGATAGAAACCAGGTCAGATGAAAACTAGTTAGCGAATACATTGAACTTTTTGTACATTCGGTTACATTATATTTTTTAGTTGTACCGTATACATGAACAAGAGTGTATAGGCCTACGGTATTAACGGTAATGTTCTTAACCTTTAAGTGCCTACATTCGCCCCCCTATTCTATTTGTTGCTACCATATACATGATCTTTATGTGTAACATTTCGACATCTAAAACTTTTTTTTTTAATGCAATAAATGAACAGATTCAAATTTTACGGCAGTTGTTTAGTCCCATAGTTCTGAATATTACTGTTCAACAGACGTACATAACTGTATATACTAAAATTTAAATTCATTGAAATGCGTTCAAGTGAGATAACCATTTTGATTTAATACATTACAAAGCAACAGCTATTATTGCAGATATTGGCATGCCAAAACAAAACTTAAAAATGTGGCTATCAGATTTTCAATTTTGTAAGTAAAATGAAGGTCCTCATGTATATCTTATCCCGTCATTTTCTTTCGAACGAGCAGTTTTGGCCACGAACGACTTTTTTTGTTTATGTTAACCATCACTTGGCAATTGCCCATTGCTGTAGCTGCCAACGGTTAGCTGTGATTGTCATCCAAAGTTTACAGTCTCAGATGCGAAACATATTCGTTGTAACGAAATAAGGAAAAATTAAACGCATATATGAGAAATGGGCACCCTGTTTTCTTTCCTAAAAACACCTAAACATTTATCATGATGTAAAGTACATACATATCACTCTGTATCATACTTGTTTGTGTGTGTTTGTGTGTGTGGGTGTTGTGTGTGTGTGTGTGTGTGTGTGTGTTGTGTGTGAGAGAGAGAGAGGAGAGAGAGAGAGAAGGGGGAGGAGAGAGAGAGAGTGGGATTGAGTGAGAAGGACAACCATGACGTCCATGTAACCTTGTCAATCAATCGGCAATGCACATCAGTTTTTATCTAGTTTTATGTACTTTGAATCAAGGCAAACCTTCACTAACGCGTTGTCCCAAAGGCTCTTACTTCACTCTGTAGTTCGTATGTGATTTATTTTAATCTTCGTCTATCTATTTGTGGGCTGCATGTATACGATTTTTCAGTATTCAGTGTGTGTTCAGTGTTGCTTGACCGAAGCGTCCGTTTTAATATGGCCAATGACAATGTTAACTTTTAAGGCGAAAAAAAAAAAAAACAAAAAAACAAAAATAACTTTTAACCCACGCTCTTTCTTTCTCTTCTCTCTCTTTTTAAATATAGTTTTTTTTTTTCTTCTCTAGCTGTGTAGCAAGCACGTTATAATGAACGCTACATGTGTTAGTGTGTGTGGTGTTGGTGAGTGTGTGTTGTTGTGTGTGTGTGTGTAGTGTGTGTGTTTTGAGAGGAGGAAGAGAGAGAGAGAGATGAGAGTGAGAGAGAAGAGAGGGTGAGGGAGGAGAGAGGTGTTGTGTGTGTGTGTGCGTTGGCCTTGTACAGCGAAAGACCTGTCTGCTACCCATAATGAGAATGGTGACATTTTGTGGTTACCATTTTTCTACTCGTATGTTGCTTTAGGGGAGAATTCGAAATAGGTTGCTCCATCAAAAAGGGGGGAAACTTAACAATACAAGCATTAGAAAGGTGCACGCACTCACACGCGCGACACACAACACAGAGCGCGAGTGAGGAGCGGAGCGCGAGGAGCGTGAGGCGAAGACTGAGACACAGCGACACAATTACAGCAACCCAAACGAATAATTACTCCATCAGATAGCTTTGTGAAATGAAGAAGAGGACCTTGGGGGCCGTTGTGTGCGGGTGGAAGGAAGAGGATAGACTGGGGGTGGGGGAGGAAAAAAAAATCTGGGCAGAACACGAAAGCTAACTCTTGTTCCCAAGGACCATCAGGTAGACTATTAAGGTGAAAGGTTGCTCCCTTCCACTCACTCGCTGAGGCTCAGCAAAGGCGTAGTGCTGGAACGAATTCGGTACTTGTTCAAGTTGTCAACTTAATCACTTATCCTCACATTCGTATGGAAAGTAGTCCGTCTGAGCTTTGGAGCGTGAGGAGTGAGTAGAGAGGACAGTGAGAGAGTGAGAGAGACGTGACAGAGAGAGAGAGAGAGAGAGTTGCGAGAGAGAGAGGGAGAGGGTGAGAGAGAGAGGAGAGAAGTGAGTCGGGGGGAGAGAGAGGTAGGAGTGAGAGAGAGAGAGAGGAGGAGAGAGAGAGAGAGGAGAGAGAGTGAGAGAGAGAGAAGAGAGAGAGAGAGAGAGAGAAGAATGAAAATTACGAGGTAATAGATGAAGCACTTTGCGCCCCTTTTTTTACCAAGTCTCGTGTGTGGGGGAATACAGCACAGTGATAGAAATTATGTATGTAAGCAAACAAACAAAAACGGTAAGCAATTTAAGGAACATTCAATTGAAGGAAAGAGAAATGAAAAAAAAACATGACGGGGAAGAAGAAGAGGAGAGGGGTGAGTGGGGGGGTTGGGGGAGCCTTTAGAAATGAACCTATAACAGACAACAATTTAGATGTGTGAAAACAGACCATAAAAATGAATTTTAACAAATTAAGCAAGAATTTGAAACCACAACACAGAGTGTTGTGTGTGTGTGTGTGTGTGTGTGTGTGTGTGTGAGAGAGAGAGAGAGAGGACGAGAGAGAGAGTGTTGAGAGGAGAGAGAGAGATGAGTGGGGTATGATGAGAGGAGAGAGAAGAGAGAGAGGAGAGAGAGGTGGAACTGGAAGGAGTGGGGGAAAACAAAAATGGAGAGAAGCAGTAAAAGAAAAAATGTAATGAGAGAGAGAGAGAGATGATGGAGATGAGAGAGTGAGCAGAGAGAGATAGTGAGAGCGAGAAGAGTGGAGAGAGAGAAGAAAAGCGTTGATGGGACTGAGGACAGTGACACGTGGGGCGGTGGAGTCTGAATAAAAAGTTGACCAGGCAGTACACATTGTGATCTGTGGTTTCTGGAAGTAAGCAAAGAACGCAATGCTCACTTTTATATCATTCATGTACTCATACTTTCTCATTATACTCTCTTAATGTTTTGAACAAAAATGGATTCAATAATCTCCTTTGCTTAGTTAATCAAAAAGTGTCATTGTCAGATTCTTCCCCTTTCAATACAGTTTGACATCAGTTAACACTCTAAAGATGATGAATTCTAACTAACAATGACTATCATATTATCATCAGTTCTCACAGCCAGTTGTGCAACTTGTGAAATCAGATTTGAATGAACTTCATGACAGAGTAAATGATGTGTTTTTGTGAATACCTATTGATTTCATTCTTGGTAAACCGATATATGGAGAGTGTGGATAATCATTTAGAATTAAAAATTTATTTCACAATTTTACTTAAATGATTATAATCAAAAACAGCCGACACACTAAACAAAAAAGATTGTTTGGGCAAACTTACAATAATGAAGTAATCATTGTCTCTTTTAAACTGGCAAACTTCATAGAAGTTTGTTTCACAAAGAAGTGAAATATATGTTACAGCAGTAATGCATGTCTTGGGTTTCAATTTCCTGTTTAAAATGGCGGACGTTAAAAGAAAAGAACCTAAACAAAAAAATAAACAAAAAAAAAATATGTAATTAACAAAATTAATAAAGCGCATTTACCTGTCAATGCTCTTAAGATTCTAGCGCTGGATTACAATGCCACACCACTATTTCCACACATTTGCGAGTCTTGGTTTATAGGCGAACTTGCGCTCATGTGCTTACTAAAAGCGCCACAATGGGCATCATTGCAAAAGCTGATATAATAAGGAGAAGAAGCAGCTCAGCATCTATGAATACAAGACAAAAGCAAAGTGCAAATGAAGACTTTTTATTTTGTAGGCATTAGGATAATTAGATTGGCCATTTAGACATGTTTTCTGCAGGATATCACATTTGAGACACACAAAAAATGCACTAAAATTACTACATCTAAATGTATCACTACAGTTTTGACCATTTCCCTGCAGAATTCCACATTTAGCAGACAACAAAAATTGATCAACATTCACTTCCATAGCTGTCAGCAGAACAATAGGCTCAGACACACAGTAACACAGTAAACAACACACACAAACACACTACACATCGGCAAATTGAACACGTAGGACAACAGTTGAAAAAAGGCAGTAAAATCTTAGGCCGCAGGTGGGTAACAATAAATCGTTCGCTATAGATTGGCAGAATGTTTCTCTATCATAATTAAAACATCTCATGATAATTGCAACAAAAACAATTGAGGAACTCGGAATTATTATTATAAAATTGATCAACTGTAATGACAAAACTTTGGGATAACTTTCTTACAAAGATTTTATTTCCTCATCCAGGGAGATTGAAAGTCTAATCTTAGGTTCGTTTAAATCGTTTAAAAACAAATATTGAAAGTTATTTAAATGTATGTGTGGGGTATTCTAAAAGTGTCAATCATTTACTGATTCATTGTCCCAAACCAAAGAGTGTTTAAATAAATAGGTATTGAGGGTTTTAGATTGATGGATCGACTCCTTTATCCTATCTAGTATATTAAAAATTTTGCTACTCTTGTATCTATTTTCTAAATGTTTATTTAGGCTGTTCATTAATAATTTATCTTTATCATTTGTGATTGTTACAGGTTAAAATTTTTAGTTTAAGTTAATACGTTTGATGAATAGGTTGGGGTGGAGGGTTATGATTACATGTCTTAGTACTACTTTAAAAATACACTCCCTAAAATAATGCATTCTCATTCATTCTTTACATCAAGCTATCTACACTATAATAATTGTCTGAATCACTTTGTGGAAAGACGTATTAACTGAGAACAACAACAACACAACCACACACACACACACACACACACACACAACACACACCACACCACCACCACACAAAGACACAGGGTAATAATGTATCAAAGCTGGCTCGAGCTTGTCACTATATTTCAGTTTTAGAACTTAAATGTGATATTTTCTTTATTTACCATTAATCAATAAAAAAAAATTCTGCATATCATGGTGATTGGATAACAAGCCAAAGGTTACAATAATATTCATAAAGTGTAAATTAGTCATGCAAATCAAGTTGGTGTAATGATTAAAAAAAGCTCTTAACCAGGGCTGATTCAGTCCACCCCACCAAACCCACATCTATGCACAACCCATTTTTCTATGCAAACCACTTCTACCAACTTCTATGCAAACCCCTTCTATGTACAATCATTCTTTGCCACAACCCATTTCTATTGCCACAACCATTCTAAGCACACCACTTTACCATTCTATGCCACAACCCACTTCTATGCCACAATTCACTTCTTTGCAACAACCCCATTCTATGACAATTCACTTCTATGCCACAACCCCATTCTATGCCACAACCCCACCTTTTATGCCAAAAACCCATTTTTTCTTTTGCAAACACTTCTAAGCAACAACCCACTTCTATGCCACACATTCACTGCTATGCACAATCCCATTTATGCACAACCATTCTATGCCACAACCCACTTCTATGACACAACCAATTCTATGCTAACCCACTTCTCTTCTATGCCACAATCCATTCTATTGCACAAACCCCACTTCTTTCTATGCACAACCCCCACTTTTTTATGCCACAACCCCACTTCTAAGCCAAACCACTTCTATGCAACAACCACTTCTATGCCACAACCACTTCTCTTCTATGCACAACCCACTTCTATGCACACCCATTTTCCTTATGCCACAACCCCTATTCTATGCCACACCCACTCTATGCACAACCCAACTTCTCTTCTATGCCACATAAACCCCAATTCTTTGCAAACCCCACTTCTATGCCAAACCCCTTCTATTGCAAAAACCCTCTTTTCTCTTTGCCAACTACCCACTTATATGCCAAAACCCACTTCTATGCCACATACCCCATTCTTTGCCACATTCTTTGCCACAACCCCTACTTCTATGCCACAACCCCTCTTCTTTTCAATTTTTTTCGATCTCTGGGACATGATTAGCATTGTATTATGTAATGAGGACAATGACAGATTAATTGTTGGCAATACACTCCATAACCATTTGTAATGAAACAAGACTTCATTTTATTCCTTTATTTGTCTATACCTCATAAAAAACCATTGTAATGACACAATGACATCATCATATTCTTTATTGTCAATCACCTCCATAAACATTTTTGTAATGACACAATGACATCTCATTATTCTTCTACTGTCAATACCTCCATAACCAACTTGTAACGACACACTGACCATTCATCATTTATTCATTTAATGTCAATACCTACATAACAATTGTAATGAAACAATGTGTGAATGACATTATCACTGTTGTCAGTACCTCAATCCTGACGGCCATTCTCACTGGTATGTTGACTCTTTTCCCTCTCTCTATCTCTCTCTCTCTCTCTCTCTTCTCTCTCTTCTCTCTTCTCTCATCTTTCTTCTCTACACGTTGACCATGCCTGTGTATTGGTATGTGTCCTGAAAGGTCTGTGCGGCTTGCTTTCATAATATGAAAAATGGACATCTCCATTAACAAATTTTCAGTCGCAACTACATGTTACAACTGTATGGTTGCAGACCAGGAATTTGTCTGCTGGCACAGGTTACCTGGGGTTACAACACTTGGGAACTGGTTATTTAGAGAAAAAGGTTGATAAACTATGTACACATTGACCTGAAATTGTAGTATCCCACTAAGAATGTCATTCATTGTACAACAGTTCTTTAAGTCAACAAGATAAAATTTAAGAGATGTAGTTGACTTATCATTGTTCCATTCATATTAATAAAAATTCCGGCATATTCATACAACATGGTGCAGGATCAAAAAAAGGGAGCTCCAGTAAGGCCATGATAATGTTGATTTGCTCTGCCTCTGTCAAAAAGTGGCAGTTAATATACAGATTCAATATTTAACATTTTGTTTTTACTTCATAGCAAAACTAGCCTCAGTGGTTTGTGTGTTGCATCCTCCTGCTTGCATGCATCTATGTGATCATGAATACATGCTCATGTATGTGTGTGTGTGTGTGTGTGTGGTGCGGCGTGCATGTTGCGTGCATGGGTGTGTTGCATGTGTTGTGTGTGTTGTGTGTGTGTGTCGGTGGGTGTGTGTGTGTGTGTGTGTGTGTGTGGGTGTGGGGTATGCCTGTATGTCACTATGTTGTCGTTGTGTGTGTGTGTGTGTGTGTGTGTGTGTGTGTGTGTGTGTGTGTGTGTGTGTGTGATTGTAATTGTATGGTGCATGCGCATGCAAGTATCACTGTGCATGTGTGCACTTGCTGTAGTACGTGTAGCGTATGTGTATATGACGTGAGGTTAGGTTTAATCTGTGCAAAATCACTACAAAATGTTGTGGTCAACATTATGTTCGTTTTCTGGACTTGACTTGCGATATTTCAGTCTATTACTAAAGTCAAAAGTGTGATTCTTCTTTTTTTTCTTTAAATATTTACCCACAGTTAACATGAGAGTATAGTCTAGCAAGTGGCAGTTATATGATTACTTGCCAATTGATTGCAGATTAAAACTTCTCGAGCATTGGTTATGTGGAGTATACACACATTAGTAATGTATGATGTGTACAAAACACACACATTCTTCTTGTATGATGTGGACACAAACACCAAATACACACACAGGACGTTTAACATTCACTTAGGAATAATTTTTTAAATTTACACAATCATTAATTAACATGAAAAACTTTACTATAAAATTTTATTTTAAAAAAACTATAATTAAATAACTTTAGAACATTTCAGTTTCCAATTAAATACAGACTGTGGTGATAACTTGTGTTGTAGGTATTTGATAACAGTGAATTAATAAATTGACACAGTTTATAACATTATAGTTCTGCATCCGTTTTAATTCATTTAGCCCACGTCATTTAAGACATAATCTTCACAAAAAATCAATGTCCCAAAAAAATCAGACGCTTTGTAAAGTTTTGTTTCACTGCTAAACTGCTTTTAAACAAAATGCAAGCATTCAAAGTATGTACATAGAAGAAAGCAGAAAAAAAAAAAAACTGTGTTATGTACTAAATTAATCTATGACATTTGATGAAATACTCTCAACAGAACTATTTATTACAACAAATGAGGGTTTTTTTCTTGTGGATGTAAATATGGAGAGTTAAAAATAGTGAATGGATGTTGCACTTTTTCAATCTGTCTTAGTAATGTAAATCAATGTCAACGATTGTTTGGCCCAAAATGATGAGAAAAAAAAGTCCACCCCACCCCTTTACCCACACCATGGCAAAATGACTAAGTGGGGCGGTAGATCTCTGAAAATGATTATGAGGACCTTTCTGACATTTTCAAAACTGAGGTAGAATTTGACGAGCAAAGGTACACATTTCCAGTGATGAGATGATGAGATGGAAGGGGATTTTTAATACCAGATCATACTGTAAGGGTAACATTTCAGAATGTTTGTCTTCCATCAGAAAGTTTTATTTGTTTTATTGAAGCAATTTAAGATTTTTTTTCTATTTTTTTTTTAATAAGAAAAATGCATTGCTCTGCTAAAAATTACGCTGGCACAACTCATCAAATAAAACAACAAAAAACATCAACAAACAAAACCTGGCACGGCAAGCCAAAACAAAACAATGCACATACCCAGGACTAAAGCATTTCAAAAACAGATTTCATCTGGAGGTTGGGCACGGATAGTGGCATTGTCTCACTGGCACGAACCCTCTTCCAGTGTTATCGTCCTAGGCCTATAGCAAGAATGCGGAAAGTGCGCCAAACACAGTTTACATATGCAGCGGGGGCGAGACCTCATCTCTGGCAGCGAAAAGCACCTTGGTGTCACGACACTTCAGCATACTGCCGGCGCCCTGAACCGAAATGTCGATTAATCGATCGTTTCTTTATTCCTCAAATCTGTCACCTTTTTTTCTTCTTTCCATCAACGCAGTTCTTCGTGGAATTCACAGCAACAAAAGCCAATGATTGTGCTGCAAAGTTATAAAAATACATTTGGATCAAAATCAAATTCCCGCCGCGTGTGTGTGTGTGTGTCTGTGTGTCAAATGCTGGTCATTGTTTCGGTCTGCGGCTTCTCTCACTTATTGTTGGCATTCAGGGACGAAACGCGTTTCAATTGGATCGGAGAGTTCGCGGCGCTTGGTTGAATCGATTTTTTGTCCCCGCGGTTGAGAACACGAAGCACGGCACCGGCAGAGATCCTCTCTCCCTCTCCTCTAGCTGTCTCTCTATCTCTCCACTCTCACTCTCTCTCCTCTCGCTATATTCGTCTGTCTCTTTCTTCTTCTCATTTTCTTTCTCTCTCTTTCTCTGTCTGTCTCTCTCTCTCTTTCATTCTTGATTTCCCAGTTGAGCCAGGACTCCTCCTCTTACATACTTAATGTTGACTTTTTCAATTAAAACTGCACCCACGCAAAACAACACCGCACGAACGCACGCACGCAGCACGCAGCACGCACGACGAATCACACACAACACAAACATATTTAGAATATGCACCCTTGCCAACATAACACACACGGAGGAGAGAGATGAGAGAGAGAGAGAGAGAGAGAGAGAGAGAGAGAGTGAAGAAGAGGGTTCTGAAATAGGCTGCAGGCTATAGCAGCGGTGACCTTATATCTAAGGGGACTTATGGTCGTGTTGGTTTGTATTTCTGGAGTGTAATGTGGCCTAGGGCCTAGGATGTACTGTCGGTCGACGGCTCTCGAAGATGCCTACGTAACGAGAGGGTCTGTGGTTCGCCATGTATTTAGTTTTCCTTTACATTTCCCCTCTTCCAGTTTTCAAAATTTTTCGTTCTCGCACTATATATGTTTTTGCAATGTGACTTCTTTTTTTTATCCTGAAAGCTGTAAGGATTTATACCTCTGTGGTTCACCTTGAAAAAGATTTTATAGGAAGCTAATGACAACGATGCCATTCTTTATATTATTACTATTGCGCTTTTAGGGGTGGTTTACTGTCTTTGTGAAGATTTGCTAATTGTCACGCCACCGCAATCCAACTCTCACCTAACTACCCCGCTGTCTACTCACGTGACTCCTGCTTCAATTCCCCCCCCACCCCTCTCTTCTTTTCGGTGCTTAGATTGGGTATGCAAAGCTTGTACTTCGGTGTGTGTGTGTGTGTGTGTGTGTGTGTGCGCGGCGCGCGCGTGCATTGCGTGGTTGTGTGCGTGTGTGTGGTGATTATGGGTCCTGTTCCGTGTGCGCATATGACGTATTTGTTTGTGAAGTGTGTTGGCATGGAATGTAGTGGTGTGTTATGTATGAAGGTGTGTGTGTGTGTGTGTGTGTGTGGTGTGTGTGTGAGTGCAGTATGTGCGTGCTAGTGTGTGAGTGTGAGTAAGTGTGGCGCCGCGCGAGCCACAGTGTGTGTGTGTGTGTGTGTGTGTGTGTGGTGTGTGTGTTGTTGTGGGTGTGGTGGGTGTGTTGTGGTGTGTTTTGTGTGTGTGTGTGTGCGGGAGCTTCACGCGCGCTGTGTGTGTGTGTGTGTGTGTGTGGGTGTTGGCTCTGTGTGTGTGTGGGTGGTGTGTTGTGGGGGTGTGTGCGCGCGTTGTGCGTGCTCGTGCGCGCGCGTGCGTTGTGTTGTGTTGTGTGTGTGTGTGTGTGTGTTGTGGGCGCGCACGTGCGTGGTGGTGCGTGCAATGAGTGCGTGCGTGCGTGCCAATTGAGTGCTTGTGGCTAAAACCAAGTTGCGTTCTTTGTGGAATTGTACAAATGGCCTTCTATGACTTGGGTAAGTGTTCTTCGCTCTTGTCCTCAACGAGGACATCGATCTTCTCCCCTGTCTCTCAAGAGAGGGTCCAACGTCTACCAAAATCACATCACTGATCACGCTTGCGGATCCTGGCTGAAGTATAGCGTCCGTGAGGGGGGGGCGATTTGTAGCGTCATCATAACCCAACACTTGCCGTCTATGTTAATGCGTGTGGGCTTTCAGGCGCCTTGGTGCAAACATACAAAACAGCAACATCAACAACATCATAAACTAACAGACCAGAGTTTGTCACGCAAAGCGCACAATACGATGCAGTTTAGACGATTAAAAACTGAAGTGAGGTTCTATGTGATGCACCATTTGGTTTTAAAAACTTGTTTTAAGGTGCTGGAACTTTCTGACCGGACAGTGAATTAAGACTTCAAGCCATCGTAGTATGGACAATTCGTTCTGAGATACCCAGCGCTGTGATTTGAGTTTGAATCAATGGATAAACAATTTTCATCTTACCTTAGATTTTACGGGAGAAAGATTTAAAGTAATTAGTTGATTTAATAAAAATCTCCCGGGTTTCAATACATTGCTTGTGATTGTTCTTCATCTAAACATTTTGCAGAGAGTGGCGGGGACGCACTGAATGGGCCCCTTGGGTCGGCTGAGTTTGTGACACGTCAATTGATAATAAAGTCGGGGACCGTTCCATAATGTGTGTGCCTACCTCATGTATATCATGGTTTCAAGAGTGAGGGACTTCCTGGATGCATGACTAGCCACAATTCCATATGCGTAGGCCTAACTCATCATTTGACTGGTGTTCTGACTTACATGACGTCACATCACTCCTTGCAGCACAGACCATGGTAAACCGGTGTACAGAGAGATATTCCGTGATGTGAGCTTCGACTTCCCGGAGAATTTTTTTTTTTTTTTTTTTTTTATTGATTCGAGGGTTTTTGCTGAAAGATTTCAGCAATGTTGGAATGATCTGAAAGAAACTGTGTGACTACGGTCTGTGGACGGACCTGACAGGTTTATATGCCATGATATGTCACCCACCACCTCCCTCAATTCGTGGTTTAGCTGGGTTATACAGCATAAAGATGAGTGATCGAGTACATATCTTTTGGATGAGATGATGAATCAGAGTGTCGGCAGCACACGTACCCCCCCCCCCTCTCTCTTTCTTTTCTCACACAAACACACCACTCAACACACAACAACACACACAACACACCACAACACCACTCACACACATCTACAACACACACCTTATGCGCGCGAGACACACAGACTTGTAATATTTTTTCTCTCTCTCCTCTCTATCTCTATTCTCTCTCTCTCTCTCTCTCTTGAATTCTCCTTTTCCTCCTGCGCTTTCAAGAAGAGGTTTTGTTTGTTTTTTTGTGACTAGGTGTAAGGTCACGAACTCCAGTGGTCATCGGCTGATCCATCACAACCCTTCTGGGCACCGGTGGCCACGGAAAGGGGGTGGGGCGTAGGGAGAGGAATAGCGATGAGAGACAGGAGAGAGAGGAGGGGTGGGAGGAGGGGTGGGCAGGCAGAGGGGGGGATTGGGGTTACAACAGAATGATACGCCAAAATCGTGCCCATTTTGTGTGACTGTAATTATGATGGGTGTCAGTGTTGTTTTATTCGTAAACGAGAAAGTGTGAGTGGAACATACAGCAATTTCGCAATATTTAAGGTGTATTCTGCAAACAGGGTTTTAAAAAGATAAGCTTTCAATGCGCACCATGTAGAGGCACTGACCCCTAGGGGTGACAGAGACGTGGCAGAAGGAGGGGATGGGGAGAGTGTAACGTGAAGCAGTTCAATTCATAAGGATGAGTGTCAACCAAAGAAAATACGGACACCACAGCGCCTACTAGCAAGAAGGAACGTAGTCGGACTAGACACGTTCACTGCCGCCGAAACAGCATTCAATGAGACAAAGAAAACCAGCCGAAATCTTGACTGGTGTTGGGAGACTTCTTCAAACGCAACATGGGGGAGGGGTCGGGGGGGGGGAACAAAACGAAAACGAAATTTTATTAAACCAGGGTAAGAGGACAAGCAATATACATGCTTTTGTCCCCCAGCGGGGGCAAAAATCTCATATATAGATTTACAAAAAATATATGATTGAAGTAATAAAATGAATATGAAATAAAGAGCTTTCTTAAACGTACATTACCAATAAACTGATGTTAAACACCACCGTCAACGAACGCAAGAGGGGGGGGGGGGGGGGGGGGGGGGGGGGAGATATCAAGCGAATGACGCAGGAAGTGCAGGACATGATAGTCTGGAAAGAAAACGAGTGCTGGTCAAAGTCAATGAGCACAAACAAAGCGAAAACAAAACCAAAAGAACAGTAACAGTTTAGCCAGGCCCAAAGGGCAAGAAGTATGCGGGTGGAAATGCACAGAGAGAAGTTCTGTGATCGAATATGACTATGAAACCCGCTTTGGTCAGCTTGAATGAAATTTGACCTATGACACCGCTTAGGGATAGCTTGAGAAATATGGACTATGACACGCAGCTTAGGATTCAGCTTGAAGAAAATATGACCTATGATCGCTTGGATCATTTTCTACTTCTGTATCTTTTGATGTGGCCTCGCATTCGAAGAGCTGTGAATGTGGGGATTTTCGATAACCTGGTGTTGGCTCGTGGGCAAACAAACGGTGGGGAACAATGTTCCCGAGTTCGTGAAAAGCAGCGCTATACTGGAAGGTCCACAAGGAAAACTACCTGCTATTTATTGAGATCGTAGGCTACATGCGGTTCCCACGACAAGAGACAAGATCGCGGCACCAGGAACTCCAGTTAACGACCTTCTGTACGGCAGGCCAGCACAAACCAGTTTGGATACAAATTAGCATAATGTGCGAGGAAGTGTCAATCAGTCAGTCAGTAAAGTAAGTAGGCAAGTAGCGAGGGGAAAAAAAAAAAAAGGTATAAGAAACTAAATGCAATGCCATATAAGTACTGCCAGTCAGCACAAAAAAGAAGAAAAATTTATATTTTTTTATATAAAATCAGTCACTATAGCACTTTCTTCCTTTGGTGGTTGAGAAATTTTGTAAAAGAAAAAAAAATAATGCTACTCTTCGGAGGGAAATAATCCGGTTCTCCGCGTGACAGACGAGGGATTCATTAACGATTATATATCGAGGAGACTTCCTCACAATTGGGTTACTCTTAAGTTTATACCGTTATTGTTAAATGCATATCACAAAATTATCATTTTATAGCGTTAGTAACGGTGATTCTGTTAAAAATAATAATCGGCATCATCCGGTGACCATAATTAAACATATACAAATTTCAGGAAGATCGGTCACAGCGTTTTGTTGGATGCGGTGGAAACATTTTTGACCACGGACGGACACCAGACAGGACAGAAGACAGAAGACAGACCACAACGCACACACAAACACACACACAACAACACACACACACAGAGAGAGAGAGAGAGAGCATCTCTTCGTTCCCATTTAAAAGTAATCTGTTCTA
>CM031625.1:45841502-45884123 GCA_018398815.1 Conus ventricosus
TGTTTTGGACAGAACTCGAAGTTGTTGTTTCTTTGTGTTGATATGCGCGCGCAAGAGAAACTGCGAATGTTTTATGAGGGTGAAATGGGTTAACCGCAAGTTTCTTTAACCTCAACACTTTCAGTTTCAGTACAGAAAGGCAAAGATCGAAAAGAACTGAAGAAAAACAAACTCTGATTTTAAAAAACGAAAAACAAAACAAATCTGAAAAACAATTTATAAGGCTCCGCCCCAAAACGTAGGCAAATGAATCACAAGACAAAACACGACGCGTTTCGACCTCGTAGGTCTTCGTCAGGCAAGATACACAACACACAGGACGACGAAAATGAACGAGCAATCACTATATTCATCCAGTTCGGCGCAAGATAACCCGCTGGGTGTTTACATAACGCCCCTCTTGCGCCGAATTAGTGACACGGTGCCGGATCTTCCAGCGAAGACCCAGCTTCCTGGTATTGACCACGCTTGTCAGGTATGAGAACAGATTTTTAAAAAAGCAGAGTGAGATTTTTCTGTTGGGGTCTGGGGGCGAGCCCCAGTGGGTCCAAGGGCAACGCCCCTGCGGGGGTCAGGGGGGCATCTCCCCCTGTAGCTGAAGATTATAATATATAACACAAGAAAAATCCACATTTAAACACCATCAAATATGGGTTTTCTAGCCGCATATCTAAATTGAACAAAATTTTGAAACACAAGTGGAAAATACTTTAGAATAAATGACAGGACAAAGCCTCAATTTACAACTCAATTCTCAGAGTTATTGTTTGTATGTTGTTAATTTTGTTGTTTTTTTGGGTGGTTTTTGTCGAAACATGCAAATGGATTTAATACTGGGCGTCTCTCGTTTGTCTCTCCGTCGATTTACTAATGAAATGGGTTTTTTCACCGCAAATTACCTGCCTTTGGGGCTCTGTTCTATTATAAGAAACTAGACGTCTAGGTTTTTTTGTTTCACAACTGAACGTCACAAGGACGAAATGATTTCAGCGTAACTTGAGATAGTTTGAGACCATTGCAAATAATGATAAAATATAACAAAGAAGAGAGCAAAATACACCAACAGCTTACCTCCAAAGTTGAATTGTTCTTCAACAAGGCAGACGACACGCTGCCTGTAACCGGGCGTTATTCATGTGTCAGTAATCGTAATGAAGCCACGACTTCCGGAAGCTGATTTCTTGTAGCAAGCAACACATAACGAACGCCTGCTCTTCACTGGCTTCTGCATATTCTATCTCGAACTCTACTACCCATCCACGCTCTTCCTCGAGCCTGTTTTTCTTTCCAATGGGTTGGGATATTTTTCCTTTTTTTGCGATTTCGTTCTGACGCCATGACTCACAAATGACACTCGGTCGATCGGCGCTGTAAGCGGATGTGCGTGGTTTACCGAGTCAACCGAGTAAAAACCACCGCATTTGGTAATCTCGCGAAGGCCTTTCTCGCCGAGAATCTTGGAAGCAAAAAATCGCGATAGCTTTTTTTTTTTTTTTCGGAGCGGGGAGATTTTTTCGAACGCGGAGATTTTTTTAAAGACGGCGGAACGGCGGAGAACGGCGAGACTTGTTCTCATACCCTCTTGTCACATTCCAGCACGTGGCATGGTGACACATAGCAGCGTCAGACATGAACACACATTGGATATATCACAAAGTATTAATAGAACACCGCAGCAAACCACTCCTTTAGGAGAAAAGGAGTGTGTGGTGTGTGTGTGTTGTGGTGCTTGTGTGTGTGTGGTGTGTGTGAAGTTTTAGTGTGTGTGCGTGTGTGTGTGTATGTGTGTGAGTGTGGTGTGTGTGTGTGTGTGTGTTGGCTGTGTGGTGTGTGTGTGTGTGTGTGTGTGGCGCGCGCTCGCGCGCGCGCTAGGAATGGGTGAGGGATTCTGTTGTCATCATTTTCAAGTAATGTATCTGAAATTGCTGATTCAATGTTGTCAAGTGCCGTTTTTTTATAAAATTTATTTCATTATTAACTAATAATATTTGTTGATGGGACCATGCCAATGTTACGGTTTGTAAACTTGGTTTGTGTTTTCTTTCTCCTCTTGTTTGTTCTAAAGGGCCTCAGATAAAAAGCTATTCACTGTTCGTGTGGAAATATGATGTTCATAATTCTTGGTTCTCCTTAACGCATCAACCTTCTGTTTTTTTTCTTTGCTCATCGCACAATCCACACATTCTCACTCAGACTCTCTCTCTCTCTCTCTCATCCCTCCTGCGTCTCTCTCTCTCTCTCGCCTCTCTCCACACACACACACACACACACACATCATATCACACCACACACCACACACACTACACACACACACAAACCTTGGGTCACGTGCATCAGTATCTTACCGTTTTCTGCCTTCATTCATACGTGGATTGGTATTCCTCAGTCCACCCTCGATCCTAAACAAACAAACAAAACCACTGCCCTGATGGCTGTTCTCTTCCGTCCTTCTTCTACCTACTGACCTAAAGAGAAAAGAAAGCATGTGTTTTTGACAGGCACGGACGAAGGGAGAGCGACAGCGAACTTAAATGAGACCACCCACCACCGAATGAGTCGCTTTGGTCATTTCTCCGGGTTCATCAGTTAGCAGCCAAAAAAGGCAGTAGGGATGTCAGGGAGTCGATTTTGAGATTTTGACCCTGGCTGACAATATAAGTTTTTTTTTTCCTGCAACCAAATACACTAAGTGAAGAGTTTTATTTATTTGACTGCCTTCTGGTATTAAAATGACATTTTAAAACGACCCAATATGTAATATCATGCTGAAAGGGTGCATCTGTTATTGTTCATTATACTCGACAAAGCGCTTCTCAAGGGTTTTACCGTCTTCAAACACTGTAACTTGAAAACTAAAAGCCCGATTTAAAAAGGTTTTTCACAAACCATTGATAAGAACTGGAAAAAATACTTTAGAAAATAACTATAACTTATAAACGCATAACTATGACAGAGCGACACATTATGTGATGGTACTCACAATTAGCGCAATGTTGGCAACGTCGTTTTCAGTCACGGGTCGTTCATCGTTTGGGACACGCTCCAAACAAGACAAAACAAAACAAAAAAGAACTGTGCACTTTTCTACGAATACGTACGACCCCCCTCATACAGCACGTGGGGTCAGATAACAGCCCGTCACCTCTACCAGCCTCACTAGATCGGATGTACATTAAATCATCCATCCCAGTCATTCCAATATCACAAATTCACTGCATGGCTTGACGTTGAGAAACAGCATTCAATTCGGAAAAGACCATTACACTTGTTCATAATAAATTAAACATCTATGAATTCGTTGTCATTTATTCATGCATTTTCATTTCTTTTCGTTTTTAAATGATGCTGAATCATGTAGCCTATAAATGTGTTTTCTTCTTCTTCTTCTTCTTTTTTGTTGTTGTTTGTTGTTTTTGTTTTTCAAACCTCTTTGCTAACACGATGCTCCGACTTAAGGCAGCACGGTGCCCGTTTCCCTCTGAGTGGTGATCGGTGAGTCGGGTCAACGTGCCCTCACTGCGGCTGAAGGGTCGACCCGCCTCCCACCCTATAGCTGTGATCACTGCCGACATGTGTTGAGGCAAAGGCTTCAGATGACAAACTTTCATCCAACTATGAAATCTAATCTCGCATCTTCTCTCTCTCTCACACTCTCCCTCTCCTCCTCATCTCTACATCATCTCTCTCTCTTCTCTCTCTCATCACACACACACACACACACACACAGACACACAACACACAACACACACACACACCTACAGAAAACAATCTCTTCCCTCTTTCTCCACACACGCTAACACCCACAAATACTCGTGCAGAAAACCATCTCTTTCACTAAGCCCCTCCCTCTTTCTCTCTCATACATGCGCAAAAAAAAAGAGAGAAAGAGAACAAGAATCAGAAAGAAAGAAGAAAGCAAGACAGACAGACACCAGAGAGAGCTAGAGTGAGAGAGCAGAGGAGAGAGCGAGAGAGAGAGAGAGAGAGAGAGAGAGAGAGAGAGAAAATGGAGCTTTGTATGTCTGGTAGGGCACCGCGTCGCGCTTGTGTGATGTGTTGGAGTGTGGTGTGTGTGTGGTGTGTGTGTGTGTTTGTGACAGAGAGAAGAGGAAGTAGGGTCTATGTGCGCGCGAAAGGTTGTGTGTGGTGTGTGTGTGTGTTTCTGTTGAGAGAACAAGAGAACACCATGAAAATATCACCGTGCAGTGTCTTCACTATTCACCATATGACGCCAGCCCCCCCCCCCCCCCCCCCCCCCCCCCCGCAACACCCACACCGTATACTGTTTCCTTGTGAAATTCAGCGGGGGGGGCAGTATTTGCATAGCATGCACTCGTCAAACGGACAAGCTCCTGACTCACGGCTGAAACGAGACCGCTTGCATAGTGTCATGGAATGACCTGCCGCTTGCTTCAAGGTGTCCTTCTCTCACCCCCCCCCCCCCCTCCCCCTCCCGCCCATATTTTTTTTTAATATCCCCATCCACCACAAAACACCGGCATAACTGCAACAAATATTTTCACTTGTCATTTTGGGACGGTCGATATAACATACAACTGACGTGCATTGTTTTCACCCATCGACAACTGTCATGGGATTTGGCGGTTTTTGTTTCGTTCTTTGTTTCTTTGTTTTTCAGGGCGACCTTGCGCTGTGGTCTTCAAACTCAAGCTATTTCAGCCTGTGGATTCCTAAGCGGTGTGGAACCAGCAGTCTAATTAAATCATTCTGTCACGCTTTGGTCTTTTTCCCTTTCGTTCAGGTTCATTCTAATTCAGCTGTTTGTCATCATCTCCTGTCCTGGAAAGGCGCTTGCAGTTTGTGTGTGTGTGTGTGTGAGTGGTGTGTGTGTGTGTGTGTGTGTGTGTGTGTGTGTGTGTGTGTGAGTGAAAGTAGTAGGGTGTGTGTGTTGTGTGTGTGTGTGTGTGTGTGTGTGTGTGTGTTGTGTTTGTGTGTGTGTGTGAGTGAAAGGGTAGGTGTGTGGTGGTGTGTGTGTTGTGTGTGTGTGATGTGGGTGTGTGTGTGTGTGTGTGTGGAGTGAAAGGAGGTAGGGTGTGTGTGAGGGTGTGGTTGTGAGTGTGTGTGTGTGGTGTTGTGTGAGTGTGTGTTTGTGAGTGAAAGGAGGTACGGTGTGTGAGTGTGTGTGTGGTGTGGAGTGAAAGGAGGTGTGTGGTGTGTGTGTTGAGAGTGGGTTGTGTTGTGTGTGGGTGTGGTGTGTTTGCGTGGCGTGGTGGTGTGTGTGTGTGTGTGTGGTTGGTTGTGTGTGTGTGTGTGTGGTGAGGTGCCCCCCCACCCTCCCATCAATCTCTCTTCGCTAATAATCCCTTTTTCCTTTATTTCAGCCCCCTCCCGAGGCTTCACTCTATGTCAGTTCCCTTCCCCCCGCCCTGCCCCCTCCCCCCCCCTCCCCCCCCCCCCCCCCCCCCCACACACCCCAACACTCCCTCGCCGTTCCCACCTCTCCACAGCCTGTTTTCCCCGACTTCTTACCGGATTTTTTTTCCCCACCCCACCCAGGTTTTTTTTTCAAAACCCACCTTCAGTCTGTCTGAACAGGCCCATGAAGACAGAGACGTTCGTGGACTGGTTTTTTTTATTTTTTTAAACAATTTCTTAATGAACAGTTGTTAACCCTCTGAACATTACCATCAACCGGCAGACCCCGGGCCATAGTTCACATTGTGTGACAAGGCCTCTGCAGCCCATTGCTGAGGCACGTGAATGAACGCAAAGCTAAGGAACGATCGGCGCCTCACCTGCTTGCCTAGCGGTGCTGCCGGTGTCCAGTCCGCCTGACATCGGTGGAGAATCGTAGAAATGACAAGTGTGTGTGTGTGTGTGTGTGTGTGTGTGTGTGAGTGTTGTGTTGTGTGTGTGTGTGTGTGTGTGTGTGTGTGTGTGCTGCGTGCGTGCGTGCGTGAGTGTGAGCAGTGAGTGTGTGTTGTGTGTGTGCGTGCGTGCGTGCGGCGTGCGTGCGTGCGTGCAGTGTGTTGGTGTGAGTGTGTGGACGGTGTGTGTGAGTGTGTGTGTGTGTTACACGCGTCGCGTACGTACGTGGTGTGTGTTTGTGGAGGTGTGTGGTGTGTTGTTGTTTGTGTGTGTGTGTGCGAGAGAGAGAGATAGAGAGAGAGAGAGAGAGAGAGAGAGAGAGAGAGAGAGAGAAGAGAGGGTGGGGAAAGGAGGGAGGCATAACCATTATCTAACCTCTGGTAGTTTGGCTGATGCTGTTCTCAGACAGAGAGAGAGTGCCGTCCAGCAAGAGGAGCAACTGGTTTACGGTGCAGGCCTAGCCTATGTTTCGGACCTAAGTTCGCCTCGCTCCTTTTTTTTTACTTTTCAGGGTCTGGCTGTTGGAGGGGGGGGGGGGGGGTTGGGGGGGGGTCGGACACAACGTCTGTCTCTCAGACAGTGGAACAAGCTACAAGCACAGAACCCCCCCACCCAACACTCCAGTTCTTGTCCTCCTCCCATAATACAAACTGTCCTCCCTCTCCACCCTCGCACCTACACCTAAGTATTCGCACAGGGATTGTAAACACCCAGCACAGAACCCACCCAGCCCCCCATACAACTCCAGTCCTTGTCCCTCCCATAGATACTACAGTCTCCCTCTCCCTCCGTGCACCTACCCCTATGTAATAAGCACAGGATTGTCCCCAACCAGCACAGAAACCCCACCCACCCCACATCACTCACAGTCCTGTCCCTCCCATAATACAGCAGTCTCCCTCTCTCTCACACCCTACCTAACCACAGACTTGATTCAAACAAAATCTCTCCCAACTCTGCAACCCATGTTTGATCAGAAAACTAAAGAGTAAAATGAAAAAGAAAAAAAAAAGGGGGGAAAAAAAGTTACGTCAATAACACACACATCATCCTCTCTCCTCCTCTCTCTCTCTCTCTCCTTCTCTCTTCTCTCTCTCTCTCTCTCTCTCTCTTCTCTCGACCGCTTGCTCCATCCGAACGTCCATCACCTCTTCACTCAAGTGCAGCATCAGCTTTCAGGCTCCATTACACGGCCGCCAGCCAGCAGACGACGCCGCCTGTCTCATGCCCCCCGGGTTGTCATAGACACTGACGCAACAGGGAGGAGACCGCGGTGAAGGATGGGATGAAAATGGTGCTGGGGTATTCTTCTTCAGTTCCCTTTCTGTAGACTTTCTTCATGGTCTTTTTCGTTAGATGTTTTGAAAATGTAACCTTGTCGGTAAGGCCAGTGCATAACGGCGGGCTGCTCCTCCTCCGTTTCTAATTGGAATTGTTCTTTAAAAAAACAAAACAAAAAAAAACAACAACAACAAAAAATGCAGCGGCGAAACAGAAAGATCAGAAGACGATTGGATGACTTTACAGCTTGCAAGTTACATGGAATGTGAACCTACTTTAAAGCTAATCCTCTGTGTGTGTGTGTGTGTGTGTGTGTGTGTGTGTGTGTGTGTGTGTGTGTGTGTGTGTGTGCGGGGCGTGCGCGTCTTTGTACGTGCGAGTTCACGGGGAACAAATGGGAAACAATCAACTAAAATAACTATATTACTGTAAACTTTTTTCCCCTAGTACTCCTAACCCAACTATAAGTTGTACGAGGAACCACACCCCTACTTCTAATACTCCATGAAGACCGGGTGTCTTCCGTAGATCTTGACTCCTTCCCTCATTCTCTCCCTCCCCCCAACAACTCCATCCCTGTCAGCTCCTTTTTACTTGCAGACATCTTTTCGAACGCCCACACAACAAAGCATACTCTCCATGTCGAAGATGCTGTACGTAGCAGGACCCCCCCAAAAAACACGTCTATTGATTGGGTGACGCGGAGTTAGGGGAGAGAGAGAAGGGTGGGAAATGAGGGGAAACAAACGGGCGAACACAGGACACGGAACAATGACCACCGACCATCCACCCCTCCCGAACACACTTGACGCAACCTCTTCACCTCCGTTCCTACAGATCAAACACCCCCCTCTCTCTCTCCCTCTCTCTCTCTCCAGTCCCTTCCGATATCAGGAGGTGGAAGACTCCAGGACACAAGTGTTACGTCAAAAATAGCTAGCTACCTTTCCCTCCCCGTCCCATCTCCTCTCCCCCCCCCCCCCCAACCCCTCCCTTCCGCCCGAATGATGGTATTGGAAGTTCAGCGGCCTCCTTCAGGCTCCATTACACTTCCCCGTCACCTCGGCCTAACCTGCCTGTTTCTTGCCCTCCTCCACGTTGTCATGGAAACGGGACCCACCAGGAGGAAATAGCTTTGAAGATGATGAGATGAAAATATCTTACGTACGACTTCCTTGTCGCCCCTCCTCACTAAATCAAAATAAATGATACTTTTCTTTTTTCTCTACGAGATACCAAAATGCTCGGATCTGAATTTTTAACGTTGAGATCTACCCACTACCCCTTTCCCTCCTCTTTTGCTCCTCTTCCCCCTCCCTCCCCTCCACTCTCTCCCGTCTGTTGCCGGCGATGAAGCCGATCACAAACAGCGACAACGGAATTCATGACATGTTAAATCACTGACGGGCATACGCACGCTTACACCACAGCCGAATGTGCCGATTTTTTTTTATTTTTTTTTTTTTAACATGGAAAACTTTGTTCGTTCGTTTGAGCGAGATGCAGTACCAAACACCGCCATTCTGACAAAGCCACGGATTATAATACAATGCATAACACGCCTACTGTGGACAATGCCCATTTGTCAGCAAAAGAAGAACCAGACTGTCAAGTTTTATAAGCTCGAGTATTTCTAGACTGAAGACATGGACTGTCCAAGGAGATTTTTCCAAACCACCACTGCAGCGTGGTCAGCTGCACGATTCCTGAAGCCCCCCCCCCCCCCCCCCCCCCCCCCCCCCCCCCCCACAAGGCTCCATTCAGGGCGCCATCATATCTGGTCCAAAGCAAAACGTTTTGTCCTGGAAGGAGGAATAAAAAAAAAAAGAAAAAAGAAAAAACAGCAACGAATACCATAGAGCTGCCAGCCGTTAAAATAGCGGTCTCAACAGCTACCTACCCGAAAGAACATTCAAAAGAAGCGAGTGATGACGCCCGTCACGTGTATCAATATAACATGCATGTCAAATAAAGGAGAGACGACAAACCAACCTGATGTTTGAACAACCGCCTCTCTGTGATTCCGCTGCTTTCTGTGTAGAATCCTCTTCAATACAAACGACAGACATGTCGTTCTTAAGGACTGGATGTCAGAAAGGACATTTTTTTATCATGTACTGCAAATATATCTTTTCTTTCCCGCCGTACACCGTGTCCCATTGCTCCGTATTCTCAATCTCATTTACGACATGTGCACAGCATCCACAAAAAAAAAAGCAGCAAAAAAGAAAGATAAAGTATTTACAGCCGAAAGGTGGTTAAAACTGGCCTGTGCTGAGAACGCAAGCCACTTCATTTGATTTTTCGCCCTAGATAACACACACACACAAACAACCTAAGGATATACAAAACGGCGCTTCACAAATGCAAAAGAAAGACCGCATGGACAAAATGGTGTCCACTCTGAAAAGTATTCATAATCAAAAAACAAACAAACAAAAAAGATTTCTTGACTGCCAATCTTCTTTTTCACAAATAAGAATTTTCCTTGAGGATGCACAGAAGATTTTATGCAGAAATAAAAGAACGAAAACTGCTGACGTTTCGGTCGAAGACCGTCTTCGGGAGTGATGATGATATCAAGTGAAACACACATATAACCTACGACAATTCATACGTGAGAGAGAGAGAGAGAGAGAGAGAGAGAGAGAGAGAGAGAGAGAGAGAGAGAGAGAGAGAGAGAGAGAATGTGTGTGTAATGGGGAGAAGGAAAAAGAATGACAGAGGGAGAACACAAAAACAGAGGAAAACAATGAACGACAGATGATAGAAGAAGAGTCTTATGTTTGGATTGGGACGCTTGACAGTGTTGTGAGGGGGCGGCGGGAGGGTTAGTTACCATGTTATATTATTAGATAGATTACAATATAAAAAAAGCTAGCGTACAGTAAGGGAAAATGTCTTTTTCTTAGTATTACGACCGGTTGGAAAAGGTAGATTTGTGAGGAGTCAGGAGTGACCTCACTGTGGAACGTCTTCACACTGACTGAGGTCAGCTCAACGCGGATGGCCATCAATACAGCTGTCAAGGTCATTCCTGGAGGACTCCCCCAGCACTTCCTGCTGCTGAGAACATGTCAATATTTAAGCTCACGGTGAACAGGCTGACAGCCAGCGAGCAAGCCTGTTTGCTGTGGAGAGAGAGAGAGAGAGAGAGAGAGAGAGAGAGAGAGAGAGAGAGAGAGAGAGAGAGGAGAGAGAGAGAGAGAAGAAGACAGAGAGAGAGTGAGAGCCAGCAAGCAAGCCTGTTTGCTGGAGAGAGAGAGAGAGAGAGAGAGAGAGAGGAGAGAGAGAGAGAGAGAGAGAGAGAGAGAGGAGGGGGGGGGGGGGGGGAGACAGACAGTCTGAGAGAGGGCGAGGCATATCATCCAGTTTTGTTCCCATCTATGTCAATAATAACGTTTGTGCGTGCGTATATATATACATATGTCAATATCAGGGTGGATATATGCTTGTGCGTGCACGTGTACGCTTACAGGATTTCTAATCCTGGTTGGCTACAAATTCTTGATAAAGTATCTGAAATGTCACTCGACTAGCTATGGATTCTCACGTCTTTTACTTCACGAAACTAGTAAACCTAATCCCTAAGAACCTTCCAAATGTCACACACACAAACAGAACAAATAACAAAACGATTTCCGAACCAAACGTAATCCCTAAGAATCTCCCAAATATCACAGTGTAGAAGAGGAAGAGAGAGAGAGAGAGAGGAGAGAGAGAGAGAGAGAGAGAGAGAGAGAGAGAGAGAGAGAGAGAGAGAGAGAGAGAGAGAGAGAGGAGAGACGTTCCAAATCCTTTCTCCACAACTGAACAAAATTACAGCTGAAAAATCCATGTCATGCCCAAAGGTCGCGCCGCTTGTCTTATTGACTGTCTGACTGTGACAATGCCCTCCAAGCTGTGAGCCGTTGTCACACTGGGTCATTTTGTGCCAGAGCAATGGAAAGTCAGCGGTTCTACATGATCCAGTCTATGGGAGAAAACTCATCCTGCAGTCCCTCTTTGCCACGTTAGAACAGACAGAGGATGTGAATGATGACGCTAGACATCGAGATCCTATAGTCCTTCGTGACGTTAGAAATGATCATGTGAATGATGACGTCTGACAATCAGACACTGGGATCCTAGACTCCTTCTCTTCTCTCTCTCTCTCTCTCTCTTCTCTCTCTCTCTCTCTCTTCTCTCTCTCTCTCTCTCTCCCTTGACACTGAGATCCTATACTAGATAATGTGAATGATGACATCTGACTATATGATTCTGCAGTCCCTCTTAAGATAAGATAAGATAATGTTGCTTATAGCCCAGCGACCGCAGAGGGCCACATCAGGGCTGTCACCACGTTAAAATCAACTCACCAGTCATTAAAAAAAAAAAAAAAAAAAAAAAAAAAAAAAAAAAAAAAACTTTCACACATCTCGTTAAATGACATCGTCTACAAACGAACCAGAAACTTTGTTAAAAATCCTTCTTCCGTAAAATCTCAAATCAGATGAAAAATGTTAATTTCTCTCAAAATCCAAGGATCACGTCAGGCGGGACATCCCTGAACAGGATCTTCATGGACTCCGCTGTAAAATGGTTGTGTCTCACATCGTGCAAGTCCCAACACTCTAAAAGAACATGTTTCATTGTGAGTGGTGCATGACATGGAATGCACCACGGAGCTTCTTCACTCTTTAAAAGGTAAGAATGGGTAAAATACGAATGGCCAGTATGCAGCCGGCACAGAACCGTTTCCTCTTTACGACCACCCGACGTAGATGGGAGGAAGTCTTTAAGGTTTGGACGGATCTGAAAGAGTTTGTTATTCGTCTGTGTGTTCCAATCCTCCTGCCAGAGGTCTCTCACATAATCGTTAATTTTGGGTTTCACATCTGAGCAGGGGATATAAGTGTTGGACAGTTTCTCTCTTGTGGCGTTCTTGGCTAAACGATCAACCATTTCGTTCCCGCCGATGCCAACATGGCCAGGAACCCAAGCAAGAGTAATGTTGTAACCGTCCGCCTTCAACTTGCTAAAAAGTTCAAAAAAAAGTAAAAGTTCTGGATGCTGAAGGTTGCGGCCAGCTATGGCCTCCAAAGCTGACAGCGAATCCGACAGAACCAGAAAGTCCCTCCTCGAAGAATGGGAGATTATCTTCAAAGCCAGTACTAGAGCAGTAAGTTCAGCAGAATAGACAGAAGCATCTGAATGTATATGTTCCAACAATATCTGAGAAGGAGCCCCAGGGCAGTAGGCTGCACAGGCCACTCCATCCTCAGACTTGGAACCGTCAGTGAAAACTTTTTGATAGGATGGAAATTTGGAACAGAGCTCGGCATACAAAGCCTTACGGACTGATGATATGAAGGATGACGTTTGACATGGGGATCGGAAAGATCCTCTTAGTGCTGTTAGAATAAGCAGTTGATGTAAATGATTGCGTTTGACAGTGGGATTTTACAGTTCCTCTTTTTGACATTAGAACGGATAGATGGCGTGAATAAGAACGTTTTGACACTGGGATCCTATATAGTCCCTCTTTGTGTGTTAGACCACAGATGGTGTAAATGATGGCGTTTGACGGATTTTACACCCTCTCTTCTTATGTAATATTAGAATAGACAGATACTGTGAATAATGACGTTTGACACAGGAATCCTGTGGCCCTTCATTCTGACATTAGAACAGGCAGATGACGTGAATAATGACGTTTGACATGGAAATCTTGCAGTCCTTCTTTATGATGTTAGAACAGGCAGATGACGCGAATAATGACGTTTGACATGGAAATCTTGCAGTCCTTCTTTATGATGTTTTAACAGGCAGATGAGGCGAATAATGACATAATTTTGACATAGAAATCTTGCAGCCCTTCTTTATGACATTAGAACAGGCAGATGAGGCGAATAATGACGTTTGACATGGAAATCTTGCAGCCCTTCTTTATGATGCTAGAACAGGCAGATGACGTGAATAATGACGTTTGACATGGACATCTTGCAGCCCTTCTTTATGACATTAGAACAGGCAAATGACGTGAATAATGAAGTTTGACATGGACATCTTGCAGCCCTTCTTTATGACATTAGAACAGGCAGATGACGTAAATAATGAAGTTTGACAGGGGAATCTTGCAGCCCTTCTTTATGACATTAGAACAGGCAGATGACATGAATAATGACGTTTGACATGGAAATCTTGCAGTCCTTCTTTATGACATTAGAACAGGCAGATGACGTGAATAATGACGTTTGACATGGAAATCTTGCAGCCCTTCTTTATGACATTAGAACAGGCAGATGACGTGAATAATGACGTTTGACATGGAAATCTTGCAGCCCTTCTTTATGACATTAGAACAGGCAGATGACGTGAATAATGACGTTTGACAGGAAATCTTGCAGCCCTTCTTTATGACATTAGAACCGGCAGATGAGGCGAATAATGACGTTTGACATGGAAATCTTGCATTCCTTCTTTATGAATTAGAACAGGCAGATGAGGCGAATAATGACGTTTGACAGGAAATCTTGCAGTCCTTCTTTATGATGTTAGAACAGGCAGATGACGTGAATAATGACATCTGACACGGAAATCTTGCAGTCCTTCTTTATGACATTAGAACACGCAGATGACGTGAATAATGACGTTTGACATGGAAATCTTGCAGTCCTTCTTTAGGACATTAGAACAGGCTGATGACGTGAATAATGACGTTTGACATGGAAATCTTGCAGTCCTTCTTTATGACATTAGAACAGGCAGATGACGTGAATAATGACGTTTGACATAGAAATCTTGCATTCCTTCTTTATGACATTAGAACAGGCAGATGACGTGAATAATGACGTTTGACATAGAAATCTTGCAGCCCTTCTTTATGATGTTATAACAGGCAGATGACGTGAATAATGACGTTTGACATGGAAATCTTGCAGCCCTTCTTTATGACATTAGAACAGGCAGATGACGCGAATAATGACGTTTGACATGGATATCTTGTAGCCCTTCTTTATGATGTTAGAACCGGCAGATGACGCGAATAATGACGTTTGACATGGATATTTTGCAGCCCTTCTTTATGATGTTAGAACAGGCAGATGACGTGAATGACTGACACTTGACACGGGGATCCTACAGTTTCTTAAGATGTGTCACAATCAACGCTGTGAATGATGTTTGACAATGGGATCTTACAGTCTTTATTCATGAGATCAGATCAGGCAGGTGCAGTGAATGATGGCGTTTGACAATGGAATGCTTAAGTCACTCTTTGTGATGTCAGACAGATGACATGAAAGATAACATTTGACACTAGGATCCGACAGTCCCTCTGTGTGATGTTAACGGACAGATGACGTGAATAATGACATTTGGCATCATGGTGCTACACTTCCTCTTTGTTATTTCAGAACAGACAAGATGCTGTGAATGGTGCCGTGCGACAATGGAATTCCATAAGTCCCTATTGGTAGTGTCAGAACAGAGCGATAATGTGAATGATGACCTTTGACTCTAGGATTCTACAGTCCCCCTTTGTTTGGCAATGGATTCTACAGGTCCTCTTTGTGATGTTAGTGCAGATAGACGATGTAAATGATAGATCATGTGAATGATGACATTTGACACTGGGGTCCAACAGTCCCTCCTCTTTGTGAATCTTTCATAGATATTAATGTTGAGGCCACTGACGACTCTCTCATAAAACGTGAAAAACAAAACAAAAAACAAACAACATAAAAAAAAAAAAAACAAAAAAACACTAACACTCCACCAAGGCATACCGTTTTCTTGACAGAGTTTATTGAGAATTTACTTCAACAGACTGTAGCTCTAGCACTGTTGGTCTACCTGAGGAGGAGATGTTTTCTTTAACAAACTGTAGCTCTAGCACTCTTGGTCTACCTGAGGAGATGTTTTCTTTAACAAACTGTAGCTCTAGCACTCTTGGTCTACCTGAGGAGGAGATGTTTTCTTTAACAAACTGTAGCTCTAGCACTCTTGGTCTACCTGAGGAGATGTTTTCTTTAACAAACTGTAGCTCTAGCACTCTTGGTCTACCTGAGGAGGAGATGTTTAACAAACTGTAGCTCTATCACTGTTGGTCTACCTGAGGAGATGTTTTCTTTAACAAACTGTAGCTCTAGCACTCTTGGTCTACCTGGGGAGGAGATGTTTTCTTTAACAAACTGTAGCTCTAGAACTCTTGGTCTACCTGAGAAGGAGATATTTTCTTTAACAAACTGTAGCTCTAGCACTCTTGGTCTACCTGAGGAGATGTTTTCTTTACAAAACTGTAGCTCTAGCACTGTTGGTCTACCTGAGGAGGAGATGTTTAACAAACTGTAGCTCTATCACTGTTGGTCTACTTGAGGAGATGTTTTCTTTAACAAACTGTAGCTCTAGCACTCTTGGTCTACCTGAGGAGATGTTTTCTTTAACAAACTGTAGCTCTAGCACTTTTGGTCTACCTGAGGAGGAGATGTTTTCTTTAACAAACTGTAGCTCTAGCACTCTTGGTCTACCTGAGGAGGAAATGTTTAAATTCTTTAACAAACTGTAGCTCTAGCACTCTTGGTCTACCTGAGGAGGAGATGTTTTCTTTAACAAACTGTAGCTCTAGCACTGTTGGTCTACCTGAAGAGGAGATGTTTTCTTTAACAAACTGTAGCTCTAGCACTCTTGGTCTACCTGGGGAGGAGATGTTTTCTTTAACAAACTGTAGCTCTAGCACTCTTGGTCTACCTGAGGAGATGTTTTCTTTAACAAACTGTAGCTGTAGCACTTTTGGTCTACCTGAGGAGGAGATGTTTAACAAACTGTAGCTCTATCACGGTTGGTCTACCTGAGGAGATGTTTTCTTTAACAAACTGTAGCTCTAGCACTCTTGGTCTACCTGGGGAGGAGATGTTTTCTTTAACAAACTGTAGCTCTAGCACTGTTGGTCTACCTGGGGAGGAGATGTTTTCTTTAACAAACTGTAGCTCTAGAACTGTTGGTCTACCTGGGGAGGAGATGTTTTCTTTAACAAACTGTAGCTCTAGCACTCTTGGTCTACCTGAGGAGGAGATGTTTTCTTTAACAAACTGTAGCTCTAGCACTGTTGGTCTACCTGGGGAGGAGATGTTTTCTTTAACAGACTAGGTCTGGTACAGTTGGTCTGATTGTGGAGAGAGTGTCTCCTCCAACAGACTGTCGGTCTGGCATTGTTGATCTGATTGTGGAGAGAGTGTCCACTGCAACAGACTGTCGGTCTGGCATTGTTAGTCTGATTGTGGAGAAGCCGTCTTCTTCAACAGACTGCTGCCCTGGCACTGTTTGAGAGGGTAATTTTTAAGACTACTGGTCTGAGGGTGGACGCCTCCCTTGGTCTGAGAGTGGGGTCAATGGGCTCTGTAGCTCTGTTGGGCTGATTTACAAACAAACGACATGGAGATGGCCCAATTACGGCATCTGACTGATTTCATTATCAGGAGTTACAAATGGGCATTAGAAGTCAGCAACAGAAAGGTAGGACACTGAAGACCTGTCAGACACCATGATCTCCCTCCTCATAACTGTGGCTGTTTTCTCAAAACCCTTGTTCGTGTCAGGCAGAACAGGCACATGAACTTCTAATAGTCACTTCCAGATATCTTTTGGAAAAATAGGATTTTGTGAGAGGGAGTCTTTATTTATAGGTATTTCTGGAGCAGACAAGAGAGAGAGAGAGGAGAGAGAGAGAGAGAGAGAGAGAGAGAGAGAGAGAGAGAGAGAGAGAGAGAGGAGAGATAGAGAGAGAGAGAGAGAGAGAGAGAGGGGTTCGGCGAAAGCAGTCTGAAGTTACGGAGTTAGTACTGGCAGGCAAATCTAGTGCAGACAAAGGAAAATGAAATCTTTCGCCTTTGAAGTTAGGGAGAACTCACTGGGAGGTACATTTGATATTGACAACAACAACAAAAAGCAAAACTAAGTCTTTAAAGTAGATAACTCTTGTGATCAAAAAGGAAAAAAAAAAAAAGCTTCGGAGAACACAAGTCTTTGATGACAGGAAACCTTTACTGGAAAGCAAATCTAGCGTAAATAAAGATGAACTTCTTTGAGAAAACAAACAAACAGAAGTCTTCAAAGGGAGGCAGATCTAGTATTGACAAAAAGAAAAGAATGTTCCAGACCAAAAGTGTGGAAAGGAATCGAGGGATTCTTTGAAGGAAGGTTAGCATAGTATCAAACATGCAATATGTGCTGGGCTCAAAATGTGCTACGGCGAAACAGAACGTAAAGGACAAAAGGACTGGGGATGAAGAAAAGAAAAGGGGATAGGTAGGGTGTGTGAGACACAGTGAGAGAGAGAGAGAGAGAGAGAGAGAGAGGAGAGAGAGAGAGAGAGAGAGAGAGAGAGAGAGAGAGAGAGAGAGATGGTGAAAGTGAGAGAGAGAGAGATATGGTGAAAGTGAGAGAGAGAGAGAGAGAGAGAGAGAGAGAGAGAGAGAGAGAGAGAGAGAGAGAGAGAGAGAGAGAGAGATGAAGTGAGAAGTGAGAGAGAGAGAGAGAGGGAAGGAGACAGAGAGAGAGAGAGAGATGGTGAAGAGAGAGAGAGAGAAGAGAGAGAGAGAGAGGAGAGAGAGAGAGAGAGGAGAGAGTGAGAGAGAGAGAGAGAGGAGAGAGAGAGAGAGATGGTGAAAGTGAGAGAGAGAGATATGGTGAAAGTGAGAGAGCCAGAGAGACACAGAGAGAGAGAGAAAGAGAGAGAGAGAGAAGGAGAGAGAGATAGGTGAAAGTGAGAGAGAGAGAGAAAGAGAGAGAGAGAGAGAGAGAGAGAGAGAGAGAGAGAGATTGGTGAAAATGAGAGAGAGTGAGAGACAGAGATGAGAGAGAGATGGTGAAAGATGAGGAGTGAGAGAGAGAGAGAGAGGAGGAGAGAGAGAGAGAGAGAGGAGGAGAGAGAGAGAGAGAGAGAGAGAGAGAGAGGAGAGAGAGAGAGGAGAGGAGAGAGAGAGAGAGAGAGAGAGAGAGAGAGAGAGAGAGAGAGAGAGAGAGAACACAACCCGAATCGAACACAGAAGATCAGGAACGGGAATAAAAACAATGTCCCAGTAACGAGTATCGATCAGTGCACATGCAGGTAACCTGTGAAGACTCCATCGTTGAGTCAGGTGACATTGAGACCGCCTCACTTTCCCCACAAACGGTGCAGGTCTGCTGGGTGAAAGATTCATGATCTACCACTCACCTGACAAGCCCCCACCCCCACTCCACCCCCATCCCAAACAAGAACCCCATTCTCTCCATGTTTGGATAGGGGGTGTTTCCCCCGTGAAACGGAAAGACTACAACCTGAGGTTCACTGTGACCTTACACTAGCGACAAGCTTTTCGCGGCAGTCCTGTTACCCGAATTTGTTTCAAACAAACAGCATGACATCGAACAGTGCGTACTACAGTCGTGTGTACAGACAGAACTGAAACATCATCATATAATATATCTGACAATTACCACTCTCAGACCCTATGCACCTTAAGATCATTGTTCTTCGTTTCTTTTTTTCTCTCCCCGAAATGTTACATCTTAATGTCTGTCTGTCTGTCGGGCTGTTCTGTCTGTCTCTCTCTGTTACACAAGATGACACGAAGACTGCTAATAAATTGGCGGAATTGAAGACAGTTAAAAAAAACAAAAACGTCCATGTCAGCCATATATCAAACAGTTTTCACCGTTTTCTTAACACGCGGGGCACTATCGAGGAGAAAACAAAATGACTTGAAACTTCGAAAATTTCCCAAATGGAGAGAAAATGAAAAGACTTGACACTCGAAACTTCAAAAGTTCCCAAATGGAGAGAAAAAGAAAAGACTTGATACTTCGAAACTTTGAACAACAAATTCCAATTGGGAAGAAAAAGAAAAGACTTGACACTTCCAAACTCTCAAAATTTCCATTCGCATACAACCGTCGTAATTCTGTTTAGTCGCAAAGTACACACACCACGTGCAACGGACACGAAACGGCGCTAAGCACTTACACTTGCCATGTCCTCTTTATAAACATGCGGAACAACAGTATATACCCACCATCACTGACCGACACAACCAACTGAACACCACGGACCGATCAGCACCAACCGAGCCAAACCTCTCCCACTTCTTACACAGACATGAGATCCACTTTCCGGCAGGGACTGGCCAAGACGACGGACAGACTCTGCAGACACAGCCTCATCTCCCCACCCCTGATAACCACACTTCTCACTAATAGCCAGCCCTCCACGTAATCGTTGGCGCTGCGGCGAGGACAGGCCGACAGCAGAAAATGGGGGAGGGGAGGGAGGGGAGGGAGGGAAAGACGACAAACGCCTACGCGGTTGAGGTGAACACGCACGTCCAACGCGTCTGGACGGGAGACGGAGACCAACAACACGGGGCTGGAGGTGGTGGTAGCTACGCCACAGTTCTACATCACGGTGCACGGTGTGAGCGGTGAGAGCGAACTGGTAAGAGCTGAGAGGGATGGGGAGTGGGTGGTGCTGTTGTGCCAGACCCCATACACCCAGATTCCCACCACCAGTGCCGAGAAGAAAACTTGCCGCTGAGGCCCCGAGTAGTTCCCGCTTCGATTTGCGAGGCAGCTCAGTTGTTCTCGGTTCGAATCCCAGTAACACCGTTTTCATGTCTCACAAGTTTCGATAATGACGCGCTCCGTACCTGTAACCTTCTTCTCGGGGCTGTTGTAAGCAGTTCACTGTGTCAATTGGACAAATACGGATTACGTAACTTTCCAGAATTGTTACACCGGATCGTGTGTTTCCAGGTCAGTTTAACACAGAAGTGAGAAGCCATGTATCACAGTTCCAACACAGCTGAAAGCTCCTGCATCCCTAACACGGAACATACAGATACATCATGTGGAGTGCGAGTGCGCGCAACACACCACACACACACACGGCGCACATACACCAACACACATACCGCTATGTTTGTTTTATCGCACGAAGCGTGTGTGTGTGTGTGTGTGTGTGTGTGTGTGTGTGTGTGTGTGTGTGTGTGTGCGTGCGTGCGTGCGTGCGTGCGTGCGTGCGTGCGTGCGTGCGTGTGTGTGTGTGTGATGTGTGTGTGTGTGTGTGTGTGTGCGTGCGTGTGTGTGTGTGTGCATTTGCGTGCATGCGTACGTGTGTGTGTGTTGTGTGTGTGTGTGTGTGTGTGTTGTGTGTGTGATGTGTGTGTGTGTGTGTGTGTGTGTGTAGTCACTGGTATTGTAGTGCATGTGATTATGTGAAAAACTCGAGTAAATTTGGGTAAATATGAGTGTGTGTGTGTGTGTGTGTGTGTGTGTGTGTGTGTGTGTGTGTGTGTGTGTGTGTGTGTGTGTGTGTGTGTGTGCGTACGTGTGTGCATTTGCGTGCATGCGTACGTGCTCTGTGTGTGTGTGTGTGTGTGTGTGTGTGTGTGTGTGTGTGTGTGTGTGTGTGTGTGTGTGTGTGTGTGTGTGTATGTGTGTGTGTGAGGTGTGTGTGTGTGTGTGTGTGTGTGTGTGTGTGTGTGTGTGTGTGTGTGTGTGTGGTCACTGGAATTGTAGGTGCATGTGATCATGCGAAAAACTCGAGTAAATTTGGGTAAATATGCGTTGTGTATGTGTGGTGTTGTGTGTGTGTGTGTGGTTGTGTTGTGTATGTGTGTGTGTGTGTGTGTGCGCGCGCGCGGCGCAGCGCGCGCGTACGTGCTGTGTGCGTGATTGTGTGTGTGTGTGTTTTGTGTGTGTGTGTGTGGTGTGTGAGATGAGAGAGAGAGAGAGAGAGAGAGAGAGAAGAGGAGAGAGAGAGAAGAGAGAGAGAGAGAGAGAGAGAGAGAGAGATGCAGCTCGGTCTGACGCCGATGCCTGTATCAGTGTAGGCGCGGCAGGTTCTAGATGACACAGACCACACAGGTCGACGCTGGGAAGGAGGTGAAAATGGAGGTCAGTGGGGAAAACAACGGATTCCGCAACGCCCGGCGCAGGACAGAGCATGTAGTGCTCTGTGCCGACTGAGATGGGTTGGGTTCTTGTCTCGTTTGTTTTCTCTCTGTGATATTATCTCCCCTTCGCTCACTCTCCCAGCTCGTCCCTCTCCCGCCTCCGTCAAAGTTCATACCTTGGTTCCGTCATGTAACGTCTGTTTCCACTGCTGCATTCTACCGCCTTCAAATAACACCTTTCTCGTGTGCATCACGTGTTGCTCTTTTTTCCTTTCTCATGTTTCTGTCCGTCTTTCTTATTCCCCACCACTGATTTAGGTTTTAAATGGTTATCGTCTCTCTCTCTCTCTCTCTCTCTCTCTCTCTCTCTCTTCTCTCTCTCTCTCTCCGCGTTTGATCAGAGACTGCATTACACATAATCTGGTTACTGTTTAAACAAGCATTGAAAAGATCACGTATCACAACTCCAAACAAGTCGAAACTGCCTTGCATCTCAACTGAACGAACTCTCAGATCGCCCACATAGATCGTCTGCTTACGTCATCTAGGCTACCTTGACGATGCCTGTCTTTGTTCTTAACTGTGAGATTGTATTGGAAGGTTGGAGAGGGGGATGGGGGAGGGGCGGGGAGGGGAGGAGAGGGGAGGGGGAGGATGGGTTGCTATGCTGTCCACCGTGCGCAAATGTGCAGGAGCATTTCATATATGCATGTGTTACAATGCTCTTCCCAAATATTTGGGGGGATGAAGGGAAAGGTGATGGTCGTGGTGGTAGGGAGGGGAAGGGGGGGGGGGGGGGGGGGGTGCTACTAGTGACCCGGGATACGGGCTAACATTTAAGGAACATGACGTTACAACTAAGACTTTCCGTCGCTTTTATTCTCCCCGGCGTCCTACGTCTCTCCCTCTTTCACCATCTGTTCCTTCCCCCCTCTCCCCGTCCATTCTCAACTCTGTGTGTGTGTGTGTGTGTGTGTGTGTGTGTGTGTGTGTGTGGTGTGTGTGTGTGTGTGTGTGCGCGTGCGTGTGTGTCTCTCTCTCTTGGAGGGAGTAATCCACATGAGTGACAAAGTGACATAGCTGCTTTTTTCTGTATGTCGTTCGCGTGAATGAAACGTCTGGGGTTGTTATCACAGAATGGGAGGGAGGGAGAAATACAACGAAGCACTTTAATACCAACCAGTCGCTTCCACCTGCAGGACCACTTGCTCATCGTCTTGTCTACCACAGGATTTAAAAGAAAAAAAAAAGGGGAGCGGGGAGAGAGAGGGGGGGGGGGGGGGGGGTGGGGGGCACTTTATGATCTCAGGATGACTGTTTGGGTTTCTGTGCCAGATCTGTCACTCACTGCACGCTTTGTCAGTTTGGGGCTCCAGGTTGTTCCACCAGTGTCAAAGTTATTGTGGAGCCCTCCTCCCCAAAGTTCATGTTGGCTGACTGCAAATGTCACGAGTGCGGAATTACGCGCACTGGGGCGCACTTACGGGAGTTTTACATGTGCGAGCGTGCAAGTAAGAGAGAGAGAGAGAGAGAGAGAGAGAGAGAGAGAGAGAGAGAGAGAGAGAGAGAGAATGCGATTGATTTTACTCAATTACGCTTCAGCCCCCTATGAAGGGGTAAGTGGAGAAAGTATCATTTGAACACTGCAAAATTCTACATCAAATCAACAAATATGGGGAAAAAAATTGTCTACTGGGTAACAAAGACAAGAATACATATAATTTTTCTGCTGTATCAAAGAATTAGGTATTAAGACAACTGAACGGTCAGGTCATGTGATTTGAGAACGGAACAAAGTTAAGCTATGTTGTAATCTCTGTGAAACCGAATGCTTTCTTTAAAAATAAGAAGAAGAAGAAGAAGAAGAAGAAGAAGTTCAGTTTCAGATTCTTCAAGGAGGCGTCACTGTGTGCGGACTAGTCCATATACGCTACACCACATCCGCTAAGTTCAGAGACCACACTACGCATGAAGAAGAAGAAGAGAAGAAGAAGAAGAAGAAGAAGAAGAAGAGAAGAAGAAGAAGAAACAGACCAAACAAACAAAAACGGCAGATTCCACACATCACTACCTTTTCGAGAAGATAATAACAACCGTAACTTAAAGACACGCGGATTTAGATAATGCATCGGCGGAATCAAATTTTGTCGGATATCCTTAAGGGCTGGAGAACACAAAGTAAAACATGATTCACTTTCGTCATATCATATGCGCAAATAACAAGTGAAATTCCTATAACTGGATTACCTAAAACGAAAACTAAATCTGACACACCAAACCTTCATCTGCTTGTTCTGTTTTTCAATGCTCAACCGCATCAAGCCAAAGTTATGGTTTTATTTTGTGCGTAGCTCCAATCTCTTACTATTTGGAATATGTTCATGCCATTTTGGTCAATGACAGTCAACAACACACTGACCAGAAAGGCTTATCAAGTCATTCACACAGCCTCCTCCTTCCTCCTCCTCCCCTTTCCCCGATGTAACCAATCATCAACAAATCCATGTTCACCATACGGCTTCGTACATCTGGGATCCAGTTTCTCTTTGCCCTAACGTCTAAATCAAGCAACTTTCTTTCTGCTGACATCCAAATCATGTGACATTTCATAACCCTTTCCAGATACGAACCAGTCAGATGAAAACTAGTAGCGAATACACTGAACTTTTTGTACATTCGGTACATATTAGTTGCTACCGTATACAAGAACAATAAGTGTATAGGCCTACGTATTAACGCGTAAATGTTTCTTAACCTTTAAGTAGCCTACATTCGATATCTATTTGTTGCTACCATATACATGATCATTATGTGTACACATATCGACATCTAAAACTTTTTTTTTTAATGCAAATAAATGAACAGATTCACAATATACGGCAGCCTTGTTTAGTCCCCATAGTTCTGAATCATACTGTTCAACAGACTGTACATAACTGAATATACTAAAATATAATTCATTGATATGCGATCAAGTGAGATTACCATTTTGCTATAATACATACCAAAGCAACAGCCCTGTTACTAGCCAGATCTTGGCATGCACAAAAACAAAACTTAAAAATGTGGATATCAAGATTTTCAATACTTGTAGTAAACACTACCGACAGGCATACACAATCACCAGTCCATCTTTCTTTCGAATCGCTGTGATGTCACTTTTGCTCATGTTTACCATCACTTGAAATGCCCATGCTGCTAGCTGCCAACTGTTAAGCTGTGATTGTCATCCAAGTTCTACAGTCTCAGATAGCGACACATCATCGTCTGCTAACGAAATAAGGAAAAATTCAAACGCATCATACTGAGAAACTGGCACCATGTTTTCCATTCCTAAAAAAACACCTCAAACCCATTTATCACTGATGAAAAGAACATAATATCACTCTGTATACATCTTGTGTGTGTGTGTGTGTGTGTGTGTGTGTGTGTGTGTGTGTGTGTGTGTGTGTGTGTGTGTGATGAGAGAGAGAGAGAGAGAGAGAGAGAGAGAGAGAGAGAGAGAGGAGTGAGTGATGAAGGACAACCTGACGTACCCATGTCACTTGTCAATCCTCGGCCAATGCCACATTCAGTTCTTAATCAAGTTTTATTTACTTTGACACTCAAGGCAAATCCATCTAACGCTGCTTGTCCCAATGCTCTTTCTTCCTCTGTACGTAGTATGCTGATTTATTTATCTCCTCGTCTATCTATTTGTGGGCTGCATGTAACGATTTATCAGTAATCAGTGTGTGTTCAGTGTTGCTGACAGAATCGTCCGTTTTAAATGGCCAATGACAATGTTAACTTTTAAGGCGAAAAAAAAAACAAACAAAAAAAACAAAAACAAAACACCCCACGCCTCTCTCTCTCTCTCTCTCTCTCTCTCTCTCTCTCCACACATACTACTCTTTTCTCTCTCTTTCTCTCTCTTGCTGTGTGCAAACGCACGTGAATGCGTACATGTGTACGTGTGTGTGTGTGTGTGTGTGTGTGTGTGTGTGTGTGTGTGTGTGTGTGGTGTGTATGAGAGAGAGAGAGAGAGAGAGAGAGAGAGAGAGGAGAGAGAGAGAGAAGAGAGAGTGTGTGTGTGTGTGTGCAGTTGCCTTGTACAGCGAAAGACCCTGTCTGATACCCATAATGAGAACTGGTGCACAATTTTGTGGTTACCATTCTACTCGATATGTCTGCTTAGTGACCGAATTAGAAAAGTTGCTCCATCAAAAAGGGGGAAACTTCACACACATACCAACGCATTAGAAAGCGTGCACGCACGCACACGCGCGACACACACACACAGAGCGCGAGTGAGAGCGAGAGCGAGAGCGTGAGCGCGAGACAGAGAAACAGAGACACAATAACAGCAACCCAAACGAATAATACTCCATCAGTATCAGCTTCTGATGAAATGAAGAAGAGGACCTTGGGGGCGTGAGTGCGGGGGAAAGAGGAAGCACCTGGGGGTGGGGGAGGAAAAAAAAATCTGGCCAGAACAAGAAAGCTAACTCTTGTTCACCACGGCCCATCAAGGTAGACTATTAAGGTGAAAGGTTGCCTCCCTTCCCACTCACTCGCTGAGAGCTCTGCAAACAGGCGTAGGCTGGAACGACTTCGGTACTCTGTTCAAGTTGTCAACTTAATCACTCTTATCCTCACATTCGTCACTGGAAACGTAGTCCTCTGAGCTTTGAGAGCGAGAGTGAGAGAGAGAGACAGAGAGAGAGTGAGAGAGAGTGACAGAGAGAGAGAGAGAGAGAGAGAGAGAGAGAGAGGAGAGAGGAGAGAGAGAGAGGAGAGAGAGAGGGGGGGAGAGAGAGGTAGAGAGAGAGAGAGAGAGAGAGAGAGAGAGAGAGAGAGAGAGAGAGAGAGAGAGAGAGAGAGAGAGAGAGAGAGAGAGAGAGAAGATGAAAATTACGAGGATAATAGATGAGCACTTTCGCGCTTTTTTACCACCAGTCCTCGCCCTGTGTAGGGACTACAGCACAGTGAAATGAAATAATGTATGTAAGCAAACAAACAAAAACGGTCAAGCAATCATAAAGGAACATCAAATGAAAGGAAAAGAGAAATGAAAAAAACAATGAAGGGAAGAAGAGGAGAGGGGTGAGGTGGGGTGGGTTGGGGGAGCCTATAGAAATGAACTATAACAGACAACAATTAGCATGTGTGAAAACAGACCATAAAATGAATATAACAAACTACGCACAGAATTTGGAACACACACACACACAGAGTGTGTGTGTGTGTGTGTGTGTGTGTGTGTGTGTGTGTGAGAGAGAGAGAGAGAGGAGAGAGAGAGAGAGAGAGAGAGAGAGAGAGAGAGAGAGAGAGAGAGAGAGAGAGAGAGAGAGGTGGAACTGGAAGGGAGAGGGGGAACAACAAAAATGGAAAGAAGCAGTAAAGCACAAAATGTAATGAGAGAGAGAGAGAGAGAGAGGAGAGAGAGAGAGAGAGAGAGAGAGGAGAGAGAGAGAGAGAGAAGAAAAGCGTGATGGGACTGATGACAGTGGACAAGTGGGGCTGGAGTCTGAATAAAAGTGACCAGACAGTACACATTTGTGTCTGTGGTTCTGAAGTAAAGCAAAGGAAACGCAATCCTCACTTCCTTATATCATTCATGAACACATACTTCTCATATACTCACCTTAAAGTCTTTGAACAAAATGGATTCAATAATCCTCCTTTGCTCTAGTCTAACAAAAAGTGTCATGTCCAGATTCATCCCCTTCTCAATATCAGTTCCTGACATCAGTTAAACACCTCTAAAGATGAATGAATTCTAACCAAACAACTGAATATCAATATTATCATCAGTTCTCACAGCCAGTTGTGTCAACTTGCTGAAACTCAGACCTTTGAAATGAACATCATGCACAGAGTAAATGATGTGTCTTTTGTGAATACCTATTGAAATTCATTCTTCCGTAACACCGATATATGGAGAGTGTGGATACATCATTTCAGAATTAAAAACTCTTCATCTTCAATTTACTTAAAATCATTATAATCAAAAACAAACGACACTAAACAAAAAAGATTGTTCTGGGCAAACTTACAATAAATGAATGTAACATTGTCTCTTTTAACTGGCAAACTTCATAGAAGTTTGTTTCACAAAGAAGTGAAATTCATGTACAGCAGTAATGCATGCTTCTGTCTTCAATTCCTGTTTAAAATGGCAGGCACGTTAAAAAAGAAAAGAACAAAACAACAACAAATAAACAAACAAAAAAACATGTAATTCAACAAATTAATAAAGCGCATCTTCCTTCAACTGCTCTTAAGAATCTAGCGCTTGATACCAATGCACACACATTTCCACACATTCTGCGAGTCTTGTTATATATGCGCACATGCGTCATGCATGCATACAAAAGCGCCCACACATGTGCATACATGCAAAAGCTGATATAAATAAGGAGACAGAAGCAGGCTCAGCATCTATGAAAACAAGACAAAAGCAAAGTGCAAATGAAGACTTTTTATTTAGTAGGCATTAGATAATAGATTGGCCCATTTTGACATGTTTTCTGCAGATATCACTTTACAGACACACAAAAATGCACTAAATTCACTACATCATAAAATGAATCACTACAGTTTTGACATCTTCCCTGCAGAAATCACATTTAGCAGACACAAAAATAGACAACATTCACTTCCCATAGCTGTCAGCAGAACAGTAGGCACAGATACACAGTAACACAGTAACACACACACACAAACACACACACACATCGGCAAATGAACAAGTAGACAAAGTTGCAAAAAAGGCAGCTCAAAATCTTAGCCGCAGGGTAACAATAAATGTTCGCTTAGATCTGGCAGAATGTTTCTCTATCATAAATAAAACATCTCATGATAATGCAACAAAAACACTGAGGAACTCGGACATATATTATTATAAAATTGCATCAACTGTAATGACAAAAACAATGGGATAACATCATACAAAAGATTTATTTCCTCATCCAGGGAGATTGAAAGTCTAATCCATAGGCTTCGTTTAAACTCGTTTAAAACAAATATTGCAAAGATATTAAATGTATGTGTGGGGATTCTATAAGTGTCAATCATTTACTGATTCATTGTCCCCAAACAAAAGAGCTGTTTAATAAATCAGGTATTGAGGGTTTTGTTGATGGATCGACTCCTTTATCACTATCTAGTATATTAAACAATTTTGCTACTCTTGAATCTATTTCTAAATGTTTATTAGGCTGTTCACTTAATATTTATCTTTAGCATTTGTGATTGTTACAGTTAAAATTTTAGTTTAAGTTAAACGTTCTGATGAATAGGTTGGGGTGGAGGGTTATGATTACATGTCTTACGTACTACTTTAAAACTTACACTCCCTAAAAAAATGCATCTCTTTCATTCTTTACATCAAGCTCACTCTACACTATAATATTGTCTGAATCACTTCTCGTGGAAGGACGTACTTAAACTGAAGAACAACAACAACAACAACACCACACACACACACACACACACACACACACACACACACACACACACACACACACAAAGACACAGGTAAATACATGTATACAAAAGCAGGCTCGAGCTTGTCACTAATAATTTCAGTTACAGAACTTAACATGTGATTATTTTCTTTAATATACCATTAATCAATAAAAAAAATTCTGCATATCATGGTGAGTGGAATAACAAGCCACAGGCCTTACAATAATACTTCATAAAGTGTAAATCTAGTCATGCAAATCAAGCTTGGTGTAAAGATTAAAAAAGCTCTCTAACCAGCTGATACAGTCCACCCCACCCACACCCCACTTCTATGCCACAACCCCACTTCTCTTCTATGCCACAACCCCACTTCTACCCCACTTCTATGCCACAACCCCACTTCTATGTCACAATTCCACTTCTTTGCCACAACCCCACTTCTATGCCACAACCCCACTTCTATGCCACAACCCCACTTCTACCCCACTTCTATGCCACAACCCCACTTCTATGCCACAATTCCACTTCTTTGCCACAACCCCACTTCTATGCCACAATTCCACTTCTATGCCACAACCCCACTTCTATGCCACAACCCCACTTTTATGCCACAACCCCACTTCTCTTCTTTGCCACAACCCCACTTCTATGCAACAACCCACTTCTATGCCACAATTCCACTTCTATGCCACAATCCCACTTCTATGCCACAACCCCACTTCTATGCCACAACCCCACTTCTATGCCACAACCCCAATTCTATGCCACACCAATCGCACAACCCACTTCTCTTCTATGCCACAACCCACTTCTATGCCACAACCCCACTTCTCTTCTATGCCACAACCCCACTTCTCTTCTATGCCACAACCCCACTTCTATGCCACAACCCCACTTCTATGCCACAACCCCACTTCTATGCCACAACCCCACTTCTCTTCTATGCCACAACCCCACTTCTATGCCACAACCCCACTTCTCTTCTATGCCACAACCCCACTTCTATGCCACAACCCCACTTCTATGCCACAACCCAACTTCTCTTCTATGCCACAACCCCACTTCTATGCCACAACCCCACTTCTATGCCACAACCCCACTTCTATGCCACAACCCCACTTCTCTTCTATGCCACAACCCCACTTCTATGCCACAACCCCACTTCTATGCCACAACCCCACTTCTTTGCCACACTTCTTTGCCACAACCCCACTTCTATGCCACAACCCCACTTCTTTTCAAATTTTTCGATCTCTGGACATGATAGCATTGTATTTGTAATGAGACAATGACCAGCATAATTGTTGTCAATACCTCCATAACCATTTGTAATGACACAATGACCATCATCATTATTCCTTTATTGTCAATACCTCCATAACCATTTGTAATGACACAATGACCATCATCATTATTCCTTTATTGTCAATACCTCCATAACCATTTGTAATGACACAATGACCATCATCATTATTCCTTTACTGTCAATACCTCCATAACAAATTGTAACGACACAATGACCATCATCATTTATTCATTTAATGTCAATACCTCCATAACCAATTGTAATGAAACAATGTGTGAATGACCATCATCACTGTTGTCAGTACCTCAATCCAGACTGCCATTCTCCCTGTCTGTCTGTCTCTCTTTCCTCTCTCTCTCTCTCTCTCTCTCTCTCTCTCTCTCTCTCTCTCTCTCTCTCTCTCTCTCTCTCATACACGTTGACATGCCTGTGTTTTGGAATGTGTCCTGAAAGGTCTGTGCGGCTTGCTTTCATAATATGAAATGGACATCTACATTAACAAACTTTTCAGTCTTCAACCTACAATGTTACAACTGTCATGGTTGCAGACCAGGAAATTGTCTGCTGGCACAGGTTACCTGGTGTTACCAACACTTGGGGACACTTGTGAGAAAAAAAGGATGATAAACTCTGTACCATTGTCACTGATATTGTCAGCTATCCCACTCAGAATGTCATTCATTGTACCAACAGTTCTTTAAGTCAACACAGATCTAAAATTTAAGAGATGAAGTTGAACTATCATTGATTCCATTCATATTAAAAACAAATCCCTGGCCTACTCACTACAACATGGTGCAGGACAAAAAAAAGGGAGCACCAGCTAATGCCATGATAATGTTGATTTGCTCTGCCTCTGTCCAAAAGTGCAGTTCAATTTACAGATTCAATATTAAACATTCTGTTATTTACTTCAAGCCAACCTAGCCTCAGTGTGTGTGTGCACCTGCCTGCTTGCAAGCATCCATGTGCATACATGCATACATGCACATGTATGTGTGTGTGTGTGTGTTGTGTGGTGCATGCGTGCATGTGTGCGTGCATGTGTGTGTTGCATGTGTGTGTTTTGTGTGTGTGTGTGTGTGTGTGTGTGTGTGTGTGTGTGTGTGTGTGTGTGTGTGTGATGTATGCCTGTATGTCACTCTGTGTGTGTGTGTGTGTGTGTGTGTGTGTGTGTGTGTTGTGTGTGTGTGTGTGTGTGTGTGATTGTAATTGTATGTGTGCATGCGCATGCAAGTATACATGTGCATGTGTGCACATGCTGTAGTACGTGTAGAGTATGTGTAATATGTGAGGTAGGTTTAATCTGATGGCAAAATCACAACAAAAGTTGTGTCAACAGTATTGTAGTTTTCTGGACCATGACTTGCCGATATCAAGTCTATTACTAAAGTCAACAGTGTGCATTCTTCTTTTTTTTCTTTAAAATTTACCACAGTTAACATGAGGTAGTCTAGCAAGTGGCAGTATGATTACTTGCCAATGATAGCAGAATAAAACTTCTCGAGCATTGGTATATGTGAGTATACACACATTCATTCATGTACTGATGTGTACACAAACACACACATTCATTCATGTACTGATGTGTACACAAACCACACACACATACACACACACAGACAGAATACACACTTCACAAAGGAATTTTTTAAATTTACACAATAATTAATATAACACTGCAAACACATACTATACAAATTCTATTTTAAAAACTATAATTAAATAACTTTAGAACATTTCAGTTTCCAATTCAAAAACAGACCTGTGTTGATACTTTTGTGTGGTAATAATGATAACAGTGAAATAATGAAATCCTGACACAGAATTAAACATTAACAGTTCTGCCATCAGTTTTAAATCAATTAGCCCACGATCATTTAAGAACAGTCATCTGCACACAAAATCAATGTCCAAAAAACAGAGCTTTGTAAAGTTTTGTCACATGCAAAACTGCTTTAACACAACATGCAAGCATTCAAAGTACTGTTACATAGAAAGCAGAAAAAAAAAACTGTGTATAATGTACTAAATTAATCTATTACCATATGATGAAATACTCTCAACAGAACCATAATACAACAAATGCAGGGTTTTTTTTCTTGTGTAAATATGGAGAGTTAAATAGTGAATGGATGTGCACTATTTTCAATCCTGTTCATAGTAATGTAAATCAATGATCACCGATCTGTTTGCAACAAAATGATGAGAAAACAGTCCACCCCACCCCCTACCCACACCATGCAAAATGAAAGTGGGCGGTAGATCTCTGAAAATGATATATAGAGGCCTACTGACATTTTCAAAACTGAGTAGACATATGACGAGCAAAGGTACACATTTCCAGTGACTGAGAAGATGAGATGGAAGGGGATTTTTAATACCAGATCATACTGTAAGTGTAACATTTCAGAACTGTTTGTCTCCATCAGACCGTTTATCTTGTTTTCTTGAAGCATTTAAGATTTTTTTTCTATTTTTTTTCTAATAAGAACATGCATGCTCTGCTAAAAATTACGCTGGCACAACTCATCAAAAACAACAACAAAAAAACAACAACAAACAAAACCCTGGCCACGGCAAGCAAACACAAACAAGCAACAAACCCAGACTAAAGCACTTTCAAAAACAAGATTCATCTGCAGCAGGTGTCACGGATCAAGTTGCAATGTCTCACCTGGCACGAACCTCTTCAAGGTAGTTCTGTCAAGGCCTCAAGGCAAAATGCGAAAGTGCGCCACACACAGTTACACTACTGCAGCGACTCTCTCTGGCCAGCGAAAGCACCCTTGGCTGTCACCGACACTCTCAGCATCTGCCGGCGACGAATCGAAATGTCGATTCACATCGATCGTTTCTTTATCTCCTCAAATCTTCACCTTTTTTCTTCTTTTCCCCCCTCAATGCAGTTCTTCGTGGAATTCACAGCAACAAAAGCCCCAATGATCGTCTGCACAAGTTCATAAAATACCCATTTGGATCAAAACAAATTCCCCGCCGCGTTGTGTGTGTGTGTCTGTGTGTCAAAAGCTGGTCATTGTTCGCGTCTGCCGGCTTCTCTCACATCTTGTTTGCATTTCAGGGACGAAAAGCGTTTCAATTGATCGGAGAGTTCGCGGCGCTTGGTTTGAATCGATTTTTGTCCTCCGCGGTTGAGAACACGAAGCCCGGCACGGCGAGATCCTCTCTCCCTCCTCCCATCCTCAGCTGTCTCTCTCTCTCTCTCTCTCTCTCTCTCTCTCTCTCTCTCTCTTCTTCTCTCTCTCTCTCTCTCTCTGCACTCTTTTTCTCCTCGTCAGCTCCTCTCTCTCTCCTCCTCTCATTCCATAAGCAACTTCCCTCTACATATAATGTCTGACTTTATCCAATTAAAAATGCACACACGCACACACACACACACCACGCACGCACCACCACGCACCCACAGCACGCACGCACCCTTCACACACAACACACACACATATCTAGAGATGCACCCTTTTCACACAATACACACACACGAGAGAGAGAGAGAGAGAGAGAGAGAGAGAGAGAGAGAGAGAGAGAGAGAAGAGGTTCTGGAAATAGACTGCAGGGCTATAGCAGGCGGTGACCTAATATCAAAGAATTATGGTCCGTGTTGGTATGATTTATGGAGTGTAAGTAGGCCTAGGCCTAGATGTGTACTGTCGGCCGACGGCTCTCGAATGCATGCCTACGTAACGAGAGTCTGTTGTTATTCATGTATTAGTTTCCATTACATTTCCCCTCTTCCATTTCACAAATTTCGTTCTGCACTAAATATTTTTTGCATGTTGACTTTTTTTTTCATCCTGAAATCTGTAATGATTCCTATACCTCCTTTGGTTCACCTTCGAAAAGATTTGTACGAGCTAATGGAAAACGATCGCCATCATCTTTATATCTATTACTATTGCCGCTTTTCGGGGTTGTTTACTGTCATTGTTGAAGATTTGCTATCCCCCCCCCCCCCGCAATCCCAACCCTCTCCACATCCACCTCACCCCGCTGCTACCTCCACGTGACGCTCTGCTTCAAATCCCCCCCCCCTCTCTCTCTCTCTCTCCCTCTCTCTCTCTCTCTTCTTCTGTGCTTTGATGGGTATGCAAGCTTGTACTTCGGTGTGTGTGTGGTGTGTGTGTGTGTGTGTGTGTGTGCGCGCGCGCGTGCTGCGTGCGTGCGTGCGTGTGTGTGGTGATTATGTGTCCTTTCCTGTGTGCGCATATGCGTCTTTGTTTGTCCGACTGTGTATGCATGAATGTATGAGTGTGTATGTATGAAGGTGTGTGTGTGTGTGTGTGTGTGTGTGTGTGTGTGTGTGTGTGGTTGTGGTGTGTGTGTGGTGCGTGTGTGTGTGCGGACAGTATGTGGTGCTGTGTGTGTGTGTGTGGTAAGTGTGTGTGCGCGCGCCCACAGTGTGTGTGTGTGTGTGTGTGTGTGTGTGTGTGTGGTGTGTGTGTGTGTGTGTGTGTGTTGGTGTGTGTGGTGTGGGTGGGTGGTGTGTTGGGGTGTGTGCGCGCGTGTGCGTGCTCGTGCGCGCGCGTGCGTTTTGTGTGTGTGTGTATTGTGTGTGCGTGCGCGCGGCGCGCGTGCGCGCGTGCGTGCGTGCACAATTGAGTGCTTGTAGGCTAAACCAATTTGCGTTCTTTGTGGATGTACAAAATGGCCTTCTATGACTCTTGGTACGTGTCTCTTCGCTCCTTGTCCTCAAACGACCGACATCGATCCTTCTCCCCCAGTCGTCTCAAGAAGAGTGTCCACGTCTGCAATCACACTCACTGATCCACGGCTGCCGAGAGCCTGGCTGAAGTCTAGCAGTCCGTGAGGGAGGGGGCGATTAGCGTCATCATAACCCAACACCTTGCCGTCTATGTTAATGCGCTGTGGGCTTTCAGCGCCTTGGTGCAAAACAACAACAACAACATCAACAACAAACTAACAGACCAGAGTTTGATCACGCAAAGCAGCACAATACGATGCAGTTTAAGACGAGTCTCAAAACCTGAAGTGACGGTTCTATGTGATGCACCATTTGGTTATAAAACATGTTCTTACAGAGTGCTGGAACTTACATGACGACAGACATGAAGACTTCACAGCACACTCGTAGTATGACAATTCGTTCTAAGATACCCCCAGCTGATGTGATTCTTGAGTCTCTGAACCCAACGGATAAACATTTTTTCATCTTACCTTAGATTTTACGGGAGAAAGATTTAAAGCAATTCCAGCTTGATTTAATAAAAATCGGTTTCAATAAACTGCTTGTGAATTGTTTTCCCTCTAACATCGATGCAGAGAGTGGCGGGCGACGCACTGACATGGCCCCTTGCGGTCGGCTGAGCTTTGAGCCACGTCAATTGAACTAAAGTCGCGGGACCGTTCCATAATGCTGTGAGCCTACCACTCACTGTATAACCTGTTCTCACAGAGTGACGGGACCTTCCTGGATGCCTGACCTAAGCACCATTCCATATGACGTAGGCCTACCACTCATCATAATGACATAGTGTTCAGAATTAACATGATGTCAAACATCACTCCTTGCAGTAGACCCCATGAAAACCGTGTACCGAGATATTCCCGCTGATGTGAGGCTTCGACTTCCCGAGAGAATTTTTTTATATTAAAAAAAAAATTTTCTTGCAGAAAGATTTCTCAGCAATGTTGGAATGACTGAAAGAAACTGGCTGTCTAGGGCTGTGGGAGGATCTGACAGGTGATAGCCCTGATATGTCCCCCCCCCCCCCCCCCCCCCTCATTTCCCCGTGGTCAGCTGGGTTATAAACAGCATAAATTGAAACTGAAGTGATCCGAGTACATCATCTTTCGGATGAGATGATGAATCAGAGCCCTGTCGGCAGCATGTACCCCCCCCCTCTCTCTCTCTCTCTCTCTCTCTCACACACACACACACACACACACACACACACACACACACACACACACACACACACACACACACACACACACACATAAGCGCGCTCAAGCACACACAGACATGTACATTCTCTCTCTCTCTCTCTCTCTCTCTCTCTCTCTCTCTCTCTCTCTCTCTCTCTCTCTCTCTCTCTCTCATTCATCCCTTTTCCTCCCTCCCGCCCTCTTTCAAGAAGAGGTTTGTCTGTTTTAGTGACCTAGGTGTAAGGTCCACGAACACCAGTGGTCACACGGCTGATATCACAACCCTCCTGGGCACCCGGGGCCACGGAAGGGGTGGGGCGTAGGGACCAGAGGAATAGCAGATCAGAGACAGGAGAGAGACAGAGGGGTGGGAGGAGGGGAGGGTAGGCAGAGGGGATTGGGGATCACCCAACAGAAAGAAACGCCAAATTCGCTGCCCATTTTGCGTGACTGTAATTCTGATGGGTGTCAGTGTAGTATATTCATTCCAGCACGAGCAAGTGTGCAAGTGACATACAGCAATTCAGCAATATTTCAGGTGGTATTCTGCAACTGGCGTTTAAACAGATAAGCTTCAAGGGCACCATGCTAGAGGCACTGAACCCTAGGAGACAGGAGACGTGGCAGACCGGAGGGGACATGGGAGTGTAGCGTGAAGCAGTTCAACTTCATCCAGGATGAGTGTCAACCCAAAGAAATCCCGGACACACAGCGCCTCCTAGCAAGAAAGGAACAGTAGTCGGAACAGACACGTTCACTGCCGCGAACCAAGCCATTCCAACTGAGACAAAGAACCAGCCGACAATCTTGACTGGTGTTTGGACGACTTCTTCAAAGCCACACTGAGGAGGGGTGGGGATTGGGGGGGTGGGGGGGGGGGGGGGGGGACAAAACGAAACGAAATTTTATTAACCAAGGTAATGAGACAAGCAATATGCATGCCTTTTTCCCACCCAGTCCCGGGGGCAAACATGCCTTTTTCCCACCCAGTCCCGGGGGCAAACATGCCTTTTTCCCACCCAGTCCCGGGGGCAAACATGCCTTTTTCCCACCCAGTCCCGGGGGCAAACATGCCTTTTTCCCACCCAGTCCCGGGGGCAAACATGCCTTTTTCCCACCCAGTCCCGGGGGCAAACATGCCTTTTTCCCACCCAGTCCCGGGGGCAAACATGCCTTTTTCCCACCCAGTCCCGGGGGCAAACATGCCTTTTCCCCACCCAGTCCCGGGGGCAAACATGCCTTTTTCCCACCCAGTCCCGGGGGCAAACATGCCTTTTCCCCACCCAGTCCCGGGGGCAAACATGCCTTTTTCCCACCCAGTCCCGGCAGCAAACATGCCTTTTTCCCACCCAGTCCCGGGGGCAAACATGCCTTTTTCCCACCAGTCCCGGGGGCAAACATGCCTTTTTCCCACCCAGGCTGTTTTTACATACTACCAACGTCAGCAGCAGGCTGTTGTTACGTACTACCAACGTCAGTAGCAGGCTGTTGTTACATACTACCAATGTCAGTAGCAGGCTGTTTTTACACACTACAAACGTCAGTAGCAGGCTGTTGTTACATACTACCAATGTCAGTAGCAGGCTGTTTTTACATACTACAAACGTCAGTAGCAGGCTGTTGGTACATACCACCAACGTCAGTAACAGTCTGTTGTGACATACCGCCAGCCTCATCAGCAGGCTGTTGTGACATACCGCCAACGTCATTAGCAGGCTGTTGTGACATACCGCTAACGTCATCAGCAGGCTGTTGTGACATACCGCCAACGTCAGTAGCAGGCAGTTGGTACATACCACCAACGTCATCAGCAGGTTGCTGTTACATACTACCAACGTCATCAGCAGGCTGTTGTTACATACCACCAACGTCATTAGCAGGCTGTTGTGACATACCGCCAATGTCATCAGCAGGCTGTTGTTACATACCACCAACGTCATCAGCAGGCTGTTGTGATATACTACCAACGTCATCAGCAGGCTGTTGTTACATACTACCAACGTCATCAGCAGACTGTTGATACATACCGCCAACGTCATCAGCAGGCTGTTGTTACATACTACCAACGTCATCAGCAGGCTGTTTTTACATACTACCAACGTCATCAGCAGGCTGTTGTGACATACTACCAACGTCATCAGCAGGCTGTTGTTACATACTACCAACGTCATCAGCAGGCTGTTGTTACATACTACCAACGTCATCAGCAGGCTGTTGTGACATACTACCAACGTCATCAGCAGGCTGTTGTGACATACTACCAACGTCAGTAGCAGGCTGTTGTGACATACTACCAACGTCATCAGCAGGCTGTTGTGACATACTACCAACGTCATCAGCAGGCTGTTGTTACATACTACCAACGTCAGTGCACACTGTCTAGTCACTGGGAGCTGAAAGCGGTGGACAATACCCGACTGCCTGTCCGCCCTACAAAACACCCTCGTCATTGGAACACTTCTGCATCCAACAACTGGCCCAGACGGGATAAAAATAGCGATAGAAGTTATGACCAAACGCACACGGTGTTGAGGTGGGAATAGCCCGTCAAGTCCTCACGCCCTCTCACGCCATTTGCGCAGCGCTGAAGAACACCAAAGTCGTTACCACGGCGTTAAAAACTGCTATGTGCCTTTCGACATTTTGTCATTATGCATAGAAGGATATCCAAATGTTGCCACTCGCACGCGCGCGCGCGCGCACACACCACACACACACACACACACACACACACACACACCCCACACACACACACACACAACACACACAACACGCACGCACGCACGCACGCACGCACGCACGCACGCACGCGCGCACACACACACACACACACACACACACACACACACACACACACACACACACACACACACACACACTCACACACGGGCGCGCAAGCACGCACATAAATGCGGGAGCGCGCGCGCGCACGCGCGCACACACACACACACACACACACACACACACACACACACACACACACACACACACACACACACACTCACACACACACACACACACACACACACACACACACACACACACACACACACACACACACACACACACCCAGAACACACACACACACACACACACACACACACACACACACACACACACACACACACAAACCCAGAGAGTGATTATCCAAAAAGAGCAAAAAATATTGCCTCTCTGTGCACTATCAGTTCATACACTGCTGATTGTTTAAGAAAAGTAATATAGATGTTAAGTCTTTGTCAAAAACGTCCCTTATAGATCCCATTCCAACGTGGGAAAGAAAGAGGGCGAAGTTTGATCTTGAGTACACTGATACAAAGAAAGCAAATCAGCCTTACATCTTGTCATATTTAACGAAGATGCAAATGCAAGACAGATATTCCAACCATCTTAAGGTGTACACAGATGGATCGTTGACGAGTAACAAAGAGGCGGATCAGCATTTGTTATTCCATCGCTGAAAGTACAAAAGCATATTTCATTGGAAAATATCGCTCCATATTCGTAGCTGAAATGATAGCGATACTTATGGCGTTGACATTTCTAATTGATTTACCGCAGTCAATTTTTCAAGTATTGTTTTGTGTAGATTCGCTGTCAGTGTTACAATCGATCAAGTTTTTTAATTCAAATTCAGATAACTTTATTTTGAAGGAAATTCAACATTTAATCCACGTCTTGATATGTAAAGGAACAGATATAACTTCCTCTGGGTTCCTTCACACTGTGGAATTTCGGCAATGAACTTGCTGACAGATGTGCGAAAAAAGGCGCTGAAAATGGAACGAGGGTACAAACTATTTCCATACCGTTCACTTTGAAAGAGAGTCAACAAATTTAAAACATACAGCTTGGGAATATTTCAGAAAGGGGCAGAACAACGCTGTTATTCATGTTCAGACACAAAATAATCCTCTTTTTAGTATTGATCATTTCAAAGCATCCAAAATCTGCACATTTATGATATGCATCAATACAGAAACTTCGTTTCAATATTCCATCGATTGAAACTGGATGCTTTAGAACTAAATATAGCTCTGCAACAAAATGCATATGCGGGGAAACAAAATTGACAAGAGATCATGTTTTGTTCGAATGTGTGCCTCTCAAGGCATTTCTGCCATATTTATCAGGCATGTCTGTGACAGATATTTTTTCTGATATTGATTTTGCTTTGAAAGTTACTTTCTGCTTGATTTGTAGTCCAGTCAGGTATTTGCTTTAATCTGATATTGTTAGTGTGTGTAGGTTTGTTTGTTTATTCGTTTGTGTGTCTGATTGTTTTCTGATTTTATGTACACCACCCTCCGCTCACTCCCATCTCCACCCCCTCCCTACACACACACACACACACCACACACACACACACACACACACACACACACACACACACACACACACACTTGTATGCAACATGAACAAACTCTATCTATCTCCCTCTATTTGCCTGTCTATCTCTCCTTTCTTGTCTAATATCACATAGTTTGTGAAAAGACGTAAAATTAAAGTACTACTACTACTACTACACACCACACACACACACACACTACACACATCGGCCTTCTTATTCGAACCTGGCGAATGTGTGTGTGTGTGTGTGTATGTGGGAGGGGGGGGGGGGGAGGGGGGAGGAGGGGGAGGGGGGAGGGAGGGAGGGGGGAGGGAGAGGGGGGAGGGAGGGGGGGGGGAGAGAATCCCGCATAGTAGCCCTGAAATGCCGTGTCAACCCAGAGACTGCGCTCTAATAATCGTAGACCGCCTGTGATCGGTATGTTTATCCATTCCACAGGTTTTCAGGGAGACCTTGATGACGTCAGTCTGTCAATCTTCCCTTGATGACGTCAGTCTGTCAATCAGTCGACGTCACTTTGGCCACCATGACAGCGCCCAGCAATGCCACGATGAGAGGAACCATCGGGTGACCACCTGATCCATGAAGAGTCGTGACGGAACGGAAAAGGATCCAGACACAGTGAGGACGGGAGGACTGGTGTGTATGCAGAAGGGGTCGGAAGACGGAAGGGGGGGTGCAGGGGGAGAGTGGGGAGGGAGAGGAGGGGGGGGGGGGTGTTGTCGTGCCGTCTGCCTCTGGCATAGGTCAACCCAGGCTAGCCGGTACGGAAATAATGTCTAATGCACACTGAGGTCATATTATGCCCGATCAGGTATATATGTATTAAGTCTTCAAATATGAGCACGACGTTCACGATTGAGAGCGCGAACACCATCACCCTCCTTATATATACAGACCCCGCACATGCGTGCCTACGCACGCGCACGCGCGCGCGCACACACACTCACACACGCCGCACGAGAGAGAGAGAGAGAGAGAGAGAGAGAGAGAGAGAGAGAGAGAGAGGAGAGAGAGAGAAGCAAACAAATTAAATCCTACAATGAACACTTCGTTAAACTGCGGAAAATGAACGAGAATGTCAGCTGCATGCTTATGTGGCTGCACACCCAAAATGAATGTGCCAAAACCTTGCTTAAGGAGTCGAGTATTCATAGACTGGCACAAATCAGATTGTTTCGAGAATTTTTTTTAGTGTGTCTGAAAATCGATTCTCCTCATTTTGTTTTATATGGTCATCAAAATATAAGCCAGGTGGTTCCAAGCGGACAGATTACGATCCAATGAACAGGACTATTGGGGAGCTACCACCTGGCGCAGGGTAGGGTCACGGGTGAGCGAGTGCAAAGGTCTGAAATATGATGTCAAGTATGGGGAAAGGTCACGTATTTGAAGATGGTATGTGATGTCATCGGTGGAAATCCCCCCAAAACAAGGGAAATAAGTGGCGGGGGCGGGGGGGGGGGGGGGGAGGTGTCTTTTAATTGATTATCAGTTCAACGTTAAATGCTGGCTCAAGCTTGCGGCAGGCCCCAAAACGCTGAGAGGGATTATGTAGTGATTCAGTGCCAACTCCTAATCGTGGCCTGTGGCCTGTGTGGGCTAGGTGACAAAACTCCACTACCCTACCAATTAGGAAACCACCGTCCAGTTGACGTGAGCCTTGAAGGCCATCCTCGCTACGCAAGTGCCCAGGGAGCTTCTTGCATTTTAGGACTTTTTAAAAAAAAAACTTTCATTCTCCCTTTTCACCACGGATGCTTACAAGCCACTTGTCGTTCCTGCATACCCGATGGAGTTCTGTGAATTTCCTCTCGCGACCTCGTCACTGTTTGTGGGTACCGCTACGGCTCCAGCCGCAGAAACGAGACAGTGTTTACTCAGTCTCTATACAACTGGTATTCAAAATAAACCGACAAAAAAAAAGAAAAAAAAGAAAAAAAAGAAAAAGAAAGACCGAGGAAAACGACAGTGGCCAATCATATTCGAGAGTTGGAAACACGTGACAGCGCCTCTACCAGTGACGTAAGCGCCACAATCCTCCCGACAGACGTCTGTGTCTGTTGTACTGTGTCTGTTGTTCTGTGTCTGTTGTGTCTGTTGTACTGTGTCCGTTATACTGTGTCTGTTGCGTGTCGGGCCATACTTTCGGTCAACATCCGGAACCGAATCCAAATAGGCGGCTTTCAGTTATTACGTCACGGTAGTCGGAGACCTTCATCCTTTGTTGCACGGCATTATGGGTGTGTGTTGGTAAGCGTGAGGGTGGAGGAGGGGGTGGTGGTGGTAGTGGCGAGAAGGGGAAGAGGAGGGGAAGAGGGTAGGGGGGAATGAGGGTGAAGGACAGGAGTGACCGTGTCAGAAACTCACAGTACATGGGCGTGAGTCACAGGAACTCATGGTACATGAATGTCAGTCACAGGAACTCACAGTACATGGGCGGAACTCACAGTACGTGGTCATAAGTCACAGGAACTCACAGTACATGAATGTGAGTCACAGGAACTCACAGTACATGATCGTGAGTCACAGGAACTCACAGCATATGAACGTGCGTCACAGAAACTCACAGTACATGAGTGTGA
>CM031625.1:45884223-45891723 GCA_018398815.1 Conus ventricosus
GTCTCATAAACTCAGAGTACATGGGCGTGAGTCACAGAAACTCAGAGTACATGGGCGTGAGTCACATAAACTCAGAGTACATGGGCGTGAGTCACATAAACTCAGAGTACATGGGCGTGAGTCACAGAAACTCACAGTACATGAATGTGAGTCACAGAAACTCACAGTACATGAGTGGTGAGTCACAGAAAATCACAGTACATGAGTGTGAGTCACACAAACTCACAGTACATGAGCGCGAGTCACACAAACTCAGTACCTAAGTGTGAGTCACACAAACTCACAGTACATGAGTGTGAGTCACACAAACTCACAGTACATGACTGTGAGTCACACAAACTCACAGTACATGAGTGCGAGTCACACAAAGACACAGTACATGAACGGGGCAGAAACTCGCAGTATAGAACCAAATGGTTAATAACTCCCTATTAATCTGCCGCACTTGTGTGGGAGGTCGTATGTCTGACAATGTTTAAACCAATCATTGCACAGCATTGAAACCATGAAGAATGACGGCTGACATCTTCCAACTCATAGCCCAATGGTAGAGCGCCGGACTCGTAATCTTGGTGATCCTGGGGTTGCGGGTTCGAATCTCCGCCGGGCCGTTTCGTTACAGGGGGATTTTTCACTCGGAGTTAATATTGGTTCTGACTCCACTTCCCATACAGTCCTTCGAGACTATAACCCGAGGTTCCGTGTGTGAACGCACGCATAACATTTTGCACACACGTAAAATCCCATCACCAACTTTCGGAAGAGAAGGCCTGTTTGGCCGTTCGTATGGATGACACGTCACACATAGCATGTACGTTCCCCGAAGCTGGAGTATGGCTACCTTAATGGCGGGATAAAAAACGGTCATACACACAAAACTCCATTCCCTTTGTTGGATATATGGGATTAACCCTTGCCTGTCTATACAGGGAGTGTCCGCAGGAGTATTAGCCTGCGTACGCAGAAAGAAAAAAAAATCTTCCAACAAAGTCTTGTTCAGCTGAAGCGAGCAGTGACCAGTGTCTCCGGTGTCTACGCTACCCCCCTACAACAGTACAGGAGGTGAAAGTTGTCCAACAACCAGCTGGGTAGGAATGAGGTCCGGAGGATATCGATCACACACCATGACTGCCACTCTGGGTTTTCCCCCGATACGGCAATCACCACACGGAGACAAAGAGGTATGAATCAATCACAGATTAGACTTTACTGACACGGGAACGTGCGAACGCAAAGAACACCGCGAACATGACTGGGGACTTTGACATGGGAAGGGAACTCGCGACGTCAATCAATGATAACGGCCTGTACTTATTGATAAAGGCCTGTACTTATTGATAAAGGCCTGTACTTATTGATAACGGCCTGTACTTATTGATAACGGCCTGTACTTACTGAACTAACACAGGAAAGTGTGTTCGAAAATCCAGTGGATTCCATCCTACTGTGGGATCACTGGGAGTGAGAAGGCTGACGCTCTGTCCAAGGCAGGCAGCTATATGGAGCAGTTCAGCCACCCGGTGACCTACAGAGAGGTCAAAGTTATCATCCACAACCAAAACCAAAACCAGCGGGAGAGAAGGGTGGGTGCAGACAGTGGTGCTGATCCAATCCATCGACTCCAGAGATACCAGCAAACCATCCTCTTCAGAATGAGAACTGGCCACTGCCGACTGCCGAGCCACCTCAGCCGAATTCAGATTGCCCAGCTGGCACTGGATCTCAGACCCCAGAACACACATCCTCCAACACTGTCCAGCCCATGATGTTCTAGACATCAAACCTGGCCAGGGGGTGCAGAAGTGCAGATGCAGTTTTGGGGCAGCCAGGACTGAAGATCTTACGCAACCAAAAAAAAAAAATCGATTGCAGAAGAAGTTTTCGAAAATGCCAAGCATCGACTCGAAGCAGTTGATCAAAAACCTTACGGAATATTCTTCATAAAAACACGCAGCCTGCATGGACTGACCCGATCCATTGCCTTTAGGTCCACTAACTGAGCAAGAAGTGCAGGAACCTTTAGCACGTCATGGGCGTGGCACACGCAGTCCAACGATGGCTCAGTGGACAGCACACTTCCACCGGAAGCCAAAGAATTCCGGGTTCGTAGGTCGAGCGTCATACGGGCAGATGACTGTTCCACCTGGCCTGAGTACTAGTCTTTGGGACAAGATGAACTACTCAGCAGGTCCCCCGGTCAGCCTGCAATTCAGCGAACATTAAGCAGTCCATGACGGCCAGGGGATTCTCGCTGCTAACGTTCTGACAATCCACTAGGACACGTGAACATGATGTGATATAAGCAGTCGAGGAGAACAAAAAAAAAAAGGTGGCGCTGAACCTTGGCGACGAGTTGTCTGTGGGAAAGAGCAGCCGGAAGACCTGACATTGACATCAGTCGTGACAGGAAGCCGTACAATGCGCTATGGTGATACATGATACAGTTCCAAATGCGCGTAAAAGAACCCACGGAAACAAGAAAGTTGCATTCTGTGAGGAAAATCGGACGAACAAACATCACAGGCCGAGAGAGAGAGAGAGAGAGAGAGGAGAGAGAGAGAGAGAGAGAGGAGAGAGAGAGGAGAGAGAGAGAGAGAATATGAGTGGTAATGTAACTATGGCGACGTGTCTTCCAAAGAGCAATCCTCTACTAAACGTGCTGTACAGCACAGCAGAACACGGTAACACCGCAGTTAAAGGGTAAGGGGGGGGGGGGGGGGGGTCCTCTTTCCCATACTCGCTCCACATCAAATACGTCTTTTTTTCTGCCAACAAAGATAAAAAATGAATCCGCACAGAAAACATCCACAACTTTCTACACAGAAATCAAAACAAGATGACACAGATGGGTGTTAATATAATCTAACGGGAGGGTGGGGAAAAAAAGCGACCTTTCCAAGAGAAGTTATCTAGTGAAGGTTGGAACAATGAGGTCCACCTAAACTCACAAGTATTGTGCACAACACCAACACCACATAACACAACACAACACCACACAGCACAAAACACAATCACGATCATTCGGTAACAGCGTCAACCCAACCCATACCACTGGGCGTAACCTAATCCACCACTCTCCAGACTTACTGATCAACGAGCGAAATACCCGTAGAAGAATCATGGCGATGGAAGTGTTGGCTGATGGCGGCACTAATATTCCAGACAATGGAACTACGCCCCCGCCCTCACGTCTGTCTGCTTCTCCGTGCTCTCTCTCCTGTCCCTCCCTCGCTCCCTCCCTCTCTCCCACCCATCGTCAACAGCAGCCTCCATGGAGGGAATGAATGAGTGGTCACACCACCGCCACGCCAACGACCGCGGTGAATGTTGTGACCAGTGGAGCCCGCCGGTGGTGGTGGTGAGGAAGTTGACAATGCATTGCCCATCGCCTGACAAACAACTCCTCCGATCCCTCCCCTTGCCACCCTCCCCCCCACCACCCCCCACCCCCCTACACACAACATATGCACAAACACGCAAGACATACACTTATATAGCTACTAAGGGTGGGGGGAAGGGGGAGAGAGAGAGAGAGAGAGAGAGAGAGAGAGAGGAGAGAGAGAGAGAGAGAGAGAGAGAGAGACAGAGACAGAGAGACAGAGAGACAGAGAGAGAGAGACAGACAGACAGACACTGATGTTCCTCCAAGTCGAAGACTCAGAAGAATCAGGAATCGTCAAGACAGCCTTCACGTTAATCAGAATCGGGAACTCAGAATCCCCACACTGCATGACCGAGTTATCACCACATCCTATTTTTTTCTTATCCTCTCGCACGCGCGTGCGCGATCAGACACTGATATCCCCACCCCCCACCCCCACCCCTACCCCACCCCACCCCCATCCCCTACCCCACCAGTCTGTCACTGCACACGTCACAGGATCTGACGGCGAGGCGGAGGCGAGGAGTCAGGGGGTGGGGTTGGGGGACCACAAACAAACAAACAAGCTGCCATGTCTGCCGTTGATCAGCGACTGACGCGTGAAACAGCAGCCTTGAGACCAGGGCGACATGAATGACTGGGCAGATGAAGCGGCAGACAGGGGCCTCGCTGTACAACTACCTGTCGGCCGTGGAGGGACCGCCAATGCCCAATTAGGAACGACATTGTTTTACCTTCGCCTTTTGTTTTCCTCTCTCTCTCTCTCTCTCTCTCTCTCTCTCTCTCTCTCTCTCTCTCTCTCTCTCTCTCTCTGTACTTGTATTGACTGTGAGAAATCAAAAGGAATTCTGGACGTTGTTCATAATGCATCTTTCAAAAGGAAACAGCCTAGAAATAACATATCAATTGACTCTTGGTTTCAACATTTTAAAGCTTTGCTGGAAACGGATGCTGACAACATAGTAAATGAGGACTCAGTTGAAGACACGGAAGACTATATGAATCGTCCAATCTCTAAAGAAGAAATACTGCTTGCTTTAAGAAAATTAAAAAACCGTAAAGCAGCTGGTCCCGATGGCATTATTGGCGAGCTCCTTAAGTATTCGAATGAACAGGTTATACATTTTTTCTTAAAATTATTTAATAAACTATTTGATGATGGTATATTCCCTGACAACTGGACTGAATCTGTTATTCAGCCAATTTTCAAGAAAGGTGACATAAATAACCCCAATAATTATAGGGGAATTTCTTTGAGTGATATTAGCAGTAAATTATTTGGTATGGTGATAAATAACAGATTGCAAGAATGGGTGGAAGGAAACAATATCACAGGTGAATATCAAGCTGGATCCAAAAAAGGATACTCAACAGTCGACCACATGTTTTCTTTACTAGCTCTTATACAAAAGCAGTTCTGTTACAATCGAAAACTTTATATTGCATTTATAGATTTCGAAAAAGCCTTTGATACGATAAATCGAAATCTTCTTTGGCCAGTTCTCTTAAAGAATGGTATTAAAGGTAAGTTATTTAAATGTATTAAAAGCATGTACAATGATGTTAAAGCAAGAGTTAGATGTGGTTCTACGTTTACTGATTACATTGCCTGCACATCAGGCTTAAGACAAGGAGATGCCTGCACCCCTGTTCTGTTCTCTCTTTTTATTAACGAGTTAGCTATAGGAGTTATCAACAATGGAAGACATGGTGCTAGATTTTCACTTGACGTGTATGAATTATTTATTCTATTGTTGACTGATGATGTTGTTTTGATGGCGGAGACAGTTACAGGTTTGCAGACACAATTGAACAGCCTGCAGCATGCCGCTCTATCTCTGCAGCTTAAAGTTAATATGACAAAAAGCAATATTATAGTCTTTCGGAAGGGTGGCTATTTGAGTGTGAGAGAAAAATGGTTATATGATGGTGTTACAATGCCTGTAGTTAACGTGTACAAATACTTAGGAATACTTTTTTCAACGCGCTTGAGTTTTACTGCTGCATGCAAAGACCTTGCAAGCAGAGCAAAAAATGTTTTGATTTATCTGTTGAAAAGGTTAAACATGTTAAACAACAACTCCTTTAATTTATTCATGAAATTATTTGATTCTCAGATACAGCCAATTGTGCAGTATGGTTCTGAAATATGGGGCCTAGACAATGCTGTTGTCCATTGTGAATCAGTTCATTTATTCGCTTTGAAGAAATTTCTAGGAGTAGATAGACGAACACCGAATGACCTTGTTTATGGTGAAACAAATCGCTACCCAATATATATAAATTCTGCTGTTAAGTGCATTCGCTATTGGATTAAGTTGATTCAAATGGATAATTACAGGATTCCACGTAAAGCATATGATATGTTGTATAACCTAGATGCCAGAGGTAAGAAAAACTGGGTAACAAACATTCGCTTGAGTTTGTTTAAATATGGATTTGGTTTTGTTTGGGCGAATCAAGGTGTTGGAAGTGTGCGTGGATTTATACGTTGTTTTCAACAAAGACTTATCGACTGCCGATGGCAAACTTGGTCCGATCATATTCAAACTAGTGACAGGTTTAGTTTGTACAGTACTTTTTGCAGTGACCACAGTTTAAGCCTTATTTACATCTAGATATTGATAAGCATCTGCAATATATTACAACTAGATTTAGGCTCGGGATTTCTGATTTATTGACACACCGTTATCGATATAGAACGTTTGTGGCAAACGACCTAATTTGTCCCCTATGTAATGAAAGCGAAGAAAATGAGGTGCATTTTGTTCTGTGTTGTCCAGCACTTGGACGTACACGTGAAACGTTAATTAAGCCTAAATATTATAGAAATCCTACACTGTTTAAATTGAGTTTGTTAATGTCATCGACGGTTCTGGAAGATGTACATAATCTTGCATTATTTTTATACAAAGGATTTAAGATGAGAGATGCTCTGACTACATGAATATGTTCTATATCATTGTTAGCTTCCATTTTGAATTTGCTACAAAACTTCGGTCAGTTGTATATTCACACCCCCCTTCATGATGGGCTGATGCCTAAAATGAATAAAATATCTTGAGTCTTGAGTCTTGAGTCTCTCTCTGTACTTAATTGTTCAGCATCATATATATATATATATATATATATATATATATATATATATATAAAATTAGAGTTAAAAGACCACTCAGAAGTCTAAAAATGCTCAACCAAATAGGGAGCGACATAACAGTTTAAAATAGGATTTTAAAATAGAGTAAAAACAATACAGGGTATACCCTGAGGAGAGCACATGCTCGAAACAAGTTTTTAGGGTGTTTTTACTCTATTTTAAAATCCTATTTTAAACTGTTACCCCCCCCCCCCCCAACACACACACACACACACACACACACACACACACACACACACTCACACACACTCACACCGGGGTACAGACTGTAAAAGTAAAACGCTCGCACTCTCCACCCTCAGTCCTATATTGTGTCTGGTGGGCCACGTGATTGGTCGAACTGTGTAATCTTCTGTGTGACTGGTAGACAGAACTGTCGGGACCCCCCCCCCCCCCCCCCTCCCACATACACACACACCTGTGTGTGCACCAGCCGTTTCAGGTGCAGGCGTCTGTTGAATTCGCCGCCTGTAATGCAGCAGAATGGAAGAGAACATGGCGATGGATGACGTCGGTGTGTTGTCGACACTCACAATCCTGTCGGACAGGACTTTCCCACTCGCACGTCAAGCGTGCCAGCACGAGCAGAAGCACGCACTCACGTGAAAAGGCTCGCGCGCTCGGGGCTCACATGCGCACAGTATGCGCAAGGTGTGTGCTTACATACACACATAGAAGAGATGAGGAACAGGGGAAGGGGGTGGGTGAGAGGGGATGAGAGAGAGAGAGAGAGACAGACGTAAACGTAATGATGACATGGTGGGTAGTCAAACCCAAGGAAACAAATAAACACACAATCAAAGAAACAAAAGCATGGAGGGGAGGGGAGAGAGAGAGAGAGAGAGAGAGAGAGAGAGAGAGAGAGAGAAGGGGATGGGTGGGGGTGGAGAGAATGGTAGGTAGGGGGAGAAGAGGGATGGTAGACAGAGTGGGAGTGGGGATGAGTAGCTTTGACGATATA
>CM031625.1:45899223-45906723 GCA_018398815.1 Conus ventricosus
AAAATCAGAAGCGTACGGAAGAAAAAATTGAAAAGCCAACTTCCATCACGAAGAGAAAAAGCAATAGAAGTGAGGAGTGAGAGAGAGTGAGAGAGAGAAGGAGAGAGAGAGAAGAGAGAGAGAGATGAGTGAGAGAGAGCGAGAGAGAGAGAGCGAGAGAGACGAGCGAGCGGAGAGAGAGAAGTGAGTGTGTTGTCTATGTGTTGTGTATGTGTGTGCTGTGTGTTGTGGTGTGTGTGTGGGTGTGTGAGTGTGTGTGTGTGTTAGGTGTGTGTGTGTGCGCGCGCGCGCGTGTTGTTTGTGCATTGCATACGTGCTTGAGTGTGTGTATGTTTGTCCAATGTGCAGGTAAAAGGTGCGTGCGCGCGCACGCGCTATGTGGTGTGTGTTCCATGAATACGTTCAAGAAATTTGGCGTTGTGCACATGATTACTTTGTTTCAGTTGCTAGCATGCTACGATACATTCCAGGTCACCTGCTTTCCAGTGGTCAACACACACAGAGTATTTTGCGGCACATCGTGTAAACTTAGTACTCATTTTTTACACCCCTGTTCCAATACACAAAGCAGAAATAGAGTTGATTGACAAAAAAGTCACATTGAGAAAAACAAGAAACAAAACAGGACAATATCAGTAATCACTTGCACTTACAACACCACACGTCATGATCATATACGACAAATAAAAGCAACAACAAATCAACCACAATATAGCACGAGAAAAAGAGGGCAGTACGTTAGTTACAAATAAGAACCAGCTAAGAGCCCATAGCAGAGGGAAAATAAAAGAGGAAGAAAAAAGTGTATTAAGCAAGCAAGAACGGAGAGAACCTTCTAAGTAACAGCTTTCGCAAGAAGTGTTGTCCCCTTGCCCGACTCAAAGTCAAACTGCGGACTAAGGGTCTGTGGGAGAGAGGTCAACAACAAAAAAGGAATGATAATTCAAATGATAATAATCATATCATAATGATCATATGGTGATTCAAAGAATTATTTAAACAAGCCAAACTGAATGAGAGAGATAGATAGAAACCATAGCGCGGGCGTGTACGGACGAGATCAGATATCAAGTTCAACGGCGGGATTTTGCGCCACATCATATAATTTTTGTATTGTATTTGTAACTGTGTTGTGTTGCATTGTACAACTTACTGTCTCCTTAGATATTTCACGTGAATTTCGGCGATTTCTCTCTTCAGGGAGAGCCACGTGATCTTCGTACGGCGACACCATAGATCAGAACATTGTGTAAGGACTGTTCAGAACAAAAATTTCCGCCCTTCCTTCTTCATTTTCATTCCAACTTGTTCATGGTTTTGGTGCGAAATATAGTATTTTGGTAAACGGAACGTCGTCGTAGTCCTTGTGTTCAATTTGTGCATTGTTGTATTTATACAACACGTGCTTGTCCGTGCTCATCGGCATGTTGTAGATTTCCTGTTCATGGTAGTATATATATTTTTTTGTTCTTTCTGCGTACGCAGGTTGATACTCTGCGGACACTCCCTGTATAGACAGGCAGTGGGAGTTTTGTGTGTATGACCGTTTCTTATCCCGCCAATAAGGCATGTCCACATACTCCAATCTTGGGAAAGGTGCATGCTATGTGTCTCGTGTCATCCCTACCAACTGCCAAACTGGCCTTCTCTTCCGGAGTTGGTGATGGGAAATTTTTTTTTTTAAATGTGTGCAAGATGATGTTGTGGTGCATTCACACACCGGAACCTCGGTTTTTAGTTCATTTGAAGGACTGGTATGGGGATGGGAATGGTAAGAACCAATGTTAACTCCGGAGGGAAAAAAAAAAAATCCACCTGTACGAATTTCGAACTGCCACCCCCAGGAATATCTCGAGTCGGCAATCTAATCAAACTGAGCTTATTCGGCCCCCCACCTTGGTTGTATACAAGGAGAAGATGGATGATATTGCCTATCCTGCGCGATGAGCCAGGACCACAAAGCTAGCTGGCATATGGGTATCCAATGCGCGCAGGTGTTAGCAAAGCTGTGTGTGATTGGGACCCCCTCATCGAGACACAGTCATTGTTAGTTGGTCGTCCTTGGACGTCCAATGGAGAGCGCAGTCTGTAATTGTGCGATAGTCCCCACTGCAAGCCAGTGAAGGGTGGCAAAGAGTAAATCGAGAATAGAACGCACTGAGAAGAGAGAGAGACGAAGAGAGGTGATGGGAGATGGAGAGCGAGAAAAGCAGGTGAAGAGGAGAGGGAGGAGAGAGAGAGAGATGCGATGATGGATGGGTGCGTGGTGATGAAGAGAGAGAGAGAGAATGAAGTGGTAAGGGGAAGATGAGAGAGAGAAGGAGGTAAGGATGGGGAGGGTGGAGAGAGTGAGGGGAGGGAGAGAGTGATGGAAATGATTATGCCTTTCATGATAGGCTACAAAATGGTTCCAATACGTGCCAATTGAAGAGGATTAAATAGTTGTATTCTAACATCCTAATACGTTTTTTCTTTTTCTTTTTTTTTTTTTTCTATCTCGCCCCCCCCCCCTCCCCCCCCTCCCCCCTCTTTTTTTTATTCGTTTTTCCTTTGATTTGTTCTTTTCTTTTCTTTCCCTTTTTTCTCATTTTTTCTACCAGGTCGTTGCCTAGTCATTATTGTAAGACAGAGCAGTTGCTAAGTTTTGCAAGCCTCCCTTCCTTGCCCCCCCCCCCCTCCCCTCCTAATTTGATCAACATGTGATTGTTTGGCCTATCAGGTGGGTTTTCAGTCTCCTTGGAGATCAAAGAATGGATTTTCTACACAATTCTAGCTGCTCTCAGCCTTAGTGATGACAATGCTGGGGTATATTAATTAGTAAGAATGATCTCCCTGACAGCTGACACTTTTAACTTCCTTTGTTTCTTAAATGTTCTTATGAGAGGCTCAAAGATTTGCCCCTTCATTTAATCTCTCTGTCATTAATGATTTTCCTTTGAAGCCACTTATTTCTTTATATGCGCTTTATTCTTCTTCTAATTTCTAACCTACCTTGGCTTCTTCATCTTCTTCTTCCTTCTTGCTTTCTTCTCTTATTTATTCTCCTCCTCATCTCCTCACCTCCTCATCTCCTCCTCACCTCCTCCTCCATCTTCTCTCTCTTATTCTTCATACACGCAGACTGGAAACCCCAGAGACACTGACGAAGGCTAGCTGTACGGCGGATGACCCTTCAGAGGTCCCAGCTTCTCCCTCGATGGATGTGTCCGACAGTCCGGTTCTCTGCTCTTAGCTGTTGATGTGTGGACTGGGACAGTCCGCAGGAAGTGTTCCACGGTTCATTGAGGGCTGTACCGCATGGGCACCCGAAGACTCGCCAGTGTGAAATCGTTGTGTACAGTGAGATTCTTGTTTTCGATTACCTAGGTAGTGAGAACTTTGCTCATATATATACTGTGTTCGCTCGGCTGCCCTTTATATTAATTATTAATGAGTTTCGAATCCTTCCGAGACTGGAGGATTGATAAATATGTCTACTAACAGACCAGCGGTAGAAAGAAAACAGAATAGCAAGCAAATCAAATCTAGACTGTTTCCGGATTTGGAGTATCGAATGTTCATCTGGGGGACGATCTTTCTACAATCAAATCACTCGTTTTTCGTCTGCTTCCTCTCAGTGACTGTGTGACCAAGCTTTTGTTGAAAAGCTGCGTTCATACAAGTAAAAAAAATACAAAAACTCGGCTCTTGTTTGAACCAATCACCCTAGATATCACAATCCACAGTGCAAGTTCCAGTCACTTTCAGAGCGGTGGCTTGCAGAAGTTCCACGACACTGCTTTTAGGTGGACATGCACTGAAAAGAGCCAGTTTTGTTTAAAAAAGGTTGATTGCAGTTGAGATAAATGAGAAAACAGGGCGACTGTTTATATTATATATATAGATATATATATATATATTTATATGTATATATAGTAGAAAGAACTGTGGAGAGCGTGCAGCCAGAGAGTCCTCAAGAGGTGAAGCCCCTTCAAGAAGTGTTTTCAGCCCTTAACTCCTGACACTGGGGGGTTGGTGGCACACTCCGGTTTCATGACTCCGGCTGTCCCTCTGCTGCCCCCCCCACCCTTTTTTTCCACCATGGCTGGGTATTCGCACCCATGACCCTCTGGACATGCTTCATTTTTCTTACTTAATACTCGCGCTTTATCACTGTAGCCACAGGGACACCTGATATTTGTCAGGGAAATTAAGCCTTATGAAGTTCACTTTTGTTCCTCCTTGACAGATCAGCTTTGAAACACCTCTCTGCCGCTTTCTGCCATTGCTTTCAGGGCTTGGTTTTTTCCTTCCTGCAACTGAGAGCTGTGTCATGAGGCTGTATGCCAGACAGTTCCTACTAATCCCCTAAGCTCCAATTTCTGCAAGTGAGGACTTTGACCTGATAGCTTCTCTCTCAGGGCTGTTTGCAGTTCTGCATACTTTTCAGTCTGTAGATTGGAGCTGCCTCCATTCTGTTCTCATTTGGCACCGTGAGCTCGATCAGGATTTCAGCTGCTTGGTTGACTTGGAGTGGACTACTATGTCTGGTCTCTGCCACTCTTGCTGTGATCTCCTGGGTGACTCTTTTCTTCCATTCTGGGAGGTCTGCAGTGCACTCCCAGTCATCTGCCCAGCCAGAGACTTCTTGCCTGCATGTGTTCGAGTGGCACTGTTGTTCTTGGCCCATGATTTGCTGCCTCATGCCGGAAGAATGTTGCGGGTGCTTTTTGGGAGTCCTGGGATTCTCCCTTTTGTGGTGTTGGGGTACTTAGACAGACTACTTGTACTATTTATTTGAGCCCTTGGTGTGCCCTTCCATGTGTTCATTCTTGAGCCAGGGCTACTTTAAATGAGCTTAGAACATGCTCCACTGTTTGTTTGTTTATGGCAGAAAGGGCTCAGCACAGGGGGCATGCAGGATCGTATGTTTTTCCCCACTTCACCAGGGTTTGCATTTGAGGGCCAGATGGTTCAATATGAGAATATGAGAATGAAGCTGATCCTGGAAGATGGGGCCATGTGCCAATATGTCATTCCAAGTTAGACTTCTTTTGGAGTGCAGTCTCCCACGTTGTCCATTGCCTTGCTGGCTTGCTGGAGCTTTTTTTCGGTGTCTTTTTGGTCTTCTTCTTTTCTCATCTCCTGAATCATCATGTCTCTTTTGGCTTTTCCTTTGGCTCTTTGACATCAATTCAGTGTTTGGTCACCCCAGGCCTTGTCGGTTGGTCTGTGTGTGTCCTGTTATTTCTATGATCTTGAGACTTTCTTGTGCGAATCCATCGCCTCTGAACTTTCATTTTCTGCCTTTTCTTCAGCCGGGGCTTGATTGCTTCTTACCACCTTGTTCCTTGAGTCCTCCAGTTGATTTCTGAAGTCTGATCTTCCCTGCTTTGTTTTCCTCCAGGATGGGATTTCAGTGGTAGTTTGAGCTTTGACTGGCGACAGTACAGCGCGTTGTCAGTCATGGGACAGGGAAGGGGCCCGTGGGACCCAAGCCATTTCCTTGTTGTAAAACCTTGTTGATTTTGGCTTCCTTTGCCTCCTCTGTGCTGTGCGATGCGTATATAATCAGAGGCCATAGGAATTGGTCGTCTGCATATCTGCGACACCAGACCTTGTATTTGCCAGGAGCCCAACTGGTCAATGGTCTCAAGCTTCTCCCGCCATCTGCTTGGTTTCTTTTTGCTCCTTTTGTGTGTCTTTCAGAGTATATCATACCATCTCAAGGCTCTTCTTGACTGGTTCTTCTGTGGACTGTTGGAATGGCCTGGTTGGCAACACTTGAAGACCACAGATCGGCCACTTTTCTTTCCTCAGTGAGAGACTTCCGTGCTTTCTTTGGCTTGAACTTCTTTCTGGATGAGGGCAACTATTGTTCGTCCAGCCTCTCCTGCACATGACGTGTTCGTCTTTCTGGATGAAAAATCACTGTAGTGTATCCATGAAGGCCTTGAGAGGAGGAATCTTGTAATCTTCGCCAAGGTCTGTTTGTCTCGCGTTTAGTTTGTTGCTGTACTTTCAAGATGAGTTCCATTGCCAGCACGACAGTTATCGGGGAAAGTGCACAGCCCATTGCAATGCCCACTTCCAAGTTGATCAATCAGTTGTGTACTCCTTGGTAGAGGAAAACGCATTGGAGAAGCATTGAAGTACTTCTTAGAGCATGTCGCGGGATGTTCTTTGGCACATTGTAATCTCAAGAGCCAAACTTGTATCATCTCATGGCGGCACAGATCCATATGCGGTTTGCCAGATCAAGCCACACTAGTCCAGGTCTTTCTTTTTCTGTTTTTGCTTGTTGGATTGCGTCCAGATCATTGTGGCGTGTTCTACACAGCAGCCCGCCAGGGATGCCACCTTTCGGACTGGACACATCCAAGTATTGTTGTTCCCTATCAGGTACTTGGTCAGCCTAGCTGCCATGACCAGAGAAGAAAGATTTTTCCCTTCGACGTTCAGTAGTGATATTGGCCTAGACTGGCTGTATGTCACTTGATTTTGCTCTTTGGGGATGTACACACCTCTAGCCGTCATCCACTGGCGCTGATCTTCTGGTTTCTCCAGCCGTTTTTCGAGCAGCCTGTGGAAGCCACTCCAGCACCTTCGGACATTTCTTGTAAAGCTGGTTAAAGGTATTCCGGTTTGGCCCTGGCCGCACCCCCCCCTCCCCGTGATGATTTGGGCTCTGGCTTTGTCGACCACCTTCTTGATTCGCCCCAACGTTGGAGGCTTGCCATTGAATAACTGGTCATCAGGGTTGGTTGGCCACACACAGATCTTGAATGTCGGTGGTGCTTTGCTCTGTGATTCAGAGTATGTTTTCCTCAGATGCTGTCGAAAGAACTCCTTTGTCCACTTAGGGTCCAGTTTTGGACACTATGCTCAAACAGTGTTCTGGCAAAAAACTGGAAGGGGGTCTCTGAAGACAGCGCTCTTGTGTCTTCTTCTTTTTGCTCTTCCTCTTCCTGCAGATGCAGCATTTGCTCTGAGGGCGCTGTGTTTTTCTTTCAGGTCTCCCACAGTTTTTCCAAAGCCATTGTTTTCAGCTGGCAGTGCGGTCTTCATTTGCTTCTTGAGGGTTGTTCTTTGGTCTCTGATCTTGTCCTTCGTTCTTGGCGCGCGTTGGATTGCTTTGGAGGTGTTTCTCTTGGTTGTTTTACTCCATAGCGTCTTACATGTGGGCATACACAATGTCCCCATATGTGGCTAGGTTCTGTTCCAGGGTTGCTTTTCCTATCAAGTGCTTCGAGTCTCGTGGACGTTTTTTGCATCAGTTTCTCCAATCTTCAGTTCGTTTGCTAGTGCCAGGTGATTGAGTTTCAGGCGCATGCATCGAGGGCCTGTGCAAATTCCTTACCGGAACAACAGCGTGGATGTCTTGGCACTGTGGTGTAAATCTGCCTTGGTCTTCCGACGTCTTATCTGGTTGATTGCAGTGCGCTGCTGTCATTCAGTTGAGTCTTCTCAAATCTCCCAGCCTTTTGTTCTGTGGTTCTCATGCCACGGGGTGGTAGCGAA
>CM031625.1:45911723-45914223 GCA_018398815.1 Conus ventricosus
TCATGGAATCTGCTGCAAAGTGTTTATACTGACATGAAAGTTCCAACAGACACTATAGGAACATATTTGATAATGAGTGGTACACACCACATGAAATGCACCATGGAATTGCTGCACCTTTTAAGAGATACGGGTGGGTGCAAAAGGAGAGTTCAAGCTGTAAATCGACACAAAACCGTTTCTCCTTTACGGCCCCTAGTGGCACATGGTAAAAAAAACCGCTTTAAGAACTTGAATTCGAAAGAAACGATGAAGTGTCTCCAGTGACGAATCCAGTTAATTTTGGTGGATCCGTGGACGCGAATCCGGATCAAACAATGGATCCAGGATCGGTTCGCTTTATTGATAGGATTATTACACACTCTTCACCGAACGTGGGGACTGTGGAGGGCCGATCCACGATTCGTGCCACTTCAGTGGAGGTCTTTGTTCTCCCGATAGCCCTTCCACTTTCATTTTTGAATACCGTGATGACCACTGGTTTCATGTGAAATCATTATGTTGTTTCGTCGTTAGTGTCTTCTCGTTTTTGGCCTGCATTGCACCATAATGTTAAACGCCATAAATATAGTAACTATTATTCCACATCTAAACTTCTTTTTTATTTTGTTCACTTGTCAATTATTGTCTTCTTGGTTTGGGGCCTCATATTTCGCCGTAACATAGATCACAATTAAGACTATAATTATGACTTCATGCAAATATTAATTTTGTTTCTCATCATTAATAGTTTCTTATCTTTCTGCCTTATACTACGCCATAATGCAAATCACAACGAACATTGTGATAATGACTTGAAGCGAAATCATCAATTTTGTAATAGTAATAGAAATGTTTGACTTTGCTGGCAGTCTTGCCATTCGCAGTGATAGAAATGTTTGACTTTGCTGGGCAGTCTGGCCATTCGCAGTGATAGAAATGTTTGACTTTGCTGGGCAGTCTGGCCATTCGCAGTAATAGAAATGTTTGACTTTGCTGGGCAGTCTGGCCATTCGCAGTGATAGAAATGTTTGACTTTGCTGGGCAGTCTGGCCATTACGCAGTGATAGAAAGCGACAGGGAGGAGGGGTGGAAACGAATACTGAGATCAATGTGAACAACATTCGCACAATACAGACGTCCTATTCTGAGAGAGAGAGAGAGAGAGAGAGAGAGAGAGAGAGAGAGAGAGAGAGAGAGAGAGAGAGAGAGAGGAACAGACAGACAAACGGACAGAGAGACAGGGAGAGACAGAGAGAGACAGACAGACAGACAGAGAGAGAGAGAGAGAAAAGAGAGAGAGAGAGAGACGGACAGACAGACGGACAGACAAGAGAAAGACAGATAGGACGTCGGGAAGGGAAGTAGGGAGGGATCGGGGGGAGGGGGTGTAAGGGGGGTGGGGGGTGGGAAGAGGGAGCCACACTTCCAGACACAGAACTCCACAAACCCCAGCACAAGTACCCCCCCCCCCTACTCCTCCACTCACGCTGTCAGGCAGCAGACAGAGCAAACACAGCAACGCTATGATTGGAAGCACGTGCACCATTAACCCGTGACGTAACTGGGTCTTGTCCTCACCAACACTCTCACACCTCCTTTCCCCCCATCACCGCCCCCCCCCCCCCCCCCCCATTTCCCCTACCTGTGCCGATGTTTATAGGACCGACTGAAGTGCTTGAAATTGTTCAGGTTGAAAAACATAAGAACTGAAGGAAAATGTTGGAAAGAGTGGCAGGAATATATGTATATATATATAGGGAAAGACAGGAAAACGTTGGAGAACAGACATACTGGAAGCATCTTCACGGAAAAAGACTGAACTAAAAGAAAAAACAAAGGCCACCGCAACACACACACACGCACGCATGCATGCACGCACACGCACTTACACACACACACACACACACACACACACACACACACACACACACACACACACGCGCGCACGCACGCACGCATGCACACACTCACTCGCACGCACGCACACACGCGCACGCACGCACGCACCTACACACACAACACACACACACACACACACACAACACACACACACACACAACGCACGTACGCATACACGCACGCACGCACGCACAAAAAGCTAGAAAAGTTAGAAAAAAAGACTATTAAAAAGTGGAAGAAATCGAAGAAAAAAAACACTTGTGGAAAAAAAGAGGGGGAAGGGAACGAAAGGAAAGGTAGGAGGAACACGAAGAACCCCCTCCCCCCCCCCCCCCCCACACCACCACTACCACCACCATCCCCTATTCCTTCCCTCCGTTGCCAGGTAGACCTGCCATGAGTGTATCTGACCTCAAGTGAACTGGAGGCGGCATCTGCATTGCAGCTTCCTGCGCGGTCTTCACCTAGAAACCATACATTCTGCACACAACTCCTCGCCCTCGCTCCCTCTTCCCCGCTCCCTCTACACCGCTCATCCCTTTTCCTTCCTCCAAAAGACCCCATCCACTCACATCACACACACACACACACACACACACGCACGCACGCACGCACGCAC
>CM031625.1:45921723-45941983 GCA_018398815.1 Conus ventricosus
ACGGACATAGGCATACTGGTGGGCAACGGACATGGGCTTACTGGTGGGCAACGGACATGGGCATACTGGTGGGCAACGGACATGGGCTTACTGGTGGGCAACGGACATGGGAATACTGGTGGGCAACGGACATGGGCATACTGGTGGGCAACGGACATGGGCTTACTGGTGGGCAACGGACATGGGCATACTGGTGGGCAACGGACATGGGCTTACGGTGGGCAACGGACATAGGCATACTGGTGGGCAACGGACATGAACATACTGGTGGACAACGGACATGGGCATACTGGTGGGCAACGGACATGGGCTTACTGGTGGGCAACGGACATGGGAATACTGGTGGGCAACAGACATGGGAATACTGGTGGGCAACTGACATGGGTAACTGGTGGGCAACAGACACGGGCCACTGGTGGGCAACGGAGATGGGCCACTGGTGGGCAACAGTTTCGGGCATACTGGTGGGCAACGGACATGGCGACCGGTGGGCAACGGAGATGGGTAACTGGTAGGCAACGGAGACAGACGACAGGTGGGCAACGGAGACAGACGACAGGTGGGCAACGGAGACAAACAAGTGGTGGGCAACAGAGACAGACAAGTGGTGGGCAACGGAGACAGACAAGTGGTGGGCAACAGAGACAGACAAGTGGTGGGCAACGGAGACAGACAAGTGGTGGGCAACGGAGACAGACAAGTGGTGGGCAACGGAGACAGACAAGTGGTGGGCAACGGAGACAGACAAGTGGTGGGGAACGGAGACAGACAAGTGGTGGGCAACGGAGACAGACAAGTGGTGGGGAACGACACGCAGAGGACAGGCAGAATCCCAGTAGACGTGTTGCAGGGAGGCAGGTCACTGACGCCAGATGGAGACGCAGCAAGGTGTCGGCCAGGCGGGCACCTAGCGGACGAAGCGTTCCCATGCTCCCCCCATGCCACAGAGCGTGCAGATCAAGGACAGGAGAGCACTGCCGTCGGAAGGCGTGTCGTCCACCGCACGGTCATTTACCTCCCCTGGTCTTTGGATAAAAAGAAAGAACAAAAAACAAAACCCCCACTGCTGCCGTCGTAAAGAGCTTGCCATCAATCGACCAGCAGACGAACCGCTGATAACCCCAACTGACGCGCGTTTCAGTGAACTCTTTCAGACGAGGCTGTTCACAGTTCTCTTCAACAGCTAATGGTGACCTCTCTGTGAACACCTGGGCTGTTCACAGTTCTCTTCAACAGCGAATGGTGACCTCTCTGTGAACACCTGGGCTGTTCACAGTTCTCTTCAACAGCGAATGGTGACCTCTCTGTGAACACCTGGGCTGTTCACAGTTCTCTTCAACAGCTAATGGTGACCTCTCTGTGAACACCTGGGCTGTTCACAGTTCTCTTCAACAGCTAATGGTGACCTCTCTGTGAACACCTGGGCTGTTCACAGTTCTCTTCAACAGCTAATGGTGATCTCTCTGTGAACACCTGGGCTGTTCACAGTTCTCTTCAACAGCTAATGGTGACCTCTCTGTGAACACCTGGGCTGTTCACAGTTCTCTTCAGCAGCCAATGTTGACCTCTCTGTGAACACCTGGGCTGTTCACAGTTCTCTTCAGCAGCCAATGTTGACCTCTCTGTGAACACCTGGGCTGTTCACAGTTCTCTTCAGCAGCTAATGGTGACCTCTCTGTGAACACCTGGGCTGTTCACAGTTCTCTTCAGCAGCCAATGTTGACCTCTCTGTGAACACCTGGGCTGTTCACAGTTCTCTTCAGCAGCTAATGGTGACCTCTCTGTAAACACCTGGGCTGTTCACAGTTCTCTTCAACAGCTAATGGTGACCTATCTGTGAACACCTGGGCTGTTCACAGTTCTCTTCAACAGCTAATGGTGACCTCTCTGTGAACACCTGGGCTGTTCACAGTTCTCTTCAACAGCCAATGTTGACCTTCTCTCTTGAACACCTGCATTGCATCAGTTCTTAGGCGGATTGTTCTTTACCATTTTTTTTTTGGGGGGGGGGGGGGGGGAGGGGGGGGGGCATTCTATCATCAACGCTTCCTCTTAATAAGGTGTGTGTGTGTGTGTGTGTGTGTGTGTGTGTGTGTGTGTGTGTGTGTGATGGTGTGGGTGAGAGAGTGTTTTTTTTTATAATCTTCTTTCCATGACAGCGATCACCCATCTCCCTGAAGTCTTTACCCCCGTGATCATACGATCTACGAGCATCACACATTTGTCGTGATTGCCAACGGCGTCTGACGACAGAAGAGTTCTACTTTACAACGGAAACTCCAGAACATAAGAATCATCGTTAGAGATCTATCCAATGAAGCGCGTCAAACCAAAGCCTGTTTTTTACAATCTCTCCTCAACCTATTAATCAGATACACAGTATTCGGGTTCAAATGAGTTATCCACATCATACAAAGTCTTCGGCCACATGGCAGAGGGGGAGGGGGGGGGAGAGATGAGTGCGCAGGGAGGGAAGGGGATAGTGGGGAGGCCGTCGTACACTCCGCTAGACACCAGGCAGTGGCAATGACTCCAGCTCACAGTACTTGACGGCGCCCCCCCACGCGCCTCCCCGCTCCACCCCTGCACTCAGTTACAAGAATTACCTGTTTACGTTATTATACAGGTGGGAAGATCGTGCCACGAAAGGCTCGTTCTGTGAACGCCGTCCAAAAACCATTGCATGACATCACAAGGGGGTGGGTGGGGGGGGGGAGCCCGCAAGCCCAGACCTCACCAAGATCCAACGTATCAGTCCTCTTACCGGATCGCAAAATTAACGCTTCGTCCAAGGGCCAAATCCATTCCATTTTTGTTCAAATCGGTGGGAGGGGGGGACTCGGAGAAGCGCAGACCTCTACAAGATCCAACGGATCAGTCCTCTGATCCGGATCCGCACCAAAATTTAACGGCTTCGTCCATGGGCCGAAATGCCATCCTTTCACCAATTTTGTTTAAAATCGGTGGTGCAGTTTTTTTTTTTTTTTTTTTCTCAGGAAATGCTGCCGACAGACAGACAAACAAACCAACCAATGACACAGGTGAAAACGAAACGTCTTGGACGGAATTGAAGTATACATACCGACCATAAATTGAACGAATCATCTTTAAGAATTTCATTCTTCATGTAAATCAAGCACTGAGAGTGTGCTGATTGGTGTTTTTACATCAGGTTTGAACACAAAATTTCTGTTACTGTCTATCCTCCGTAAGGAGGCTCACAGACAATGACATCAGCGTTTCGACAGAAGGTTGGTTGAATCTGAACGACCTCATCAACTGGATTTTATTCCCCCCCAAGTGTGTACCCGCTCTCTGTCCTATCACCTACGCTGGGGTCATGAAGACCATTGAGCGCCACATAGAGACATTGCCCACCCCGCATCCTCCGTTCCTTCAGCTTCTGAGTTGCCCTGTCCACTCTGTCCGCCCAGCAGTGAAATGCGTCCTTCCCTGCTTCAGTTCAAGGAAGGCGAAAGCCGGCAGAAGAAGGGGATGGGCTTCCAGCTTCCATCATGTGCCGTGCCCAAACGACGGTGACCCCCGTCACAGGTACACTACTCCGACAACCCTTGGGCATGGGAACTCTAAGCCTTTTTTTTTTTCTTTTTTTCTTTTTTTTCAAATCACCCATGCCTTCAAAACGTCGTCCAAAACGAACCTGATAGAGGAATTACTACAGATGCCTCTCGGTCGAACACTACACGGATGCTCAGCGTCCAACACTGCCTCCCCAGATACGCTGAAGGTTTAAGCCGACACTAACTGCATCGAACTGGGTGAGTGGGCTGGTGCCCATATGCAGCGCATTTGTTCCAACCGCGGTCAATTAGTTCCTATGGCAACAAAAGCATTCGTGCGCAATTTGTACCAATGGAACAAATTGCGCGTTGGAACCAAATAGCGCTGCTCAGGGCCCACACCCTGAGTCGAAACCCGATCCACCTGCCTGTCCATTCCAGCGCCAGCCCACTGGCTGCCCCCCCCCACCCACTCCCCCTCCGCACTCACCACATCTCACACACTCCGACGGGATATTTAAATACCCCTGGCTCCCAATGTCCTCTGCCAATTATACTCAATAACGGCGCCTGCTCGGTCGAAGACTTCTTGAGCGGCGCGCGTCCTTAAAAAGGTTGGCCCCAACCATCTGTCATGGGCAACAGCCATCTTATTGACACGTGTGCTTTACAATCCACCGCAACGAGCAGAGGCGGAAGGTCATGTTACGTCGTGTGAAGGCTAAAGCGCTCTCTATGATATATTTTTTTTCTTTAACAATCCCGACGGTGTAACATAATAAACGTCGTCTTCCTGATTCTTAGCACACGACGGGACAACAATTTTAGCATATACAGACTGTTTGACAGCGATAGTGATGAACGACACTGCTAGACACGTACACATTCTCTAAAAAAATTAACAAGATGTGCGCATGTCTTCATATCCAATTGACATAAAGTGTAACAAAAAAAGCATAACGGCTGCAAACTTAAGCAGCAGTATCCTGAACATAATGTGTGTCGTGTCCTGCTACAGCAACCAAAATTATGTTCACACAACTCGCTAGATATAACCAAAAAGCCAGCCTGCTAAAAATTCAACAAGGAAAAAAATAATATAAATATACACAAGAATATACTGGGACCAAAGACAGTGCAAAGGGGCGTCAAAGGCAAAAGACAGAGCGGACGACAGCTGGAGAGACGAAAACGGCCGCCAAAGAACAACAAACGAAAAAGAGGAATTACCAGGACTGATGCTGGCAAAAGAAGTGCAACCCCCCCCCCCCCCCTCATACCTCCTGTCACCACCCTCCAACTCCCATCCCCACCGACACTCAACCAATGTTGAAGTGAATGATGAGAGAGAGAGAGAGAGTATAGAGAAGAGAGAGGAGAGAGAGAGAGAGAAGAGAGAGAGAGAGGGGGGGAGGGGGAAGACAAGGAAGTCTAATGGCAACAGCCCCCCCTCCCCATAAGGGGCTAACAAGGGTGATGATGACCTCACGTCTGAAAGACGAAATCTTTTTGTTATGTTATCTTCACTTTCAAATTCTACCCCAATCCCTCCCTCGCCAACCCCCATCAACACAAAACACACACACACACACACACACACACACACACACACACACACACACACACCACACCCTACCTCTTCCATCCCATCCTTCGCTCTCATTCATGCACATGTCAAAGACAATCATTCTTAAACGAATAAAGCCGGAAAGATTTCAAAATACAGTGCGCGCGCGCGCGTGCGCACGCACGCACGCACGCACGCACGCACACAGGACACACGCACACATACACACATTGCATGCACACACACACACACACACACACACACACACACACACACACACACACACCCACACACACACACACACACATGTATACCCACACACACACACACAACACACACACACTACACAACACGCACGCACACACACACACACACACACAACACACACACACTACACATCTACACACACACCCACACACTCACACACACACACATCACACAACGCACACACACTAAGAGTCAACACATACCAACATTATACAATCTTCTTCGCTGCGATGAAACTGGTGTATTCCCTATACGTCGTCATACCTCGTGCTTTCCACCCAAAGACCAGCCATTCCAAACTTTGTACACACCTAGATGTGGCCAGCACATTCGAAACGTAAACCTACGTCCAGTTACTACAAACTTCTCTTCATCCACGATTACGAGACGCAAACGAGTACACCACAGAGATACATCATTCGTTAGTGTCCAAACTACACACAAGTCCCAACCATAATAATCTCACTCTGGCAGCATAACCGATCACTGCCGCTAAAAATAATTTCAAGTTCATTCTATTCTCCCAGTATATAGATAATTTACAAACGACGGAACAGTACAGAATTCATCCGTGATATGCCCCCATCCGTCCTTCATTTTTCTTTCACTCGTTTCAAAAGAAGTCCTATTTAACTCTCTACAGACACCACTCTCCACCACCAACCCCGCCACCACCCCGCCCCAATATTATGAAATCCCGTTAAACTCCTAGTAATCTCCCAATTGTTTAATCGTCGTTTTATTTTCTTTCTTTTTCTCTCTCTCCAACTCAGTCAACCCATACTAATCGTGTTTTCGGGGGGGGGGGGGAGCGGGGCAAGCTCAAAGGCCCACTATTTTCATGAAGCGTGAAAGTATTGCATACTTCATCCTCCACAGCTTCACGTCACCCTGATGTTGGCACAGTCAAAGCGCTCAGGTTTTCGCCACCATCACCATAGACCAAGGGCCACTAACCCGCATGAACTGGCAGGACACGAGGCGTCGTCAGTTGCCGCCCTATCTGGCAGACAGGCCCTGAAAACTCCACCACATCGGCAGTGGCCTGCCAGCTCCCCAGCCTCACAGCTTATTCAGGCCGGGGGCATTGAGGATTCTCTCTCCCATCGGCACCGACACCATCCGGTGAGCCGTCTGAACTGCTCCCCCTCTAACCCCCCCCTCCCTGTCAACTTGTGTGGAGGGGACGGAACGGGGGATATTGGGGGGGACCCGCCCCTATAACCGTTTAGGCCCCCATCCAGAAAAGCATCGAGTTTCCTGCAGTCTCATTCTTGCTGACTAATGGCAACACACTCGAAATTAACCACCCCGCCTTTTGTTTCTGGAAACTTTTTTAAATATCTTATTCCTGGTCAAAAGTTATCATTGGAGGAGTTCTTTCCTTCCTTTAAAAAAAAAAAAAAAAAAAATCTTGCGACAAGTGACAACTGAACTCAAATCCAATAACGACATAGTACCTGTTCATTGGCGATGTCTTCAATGGGCGATGTCTGTTTCATATGGGGCGGTGTCTGTTTGTCCATAACTGCCCTTAATGCGTTCTTCTTTCATGCTACATTTAAATATCTTTTGTCATGAATTTTCTATATACCATACTTCTTGCATCTGGGAATGACAAATCCAACGGCATGGTTACGTCATCTCCGAGCATGGCGAATACCTACAGCACCGAAAACACGTCAATGGTTTAACCATCCATGTCACGTATTGTCAGACTGATGCGACTCTCCATGTTCATGGCCAAATAATTATTTCTTTAACGCCTGTGAGACGTGGACTCTGACAGCTGAATTAGAGAGAAGCGTTTCAGGCAATAGAGGATAAGATGCTTCCGCAATATTCTAGGCATCTCATACCAAAGACCACATTACCACAATGGCAGGTCCAGAACCAGAATAAGCAAGCCGCTGGGACGCAAACGTAGACCTGTTGTCCGTAGTGAATAAGCCTGGGAAATGAAGGAAAGGACAAGAATCAAGAATCGCCTCGCCAGGACTTTGCAGAAACCATTCTAACACAAGGAACATTGCTCGGATGCAGAAGGAGAGGAAGACAGAGAAATAGGTGGATATAGAGATGGACAACAATCAATGCATGGAACTGGCCTCACACTCAGCAATACAGCAGCACAACAGCGTCAGAAGAACCGGGAGGAGTGGAGGAAGCAGGTTTTTTTTTATATTTTAACTAAGTCGCCTGCAGTGGCGCCACAACAACGTACCACCAAGACTCCGGGTAGGTGACAGGTGAAAGGTGAAAGCTATAGGTGAAAGTGTTAGGTCACGTAATGCTTTCACGGTCGTTCAGACATGGAATGCATTGGCGATGCTACCCATCCGTAAAACCCAACGATTTAACAACCCATGTCACGCACCAGACCTGCCCTTGTCCTCGTTCTTCCAGGAACAATGCTCTGCCTGTTCATGACAAGAAGTAAATATCATTTTATCCGAAGGAAAAACATGACAGCCCTAAAAAATCTTTAATGCAGTCGTCTGGGCTCAAATGATCAAAGAGAACGATGAAACTATGAATCTGAACAACGTCGTCCGAACTACAGCCAGATTTCGTTCTGAGAACAACTTGTTATCAACCAAACGCCTCGAGTCTTTAAGACCGTAAACGCTTCACCGTTCACGTGAGTCAGCTCCACTCTCAAACTACACAACCAACCACTGAGGCAGAAAACCACACTGAGAACACCAAGGGATCCCGACAAACGAACCAACCAGACGAAGGATTCGAATGGCCCCATCCCGGACGACCCCCCCCCCCCCACCCCCTCTCCACCCAACATCTGACATCCACCAGGGTTTCGACCACATGAACCTTAAGGACAAACGAAACAGGCATGGACTGGGAACCAGTGACCACGCGGACTCCATCCCACCTTACCACCAACCATCCAGGCTGGTCTGGAAATCCCAACATGGCACCGACCACTATTCTGAAGAAAAAAACACGCTGTCGTCCGATGGCCTTTCCCTCACATAATCTCCGCCTCCCGCCCTTCACCCCACCCCACCTTTTTTTCCTCAATAACCCCCCCGATCCCCCTCGTCCCTCTTCTATCTCACCCCTCCTCTCTCTCTCTCTCCAATGCATCCACTCTCTCTGACTCCTCACACTCCTCTACCAAACCAACCCCCACTCCAACCTCTCTCTCTAAATTCTTCCCGTCTTCCCCCACCTTCCATTTCCCTTCAACTCCCTTCCCCCTCCCCCCCCCCTCTCTCTCCCCTCTCTTTTAGTGTTGCGAGCGTGCGTCAATAATGAAATCGCGCGAGAGTAGAGGGAGAGAGAGAGATTGAGTGTGTATGCGTGTTTGTGTGTGTGTGTGTGTGTGGTGGAGATGTGTTGTGTGGTGTTAGTGAGTGTGTGTGTGTTTATGGCGCAACCACCCCCAACTTCCCCCTACAAACCCTCTCTTCCTCTCTTGTCCTGGGCAATAACTTCACCATCACAACAGAATTCTCTCGCAGAGAAGAAGATGACGAAGAAGAAGAAGAAGAAGAAGAAGAAGAAGAAGAAGAAGAAGAGAAGAAAAGGAAGAAGAAGAAGAAGCAGAGGAGGAATAAGAGAAGGAGAAGAAGAAGGAGTTGTAGTAGGTAGGAGTAGGAATAGGAGGAGATGAAGAAGCAGAAGAAGAATGAAGAAAAGAAAGAAGAAGAAGAAGAAGAAGAAGAAGAAGAAGAGAAGAAGAAGAAGAAGAAGAAGAAGGAGGAGGAGAAGAAGAAGAAAGAAAAGAGAGAAGAAGAAAAGAAGAAAATAATAAGCAATAAGAAGAGAAGAAGAAGAAAAGCTCCTCACCCTTTTAAAGCGGATCCATAATATCCCCTTCCCATCCTTCTCCCCTCCATTTGTGTATCCATTCTACACTCTCAAAGTGGACTTTTTCTGCAAGAAATTTGTCAATTTGCCAAAAAACAAAACAATCCCCCCTCATGTTCCCTATAGGTCTTTAACGGTTAGCGAAAACAAGTGTGTTTCCGCACGCAATAACAAGAGCGCATACGATTTAGTGTGTGAGTGTGTGTGTGGTGGGGGGGGGGGGGGGGGAGGGGCGGGAGAGAGAGAGAAACAAAGAGATTGTGAGTGTTGTGTGTGTGTGTGTGGTGTGTGTGGCGCTGCTGCGCACGCGCGTGCGTGCGTGCGCGCGGCGTGTGTGGAGTGTGTGTTCGTGTGTTAGTGTGTGTGTGTTTGAGTGTGTGTGGTGTGTGTGTGAGTGTGTTGTGTGTGCGTGTGTGTGTGTGTGTGTGTGTGTGTGTGTGTGTGTGCATGCATGTGTGGCGGCGTGCGCTGGTGTTGCATAGTGTATGTACGCGTGCGGGTAGCGCATGCCCAAACTACACGAGCGAGATTTTCCTGTTGTATTCATTAATATATTAATTATAATCTAGAAAGAAAAAAAAAAGCAAAACACAACTGGAAACCATAAAAAAAAAAACCACAAGCACAATTTCCACTTCCCTTCTCATCCCCGACCTGCCACTCCTGCTCTCACCACGCCTCTCACCCCTCCCATCGTCCCCACTCCTCCGCCCCCTTCTTTCGCCTCTTGAGGTACAATGGGTTGGAGGACAGTATGGAAGTAACGAACATCTCTGGCACCTGCAGTAGAAGAGCAACAACAGGCACCTGGCCAGGAACGCCGTTGACGCTCCTGGCGTGATGATGGTGCCGGCAAACTGACATCAATCGAGAAGTGACATACCTTAATGACTGTGAGTTACGTTAGTTACTTGTGTTGTGTGAGTACGTGTGGAACGTGTGTGTGTGGTTGTGGTGTGTGTGTGTGTGTTGTGTGTGTGTGTGTGTGTGTGTGTGTTTTGTGTGTGTGTGTGAGTGTGGTGTGGTGTTGTGGTGCGTGTGGTGTGTTGTGTGTGTGTGAGCGTTGCGTCTGTGTTTGTGATAGTGTGAGTGTGTTGTGTTTGTTGTGTGTGTGTGTGTGGTGTTTGATGTGTGTGTGTGTGAGTGTGTGTGTGTGTTGAGTGTGTGTGTGTTGTGGTGGTGTGTGTGTGTGTGTGTTGTGTGTGTGTGTGTGTGTGTGTGTGTTGTGTGTGTGTGTGTGTGAGTGTGAGTTGTTTGTGTTGAGGGTGTGTGTTTTGTGTGTGTGTGTGTGGTGTGTGTGTTTGCGCGTCGCGCGCGCGCACGTGTGTGTGGGGTGTTGTGTGTGTGCGTGTGTGTGTGTGTGTGTGTGCTGCGCGGTGGTGGTGTCTGCGCCACGCGCTCCGTGTGTGTACATGTGTGCGTGTGCGTTCGTGGTGTGTGCGTGTGTGTTGTGCATGCGTGCAACGCGCGCGCGCGTTGTGTGCGTGAGAGAGAGAGGAGAGAAGGAGAGAGAGGAGAGAGAAGAGAAAAAGAGAGATAGAGAGAGAGAGAGAGAAGAGAGAGAGAGAGAGAGAGGAGAGAGAGAGAGAAGACAGACAGACAGACGGACGGACAAAGAGAGAGAGAGAGACATACAGACAGACCAGACAGACAAACAGACAGCAGATGGTCGGACGACAGACTGAGAAGAGAGAGAGAGAGAGAGAGAAGAGAGAGAGAGAGAGAGAGAGAGAGAGAGAGAGAAAGGGAGGAGAGAGATAGAGAGAGAGAGAGAGAGAGAGAGAGAGAGAGAGAGGAGAGAGAGAGTAGAGAGAGGATGGCCATAGAGAGAGAGAGAGAGATGATATCAGAATCTACATCTATGACATTTTTCACCCCCCTCTGGTAAGCAATCCGCTGACGAATGCAGCGGGAACAAAAGCTCTGTTCCGTGTTAGACAAAAGATAGGGACGCTGGTTTCCTTTGCACATGAATGTAAGTACAAACGGAAACTTTCGGGCCCCTCTTCAAGATGATATTCATATTGTCTGGCGGGTTTCGAAGATCGTCCGATTTTTGTACAGCAATGATTACACCCCCCAAATCCTTCACCTGAAGAGAAAACAACATCTAGTTCGCTGAAATAATAACCTAGAGAAAGGGAAAAGACAACACACGAATCGTGTCCCCTGAAACCCTTCACCACCTTGTGAAAGGTAATACAAAACTCACGTTCCCTAAAACCCCTTGATGTTTCCGATCATAATACAATACCTAATGCCCCCCCCCCACCCCACCCCAGTTACTGCCCTTCATCATTTTAGAAAGAAATTTGGTGTTTCTTATGCACTCTGCGAATCATGAAAGAAACATCTGCCATTGATCTTGAAAAAGATCTTTGAATGTTCCAGAAGATATGTCTTCTCAAGTCTTTAAAAGACATTTGATTCTTCGAATTTTTTACGAATAATTTGATGTTCAAACTCCGCACGGAAGTGTTTTATCCCCCCCCCATCCCCCCCCCCCCCCCCCCCCCCCCACCCCGAAACAAATACACATTTCAGTTTGAACGTCACGAAAAGGCGTCCCCGGCTCATAACAAAGCACCTGCAGTCCACATTTTTCATTTTGATTTCACTTCAGGTACAGAAATTTTTCAACCATGATGCTAACATTCAAAGGATGAATGTTTGATGCCCCGCCCCCTCCCCCCCCCCACCCGTACCCTGGCTTTATCTCTGTATTCGTGCTCCGTGCTGTCGAATCCAAACATGATGGCAAGATCGACGTGAGTAACGACAAAGAGTGGTCTGCAGTGTCCCACAGAGAGAGAGAGAGAGAGAGTAAGAGAGAGAGAGAGGGAGGGAGATAGATTAGACAGAGAATAGAGAGAGAGAGAGAGAGAGAGAGAATAGAAGAGGGAGGGAGTGAGGAGGGGAGGGAGAGAGAGAGAGAGAGAGAGAGAGAGAGACAGAGAGACAGCGAGAGATGAGATATAAGAGAGAGAGAGAGGAGAGATTCGGTTGTCCTTGAACAGTCGCAGACAGGAAAAGTAAGAAAACAAACCAATCAACCGTAAGCGCATTCAGGACAACGCAGACCTCCCACCCGGTCGAACGGGATCTTGGATTCCCCTCCGATCCAGACCACTCTACGGATCTCACCATTCCATTAAATTCCGAAAACAGGTTCAGAGCAAAAAGAATCCATTGTCGCCACCGCCTTTAAGTGATTTACAAAACGTCCATCGTCACTTAGGTGGAATGAATCCAGGTTGTGTCAAGTGGTGTCGTGAAGTAGACACATGATGAAAGAAACTTAACAACATGCCCTCTCTTCAACCTAGTCCATCTTAAACCACTGTTCCAAACCTTTCTCAGAATTATATACAACTCCAAATTCTCATGAAATAAAGGGAATCAAGCTTTCATGCTGATACAAGAATGTAATATTGATAAACGAGGCAAATGAACTCCTAACTGCTTCGAAGCGACTTAAAACAAACATTTTGTCCGTATTACGATTAATGGTTCGGATGTTGTTTACAAATGTACAATTTATTGGCAATGATATCTTTTGCTCATCCCCTCTCTCAGTTTTCGTTCGCCCTCCTCATTCCTTGTTGTTGGTTTTGTTTTTTGTTTATTTTTTACTTTTTAGGCTGTGGTTATGCAGAGCATCTGTGCAGACTATGATGGAAATGTATCCGGAAGTGAGTTGTTACTTTTTTTTGTAACATAACTTGGCTCTGTAGTCCAGTTTTCACGTATCCTACAAGTGTAATGTACACTTCAGCGAACGATATTAGCTACATACTGCTATGTCTCTTTCCATAGGATTACTCCGTCGTATGATAATTTCGAATCAAATTGTGTTTAATCCAAAGTCGGTTCAGTGAATGATGTTTCATCAGCTCAAGGATCCTGGAGTCCGCACCACCTTCCACCTCATACCCACACCACAATTTGACGTGCTCTTTCTTCCCTCCTTTCGTTACATTCTTTTCATAGCATTTTTTACGCAGATCCTGCCAGCACCAGGAAAACAAACAAACAAACAAACCGAACATACCATGATTTCTATGTAGTTGCAATAAATTAAAAAGAAAAGAAATTCCTAAAACCCATCCAACAATACAATCTCAAAAAAAAAAAGTTCACAGACTTTGGTTGAACATACCGCCTAGACGGAGGAATTTTCAATCCAGCTCTCTCCTCGGTTGTGAAACAACGCAAGAGACCACAAGCCCAGTGTGTGACCAAACACACTGTACAAAGAAAGGGGCTTGTGGTAGGAGGGAAGTTGTTTGGGGGTGTGGGGGGGGGGTGGGTGGGGGTGGGGGTCGGGGGCGGCACGGGACAGAAGAAGTAGAGAAGGTCGGGGGAAATGGGAATTCACAGCCTACCATCTACGTCAAGCCACCCTCCGTCCCCGACTTTCAAGTCTGCACTTAAAACTTATCTGTTTCAAACGCCAGTTGCTGGATACCAACCTGAAATATTGCTAAATTACTACATTCACTTGCACACATAGCTCGTGTACATATAACGCATGTACAACCGTATATATAGTTTGTTTATGCTGCAACAATGTGTGTGTGTGTGAGTGGTGTTGTGTGTGTGTGTGCGCGTGTGTTGTGGTTATCTGCTTATATCTTTTTTTTTGATGGTAAACTGTTAAAACTTTTAAAGCGCCCTGTAGCCTACGTTGTTAGGATGGGCGCTATAGAAAATTGTCCTCAATCTTATTAATCATCAAATTATTATTATCGACTACTACTATTATTATTATTATTATTATAATAATCAATAAATATTATTTATTCTTAATATATTGTAATTATTATTATTAAGGGGAGGTGAAAGATGGACGTAACGTATTTCAGGAAATTCCATCAAAAAAAAAAAAGTTTCTCCCTGTCGCCACCAAGCTGTAGGGGGGAAGCGGAGAGCTCTTTGCATGCTACGCCTAGGCAGAAGTTAGACATGTATTGCCGCACGGATTGGCCGTGATTTTCCTCAAAGAATAGACAATCAGTGCACAGTTTACCTCAAGTGTGTGAGTGTGTGTGTTTGTGTGTGTGAGTGTGTGTGGTGTGTGTGTGTGTGTGAGGTGTGTTTGGTGTGTGTGTGTGAGATTGGTGATTGTGAATGTGAGTTTGTGTGTTGTGAGTGTGTGAGAGTGTGGGTGTGTTGTCTGTTGTCTTTGTGTGTGGTCTGTGCTGTGTCTGTGTGATTGTTATTGAGTGTGGGAGTGTGAGTGTGTGGGTGTGTGTGTGAGTGTGTGTGTGTGTGTGTGTCTGTGTGTGTGTGTGTGGTGTGGGTTCAGTGGGTGGTGTGTGTGTGTGTGTGTTTGTGATTGTGATTTGTGACAGTGTGTGTGTTTATGCGCGCGCGCTCGCGCGCGCGCGTCGCGTGTGGTGTGAGTGTGTGAGTGTGTGAGTGTGTGTGTTTGTGTGTGTGTTGTGTGAGTGTGTGTGATTGGTGATTGTGACGTGTGTGGTTTATGCGCCTGTGTGTGTGTGTGTGTTGTGTGTGTGATGTGTGCTGGAGCGCGCGCTGCGCGTGTGTGTTTGTGGTGTGTGTGTTGTGTGTTTGTGTGTGTGAGTGTGTGTGTGTGTTGTGTGAGGTGCATTTGTGTGTGTGTGTGTGTGGTTGCTTGCGTGTTAATATGTATGTGTGTGTGCGCGCGCTGCGCGCGCGCCGTGTGTGTGGTGTGTGTGTGTGTGTGTGTTGTGTGTGTGTGTGTGTGTCCCCCCTTGAAGAGAGCGAAGAAGCAGGATTAAATGCCATACTGACAAGCCACGAAACACCTGAACCTGCGCTGACACCAATGCCAGCACCAACAAAAAGCCCCCCAGCATCGGTGCACTGTTTGTTGGCTTCCAGAGGAGAGAGGGAGGGGGGGGCGGTTCCATCACTTGGGATCGGTAGGCAGAGTTTGAGCCCACTTCCCAATCCACATCTTTCTCCATCACACCGTTTTCAGTTTATCCGTGTTCCTCCTACCCCCCCACCTCCACCCTCCTTCCTCCTCCCCTCCCCCGTCCCCTCTCTCTGGCCTCACGTGCTGGTAAAGAGCTACATTGTCCCTTCTCCACAAACCGAGCAATTGTGCTGTAGCAGAGACCCGTCATGACATGTCAGTCATTTCACCACTTTCCACTTGCTACCCAAGACAAAAGGGGCTCTCCAATACCAGCCTTAGATTTAAAAAAAAAAGAAAAGAATAATCAATGGTAGACCTGCCTACGCCAAAAACTGTCTATGTGTACTTTATGGCATAAACAGGTGGAGTTTTTTTTTTTTTTTTTGGGGGGGGGGGGGGGGGGGGGCAGGTGCGTTTCATTTTTAATTTTGAAGAACATTTTATCAGTTTGGGTCAAAATTTCGCGTTTCCACATACTAATTACGGCTAAGCCGTCAGATAAAAACGGCGCCAAGTACAAACGGTTGGACGGTTACGCATGCGCAGTCCCTATAAACAATATCCGGTGGAAAGAGTCCACAGATTTAGAATTCAAGCAATGCCCGATTTAGTGTACAAAACGAAAGTTGCTAGAATTTTTGCTTGGCGTTATTTTCATTGAGGGGTTTGTTGTCGTGTCGGGTGTAAAATGGCGTACAAAATACGCCATAAGCGATGGTAGGGCAGGTCTGCAAGGGGAAATCTGATAAAAAATACATACATGCCCTCTTAACTTGCATTCCTCAAGTAGTTGACCTTCTCAAATTCTTATGAAACGTGTACAGGACAAGGCAAAATCCACCGCTATCAAACCAGTTTAAGTTATCAAGAGGCCTTGTCGGGCGGGAAACCAATTCAGCCCAGATTTCATCCCTCTCTGTGGTATGAAAGCCAACTGAAAAACGTGTTCACCAACACATGATGCAGTACCTGCACAGCGACAAACTTTCCCACCCTTTTCCCCGGGTTTTGGCCATCAGCGTTCATGTCAAACTAGTTGCCTTTGTGCGTCTCCGTGCATGGTTATCTGCAATCGACCACAGTTTAAAAACCCAGAGTTGTCTTTCTGATTTAGGAGGGCAATCGATCTTTCTCCCAAATACGCACATCTCCTGCTTTGACTCCTACTTTTTCTCTGCGTTCCCCGGTCTTTCTGGTCAGATAGAAAGTCCGGTAGCTTGGGCAAAGTCAGCGGTCCCGTACCCGGAGTGAGTCCGCCGTTCCCCACAGCTTTTCTTGGAGTTCCACTGCACCGGGCCAAAAAATCACGCCGCAGGCTTTTCGAAAGTGGGACGGATGAAGTAAGTGGGCTGGGTTTTGTGGCCAGTACCACATGGGCCTCATCTGTGTGGATTGTTCAGGCGATAGAGGTGGGAGAGCAACTGACAATGTCCAGTTCTTAGTCTGAAGATGGCGACTAGTTGGGCACGCTCAAGATGGTGAATGTCATCCTTCTCTACCTCAACCTGTAGTCTTTCTCTCCATGCTGTCCTGAACTGGCTGCGGATGATGGTCTTCCCCTCTCGTAGGATACAGCATGGGCTATTGGGTCTTGTTGGCTGCACGCCTTGGAGAGTCTGTCTGCCTCTTCATTTCCTGCAATACCACAGTGGGAAGGAAACCACTGCAGGACTGGTGTTGTCTTCTGCTCAACGTGTGCAGTTCCTGCATGATTTCTGTAGGATTCTGCTCTCTTTATCTCCTCTGGAGCTTTGAAGGACGGCTCGACAATCTGTAAGGAACACCGTGTGAGTTGGTAAGATGTCCCTTTCATTTAGTATCTGTACAGCTGTGAGAAGGGCTTCTGCTCTGTAGTTAGTTGAGAAAGCTACCGGTGGCTGCAGACTTGTGGTGGAACTGCCATCTGGGAACTTGATGAAAACACCGCCTCCCCCATTTCTCACAGCTTTTTCTGCAGAACCATCTGTGTAGACTCGGGCCCAAGTAGTGCTTGGGTAGTCCCTGGCTAGGGCCTCACGAGTCCGGGACTTGAGTTCTGTTTCACTGTGGAGACTCCTATCAGACCAAGGGGAACACAGTGTAGTGGTAAATGTCTTTAACAACAGCAGCTTCTCATCAGTGAGATCAAATCTGAGGTGCCTAAGGTTCTGCTTTAGGGCCACGTCTGTTCTTTATGGTTATCATTCATCGCCCACTCTCAATATCAAGCCCCCAAATCTTGTATGATCGTTCAGCTGCTAACACCTCTCTCCAGTCCAGCTCAACGAGCAGCCCCAAACTCTCTACAGCAAGGTCTGGGTGATGTCTCGGCGTGGTGTGGTAATAATTCTATGATACGTCATCCTAAGAAGAGGAAAGGTATGATGAATATTTCTAGACAAACTACCAGAGGCTCTGAATGTTACTGTTATACAGATGGCAGTACCATGGAACCAGAGGCTATGAATGTTACTGTTATTACAGATGGCAGTACCATGGAACCAGAGGTCTGAATGTTAATGTTATTACAGATGGCAGCACCATGGAACGAGTGCATGAGCACCAAACACTGGGGGTGTCAGTAGACAATGGCCTGAAGTGACACTGAAACTTTTTGTGAACAAACTGGCCTGCTTAAACAACTAACCCCTTAAATGGAAAAAAAAAATCACTAAAAAAAAACCAAACTCTTTTCACCTCGCCGCCTCTCTCTCAATCAATTATACCTCCGCAGTCTGGTACCACACAGCAATGACTTATAAAAAAATAAATAAATAAATAAATAAATAAATAAACAGCGAAGACAACTCTGTCAGATTCTCATCCATCAACATCAGAGAAACAAGCTATTAAGCATCATGCCGTAAGACAACTCTGTCAGATTCTCATCCATCAACATCAGAGAAACAAGCTATTAAGCATCATGCCGTAAGACAACTCTGTCAGATTCTCATCCATCAACATCAGAGAAGCAAGCTATTAAAACATCATGCCGTAAGACAACTCTGTCAGATTCTCATCCATCAACATCAGAGAAACAAGCTATTAAGCATCATGCCGTAAGACAACTCTGTCAGATTCTCATCCATCAACATCAGAGAAACAAGCTATTAAACATCATGCCGTTGCATAACAAACACCGCTGGCTTTCAACAAAGCTTTACTTACGCACAAAGTAGAAAATGGCCAGGCCCCTCAATACCTCAACGGTTTACTTACTCGGGGTCTCATGTCGATGAGGCTCTGACATCTGTATTCCACCATGAACTCCAGTAGACATGTTTTCAAACTGGACTTGCTGTGTTTGGGTCCATCCATTCGGGAATTCCTTTCCTCCAAACATAAAACTGTGCCCTTTCCCGTCCACGTTGTGAACAGAGCTACAGCATCCCACAGGCTCTTCGGAACGCACTGCACTGCTCTACAGACGGGCACCTGCTGACGTCACTGTTTGAACCACCAGCCGTCACAGATGTACCTGAACTAATGACTCTGTTGATTGCAATGCATTATATCAGTTACTGCTGTTAGATTATGTGGATAACTGTTTCCCTTATTTAATTACTTAATTACCGAAATCATGATGAGGTCATCGTCATGATCACCAACAATTACAAACGTCTTTGTGTGTGTGTGTGTGCATGTGTGTGTGTGTGTGTGTGGTGTGTGTGTGTGTGTGTGTGTGTGTGTGTGTGTGTGTGGTGTGTGTGTGTGTGTGTGTGTGTGTGTGTGTACGTTCGCGCGCGCGCGCGTTGCGTGCGTGCGTGGCTTTCTGTGTGTGCACCTTGCTCCCAACTCCGTATCTTCCCCTCCTCTGTTCTCTTTCTCTCTCTCTCTCATATATATATATATATATATATATATATATATATATATATATTATATATATATATATATATATATATATATATATAAATTTATATATATATATGAGAGAGAGAGAGAGAAAGAGAACAGAGGAGGGGAAGTTTCGAAATATCGGTATATGACCAGGAGTTATATGTTAGTGAGTTTCTCTCCCTATTGGAGGATGTCTCCCCTTGGAGAATATAAGCTTGCTGAAGGCTCATTTTGAGAAGCATTTATTTTATTTTTCCCCATTCACCCACTCAAGCACATACTGTTAGTTAGGCAGAATCATCTACCACTGCAGATATGAATGCGTATCTCCCCTATTTCTTCAATCTAAGACATAAGAGCAAGCTTTGTTTATAATTCAATATTTCTTGCAGTCATTGCAACACCAAGCTGCTCTGTAAGTTGCTGGAAAGGTGCTCGGTACTTATCCTTGGAATTATTAGTTTGTTGTATTTTAGTCCCTTGCGGATTCATTCCAAGAACTGGCCCTCAGCACTTGTGTCTTAGGGATATCTTTTTATATTTTCTACTTTTCACAAGAAAATGTAGCCTGTTTTTGCTCTTTCATGATTTTCTTTTGCTTCTTAGATGGCACCTTTGGTTGGTTTTTTGAAAACTCAACAAACATACTACGGTATTGCACACCAGCCTTTTCTGGGATTGCATTCTTCTAAAACTGAAAAGGCAGAGGAGTCAAATTACCACTTTCCGCGGTCACTGAGGAGAAACTACCAAGTTTCGAAATATCGGTATATGACAGGAGTTATATGTTAGTGAGTTTCTCTCCTATTGGAGGATGTCCCCCCTTGGAAAATATAAGCTTGCTGAAGGCTCATTTTGAGAAGCATTTATTGTATTTTTCCCCATTCACCCACTTAGGCAGAATCATCTACCACTGCAGATATGAATGCGTATCTCCCCCTATTTCTTCAATCTAAGACATTTAAAAGCAAGCTTTGTTTATAATTCAATATATATATATATATATCAGTATATTTAAATGCCTAAAACAATTTTTTAAGTGCTCAACCCCTTGGGGAGCAACATTAGTTGTACATAAGATTCCTCTTTTAACTTGTTTTAACTATTTATATATATATAAGAGAGAGACAGACAGACAGAGACAGGACGGAAGAGGGAAAGAGATGGGAGGAAGGCGGAAATGTCTCATCAAAAGGGGGGATTTTAAAAATGAATACATTTCCCCTTTTAATCCGTTTGTTTGCGCTGGTGTCTTTATTAGAGTGTATGTGTGCACGTTTACAAACAAACATATTTTTATAGGTCTTCTTTGATCGAAAGTGTGTGTGTGTGTGTGCCCAGTGT
>CM031625.1:45942083-45944583 GCA_018398815.1 Conus ventricosus
TAACTAACGATGGGTGTACGGACTGTCAGCATGACAGGGTGGTCGCTGCACGCCCACGTGTCGGCGGTTTCTTTGTCATATTGCTTGTTCAGCTGATTGACGAGTCAAAATGGCTTGAGCGGCCCCCCCAACAGCGGCATCTGTCCCATGAAAACGGCGAGGGCACTTTCGCCGAACGCGCACTCTAATAGAGATTACCTCCCTTGCAGATTTTCGAATATCGTGTATTCTCTCGTCACAGGTTGTCTGTCTGTCGGACTGTCTGTCTGTCTGTCTCTGTCTGTCTGTCTGTCTCTCTCTCTCTCTCTCTCTCTCTCTCTCTCTCTCTCTCTCTCTCTCTCTCTCTCTCTCTCTCCTCCTCTCTCTCTTCCCACCCCGGATCATTGGTATTATGAACTGTAATTTATACCAGCACCTTGACTAGAACGTTTCTCACACACACACACACACACACACACACACACACACACACACACACACAAAACACACACCACACACACACACACACACACACACCACACACACACACACACACACACACACACACACACACACACACACACACACTATGGACTACACACGCGCACACCACACACACACAACACACAACACACACACACACACACACAACACACACACACCTCCAAGTCCCCCTTTTCTCCATTTTACCCTTTCTCTTCGCATCTCATCCATGTCTTGAAACCAAGCACCATACCACTGTCAAACCTGACGAGCGACTCTTGTGCATGAATGGTGGGGGTTTTATGACATTAACCCCGTCCCAGTGCATCCAGCCACGTACACCACCCTCTCCACACCTCGCCGTCCACAGAGAGCTGCCTCGACTGACAACTGGCCTTTTCATTGGGGCAGACAGTCACACAACATGCCAAGTGCTTCCCCCACCCTCCCTCCTCCTCCCCCCACCTCCTCCTCCATCGCCCCACCCCCACCCCTGCCACCTATCGGTTGACAAACAGGAAACGGGGAAGCTTTTCCAAAAAGGTTTGCACCTTCACAAACAGGGGACACACTCGAGCACTCCCCAGATCACGAACTTAGAACGTCTACGAGGTTACTGTCTGCGTGTATGTGTGTGTGTATGTGTGTACCTGTCACACTCTCACTGAAGGCAGGTGATTTCAAAACGTTTCCTGGTTTTTAATTCAGCTATTTGCCTCGAGAGGTTTTTTGAGGAGGGCTGCAGAGGAATAGGAGAAGAAGAAGAAGAGAGAAAGAGAGAGAGAGAGAAGGGGGAGGACTAACAGACGCCCTTCGTGATTCATCCGAGTTGTGAAGGACTGTAGAAGACATGGATGTGCGACACCGTTTGAAACTTGGCTGCCGGCTGTTCTCCTGTCATTCAGGTACTTCTCAGTGTTGCTGGGTGGGTGGGTGGGGTGGGTGGTGCTGGCTGCTGCTCTCAATGCCTGTCGCTTTCAGTGTGTGGCGTGTACCTCTTGTCCTACTGTTCCTTGTCGTTTTGTCGTTGTCCTATCTGTACACGTATGGGCGTCGGGTCGGGGTCGGGCTTTAACCGTTGTACATTATTCTTTGCCCCTGCCCACTTTGTTGACTGACACATCAACCTGGGTACTGTCTGCAGTCCACATTGTGTTATGATAGAAGGACAAGAAATCTGGGTACTGTTAGTGCGTTGCTGCTATTGCTTGTGTGTCGTCGCGTGGAGCTTAAATCAGTAACGGTAGTCACAATAACAAGCGTTGGTGTGTGTGTGTGTGTGTGTGTGTGTGTGTGTGTGTGTGTGTGTGTGTGTGTGTGTGTGTGTGAGCGCGTATGCGTGTGGTGTGGTGCATTAAGTGTTTGTATTTTGTTCTTTAAAAAAAAGTTAAGGGGCTCTTTCATATTTAAAAATAAGAAGCGGATTTGGGGGAGGTCCGGGTTTGTCTGCTGTGCCGTGGTCTTACGACCTTTGGTTTTGAGTGTTGTGTTTGTGTGTTTTACCGATAACAAAACAGGCCGGTATGGTTGGTACACACTTTGCTGACGTCGACATAGTTACCGGCTCTCGTCTGTGTCGTCTTGACGTGTCTTGTGGAAGGTGTGATCATGATACAGTGCCGTGTTGCTAGTTGCTGGTCTTTCCTTTCTGTACTCGTCAGCTTTTCTGTCTGGTGTCTGTCTCCACCCCTTCCTCCCGTCTCTCTCTCACCATGAAGTGATTTGGCATTGGCTACTAAAACTTGAGATTTATAACATGAACAATCCGAAAAACTACCAACAGAATAATGCCGTCTGTTGGATAAAGAAGGAGCAACGAACCGTCGCTTTCAAAACCAAGTGCAGTGTAAAAAAAAAAAAAAAAAAAATAATAATAATAATATATATATATATAATATATAAATTATATATATATATATGGTAGATTCACGTCTCCATCCAGTTTGGGCACCACTCCACAAAAGAAAGCTTAGGCCAGATAATGCCTGCAGTAGCAAGCAGAAATATGATATGTGTGTGTGTGTGTGTGTGTGTGTGT
>CM031625.1:45949583-45957083 GCA_018398815.1 Conus ventricosus
GGCTAACCCTTTGAAGTAGAGATGTACGTTCAGCCAGCACCTCCAGACAGGGAAGAGAAGTTGTGGAGTTCAGCTGAAGATCGGCATGCCTGCAGAAATGAGTGCAGCTACCCCGGGAGACCTGACGATCCATTCAGGCACTGATTAGTAACTTTCGTATGATAGATCATGCGCGAGCAAGTCCTCCAATTTGTAGCGACAGAAAGCAGAGACAGCTAACGATGCTGCCATGAAGGTCACCTGGCTACTGGAGTTGGAGTGTCTTCACAGTGGGGGTAGAGGAGCAGCCTGTGCTGGCGCTGTTCGTCCAGTGACCTGCTGCCATGGCAAGCTGAGCGGGGCTGGTCATCCACGGCACACACAGCAGGAACAAACAGTGCCAGCAGTGACGGCTACCAGTCAGCCGTGATGGTACCTTGTCAGCGCCGTCCGTGTTGTTGTTGGACAGAAATTAAAATGTACCGAAACAGCTGAGGAGGCTTTGTCAGCCTCGACATGTTGGCCATCGGCTCCACGTCAATCGGTGTTAAGAGTCTAGGCACATTCATCATCGTCGTCGTCGCCGTCGACGCGTCGTGGTGGTCCCATGGGTGTCTTCAGACATCCCTCAGGGTGAGTTGGTGGATGCCCTGGCCAGCAGGAGGCTCCATCGCTCTGTGTCCTCAGTCATGGGCAGCGGGTTGCCCGTGCTGTGTCCTGGTGGATGCCCTGGCCAGCAGGAGGCGCCATCGCTCTCTGTGTCCTCAGTCATGGACAGCGGGTTGCCCGTGCTGTGTCCTGGTGGATGCCCTGGCCAGCAGGAGGCGCCATCGCTCTGTCTCCTCAGTCATGGGCAGCGGGTTGCCCGTGCTGTGTCCTGGTGGATGCCCTGGCCAGCAGGAGGCGCCATCGCTCTGTGTCCTCAGTCATGGGCAGCGGGTTGCCCGTGCTGTGTCCTGGTGGATGCCCTGGCCAGCAGAGCCGCCATCGCTCTGTGTCCTCAGTCATGGGCAGCGGGTTGCCCGTGCTGTGTCCTGGTGGATGCCCTGGCCAGCAGGAGGCGCCATCGCTCTGTGTCCTCAGTCATGGGCAGCGGGTTGCCCGTGCTGTGTCCTGGTGGATGCCTCTGGCCAGCAGGAGGCGCCATCGCTCTGTGTCCCCCAGGTCATGGGCAGCGGGTTGCCCGTGCTGTGTCCTGGTGGATGCCCTGGCCAGCAGGAGGCGCCATCGCGCTGTGTCCTCAGTCATGGCAGCGGGTTGCCCGTGCTGTGTCCTGGTGGATGCCTGGCCAGCAGGAGGCGCCATCGCTCTGTGTCCTCAGTCATGGGCAGCGGGTTGCCCGTGCTGTGTCCTGGTGGATGCCCCTGGCCAGCAGGAGGCGCCATCGCTCTGTGTCCTCAGTCATGGGCAGCGGGTTGCCCGTGCTGTGTCCTGGTGGATGCTCTGGCCAGCAGGAGGCGCCATCGCTCTGTGTCCTCAGTCATGGGCAGCGGGTTGCCCGTGCTGTGTCCTGGTGGATGCCCTGGCCGCAGGAGGCGCCATCGCTCTGTGTCCTCAGTCATGGGCAGCGGGTTGCCCGTGCTGTGTCCTGGTGGATGCCCTGGCCAGCAGGAGGCGCCATCGCTCTGTGTCCTCAGTCATGGCAGCGGGTTGCCCGTGCTGTGTCCTGGTGGATGCTCTGGCCAGCAGGAGGCGCCATCGCTCTGTGTCCTCAGTCATGGGCAGCGGGTTGCCCGTGCTGTGTCCTGGTGGATGCCTGGCCAGCAGGAGGCGCCATCGCTCTGTGTCCTCAGTCATGGGCAGCGGGTTGCCCGTGCTGTGTCCTGGTGGATGCCCTGGCCAGCAGGAGGCGCCATCGCTCTGTGTCCTCAGTCATGGGCAGCGGGTTGCCCGTGCTGTGTCCTGGTGGATGCCTCTGGCCAGCAGGAGGCGCCATCGCTCTGTGTCCTCAGTCATGGGCAGCGGGTTGCCCGTGCTGTGTCCTGGTGGATGCCCTGGCCAGCAGGAGGCGCCATCGCTCTGTGTCCTCAGTCATGGGCAGCGGGTTGCCAGTGCTGTGTCCTGGTGGATGCCCTGGCCAGCAGGAGGCGCCATCGCTCTGTGTCCTCAGTCATGGGCAGCGGGTTGCCCGTGCTGTGTCCTGGTGGATGCTCTGTCCAGCAGGAGGCGCCATCGCTCTGTGTCCTCAGTCATGGGCAGCGGGTTGCCCGTGCTGTGTCCTGGTGGATGCTCTGGCCAGCAGGAGGCGCCATCGCTCTGTGTCCTCAGTCATGGGCAGCGGGTTGCCCGTGCTGTGTCCTGGTGGATGCTCTGGCCAGCAGGAGGCGCCATCGCTCTGTGTCCTCAGTCATGGGCAGCGGGTTGCCCGTGCTGTGTCCTGGTGGATGCTCTGGCCAGCAGGAGGCGCCATCGCTCTGTGTCCTCAGTCATGGGCAGCGGGTTGCCCGTGCTGTGTCCTGGTGGATGCCTGGCCAGCAGGAGGCGCCATCGCTCTGTGTCCTCAGTCATGGGCAGCGGTTTGCCCGTGCTGTGTCCTGGTGGATGCCTCTGGCCAGCAGGAGGCGCCATCGCTCTGTGTCCTCAGTCATGGGCAGCGGGTTGCCCGTGCTGTGTCCTGGTGGATGCTCTGGCCAGCAGGAGGCGCCATCGCTCTGTGTCCTCAGTCATGGGCAGCGGGTTGCCCGTGCTGTGTCCTGGTGGATGCTCTGGCCAGCAGGAGGCGCCATCGCTCTGTGTCCTCAGTCATGGGCAGCGGGTTGCCCGTGCTGTGTCCTGGTGGATGCTCTGGCCAGCAGGAGGCGCCATCGCTCTGTGTCCTCAGTCATGGGCAGCGGGTTGCCCGTGCTGTGTCCTGGTGGATGCTCTGGCCAGCAGGAGGCGCCATCGCTCTGTGTCCTCAGTCATGGGCAGCGGGTTGCCCGTGCTGTGTCCTGGTGGATGCCCTGGCCAGCAGGAGGCGCCATCGCTCTGTGTCCTCAGTCATGGGCAGCGGGTTGCCCGTGCTGTGTCCTGGTGGATGCTCTGGCCAGCAGGAGGCGCCATCGCTCTGTGTCCTCAGTCATGGGCAGCGGGTTGCCCGTGCTGTGTCCGGGTCCTTGCCCGGAGTGTCCCAGGTTTCCTCTGTCAACACTTCCCCGTTCCGGACTCGGCCACACAAGCGCCACGCCTCCTCACAGCACTTGCACACTGCTGTGTCCGATCCAGCGCAGCAGACGCACGCTACGCCTCACATCAGCTTGCCCAGCTGTTCCGACACACCACAGCACAGCCACGCTCTGGGATTATCATAAACGTTTTCCCAACGTTCCTAAGCTCCCACAAGGACGCCTTCCTTTGGCAAGGGTCGTGCTGTTCCCGGGGAAGCAATAAGGCCGATCGTAAAGCGCAATCGTCTGTATCCTCAGTCATTGACAGCGGTTTGCCCGTGCTAGATCTCTGGTGATTCTTCCTGCTTTAATCCTCTTTGTCCTCAGGTACGGCAAAGCGGAGACCCCTGTTGTATGCCTGGCTCGAGCGCCACCTCTTTCCTCAGTCGAGTGAGCGGTGCGTGCTGAACTTATCGCCACAGAGTGCCTCGCTTTCTCCTCCACTCGATGGCAGCCGATTCACCCTGTGTCACTGTGGATTTGCCAGCAGAAGGGCCGCATGCTTTGTCCTCCCGTTGGGCAGGTCCCGTGTGTACTAGCTCTGTAGCAAGGGGCCATCTCTTGTTATTCATTAGTTTGCTATCTTGTCCTTGGATTTCCGAGGGGCGACGGACAGTGTCCTATGATGGGAAGGAGGCCAAAAGTGCTGTTCCGTGGACTCTGATCCAGCCAAGAGCTCAGACATTAGGGAGAATGCCGTAGGAGTGCCTTCTGAAATGACAGGATTTCCGCGCAACACACGACACACAGACAGCACAAACAGACAGACACAGACAATCAAGCACACGACACACACACACCCACACGACACACACACACCACGCAAAGCACGCACGCACGCACGCACAGCACGCACGCACGCACGCACCACACACACACACACACACACACACACACACACAAGGGAAGTTATCTAATAACGTTTTCAACTTCCAAACCCCCACAAGACGGCTTCCCTTTGAAAGGTCGGTTCTTTCTGTGAAACAATAAGGCCGTATTCGTTTAAACAATAAATTTGTTATCACTTATGTATCAATTTGACATTCGTGATTTGACATTCGTAAGATCATTTAGGTGTTTTCTGCTTTAATCCTCTTTGATCCTTGACGGAACGAAAACAAAGGGGAGAAACCCTATTTGCAGGCTCGAGCAGAACTTCTTTCTTCGTCGAGTGGATTCAGGGGTGTGAACTATCGCCATCGAGTGCCTACAGGCTTTCTCCTCCACTCCATGGTTCCACCCAGCCCTGTTCTGTTTCACCCTGTCGCAGCCCTGTTTCGCTGTTCAGCACAGAAGGGTTGTTCCCGTCAGTGTGGCAGAATTTGTTCGCTTTGGAGCCCGTTCCGGAGTCACCGATGTGTACAGCTTGTAGGAAGTGAATTTTTTTATTAATTATTATTATTAATAACTTGCCTTGATTTCGACGGGGCGGACGGAACAGATATGATGGGAAGGAGGCAAAAGTCTGTTCGTAGCGGACTCGATTCAGTCCAAGAACTCAGACATTAGGGAGAATGAGAATAGGATTGCTTGAAAGACAGGATTGCGTGCGTGCGCGCGAACAGAGAGAGAGAGAGAAGAGAGAGAGAGAGAGAGAGAGAGAGAGAGTCAAGTGGTGGATACGGTAAGGAGTGATGATGATCTTCGCAACTTGAAGTACCCGTCCTAGTTCAGTTGAAAGACCTTCGGAAGGAATCGATTTTTCGATGGTCGTTCTCGCCGTATGGCTCCATTTTTTCGTTTCTTTCTTCTGCCCCCCCCCCCCCCCCCCCCCCCCACCACCACCACCACCACCATGTCTCATTCCCTCTCTCTCTCTCTCTCTCTCTCTCTCCTCTCTCTCTCTCTCTCTCTTCATCTCACACACTACACATCACACACACACACACACACACACACACACACACACACTTGCCAACTTCCTTCTTTTCCGTCTTCCTTTTGGAAACAACTCATTTTTCAGAATGTCGGTAGCACCAGCTCTACTGAAGCCACAGAAACCTCGCTCCAATTGCCTTTGGCGAAACACAGAATTAAGGCTTTTTTCGCGGCCAACTTCTAATTGTTTTTTTCCCTCGAAGCCTTTGGCAAGGAACATATTTTGTGTGAATGAAATAGGATTTACTGCTGATGGCTGCTTAGAACGCGGCCATTGTTCAAACCCATGTGGTATATCATGGCGGGGGCTGTGCCTTTTCTTTCTGATGCGGTAAGAGCTGAGGGAGCTGTTTGTTGTGGTTGAAGATGCGCCGTGACGTCTCGCCCACACTATCTGGAAACTGTGAGTGCTCTGTCACTGATACGTCACCTGTGGCGGTGAGGAAGGGGAGGGGAGGGAGGGGGGGGGGGGGCAGTGAAACGTGAGAGAAGTCGGAGAAAGAAATCTACTCTTTCTGAGTGGTGTGTGTGTGTGTGTGTGTGTGTGTGTGTGTGTGTGTGTGTGGGTTGTGCTCTTGAGCGAGAGGGATGAGGAGGATATTTGCATTTCTCAAAACTAGGGATTCGATGGATGAATGCATTGAGTTTTAACGTTTATGCCTCCTTGCGGTGATATTGCGGTGGATAACCATCCCATAAGAGTGGGGATACTGGGAGGGGGGAGGTGGGGGACTTTTTTTTACACTGTAAGATTAGACATGAGACGTTTCTGGTGATAGCTTGACTTAAGAATTTTTAAAAGGTCTCCAAGGCCATTCTTGAGATTTGCATAAATCTGCTGGAAAAAAAAATTGGGGGGGGGGGGGGGGGTTAGGTTATTTAAGACATGAAAATCCTGAATCGATCCATGACATATTCAAATCGTTTGTCAAGGTCTGCCAGCAAATATCTGGGGTCTCCAAATGCTCCAGGCTGAGGAAAGTGGCCAGACACGAGGGCACCTGCAGGCCTCGGATGAAGCGGAATGCAGGGGGGCTGGAAACACACCCTCCCCACTGTCAGGAGTGAAGCGGAATGCAGGAGGGCTGGAACAATACCTCCCACTCTTCCAGAGTGAAGCGGAATGCCAGGATGGCTGGAACACACCCTCCCACTCTCTCAGAGTGAAGCGGAATGCAGGAGGGCTGGAACACACCCTCCCACTCTCTCAGGAGTGAAGCGGAATGCAGGAGGGCTGGAACACACCCTCCCACTCTCTCAGGAGTGAAGCGGAATGCAGGAGGGCTGGAACACACCCTCCCACGAGCCTGCAGCTCAGGTGGAAAAGAAGCTTCAGCTTCCGGGGGGTCTTTCACCCCCCTGATCCCTGGAGTTGACAGTACTGCCCTTGAAGCCTTCCTGGGGGAAGGTGGAGGTGGCGGTGGTAGGGGTGGTTGGGTGGGGTCCGACGTCAGCACCAGGAAACCCTCTGAAATTTTTCAGGCTCTTCCTACACACTCGGGAGAAAGAAATGTACTCTTTATAATAATAATAATAATAATATAAAAATAATAATGAATACTTATATAGCGCCTATTCTCGGCTAGAGGCCAAGCTCTAAGCGCTTTACAATCAACACTCGTTTACACAACGGGCTGCCTGCCTGGGTAGTGCCGACTGAAGAGCTGCCAGCTGGCGTTTCATTCAGTGTTTCCCGTGTCATCCAGTCAATATCGTTCAATATCGATCACTCATTTTCCTTACCTCCTTCATTCTTTCCATTTCTCAGGCAGGTGCATGCTATGTGTAACGTGTCGTCCATACCAACGCCAAACTGGCCTACTCTTCCGAAAGTTGGTGATGGGATTTTACGTGTGTGCAAGATGTTATGCGTGCGTTCACACACGGAACCTCGTTTATAGTTTATAGTATGGGAAATGGAGGCAGAACCAATGTTAACTCCGAGGAAAAATCCCCCTGCACCGAAACGCCCCGGCGGAGGTTCGAACCCGCAACCCCAGGATCACCAATATTACGAGTCCGGCGCTCTACCAACTGAGCTATTCCGGCTTCTTCTTTGTAAGAATACGTGTCTGTGCTGTTAAGCGACGGAGAAGAGATGGTGAGGATAGTGACGTTCCTCAAACCAGTGTGTGTGTGTGTGTGTGTGTGTGTGTGTGTGTGTGTGTTGTTGTGTTTGTTTGTTTTTGTTTTTTTTTTTTGTCTTCTCCTGCCTCATCTTTCTAAGTACGTTCAAACCAGCCAGACGTACCTGCTGATTCTGCTGGTTGAGTCTGTCGTGACCTGTTCACCATCTGACTATGGCACCCGCTCTGTCGTTGAACAGGGTGGTGTGTGTGGTGGGTTGGTGGTTGGCTGGTCGTCTCTTACTGTTCGGAACAGGTGTGTCACCACAGCGCCTCAGCGGGCCGGGTATGCACATCATCAAGAGTCAATCATCTGCAGTTTGCGTTCTGTACCCGTCCTAAGCACAGAAAAAAATCTCTCCCCTCCCCTT
>CM031625.1:45962083-45967083 GCA_018398815.1 Conus ventricosus
TGTGTGTGTGTGTGTGTGCCGCCGTGTGTGTGTGATGTGAGTGAGTGTGTGTGTGTGTGTGTGTGTGTGTGTGTGTGTGTGTGTGCGTGCGTGCGTGCGTGCGTGCGTGCGTGCGGTGCGCGCGCGCGTGTGTGTGTGTAGTGAGTGAGTGGAGTGTTTGTGCGTGTATGTGTGTGTGTGTGTGTGTGTGTGTGTGTGTGTGAGAGAGAGAGAGAGAGAGAGAGAGAGAGAGAGATTTTTAACATCGGCTGTTTCGATTGTCGTTGTGTAAGAGTTTTCCCGGTTGTGTATTGACAGCGATGGCTAGATTTTTTTTGTGTGTACTTTTGTTTCATTTGCAAGACTAGCACGATGAAGGGTTTAATGAAGTGTTTGTGTGAAATGTCGAACTGAATCGTATTTACGTTGGCGCGGTCTTTGTACACGTGTTGTTTGTTTGCTTGACCGGGTTTTCCAGTGTGTGTGTGTGTGTGTGTGTGTGTGTGGGTGTGTGTGGTGTGTGTGTGTGTGGTGTCGCGCGCGCGCGTGTGGTGTGTGCTGTGTGTGTGTGTGTGTGTGGGTGTGGTGTGTGTGTGTGTGTGTGTGTGTGTGTGCGCGCGTGTGTGTGCGCGTGTGGTGTGTGTGTGTGTGTGTGTGTGTGTGTGTGTGTGTTTCCAGCACATGGAACACATGAAAACTTAAATGCATACATAAAAATTAACTAACACATGAAAACGTGTGTGTGTGTGGATAGGTAGCGGTTGTGTGTGTGTGAGCGTGTGCGTGTCTGTGTGTGTGTGTGTGTGTGTGTGTGTGTGTGTGTGTGTGTGTGTGTGTGTTTTCCAGCACATGGAACACATGAGGTAGCGGTGTGTGTGTGAGCGTGTGCGTGTGTGTGTATGTGTGTGTGTGTGTGTGTGTATGTCTGTGTGCGTGCGTGCGTGTGTGTGTATGTGTGTGTGTGTGTATGTGTGTGTGTGTGTGTGTGTGTGTGTGTGTGTGTGTGTGTGTGTGTGTGTGATGTGTTTTGTACGTGCTGACGAGTACACACACATACATTCATGTACATGTGGCGTACAACAGATCACTGAAACACCACACACGAAGAATGGTTGTGGATGGTGCTGAATAAGGCAGAAAATCAGATCATCGAAGAGCGAATCGCTTGCCAGCAATCTGAAGGAAACGTTCATTCAGTCACATTGCAGTCCTTTCTTTAGTGAGGGAAGAAGAGGGGGGGGGGGGGATGTTATGGCGTGCGAACGCACGCGGGAACCTGCTTGTAAATTTGCGTGAATTCTTGCGTGCGCTCGCTAACAATAGACTACAGTGTTAACATTTTTCCAAGAATACCCAGTCATGTAGTTTATTTTGTTTCGCTCGCAATAAGCTCTGAAAGGTTGCAAAGAGAGAAATTCCTATGACATTACTGTATTATATGTGTAATGTATAGAGAGAGAGAGAGAGAGAGAGAGAGAGGAGAGAGAGAGAGAGAGAGAGAGAGAGAGAGAGACGTGGTGTGTGTGTGTGTGTGTGTGTGTGTGTGTTACGGACCATGCAAACTCCTAGTATTGATACAAGAGCAGAACGGACGACCTGTTCGGTTGCAGCCGAAAAAAAAAAAAAAAAAAAAAAAGGTGTGGGCCAGTATTGACCCCTGCAGTGAAGGGGCCGTGCGACTTGACAGGCTGCAGCTAGCTGGTGTGTGTTTGGAACTATTAGCAACCTTGATGATGTAACTGTGGACGCTCATATCAGACCTCCTGTCTGGGGTTGTGTTGCTGTGTGTACTGTGTCACGCACGTGTGTGTGTGTGTGTGTGTGTGTACAGTCCATCATCGCTCCGGATCGTCCAAAAAACAAACGTCAGCCAGTCCTCTGTGGGCCGTTTCCAGTTTGCTTGACATGTGCAACGGGTTTGGTTTTTTTCTCTCGAGGTGTCAGAATGCTGGGAAGATGTATTGTTTTTCGGTGTGTGTTGTTAATGTGTGCGATCGGGTGCGCTCTAGAGTGATGTGTCGATTGTGATCGTGGGGCGTGTCCGCCATATGTGTGCCAACTAGTTGACTTTCTTCTCGGTTGACGAAATCAGTAGCTCCTGTTGTTTTTTTGGGGTGTGGTGGGGGATGTACTTCGGTTGGTGAATGTGTGCGTTCGGGATGGCTTACGAGGTGATGTGTAGAATTGTGATCGTGTGCAGTGTCCGCAGGATATTGTGTGCAACTTGTGGACATTTCTTCTCGGATGACGAATTCAGTAGCTCCATGTTGTATTGGGGGGTGGGGGTGGGGTGGGGGGGGGTGGGTGGGGGGGTGAGGAATGCAGGATTGGTGGAAGTGTGTTCGTAAAACAAGCGTCCTTTCACACACACACACACACACACACACACGCACGCACACGCACACGCACGCACGCACGCATACACACACACACACACACACACACACACACACACACACACACACACACACACACACACACACACCTCCCTTTAATCACAGTGATGTAAAAGGTGAAAGTGGTCAGCAGATTCTTGATTTTGGAGAGTCACTGCTTGGCTCTACAGTCTCAGCAGCTGGAGAAATGAGGAGACACAGTCTGCGGTTCATAGAGTTCAGGCAACACATTGCTCCGTGTCTTTATTACCTAGAATTACGTGCTTAGCTTCAGACACATGGAGTCACAGAACGCGGTTTATATAGCGCACACACAACAAAGAGCGGTTTCTTGTCATGATCGCAATCACTGGCTTTGTCTCAGTCCTAGCAGCTGAAGAGCTAGGGAGTCGGGGCACAGCACTAGCTGATTAAGGTCTACGGGCTCTCATGCCGAGAACGCCAACTCCTGTCATGGTGTGCACCACTAAGAAGCCGTTGCTGTGTATGGGTGTGTCGAGGACAATGATAACTCTGCATTCTTACAGTCTTCTACTAGGTTAAGGACTTATCTATGTTCATTTTTATATCGAAGGATTTTAACCCCTCCAGCGAAAAAAAAAAAAAAAAAAAAGAATTCTGTTTGACTATTCTCAATAAACAAGTAGGGTAACTCTTGCTCCCATAAAAAACCCTAACTCGGAGTGATTTTTTTCAAGACTGGCACAGCCTTTTAAACTTGAATAAAGTCAGACAAATACAAAGACGAATAATATGATAGTAGGGGAATAAACAAGCGCAGGCCAACGACCCTCCAACAACCCTTCCGTCAAATCTTTGCCAAGTCATTACTGTGATGACAGAGGGGTTTTCGAGGGGTTGTTGGCCTGCGCTTGTTTTTCCCCCACTATTAGATTGTTCGTCTTTGTATTTGTCTGACTTTATTCAAGTTTAAAAGGCTGTGCCAGTCTTGAATAAAAGTTACTCTGAGTTAGGTTTTCTCATGGTAGCCAGAGTTACCCACTTGTTTATTGTTTACTGTTCCCTGCCTTATTTCATGTTCAACTTCTATTTTCAACTCTTTGAAAGAGTTGGTGGACCTCTGCAAGCTGTAGAGTGTTTTTTTTTTGCTGGAGCATTTAAACGATCAAACGACAAGTGCATCAGGATTGTGTGGTCACCTTACCGTCCGTGTAGTGTGTGACACGTGCTCTTCCCAAGAGCCGCTTTGTTTATAGCGTGTGACAGCATGCGTTCCCAGCGTGCAGCGATCAGGGAGGGGCGGACACACTCACCACTAGACACACAGGGGGTATTTTGGTGTGGTGGTTGTTAAGCACGGTTGACCTCCACGTCTGTGTCTGAGGGATGAGAGACTCATCTTTTTCTTATTGTGCATGAATGGTGGTGGGTTGGAGTGCCGTGTGTGTGTGTGTGTGTGCGTGCGTGTGTGTGTGTGTGTGTGTGTGTGTGTGTGTGTGTGTGTGTGTCGCACGCGCGGCGCGTGTGTGTGTGTGTGTGTGTGTGTGTGTGTGTGTGTGTGTGTGTGTGTGCGTGCGTGCGTGCGTGCGTGGGTGTGTGTGCGCGCGCCGCGTGTGTGTGTGTGTGTGTGTGTGTGTGTTGTGTGTGTGTGTGTTCGTGCGTGGCGTGTGTGTGTGTGTGTTTTTTATAGTACATGAATAGTTGGTTGAAGTGCCGTGTGTGTGTGTGTGTGTGTGTGTGTGTGTGTGTGTGTGTGTGATACAACCAGTGATTATATTCATCTTGGTTATACCTGATTTGGGGCAAAATATGATGGATATGTGTGTGTGGGGGGGGGGGGGGGGGGGGAGACGCTTTGGGTGAAACGTGATTGGGCAAAAACGTGATTAAGTGAAGCAAGATTGGGCAAAGAACCAAATGGTGATCCGTTCTCTAGACGGTCGTACATGACCACGAGAACAGACCCGGCGGTGCTCCCATCTCTCTGGGCTGTGCACAGCAGTCAAGTCCAGATCAGGTCATGAAGTCGTCAAGCCATGAACGCTAAGTTCAGTCATTATCATGACTATCTTCATTATCTACTTTCACTCGTATCGTCTCCTTCCCAACGGCCTCGTTTTTATTCAACGCCCATCTCGCGCCGATTTCGAGAAGATGAGTGATCGTTCGTTCTTCGTTTTCATTGTCTCCAATGTTGTTTATCTTGCCTGAAGGAGACCTAAAGAGGTCGAAACGCGTCGTGTTTTGTCTTGTACTTCGTTCGTCCCCTTTGTCCGGCGGATTATTTGTGAATTTTCTTCAAAAAGAAAATTCATTAAAACTAAGTTCTTTCAAGTGTCAAATCTAAATATAGCATTACAAGATGTCACTCTCCCCCCCTCCCCCCTCAATTTTTATTAATCCCAGTCGAATGGTGTGTGTGGATTTTGTTTGTTGTTGTTTTTTATAATCAAAAAGCAAAAGAAGTTGTTGTTTTTTCCTGTAGGCATCATGAAATTTTTTTCCGTTTTAAATTTCCGATTATGCCTTTCTGGTTTTTCATTAGCTTGGGAAAAACAACAACAACAACAACAACAAAAATATGTCCTAAGCTTTGATTTTTCAGCAGAGAGCACAGCATTCCCTGTCCTGGTTTTCTCTTGATAACGAAAACATTGAACATTT
>CM031625.1:45982083-45984583 GCA_018398815.1 Conus ventricosus
ACGTGCAGTCAGATAGCGGTAGGTGAAGGCAGTGTGTATGGAGGAGTGATGTACGTGCAGTCACATAGCAGTAGGTGAAGGCAGTGTGGTGGAGGAGTGATGTACGTGCAGTCACATAGCAGTAGGTGAAGGCAGTGTGTGTGGAGGAGTGATGTACGTGCAGTCAGATAGCAGTAGGTGAAGGCAGTGTGTGTGGAGGAGTGATGTACGTGCAGTCACATAGCAGTAGGTGAAGGCAGTGTGTGTGGAGGAGTGATGTACGTGCAGTCACATAGCAGTAGGTGAAGGCAGTGTGTGTGGAGGAGTGATGTACGTGCAGTCACATAGCAGTAGGTGAAGGCAGTGTGTGTGGAGGAGTGATGTACGTGCAGTCAGATAGTAGGTGAAGGCAGTGTGTGTGGAGGAGTGATGTACGTCAGTCAGATAGCAGTAGGTGAAGGCAGTGTGTGTGGAGGAGTGATGTACGTGCAGTCACATAGCAGTAGGTGAAGGCAGTGTGTATGGAGGAGTGATGTACGTGCAGTCACATAGCAGTAAGTGAAGGCGGTATGTATGGTGGAGTGATGTACGTGCAGTCACTTAGCAGTAGGTGAAGGCGGTGTGTATGGTGGAGTGATGTACGTGCAGTCACTTAGCAGTAGGTGAAGGCGGTATGTATGGTGGAGTGATGTACGTGCAGTCACTTAGCAGTAAGTGAAGGCGGTGTGTATGGTGGAGTGATGTACGTGCAGTCACATAGCAGTAAGTGAAGGCGGTATGTATGGAGGAGTGATGTACGTGCAGTCACATAGCAGTAGGTGAAGGCAGTGTGTGTGGAGGAGTGATGTACGTGCAGTCAGATAGTAGGTGAAGGCAGTGTGTATGGAGGAGTGATGTACGTGCAGTCACATAGCAGTAGGTGAAGGCAGTGTGTGTGGAGGAGTGATGTACGTGCAGCCAGATAGTAGGTGAAGGCGGTGTGTATGGTGGAGTGATGTACGCGCAGTCACATAGCAGTAAGTGAAGGCAGTGTTTGTGGAGAGTGATGTACGTGCAGTCAGGGCTGGAAAACGCCGACACATGGCAGACACTGTCAACAGATGACGACATCAAGTGGATTATAGGGGACTTCCTAGACCACCCACTTCAACACTGTGCTATTGACCTCAGTCACCTCTCTCTCTCTCTCTCTCTCTCTCTCTCTCTCTCTCTCTTCTCTCTCTCTCTCTCTCTCTCTCTCATACACACACACACACACACACACACACACACACACACACACACACACACACACACACAAACACGTTCTCTCTCTGTCTCTTACTCTGTCTCTCTCTCTCTCTTCCCCCCCCTAGCCCTCTCTTTTTACCAATTGTCTAGCCTGAGGCTTGCGGGGTCATCCCCTCTCTCTCTCTCTCTCTCTCTCTCTCTCTCTCTCTCTCTCTTTACCAGGAACTTCATCTGGTGGGTTCAGTTTTCAACGCAGGAGGTTTCCGTATCGTCAGTGTCAATCATGTGACAGTGTCCTTTACTGACTGGGCCACACGCCGAGCGCCCTCCACGACCCACTCGCCACACATCCCAGGGACTAGACGGGGTATAGGCTTTCAGCTGGCTGAAACACTGACCTACTACAGCCCAGTCGTGCTCGGCTGGTTTGTGAAGAAGGTGATTTGGGCACACTGACAGAAGAACACGCAGGTGCCCATTTGGTTGGGGGGGGGGGGGGGGTGAGGGGGGGGTTGTGATTACTGTTTGTTTGACGAACGGTTTGGAATGTACGTTCGCGGGTATGAAGGTGCAGCATTGAAATCATGAATGACAGCCTTGTGCGTGAAGTGGGACAGTGACCAGTGCACGTTTTATTTTTCTTTTCTTTTCTTTCTGTAGTTGGTTTCAGTTTCATCATATCCAAGGAGGCGTCACTGCGTACGGACTAGTCCATATACGCTTACAGCAAATCCGCTAAGTTTTGAGACCACACTACGGCATGATTTAAAGCTGATGGAGAAACGAATTAACAACTAAGATGAGAGAATTGAAGAAGAGGGTCTCGTGGCTACGACTTAGCAGACGTCTGACCCATGCATTAGCCCAACGCGCTAGTCAGACCTTAGTAACTAGTTGGACTGCACTTTGATAATGAACCCAGTGTCTGAATGAAAAAAAAGGTCACATTATTTATAGTACATTTCTAATGTTCAAAGTCATTACTAATTAAAAGGATGACTGATTCTCGATTTCTATTTTTCTTTTTTTTTTTCCCAAATAAGACTTGCATGTCTGTGACGAATTCGATGCTTGCGCACAAACGGTGTCTGTATTCCTGCTGGGTTGTGAATGTTAAAGCTACGCGGAAGGAAGGGAGGAAAAGACATTACTGGAACAGTGAGTAACCGGGAACTGTTTTTTTTTACCGATAGGTCCGCGCTGCGATTTGTATACAGGAACTTTGTTGTTGTTTTTTCATGATAGATCCGCGCTGCGATTGGTACACATGTAGGGGTGACAGCAGGCGTTC
>CM031625.1:45994583-46002083 GCA_018398815.1 Conus ventricosus
CGCGCGCACACACACACACACTCACACACCTCACTGCCTGGAAAAGTAGGCTTGATGTTTACGTAGATGGGCTAATAAACGCAGCTGCACAGAGTACTGGGTAAACGGATTGTCATATCTGCTGCCATGATGTGGCTGCCATCGTCGGCCGGGCTATAAACAAACAACATGCCATGAAAAATGGCCGTCAGTGTTGTCACACAAGATGATACAGTTCATTCACAGTGTGGCCAAACGTTGCCGCTTTAATGAAAGCAGCTATGCCTGCTTTGTGTGTGTGTGTGGGGGGGGGGGGGGGGGGGGGGGGGGGTTGGTGGCTACGTAGACTAAGTGAAAAGTTGTTACCCTCAGTATCCAGGATGGATACTACTGTAGCAGTCCACTGTACAGTGTTCATTTGTCCATGTTTGCATTTTAGAATTATTTATTGATTGTCACAAGTAAATTCTTTACACACATTCACAGAGAGAGATACAGATACATATCAATATATATTGGAGTGGGAAACTCGGGCAAGCGGAGTGGTTGGGGCAGTCATCATGACCTGGTCTTCTCCGCCGAAAGCATGTCAGCAGTTCAGTTAGCAACCACGGCATGAATCAGTTGTGGTGTTTCTTCATCAGGATGTCAAGCTTTCGACATGTTCTCCATATGACTCAACTCCCACCCACTCCAAATGTGAAGTTTCAGCCGGGCTGTAGAAAATCTTTTTTTCGCTTTCTCACAGGGCGTTGGGTAATCCCTTTTTCTTTTAAGCTGATGTGAACTCATTAATTTAAAAAAGTACCCATTTTTTCCCGAATGAAGTATTTCAGCCTGACTTTCTCATTTTTTTTTTTTCATTCTTGCCTTTTTATCTTTACTTTCTACAATTATAGTTTGGTTTCTTATTCTTCATTATAATCCCTTTTTTTACTCTTGAAATAAGAGGTTGACTGACAAATCGATTAGCCCAAGACATAGTTTATTAGATAGTTTGTTTGCTTACTGACTAGCCAACGTCTTCGCTAAAAATTTTATGCTTAAGTGATCGTGTCATAGTGTCTTCAAAAGGGAAGAAAAACAATAACAGGAAATGGAAAACGAAATAAAAGGGGAACTACAAAAGAGGGGAAAGAAAAACGTTAATCTAAATTGAACTACTATACTTCAACGCATTGCTTACGGAAAAGATGGTTTCTACCCTAAACTACTTTACGTTATTTTATATGTTTCTCTTTTGTTTGTAAGTTGTTCATATATTCTTGTTGATGACGTGATAGTTGCTTCCCCTCCCTCCCTCCCATGTTCATGTTATTCATTTTATTTTTCTTCTACTGGTTTTTTTTTTTTTTTCTTCTTCTTTTTATGTTTCCTTTAAAAAAAAGAAATCCCAACCATGAGGTGAAACGGTTAGTATATTGTGTATGTATAAACCGCCAATACATTGTAAATGTCTAGTTGAGCACAGTATAAGCCTAGGGCTTGTTGCTCATTTCGTCCTGTCAACTATGAAGGAATTGTGTTTACTTGTTTCTGAACTGAAAGTGATTTCAAACCAAGCGTGCGTTGGTTCACCGGGTTGCGGGGCTGTGTGGAATCCCGGTGTTGACCATTGCTGTTTGATGACCCTCGCTCTGACTGCTGGTTGGAACCTGATTAGGTCAGACGCGGGACTCTCACGCTTCTTTCGGTGACGTGAACACAGGTGACCGTCGAGGTCTCTCTGTTCTCTCTCCCGATGGGAAGAAAGTGAACAAGGATGGGACGACTCCGGCAGCCTGATATCATTTCAACTCAAACAAAGACCAAAGTTGTTGAAGTACTGACAGTCTGGAGTCAGGCTCCCCCACACACCACACCTTTTCAAATCCACGTCATCATTAATCTGAACAACGTTATGTTGTCTTCAAGGGCCAGAGGTCAAAGAGGACATCTTAAAGACTACGTGAAGCCAGTGTGTGCTTTTGTCGCCAGGCACCAAAAATAGCAACTTATTCTGATTGGTAGATGGAAACCTCGGCAGTCTCGCTGTCTGGGGGAAAGCGATTGAAGTTCGAGACCTGTAATGTGTTTTCCTTTCATGGCGTAATAAAGAGCTGTCAGTCTGAGCAATGGCATGTTGCTGAAGTGGAACGTTGCTGTAGCGTTATAGCTGCTCTGGCGATGACAGAAAGAGAGAGAAGAGACAGAGAATGAGAGAGAGACAGACAGAGAGAGAGAGAGAGAGAGAGAGAGTGAGAGAGAGACAGAGAGAGAGAGAGAGATACAGCCTGGTGCCAGCCTGTTAAAGTTTTTAGCCGAGGTGGGAAAGGGACATAAACTCGGACAGTTTTTGTGCCGAGAGCTTGGTGGAGTTACTTCCTCTGCTTCTCAATCTTGACAGGATCATGAACTGAACGAAGTCTATCAGTATCTGGTCTCCTTGTCTCTCCCCCCCCCCCCCCCCCAATAATTTCTCAAAAATTCTCTGTCTGTCTGTCTGTCTCTCTCTCTCTCTCTCTCCTCTTTCCCTCTCTCTCTCTCTCTCCCCTCTCTCTCTCTCTCTCTCATGCATTCACGCGTCCATGAACTCACGCGTGTGTGCGCGCGCGCGCTCGCTCGCAAGCGCGCGCGCGCACACACACACACCACACACACACACACACACACACCACACACACATACACACACACCGCTACCATTGCGTCTTGCAACAGTGATGCCTTTCGAATGTGTGGGAGTTATTCTTTTTCAGCAGATGGGGCAGTGTGTGTATGTATGTGTGTGTGTGTGTGTGTGTGTGTGTGTGTGTGTGTGGTGTGTGTGTGTGTGTGTTTGTAAGTTTGCGTATCGCTTAGTTCAACAACAAAAACAACAACAACAACAAAAGGGAAATGCGAAGATAATCTAGACTGAAACAGATAGCAGCAGCACTGAAAACAAGGCGACAAACAATGAAACACACTACAACGGGTACGAAGTCGGACCCGTTTGACACACACTCTGCAACAGAGAAGAGAATTTTCGACCAAACTTGATCTTCTTGTAAGACGCTACAAACATGTTTGACACACTCTATGTAACAGAGAAGTTGATTTCCGACGAAACTTATCTTCTTATATAAGACGCAACAAGCAAGAGCGTGATTTTTTATTTTTTTTAAAGCACGAAACTCGTTCATATGCTGACACTGTTCTATGTAATCTCTCTCTCTCTTCTCTCCTCTCTCTCTCTCTCTCTCTCTCTCTCTGTGTGTGTGTGTGTGTGTGTGTGTGTGTGTGTGTGTTTTAAAAAACACGAAACACATTCACACGCTGACACTGTTCTTTGTAATCCTGCTCTGTGCGTTTGTGTGTGTGATTTTTTTGTTTGTTTGTTATGCCTGAAGGTGTATGAAAGTAAGCATTTCTTTGCGCCTTATTTTGGGTATTTGTTTGAATTTTGAAATGCGTGGACATTTAAAGTGTCATTAGGGTAGAAAAAAAAATTGAAACGAAAGAAGAAGAGCTTATGTCCCCTTGCCCTGTGTTGCAGACTCCTCTCTGGAAAAGGTCGGAGGAGTTGGCGGCCCTGGCGGGGAGGAGAGACGCAGTAGTCTGCCCTTGGTGGGCTCCTCGGACGACGAGGGGGGAGGAGGGTCCCTCATGGAGACCTCCACCACTTCCACCACCACCTCCAGGCTGGCGGTTAGTAGAGTGGTGCGTGTGTGTGTGTGTGTGTGGTGTGTGTGTGTGTGTGCGTGTGTGTGTGTGTGCGTGTGCGTGTGTGTGTGTGTGTGTGTGCGCGCGCATGTGCGTGTGCATGTGTGTGTGCGTGTGTGTGTGTGTGTGGTGAGTGAGTGAGTGAGTGAGTGTGAGTGTGTGTGTGTGTGTGTGTGTGTGTGTGTGTGTGTGTGTGTGTTGAAATTTTAAAAGCTTTGGGCACATGTCCTAGTTCAAAGAAAATCAATAGGACGTTTCGGAAATCAGTAGAACAAAGTTTTTGGACAAGTTGGGAAATGTTCTGTTTCTTCCTTCCTTCCTTTCTTTCTTTCTTTCTTTCTTTCTTTCTTTCTTTTCTTTCTTTCTCTCCTTAATACTTAAGAATTTTCATTTCATAAACAAAGAGAGGACAAAATAACAGTGAGGACTATGACAGGCAAGTGATGCAGGACTGAAATGAATCATGTTTTCAAAGTCATATCTTGTGACGAGTGAGACTGGAAACTGGGAAGAATCTGATTGTACTGGCTTGATCAGTGAACATGGACTGTACATTTATTTAGAGCTGCTGCGCTCTGCAGGTGACTGTTCTCTTCGTCCTGGTGTGTGGACGATACAGACGTTTGGATTTACTTGACTTCAGCCGTTCCAAGCAGTCAGAAATTAAGCATTGTGGATGCGAAGCAGTCACAGAAATTAAGCATAGTGGATACGAAGCAGTCACAGAAATTAAGCATAGTGGATACGAAACAGTCAGAAATTTAGCATAGTGGATACGAAGCGGTCACAGAAATTAAGCATAGTGGATACGAAGCAGTCACAGAAATTAAGCATAGTGGATACGAAGCAGTCAGAAATTAAGCATAGTGGATACGAAGCAGTCAGAAATTAAGCATAGTGGATACGAAGCAGTCAGAAATTAAGCATGGAGGATACACTACCCAGACGCCAACTTCACGATTTTGTTTTTGTTTTTCTGTTTGTTTGTTTGTTTGTTTTTATCTTCTCTGGCGGCCTGGTTTGAAGATATACACCGCCAAAATCAGTCCTTAAACGGGAAAGCGCTGTTACGTTGTCTGAAGTCAACCCGAGAGAATGAGTGATACGAGCCAAAGGTCTTTGTTGGCTTCAAGTCGTTTCAGCCGTGTCTGTGTTGGCTTCGAGTCGTTTCAGCCGTGTCTGTGTTGGCTGGAAGTCGTTTCAGCCGTGTCTGTGTTGGCTTCAAGTCGTTTCAGCCGTGTCTGTGTTGGCTTCAAGTCGTTTCAGCCGTGTCTTTGTTGGCTTCAAGTCGTTTCAGCCGTGTCTGTGTTGGCTTCAAGTCGTTTCAGCCGTGTCTGTGTTGGCTGGAAGTCGTTTCAGCCGTGTCTGTGTTGGCTTCAAGTCGTTTCAGCCGTGTCTGTGTTGGCTTCAAGTCGTTTCAGCCGTGTCTTTGTTGGCTGGAAGCGTTTCAGCCGTGTCTTTGTTGGCTTCAAGTCGTTTCAGCCGTGTCTGTGTTGGCTTCAAGTCGTTTCAGCCGTGTCTTCGTTGGCTTCAAGTCGTTTCAGCCGTGTCTTTGTTGGCTGGAAGTCGTTTCAGCCGTGTCTTTGTTGGCTTCAAGTCGTTTCAGCCGTGTCTGTGTTGGCTTCAAGTCGTTTCAGCCGTGTTTGTCAAGTCCATAACAAGTGAGAATTGGATGCCGCTGCCTGCCATGTCCGAATTGACGAAGAATCTTTCGGATGATGTGTTGAGCCGAATAGAACCATTTCGGTCGTTTTCGTGAGCAATTGGTCGAGTGTCTGATGCTGTGATCAATCCAGGGGGGGGGGGGGGGGGGGGGGGGGGGGGGGGGGGGGGGGTCCAATGTGTGTGTGTGTGTGTGGTGTACGTGTGTGTGTGTGTGTGTGTGTGTGTGTGTGTGCGTGTGTGTGTGCGTGCGTGCGTGCGTGCGTGCGTGCGTGCGTGCGTGGTGTGTGTGTGTGTGAGTGAGTTTGATTAAGTCTTTGTAGATAGTGAGTTTGATCATGTCTTTGTAGATAGTGAGTTTTAATCATGTCTTTGTAGATAGTGAGTTTGATCATGTCTTTGTAGAGATAGTGACTTCTTACAATGTAATGTTGCTTTATAGCAAAACCTGGATTCGATTCAGTGTGGGTCAACAGTGAACACATGCATTCAGGTCAAAATGTTGCATGCACGTCTGCTCACCCATACAACCATTCGCTCACTCACGCACTGGCACGCAAGCATACAAACGCATACGCACGCCATAGAATAAGATGGTCATTGTGTAGTACTTTTTTTTTGTATTTTCAGAATTTCTTTTCCAAGAAAGGATTCCGGAGTAATCTGAAGAGGACGAAAAGTGTGACCAAACTGGACAGGAAGAGATCTGGCTCCAACGCCTCGGAACATGACACGTAAGTGGACTAGCTTTTTTCTTTTCTCTGTCTTCAGACAGACAGAAACAGACAGAGAGGACGAGAGAATCATCCCACCGGTCTGTTCTGCCGGTGTGCCTGTATGTAGAGCACCTGTTCTGTTGTTTCATCATTCATCAGTCATCTCCCCTTCGGCCAGTCCTGCCCCGCCACCTCCCAACCTCTCTCTGCTTCTCTTTCTTTGTCTGTCCCGCCCTCCACCTTCCTCATCGCTTTGCTCTCTCTCCTCTCTCTCTCTCTCTCTCTCTCTCCTCTCTCTCTCTCTCTCTCTCTCTCCCGTCGCTCCCACCCCCGCACCCCTGTCTTTCTATCTGTCTGCCTGTCGCTCTCGCTCTCTCTCTCTCTCTCTCTCTCTCTCTCTCTCTCTCTCTCTCCTCCCCCCCCCCCCCCCCTCTCTCTTCTCTCTTTCTCTGTCTTTCTCAATGCTACCTCTGTATCAAAATGTCGATATCCTCTCTTTTTCTCTCTCTCTCTCTCTCTCTCCCCTCTCTCCTTTCTCTCGCTCTAGCTAATAAACCACTTTATCAACTAACCAGACGTGTAGATCTTTTTTCTTTTACAAAACTTTACGCAGTTTAAATTAGATGTACATGAAAACATATTAGCTCAGTGTGTTTGTTAGCCTCTGTGTGTGTGTGTGTGTGTGTGTGTGTGTGTGTGTGTGTGTGTGTGTGTGTGTGTGGCGTGCGCGCGCGTGTATGTGTGTGTAAACACACATAGAGAAACAGAGAAAAACCTAAAATGTTCGTCAAATCGTAAGCGTTGACCAAAAGAAAGAGAGAGAAAATATCAACACTCAAGATTGATTTTCATTATGATTAAGCCTAAACCTGAAAGAGAATGATTAAACGACAACTAAAGAGAGAGATAATCCACCATTGCTATAAACCCCAACGTTGAGCAAGACCCGCCCAGTGTGGATTGAATCTGCCCAAAAAGTAGCGTGCACAGACGGTGATTGTGCGTGTTATCATCAGCACCGAGCATGCACCATCTCCTTCCGGTTTCCGTCAGTGTGTGTGTGGACCGCCTAGATCAGAGTTTCTTCCCCTGCTGGCCAGGGTGTGAGGGGTCTTTCCTTCCTGTCTGTCCTTCACCCCCCCCCCTCTTCTCTCTCTCTCTCTCTCTCTCTCTCTCTCTCTCTCTTCTTCTCTCTGGCTGCCTAGTGTACGCCTAGGCCGCCATGGTGTGTCGCCCTGTGCTTGTCTTCAGAGTCATTCTTTGTCATCCTTCTCTCTGTAGCCTAGGCCGCCATGGTGTGTCGCCTGTGCTTGTCTTAGAGTGATTCTTTGTCCTCCTTCTCTTTGTAGCCTAGGCCGCCATGGTGTGTCGCCCTGTGCTTGTCTTCAGAGTCAAATTCTTTGTCCTTCTCTCTGTAGCATAGGCAGCCATGGTGTGTCGCCCTGTGCCTGTCATAGAGT
>CM031625.1:46012083-46027083 GCA_018398815.1 Conus ventricosus
CGGCAATGATAAAAAAAAAAAAATCTCTCTCTCTCTCTCTCTCTCTCTCCTCTCTCTCTCTCTCTCTCTCTCTCTCTCTCTCTCTCTCTCTCTCTCTCTTTCCCCTTTCCCCCCTTTCCATTCATTTTATCCATGTCCATCATGATCTTTGTTTATGATGCTATATTTTGTTTGATTCTGTTGTCGTTCAGTTCAAAACTTCTAGTGTCAAACTTCTACACGCAAAGGTTACTGACTTTATGGCGATTTCTGACCAGGTGTTAATCATCTGTGCGGTTGAATCAAATGAAATTATTTCTTGCAGAAGGGACAAACGTAACCCTTCAGGAACTATTCATGCTTTAAAACAGCGTATATTTAAGAAACGTTTAAGTTACCGTTATGCAAGTAATCAGAAGCTGAAATAACCAACGTGATGGAAAAGAATCCCTTTGCGTGAAGAAGTTTTGATCGGCGGAATGCAGCATGTGAAATAGTTTGTAGAGTTTGTAGACAATGGCCTTGAGAGTAGTGGAGAGACTGGCAGTGCATTCTGCAGTGTGTGATGCTTTGATGGAATGCAGGTTGTCAACATGTTTGGGGGTTGGTGAAAGTTGGTCCTTCGTTTTCCTTTTCCCAAAGATTTCAGTATGTTACCTTCCGCATGGGTCATCTTCATGTTCAGCCAGATAGTAGTGACTGTTTTCGAATTTGAAGTGTGTGTTAATGAGCACGTGTTACTACTATATAAGGATGTCAGTCTCCATGATTCCGTTGGTGTGTGGGTGTGTGTTGGTGTGTGGTGTGTGTGTGTGTGTGTGTGTGTGTGTTTTTAATACTCACCAAGTGAGTCAATGTTATCTCCCAGTTTCTGTAGTCTGCGTGTCCATGATAAACTGAAACTGCAACTTGGCATTTTCTCTGCAAGCTGCAGAACCCCAAGCCTGACGACACTAGGCAAAATGGTTAGTGTTGGGCCTTTCCACCCTTCCCATGCACGAAGATGTCACCAAGACATAAAAGCTATAAATGTGCGGTTGACATGTTGAGGACTATGTTACAATGACTGCATTACACATCAGTTAAAAGGAATCTGTTCAAAGGTCTTTTATGCAAACGTCAAAAATGAACTTCAAAAAATCATGAGTGTTTTACGTTCTGTGAAGGTCAGGCCACTAAATGCCATTTCATGCAAGCAGGGGAGGAGATGTGAATAGGTATATGACTAACTGTAACACTGAGTGGCCACTAATGTACCTTGACCAACACAGCAAAAGATGACATCATGAGTCGATCTTTTACGATGAATCAAGCAAAGGAAGACGCACGGGGGTGGTCAAACCTGGTTTTCATACTGACAGTTCCTACATTGTACCACCAGCACGTCATACAATTTTGGTCACGATTAAAATCAAACAAGTGATTACGCCAGTAAAACTTGGGAAACGGCGAATCGACGCGTCAAATGAGATACACGCCTTGTTTGAGGTTTCATGAGGTGATGACGAACATTCGGATTAAGTTCGGTTGAAAACACCAGCGTGACAAAAGGAAGAGCACCGTTCTGGCTGGGACCAGATCGTTCTGACACACTCCATTACAGCTGGACATTTCCCCTCGTAGGGACCTGAAGGGCGCTTCCAATAGCCCCCCATTCCACTCTCCACTGCATCTCTTCCCCCCCCCCCCCCCCCCCCAAGCTCCCCTCTCCCGTGCTGCCAGTCCCCCACATCCATGTATGGCAGGTCTGTCTGGCAGTCTGATCAAGGAAGCCACTCCCACTCGGAATGAAAGTGTGGAGAAGTGTTGTCCGTCAGTGCCTCGCCCTCTTCCCCACCCCCCCCCCCCCCCCACCCCCACCCAACCACCCCCGCCTTTTTTTATTTTGTTTTGTGTGTACGTTTTGTTTTGTTCCATGATGTATGTCACGCTGTCTGAACCAATCAGAACCGTTTCTTGAGGTAGTGGTTATGTTAAGGACAAAAGGACGTAACACACGTGTGTCGAAATAGGCAAAATACATCCTTACCCCCCCCCCCCCCCCCACCCTACCCGCCCCCCTCCCCCCCCCTCCCTTCCAACATTTCTCACCCCGCTTTGTAAGTTCTGATGTTTAGTATCAGCGTGTTTGCTTCCTGTTTAGCCCCTCTCGTTGAATTTGTACCACCCATGTTAGTCTGGTAAGCTCATCTCATTTCTTTGAAAGGTTCATTGCAATGTAGTGCCATTTGATTCTTTGATCTTTTAATCAGGTTTTTCTTTTGAATGGTTTACCTTGTTCGTTCGAGTGGGTTGTTTTTATCTTTTCTCTTAACTTTTATATGTACCTAATCTGGTTGATTGTAATACTTCTTGCCTATATATGCCACAGATATTTACAACGTCGCCTTGATTTTGCTGTGTATCTTATTTTGGTATATGACTAATTTTCCAATTTATCAGGAACAGTCTCCTCACATGTTAACCGAATGATAATCACCGCCACTCACGTGTTTGCTTTATGATTAATTTGCAGTTTATCACGCTCACCTATCTGCATTAAGATCAGGTCTAGTCAGGTGCTCACTGCATGGTCTTTCGATTTATTTCTGGATTTCTTATTGTTTATTTTATCATGCTATTTTTTTCATTGTATGCGTTAGTCGTTCTTTTCTGTTTGTTTTCTTATGTCTCACTGGGAGCGTTCAACCACAGAGGCTCAGTCACCTTTTCTGTTTGTTGTTTTTGCATATTTCTTTATATGTGTATGTATTTATTCTTTTATATGCTTATTTATTTATTATCTATTTATTCATATGTTTATTTGTTTTTTTTAATCCATTTATTTCTTTCTATGTTTATTTTTTATGTACTTATTGTGTGTGTTATTCTATTTAATTTATTTATACATTTATTCTTTTATTATTTTCATCTGTTTATTTCTTTATACATTTATTCATTTATTATCTATTTATTCATCTATTTGTCTATTTATTTATTCATCTATGTATTTATTTATTGATCTATCAACATCGTATGCTTTGTGAATGGGTTCGTGCCTGACTGATCGCTAGAGGTGAGCGCTTTACTGGGAGAATTGCTGTGTGTACTGAGTATGCCTGCCTGCCTTTGTTTCTCTCTGTATCCCCACTGTAGCAGCTCCCTGGTGGGTACCCTCAAACGTACCATGAGTCTGGGCAGGCTCACACGTAAGCGAAACAAACCCACCTCTTCCTGCTCCTCCTCCTCCTCCTCCGCCCAACCCGAGGAGCATAGCTTGTGAGTAATCATTTAATATCCAAGTTTTATATGTGCTTGTGTGTGTGTGTGTGTGTGTGGGTGTGTGTGTGTGTGTGTGTGTGTGTGTTGTGCGATTTAACCCTTTATCACGGTTAGGAGCTTGCATGCGCCGGTGTTTTTTTTTTTGTTTTTTTTGCATGGTCGCTTTGGTTTGGAAGCCTTTGCTGTTGTTGTTGTTCACTGTGCCTTATTGTGTGTGTGTGTGTGTGTGTGTGTGTGTGTGTGTGTGTGTGTGTGTGTGTGTGTGTGTGTGCCGCGCGGCGTGCGTGCGTGCGTGCGTGCGTGCGTGCGTGCGTGCGTGCATGTGTGTGATTATCTATCTGTCTTGCGCCTGCTTAGTTGACTGCAAAGTGACCTCGTAGCTCTCCATGTGTTTTGATCACTCTCTTGTCTTCCTTCCGGACTCGCTTACTTTCTTTTCTTTCTTTCTTTTCTGTCTTTCTTTTCTTTTTCTTTCTCTTTTCCTTTCCCCAGCCCCTCACACGCACGTGTTTTCCTGGTGATGAAATGATTCTTTTGTAAACTGTTGTTTTTTTGCTGCCACTTCGATCGATTCTGGTGTGTTTTTGTTGTGAGCTCTTTTTTTTTTCACCGTTGGAGAAATGTGTGCATTTTGATGACAGGGTAACATTCTGTTGCTTGGTTTCATCAACAGACGATCTCTCTCTCTCTCCCTTTCTGTCTGTCTGCTGTCTGTCTCTCCTTTCTGTCTGTCTGTCTGTCTCTCTCTCTCTCTCTCTTCTTCTCTCTCTCTCCTCCTCTCCTCTCTCTCTCTCTCTCTCTCTCTCTCTCCCCACCCAAACACCCCAACCTCCGTGTGTGTGTGTGTGTATGTGCACGCGCGCGCGTCTGTATATTTGTGTTTGTTTTTAGTTTAGTTTAGTTTTAAACAAATTCCTTCTCCTTGTCCCCACCCCAATTTATCTCTCCTCCCGCCCACCCTCTCCCTCTCTCTCTCCTCTCTCTCTCTCTCTCTCTCTCTCTCTCTCTCTCTCTCCTCTCTCTCTCTCTCTCTCTCCCCTCCCCACTTCCCCCGGCCCCGCGTTCTCGATTTCTTTTTCTTCTTCTTTTTTTTTTGTTGGGTGTTCAGTTTTATTTCTTTTGTTTCCCCGGTGTTACCAGACTGGATGCCTGAGGGAGAGGGGGGGGGGGGGGGGGGGGGGGGGGGGGGGAGGGGGAAGAGCGCGGAAGTCTGTCTGTATGTTTTGCTGCAAGTCTGTGTTAATTTGTTGCGACGTTAATGTCTTTCTCCTCCTGTGTTTATACGGATTGCACAGAGAGGAGGGTGGGCCTAATTCAGTCAATGAAGATTTGTGAGCTTCGGTAAGTGGCTGAACAAAAAGCTTTCTGTCGTTCCGTCAGGCCAGACACGTACATCTTCCCGGTTCAAATGTGCTTGAAGGTGTGTGTGGTGTGTGTGTGTGTGTGCGTGTGTGTGTGTGTGTGGTGTGGTGTGGTGTGTGGTGTGTGTGTGTGTGTGTGTGTGTGTGTGTGTGTGTGTGTGTGTGTGTGTGCGTGCGTGCGTGCGTGCGTGTGTGTGTGTGGGGGGGGGGGGGTGCGCGCCCTCGTGTGGTTGTGTGTTTTATTTCATCAGATCATTAATGTCAAAATCAGCTAATGAGTGGTTAATGCTCGTTGTGCCCATGTCTCTCAAGATTTCATCAATCTTCCAAACTGGCTTTTGGCTTGTGTGGTTGAGCATTACGCATAGATTCTGTTCATGTATGCCTTGTTAAATGAAATTTAAACAATAAGTAATGACCTTGCGTGTGTTTTTAAGTTCTAGATTTGAAGGTGAGACGTAGTGCTCGTGTATAGCTTTCTTTGATGATTCTTTGACATTGCGAAGAGATGAATATTGGCCAATTCTAGATTCTTTAGTAACATCCGTATCAAAGTTTTGTTTTGTTTGTTTGTTTTGGGGGTGGGTGGTTTTAATGAAAATGGTAACATAAATCATAGACTTTGCAGTTGTCTGGCTTGTACCAGTACAATACCATAAAGATCACAAGCAGCACTTAGGTGTGACCTGCGCGCATGCGCAGGAAGCCCTGTTGACAGAAGAGACTGGGCCCCGGGAAGAGATCGTTCCCATGATGAAGCAGCGCTTTGCGGTTAAGAGTAGCGAACAACAGTCAGCCACTGCCCGCTCTCTTCGGAAGAAGCGGCAGGAGAGGGTGGGAGAGGAGGTGGGGTGGGGTGAGGGGAGTGAGTGTGATTCCACTGACCGCTAGTTGTTTAGGAGCCGGCAGACTTTTTTTTTTTTTGGGGGGGGGGGGGGGGATCGTCTGATGTGGGTTACTAATGTTGACTTCGACCGCAGAGAAGACTGCTGGAATCCTTTTCTTTTGGAGTGTGTGTGTGTGTGGGGGGGGGGGGGGGGGGGGGGCAGATTATTTTTGGACACACTACCTGAATTATTGGATATTTTTTTCTCAGTTTATAACATGTATATACGACTTTCATGCAGTCAGTTCGGTCTTTATTTCCCATTCAAGGAAACAGGTATATTATGATAAACTAAAAATTTTCTTGTGTGTTCAAACAAAGGCTCCAACAGTTTCTTCTTTTGAGTGTTGAGGAATAATCTTAATGTCAACATTTTTTGCGTGTGCGTGCTCCTTTGAAGATAGTTGTATTACATGAAAATTGTGTTTGTGGTGTCGAATTTTATTAAAAACTACTTACGTTTTGACTTCCGTGGCATCTTCTGAGGGTGATGTGTTGGAATCTCCTGCAGATGACCCTCACACGTGGTGTGGTACCCGTTGGTTCCGTCGTCAGGTTTCCAGTACCTGTACTTTCCTTTCAGATCGCATCACGTCCATTTTGAAACGTTCGTGTATGTTTGGGTGTCTTGATTGACATCCATCCCCACTCCTCCACTCTTATCCCACTCCAAAGTATGTGTCGTAGTGTGTATGGAACTCTGAAATAGTCCTGTTTGTGGTTTTCTGTTGCCGGAAAGTTTTGGTCAGCTGAAGGTCATGTATCGCACGTACGTCTTAGATTCTGAATCCTTTCAGTCTTGGGTAGATCATGGAATCGGTTATAGTCGTTTTAAGAACCACCACAACCCTCACCTTTTACGTGTTCTCCGTCTCTCCCTCCACCGTCCTTCCATCACTTCATGGGCTGTGTGCCTCCCTCCTCCCTCCCCCCTCCCACCACCCCCACCACCCCCGTCCTTTCGTCTTGTCGCTGGCTTCTTATCTGTTGCACACGATTTTCACCTTTTTATCTTTGTTTGTTTGTTTGTTGTTGTTTGTTTGTTTGTGTGTGTGTGTTTTTTTTTGTGTTTTTTTTGGTGTTTTTTTGTTTTGTTTTTGTATGTCTTCGTCGTCATTATCACTATTATTTTCTTCTTCGTCTTTCTTTTTCGTCTTGTATTTCTTCATTTACTCCTACGTTTTTCTCCTCTTCCTCCTCCTCTTTCCCCCTCCTCCTCCTCCTCCCCTTGCCCATTATCCATTGCCTCTCCTCCTCATCTTTCTTCTCCTCATTATCCGCTTCTTCTTCCTCTTCCTCCCTGTTCTTTCTTTCTTTCTCATCTTTTTCCTTCTTCTCTTGCTCCTTCCACTTCCCATCTTCATCATGCCTGTGCTTACTGTACGTGGAGCGTAACGTGACCAGAAGTAATAGCTTCAAGTGTGTTGAGTGCTTTGACCTATGGCCACAGTGTGTCTTTGCGTTTGCATGTGTGTCACCACGTTCTCTAGTTCTCAGGCTGAAGAGCTCCCTCTCGTCGCAAGAACTCGCTGTCAATCACAGCATCGTATAAAGACCATCAGTTTTCTCTGATTCAAAATGTTGTTACTCACTCCAACTGGAACGTAGCAGAAGGATCCAAGATAGAGCTCTCTGACTCAAAGCTTGAACTCACTCTCTTTGCAGCGCCTTTTCGGGACTCGACATTAACCTGTCTCCAAAATACACTATCGTCATGGCGTTGTTTAAATGGATTTTGATTCTCTCTTTTCTCTCTCTCTCTCTCTCTCTCTCTCTTCTACTCTCTCTCTCTCTCTCTCTCTCTCTCTCTCTCTCTCTCTCCTCTTTTCTCTCTCTCTCTCTCTCTCTCTCTCTCTCCTCTCTCTCTCTCTCTCTCTCTCTATCAGCCTTTGTCTCATCCCCCTCTTTCCCCTTTTCGTCATTCCCTTCTCCAATACAGTCTCACTTTTACCTCTTCCTCATTCCCTTTGATCCACCACCCCAACCCCCAACCTCTCTTCTCTACCTCCCCCAACCTCTCTTCTCTACCTCCCCCAACCTCTCTTCTCTACCTCCCCCAACCTCTCTCTCTTCCTAATCCCCCACCCCACCCCTACCCCCGTTTCTGGAAAGCAGCTGAAAGCTGAAGATGGCGAAGCGAAAGGCAACGACATCCTAGCAGCGTTGAACGTCCCCCCCCCCCCCTCCCCACTTTAGTGCGACTTCCCTGACAGGCATACTGGGTGGACAAGGGGGGTGGGGGTGGAGAGGAGCGCACTTGACTGTGGGATTGCCTAACCAGGGCTGGGGGGGGGGGGGGGGGAGGGGAGACGAGAGGGGATGACGCAGAGCAGTTGGTGCAGTCCATCCACTCCTACTACTCTTACTCCCTCGCCATCACACTCCTTCCCTGATTTCTACAGGGGAACACACATCCACTCCTACTTTACTCCCTCGCCATCACGCTCCTTCCCTGATTTCTACACGGGAACACACATCCACTCCTACTTTACTCCTCGTCATCACGCTCCTTCCCTGATTTCTACAGGGAACACACATCCACTCCTACTTTACTCCCTCGTCATCACGCTCCTTCCCTGATTTCTACAGGGGAACACACATCCACTCCTACTTTACTCCTCGCATCACGCCTTCCGATTCTACAGGGACACACTCCACTCCTACTTCTGTTACACCCTGATTTCTACAGGGGAACCACACCACTCCTACTTTACTCCCTCGTCTCACGCTCCTTCCCTGATTTCTACACGGGAACACACATCCACTCCTACTTTACTCCCTCGTCATCACGCTCCTTCCCTGATTTCTACAGGGAACACACATCCACTCCTACTTTACTCCCTCGTTATCACACTCCTTCCCTGATTTCTACAGGGGAACACACATCCACTCCTACTTTACTCCCTCGTCATCACGCTCCTTCCCTGATTTCTACAGGGAACACACATCCACACACACACACACACACATCACACACACCACACACACACACACAACACACACACAAAAGAGAGCAAAAATAGGAGGGAGGAGAGGACAGGAGACAGATGGGAATGGGGGGGGGGGGGGGGGGGGGGGGGAGGAGCAGGGTGAAGGGGGGGGGAGGGGCAGGTAAATGGGGACTTGTTTGATCGGATGCGTCTGAGAGCCTGTGTATTCAGCAAAATTAATGGTTTTGTGCGTACGTGCGTGCATGTGTGTGTGAGTGCTTACAGAAAAGTACGAGCGACCATGCATGCGCGCTCGCGCGCGCACACACACACACACACACACACACACACACACACACACACACACACACACACACACACACACACACACACACACACACACATTTAGCTGGGAAACCAAAGGGATTTGTAGGCCTTTGTGGGTAGAAAGAATACATACCTTGGCATGACTGTTCTCGTTCCGGACACAGCTGTCGTCTGCTGTGTAAATGGGACTGCTGAAAGAGGAATGCAAGCAATTCTCACTGTAAGCCACATGTTGTGAACTGTGGTACCTGTCTGTGTTCATAATTCAGTGTGTTTGTCATGATTTGCTTTCCCAGACATATATATACACTCCTCTCTCTCTCACTCCTCTCTCTCTCTCTCTCTCTCTCCTCTCTCTCTCTCTCCCCTCTCCTCTCTCTCTCTCTCTCTCTCCTTCTGTGATACGCATTATGCATGTGAAAGCAACCCCACACACACACATGCACGCGTGCGGGTGTTTTATATATGTGTTTACTTCTTTACGTTTTTTGATGGTTTGCGACCTCGTAATTTCATTGGTTGTGTTTACATTTCTCGGTTGTTTGGGGCGTCATTGACTATGCGCACGAGAGTGAGAGCATACTGTTTCACGACGTTCTCGGTTCTGTATGTAAGGAGAGCAACGAGAAGAGAGAAAGGTGAAATGTTTTGTCATGTATTCAAAGGGTCCTACATGCGCTTTCTTGATCAATTTGATTGTCTGTTTGAAATCAGTCGCAAATATACCCAAATCCCAGACCTTGCTGATCCACAAAGTACGCACAGATTAGCAATAGAATGTCTTCGGTTTCAGAAATAACAGTTCAGGTCTACGAATCCACTCGTTCGGATCTTGGAACACACATTGTCTGTGCATACGTATGCGTTGCATCATTACATTTCAGAGTGTAGTTATCAAACAAGAGTTATTTGTTTCATGAAGAGTCAGATTTGACGGGTTTACTAGACAGGACGAGGATGTCAGGTTGGTTGGTGGGAGTTGCGTTTGCTTTGATTTGCTCTGTTTGTTGTTGTTGTTTTGGAATATGCTGCCAAGAGAAATCACGCCTTAGGCGCAGACACACACACACACACACACACACAACACACACACACACACACACCACACACACCACACACACACAACACGCACCGCACGCACGCACGCACGCACGCGCGCGCGCCGCACGCACGCACGAAACGCACGCACGCACGACACACACACACACACACACACACACACACACACACACACTCACACACACACACTCGTCTAATATCACGATTTGTGGAAAGACGTTAAATAAATCACACACACACACACACACACACACACACACACACACACACACACACAACACACACACACACACACACACACACTCCTTGTTATTTGTTTGTTTTGATATGTTTGTTGTTATGTTGCTAATGTTAACATAGTGAATTTTACACACACACACTCACACCACACACACACACACACACACACACACACACACACACACAACACACACACACACACAACACAAACACACACAAACACTCCTTGTTATTTGTTTTGTTTTGATATGTTTGTTGTTATGTTGCTAATGTTAACATAGTGATTTTTACACACACACACACACACACACACACACACACACACACACACGCGCGCGCGCGCGCACGCACGCACGCACGCACGCACGCACGCACGACCGCACACACACACACACACACACACACACACACCACACACACACACACACACACACTCCTTGTTATTTGTTTGTTTTGATATGTTTGTTGTTATGTTGCTAATGTTAACATAGATGTTTTTTGTTTGGTTGGTTTTTTGGTGCTAGCATCACGTCAAAACGGCCGCGCAGCTCAGTTTGGAATTACGTGTTCGTAATCAGCAGAACTCATCATCATCTCATCTTGGTCAGACTGGAATAGTTTACAACATTAAACGCCCTCCAAATGAGTGTCTTTATCTTTCATTAATCAACCGAACCACTGCAGTATCGAGGACGTCAGCCAGCCAGCACTCGCTCAGCGAGCGGCAGAACACGCTGTGTGTGTAGACGCCGCTAGTAGAACTCAGGCTCGGTGGTGGACTCAAAAGGAGCAGAGTTGGGGACATAGTCTATGAACTTGGGAGCGAGGTCTACATGATTTGTATTGTGCACAGTAGCTTAGGAGCAGGGAAGGTGGATGGGGCAGCAGCTTCCCCCTCCCCCCCACCCCCCTTCTGTTCCCCACCCCTCTGAAAAAACCCATGCTTTATTGAAGGTAAGGTTTATTAACAGGTTGGCGAGGTGTGGGTTTTTTCCCCATTATTATCACCCCCCCTCCCAGTTCCACCCCCTTGTTATGATTTGTAAAACAAACACCACCACTAAACACCCCCCACAAACCCCCCCCAAACCCCCAAAGAAACCCCCAACAACACACACACACACACACCAAAACAACCCCCAACACACAACACAAAACCGCACAACACACAAACACACAACCCCACACACACAAACACACACACACACACACAAACACCACACACACACAAACAAAACACAAAAAACACACACCACAAAACCCCACACACACACACACACACAAACCCCACCAACACACCCCCAAACAACACACCAACCCCACACACACACAACACACACACACACACAACACCACACATTTACACACACAAACACACACACACACACACACACCACAACCCCAACACACACACAAAACACACACACACCACACACACACCACACACACAACACAAAACACACACACACACAAAAAACAACACAATACACAAAAACCCCACACAACACAACACAACACCCCACACACACACACACAAAACCACAAAACCACCACGCACGCACACAAAAACACACACAAACCACACACACACAAATCCCGCACACACACACACAACACCACCACAAAATACACGACACAACACGACACAAACACACACACACACACACCACACACACACACACACCAACACACACCAACACCACACACACGCCACCCCCCCCATCTCCTTTTCCCTTTCCCCGCCCAAAAAGGGGGCGGGCTGAAGGAAAGCGTTAGGAGACAGAGGGGGGGATGGGGGGGGGGGGGGGGGGGGGGGGAATCTTACGGACATGAGAACCGGTTAAGAAAGGTGACATTCAAAAATAATACAGTTTTTCTTTTGGAAAAAGAGCCACCCCCTGATTACGTTTGAGGAAATAAGAAAGTGCAAAACTTTTGTGGGGAGGAAAGGGGGGGGGGGGGGTGGGGGTGGGGGTGACCCCAGATTCATCACGCAAAAAAAGACGCGGCTTTGTATTTGGAAACCGGTGCTGCGCCCTTTGGATTTTTCTTTTTTTCTTTTTTTTTTAAATATTTTTTTAAAGGGGTGTGGAAAAGGGTTTAAATTTCCCCCCCCCAACACGTCTGTGGGTACGACCCTGACCTACCCCCCCCCCCCCCACCTGCCCCCCACCCCGTGTCCCCCATGTTTCCGCCTACCCCCCCTTCCCCCCTTTTCCCCCCACTATCCCCCCTTTTTTTTTGAGCTTTTCCTGGTTGCCATCACAGAAAAGGGGTTTTTTAAACGGTGTTTTCTTATGTTCCAACTTTTTGTTTGAAAGAGTACAGCTCTGTGTGTGTGTGTGAGTGTGATGTGTGTGGGATGTGGGGTGGTGAGTTGGTGTGTGTGTGAGTTGTGTATGTGTGTGTGTGTGTGTGTGTGTGTTGGTGTGTTTGGGGGTGTGTGTGTGTGTGTGTGTTGTGTGTGTGTTTTTGTGGAATGTGTGTGTGGGGTGTGTGTGTTTGTTTTGTTTTGTGTTGGGGGTGTTTGGGTGGGGCGGTAGTTCGCGATGGATGAAGGGTTGGGTGTCGCGAGGCTTTGCACCATATATATAAGAAGCTGCATTTCGTGGGGAAAAGCCGGTTAGCCACTGCCCGCCCCCCCCCCCCCCCCCCCCCCCCCCCCCCCCCCCCCCCCCACACAAAACACCAACTTTCTCTCTCTCTCCCCCTTAACCCCTCTCCTCTCTCTCCTTTTACTCACTCTCTCCCCCCCCCCTCTTTCTCCCTCTTTTCCTCCCTCTTCTCCGCTTTTAAATCTCTCCCTCTCTCTTCTCTCTCTCTCTCTCTTCTCTTCTCTTCTCCCCTCACCTTCCCTCCCCCCCCCCCTCTTCAACAAAAAATTGTATTGGGGTGGTGTGTGTGTTGCGCGCGCTATTTTGTGTTGGTGTCTGTGTCTGTGTCTTGTGCCACCCTCGACAGTACGTAAGGGGTTTCGGCGTCAAGCAGCGGGGTTTCCCTTTAAAGTTTCGTCGAGGTGGGTGGCATCAAGGACAAACGAGGCCCTCCGGTTGTGATGGATACCATATTCCTAACCTTTGGGCGGAAAACGGGCCCCTCGGTGACGCACATCTGAAGCTGTGCTAAGAAGAATCTGGAGGCTGCAGTTTTGTCAGGTCCGTTCTCCTCCTGGAGTGAAGATGAACGCAGAAGTGTTCTGACCTAAAACTAGTGCAAGTGGTCACTTCCTTTTTCCAGTAATTGCTTTTTTACAAGTGATTTATTTCTAATATGAGCGGTGTGTGTGTGTGTGTGTGTGTTTGTTTCATTTTGTTCTTTTTCCTTTTCTTTTTTTTTTAAACTCAGGCTCACTAAAGTGACGTCACAGCTTCACTAGCTAATCTGTCATTACTGGACAAAACGATTAAGTGCTCATAGCGTCTGGCTTCTCTCTCTCTCTCTCTCTCTTCTCTCTCTCTCTCTCTCTCTCACCCTATCTTTATACTCGATATATGATTCTCACTATTTTCTCAAGCAACAAACAGAAATAGTCACTACCCGGGCCCACAAAAAACGCGCAACGCACGCAAGCGTCTCCCACGCTCTCACGCCCGCCGCGCGCCCCAAACACACACACACACACACACACACACACACACACACACACACACACACACACACACACACAGGGCTGGGTGGAAAAAAGCATGTACAGTTTGCTTATCTTATTACCCTGGAAAATAAATTTTCGTTCTCTTCTCTCTCTCTCTCTCTCTCTCTCTCTCTCTCTCTCTTCTTTGGATGGCTAGCTAGGTTTACATGCTTATGAATAGATACGTGGGTGATTAACCTCACGACAGATTGCTAGATGGGCACGTCCGTGTAAGCTGTTGTGTCGATTTATAGGATCTAATGTGTCTGGCACCTAACACGCTGTCGTGAGGTGGTTGAACCGCAGATGGTAGATCTAGCAGCAAAGTGAGGCACTGCAGGCAGAAATCTTACAAATTTTGAAAAGAATTATTTTAAGGTATTTCGAAAAACGTGACAAACGAATCACAAGACAAAACACGACGGGTTTGACCTCTGAGGTCTTCTTCAGGCAAGATACAAAACACTCAGGACAAGGAAAATGATCGAGCAATCCTTCTCTTCATTCACTTCAGCGCGAGGTAGGCGCTGAATGAGAACGAGGCTGTCGGGAAGGCGACAGTGTGTGAGTCGAGGTAGTAATGATGATGATAATGATACTGATAGGAGTAAACAATGATGATGATCAAAATATTGAAAAACTATTGGGGCTGGAAAGGGACGGAAATGATCATAAGTAAAAGGCTAACATTACAACTGGAACGAACAAACGAAAACGAAACAAAGGGGATGGGGGAGGGTGTGTAGATTGATGTACAAGTGGGAGACTCAGAGAGTGTAGGGAGAAAAAAAAGGAAGATAGCTGTAACTTATGTCTGAGGTAAACAAAAGGGGGTGGAGGGGGTGTATTGTTTTTGTGGTAGTTGTGTCTGTTGTGTGTGTGTGTGTGTGTGTGTGTGTGTGTGTGTGTGTGTGTGTGTGTGTGGTGGAGGATATTGCGGGCTGGTGTTGCAGAGGTGGTAGGGTACATACAACTGCTGGATGTTGATGCCATGAGGGTGGAGGGTAAAAGAAGGTGCCAACAGACACCAAAAAACAAAAAAAGAACAAGAAATTATAGAAAACAGCTTAAGCACGGTGAGTTTAACACACCACCACGCGCACACACAACACACACACACACACACACACACACACACACACACACACACACACACACAAAAACCTCCTCGTTCGATTAGTTACCGTTGACAGGGTTAGACAATCTGGAATGAATAGTGAGCGATCGATTTGTCCCGAATGTCTATTCGCCCTGCGTACCTTTCAGTGCAGATTGTACATGTGGAATATCGATTAGCAGTTTCACTGAAGTGGCGTCTTTTTCTTC
>CM031625.1:46032083-46039583 GCA_018398815.1 Conus ventricosus
CTCAGCTGGATCAGGAGAGTGCAGTGCATGCATTCTGTGGGGAGAGCTGTGGTGTGGGGGTGTGAGCGTGTCTGTCTGTCTGTGTGTTCAGTCGGTGTCCAATGACAGCGTCGAGTGGATGGATGACTCGACTCCACACAAAGTTAGGTCCTTGAACAAAGTGTTCTGGGTTGCCCAGCGTTGTTGGAGTGCCATCCGCCGTCTCAGAATCGTGTTGGTTTGTTCCTCATTCTCTGTCGGGCTGTTCGGGGGGAGACTTTCCTTTCGGTGTCCCGTCTTCCAGACGCCGACCTTCCGTGTAGCCACGAGGTGGTAGCGTCTGTGGTCGACGGCTCCAGAGACAGGCATGGACCGAACGAACTGTAGCAGTAAGGAGTACGCTTGTTGGGGTCCTCTCCCCACGAAGTCGTGAATCTTTTGTGCTTGGGTACTGAATGAATCACAGCTCGTAATCTGTTTTTCAGCTCAGCACTAGACTGTCGAAACCCGTTGACAATGCAGCTGGGAGATTCAAGCCTCGCAGCTGTACGATAGGAAAACATCTGGGCCCATCTTCAAATGTTCGGTTACTTTCTGGACTACCCAGATGTGTAGTGGGGACTTTCCAGATGTGTTGTGGGGGCTTTCCAGATGTGTAGTGGGGGCTTTCCAGATGTGTAGTGGGGGCTTTCCAGATGTGTAGTGGGGACTGCCCAGATGTGTAGTGGGGACTGCCCAGATGTGTAGTGGGGACTGCCCAGATGTGTAGTAGTGGGGACTGCCCACACGTGTAGTAGTGGGGACTGCCCAGATGTGTAGTGTGGACTGCCCAGATGTGTAGTAGTGGGGACTGCCCACACGTGTAGTAGTGGGACTGCCCAGATGTGTAGTGTGGACTGCCCAGATGTGTAGTAGTGGGGACTGCCCACACGTGTAGTAGTGGGGACTGCCCAGATGTGTAGTGGGGACTGCCCAGATGTGTAGTGGGGACTGCCCAGATGTGTAGTGGGGACTGCCCAGATGTGTAGTAGTGGGGACTGCCCACACGTGTAGTAGTGGGGACTGCCCAGATGTGTAGTGGGGACTGCCCACACGTGTAGTAGTGGGGACTGCTCAGATGTGTAGTGGGGACTGCCCAGATGTGTAGAGATGTGTAGTGGGGACTGCCCAGATGTGTAGTGGGGACTGCCCAGATGTGTAGTAGTGGGGACTGCCCAGATGTGTAGAGATGTGTAGTGGGGACTGCCCAGATGTGTAGTGGGGACTGCCCACATGTGTAGTGGGGACTGCCCACACGTGTAGTGCCCAGATGTGCAGTTCCCTTCCCTTGGCTCTCCTATCGGTAATGGAAGCCGACAGACGGGGTGTGTCCATGTTCACGCGGACCTTTCGTCTTCCTACACCACCACTCTACGCTCTGGACTCCTCATCACTCCCGGCAGTGGTTGGTTTGTGGAAAAGTGTACCCACGTTGCTGGTGTAGAGATGATTTAAGCGTGTGCTGTGCAGCGAGAGTGATTGGTTGTTGTGTCGAGGACTGAGCGGACGGACCGTCCTGTCTGTGGCCAGTTGCTGGGAACTGTGTGTTGGACGGGAGGCGCTGTGGCCGGCTGTGGGCGGTCGAAGGGCTGACCGATCGGCCACTGGGTGGATGCTGGCAGGTAGGACTGACCGTAGCTGCTGTGGGTTGACCTCGCACAGCACCCCAGGAGAGCTGCTGTTTTGCTTGTCTGTCTGCCTGTCTTGTGTTTGAGTGGTTGTGTGTTTGTGTGTGGTGTGTGTGTGTGTGTGTGTGTGTGTGTGTGTGTGTGTGTGTGTGTGTGTGTGTCTGTGTGGTGTGTGTGTGTGTGTGTGTGTGTGTGTGTGTCTGTGTGTGTGTGTCTGTGTGTGTGTGTGTTGTGTCTGTGTGTGTGTGTGTGTGTGTGTGTGTGTGTGTGTGTGTGTGTGTGTGTGTGTCTGTTGTGTGTGTGTGTGTGTGTGTGTTGTGTGTGTGTGTGTGCTTGTTGTGTGTGTGTGGTGTGTGTTTGTGTGTGTGTGTGTTTTGTGTGTTGTGGTGTGTGTGTGTGTGTGTGGTGTGGTGTGCTGTTGTGTGTGTGGTGTGTTGTGTGTGGTGTGTTTATGTAGTGTGTGTTGTGTATGTGTGGGAGTGTGTGTTGTGTGTGTGTGTGTGTGTGTGTTATGTGGTGTGTGTGTGTGTGTGAGTTGTGTGTGTGTGTGTGTGTGGTTGTGATGTGTGTGAGTGGTGTGGTGTGTGTTGTGTGTATGGTGTTGTGTGTGTGTGTGTGTGTGTTGTTTTTTGTGTGATGTGGTGTGGTTTGTGTGTGTATGTGTGTGTGTGTGTGTGTGTGTGTGTGTGTGTGTGTGTGTGAGAGAGAGAGAGAGAGAGAGAGAGAGAGAGAGAGAGAGAGAGAGAGAGAGAGAGAGATTGTTTTGTGTTTAAAAAATGTTTCGATCCAGAGGTGGCTCGTGCGATGACGCGAACTCTATGTCACTGATGAAGAATTGTCTCTCCGTTTGTCCGTCTGCTGTCTGTGTGCCTGTCTGTCTGTTTTCTCTCTCTCTCTCTCTCTCTCTCTCTCTCTCTCTCTCTCTCTCTCTCTCTCTCTCTCTCTCCTCTCTCTCTCCGCTTCATCTCCCGTCATTTGTCACACAACTGTCATCCTAAAGAAGAACTGATCTATAGAGGCTAAAGGCAGCAAAACACTGAACAATCTGTAGGCGCATTTAATCGATGGCTTGGTATTTCTTTCAATCCAGGATGAGACTCCGGAGATCATCAGCTTTTGTCAACTAGTCACGGAAAATGCCGATCTGTTTTGACACATGCATTTCAGATCCCGTCATCTCTCAATCCGTCGCTAACTCTACACAGAGAGAGAGAGAGAGAGAGAGAGAGAGAGAGAGTGTGTGTGTGTGTGTCTGTCTGTCTGTCTGTCTGTCTTTCCCTCCTCTCTCTCTCTCTCTCTCCTCTCTCTCTCTCTCTCTCTCTCTCTCTCGATATGTGTGTATGTCTGTCCTGTCCTCCCCCCCCCTCTCTCTGTCTCTCTCGATGTGTGTGTGTGCGTGCGTGCGTGCGCGCGCGCGCGCGCGCGCGCGCGCGCGCGTGTGTATGTGTGTGTGTGTGTGTGTGCGTGTGTGTGTGTGTTGCTTCTCCCTAGTCTCAACTGCTTAACGATTGATGATGGCATTTTTTTAATCTCTCTCTCTCTCTCTCTCCTCTCTCTCTCTCTCTCTCTCTCTCTCTCTCTCCCCTCTCTCCTCTCTCTCCTCTCCTCTCTCTCTCTCTCTCTCTCTTTCTCCTCTCTCTCTCTCTCTCCTCTCTGAGTTATCGATATCACATGACGTTGGCATTTTGTTCTCAGTAGACCCTGTTGGCAGACAAATAAACGATGCGATCTTCATACACCCCCATATTTTGTTATTTCTGTGTGTGATTACTTCTCTTTGACGTCGACAACGTCAGTGCTAATGGAAATGCAATTCAGCGTTCAGGCTGTAGCTACCGTTCCGAAAGGTGGTCATCCCTGCCAGGCTGTGATCAGGCAACCCGCCAGAGGATCTTCTGCACTTCTGCTGTGCTTGTTCAGTAACTGGTGGTCGTATCTGTCATGCTACAACATTTTGCAGGATGGCTCTGGGCACATTCCTTTCATCATCAAAATGACTAAAACTCTGATAGGCACATTTACATATGCATGCATGCGTGCACACACACACACACACACATCATCAAAATGACTAAAACTCTGATAGGCACATTTACATATGCATGCATGCGTGCACACACACACACACGTGCACACACACACACACACACACACACACACACGCACGCACGCACGCACGCATGCACACACACACACACACACACACACACACACACACACACACACACACACACACACACACACACACACACGCGCAAGCACGCACGCACACACATACACACACACACACACACACACACACACACACACACACACACACACACACACACACAGAAGGGGAGGAGGCAGGAAGGGAGAGAGAGACCCGCGCGTGCAGAGAGAAAGAGAGAGAGAAGTATGTTAAAGAATTTGACTGGTCACCATCCCTCTACCCCCGTTGCACATGACCGAGCAGAGAGGCCTGTGAAGGTTCTCCACTGCAGAACCGTCAGTGTCGCCATCCCCTATGACCTAATGTCGTGGGACAGCAGTAAATCAACTCAGTCTTGTTTCACACGCTATGATAGTTCGGGCGAAGAGGGACGTGAACAGAGGAGCTGAAATGTGACGAAGCCTTCTGTAAACTCCATCAGACATGACATCAAAGTCAGAAGGGTCACCAGCTCGTGGTATATAAGAAGCAGAAAATAAAGTAGGAACCGGCAGTCTTACTACTTTGTCCACAGAATCTGTTCATGGCTGTCGGCTATTTTGACACTGGAAAAAGGCTCTGTGTGTGTTGTGTGTGTGTGTGTGTGTGTGTGTGTGTGTGTGTGTGTGTGTGTGTGTGTGTTCTTCAAGGAAACCAAATATCGTACTTGTGTTTAGAGGCATATCTTTCCTTTTTTATGATTGAAAGGCATCTTGCAAAGGAAGAAGCAAGATGAACAAAAACTTCCCGTTTGTGTGTGTGTTTTTTTTAAAGGAAAGAAAGGAAGCAAAAGATTTTAAGTATCATATACCCGTGATTTAAATCTCCACTACACAACTGATTGGACGAAAGCTTTGCAGATCGATACAAGCTGCCTTGATTGGACGAAAGCTTTGCAAACTGATACAAGCTGCCCTGATTGGACGAAAGCTTTGCAGATCGATACAAGCTGCCCTGATTGGACGAAAGCTTTGCAGATCGATACAAGCTGCCCTGAGTGGACGAAAGCTTTGCAGATCGATACAAGCTGCCCTGAGTGGACGAAAGCTTTGCAGATCGATACAAGCTGCCCTGATTGGACGAAAGCTTTGCAGATCGATACAAGCTGCGCATGTGCCCCAAGATCACCATTGACACTATGGTCGAAATGCAGTGTGGGGACTGCTTCAATCGTGTAAATATTAAGAGTGATATACTCTCAGAAGACAAGCCGTGTAAACATTAAGAGTGATATACTCTCAGAAGACAAGCCGTGTAAATATTAAGAGTGATATACTCTCAGAAGACAAGCCGTGTAAATATTAAGAGTTATAATTATATTCTCAGAAAACAAACCGTGTAAATATTAAGAGTGATAATATATTCTCAGAAGACAAACCGTGTAAATATTGAGAGTGATATATTCTCAGAAGACAAAACCGTGTAAATAATTGAGAGTAATATATTCTCAGAAGACAAACCGTGTAAATATTAAGAGTGATATATCGTCAGAAAACAAACCGTGTAAATATTGAGAGTGATATATTCTCAGAAAACAAACCGTGTAAATATTGAGAGTGATATATTCTCAGAAAACAAACCGTGTAAATATTAAGAGTTATATATCATCAGAAAACAAACCGTGTAAATATTGAGAGTGATATATTCTCAGAAAACAAACCGTGTAAATATTAAGAGTGATATATCATCAGAAAACAAACCGTGTAAATATTGAGGGTGGTACAGGACTGCTCTAAAGGCGGGTGAAGACAGTGCTTCTCTGGGTCCTCCCCAGCACCTTCGGGTGTTTCTTTTTCTTCTTTGCCTTAACTAGGCTGACCCTGGAGAAAGGTCCAGTGACGGTGAGGAAAGACCCACTGACCACAGGGAAAGTCCTGTTGACAGTGGGAAAGACTACAACTTTGGATTCTCTCTTGAGGGCACATAAGACCGTAATGGCGAAAGCTTGGCTGTGTCTGGAGTGGCACTGTCTTCATCTGTCCCTGGGCAGGGTGGTTGGGTCTGTGGGGTGTGCTCGGCAGCTGGAGGGTGGTGTTTTTTCGCCAGTGGGCTCTGCAGTCATGAAATACGGGCTGGTACACCCATGGGGATGCTACTTTAAGGCTGTTATGAGCTGCATCTTGTAGTCTGATTTACCTCTGTTCAGGAGCAGTTATGTCCCTTGATATCTTAATGGAGTGTCCTGCGCGTGCCTGTACCCATCGTCAACACAGCGCAGGCCTCCAAGGGTGGTACAGGACTGCTCTAAAGGCGGGTGAAGACAGTGCTTCTCTGGGTCCTCCCCAGCACCTTCGGGTGTTTCTTTTTCTTCTTGAGAGTGATATATTCTCAGAAAACAAACCGTGTAAATATTAAGAGTGAAAAATCATCAGAAAACAAACCGTGTAAATATTGAGAGTGATATATATATTCTCAGAAAACAAACCGTGTAAATATTGAGAGTGATATATTCTCAGAAAACAAACCGTGTCAATATTAAGAGTGACATATTCTCAGAAGACAAACCGTGTCAGTATTAAGAGTGACATATTCTCAGAAAACAAACCGTGTCAGTATTAAGAGTGATATATTCTCAGAAAACAAACCGTGTAAATATTAAGAGTGATATATCATCAGAAAACAAACCGTGTAAATATTGAGAGTGATATATATATATTCTCAGAAAACAAACCGTGTAAATATTGAGAGTGATATATTCTCAGAAAACAAACCGTGTCAGTATTAAGAGTGACATATTCTCAGAAGACAAAACCGTGTAAATGATAAAGAGTTATATATTCTCAGAAGACAAACCCGTGTAAATGATAAAGAGTTATATATTCTCAGAAGACAAAACCGTATAAATGATAAAGAGTTATATATTCTCAGAAGACAAAACCGTGTAAATGATAAAGAGTTATATATTCTCAGAAGACAAAAGTGTGGCTGCACGTTATATGACTAGAAAATAAAGCAACAGGTCGTACATGCCCATCCTTACCGTATGAAACGCGCCTAGAGACCAGACATGGGCCAGCGAGGGTTAATCATCACACCGGGTGACTCCCAAGAGTATTTATTAGCGTCGTAGGAACGTCTTTCAAACTCTGAAAACTGTTTAAGTCGACACTGTGCAGTCAACCAGCTTTCCCACTAAAGTGCAGCAACTCTTTGCCCTTCAGCAGTCTCCGAAGAGAGTGGGCCCCTGATCGACAGTCGGCATGGTGATATCGGACCCACTTTGTCTCTGAACTCCCCGTCACTAACGCCAACAGGGGGAACCATATATCGGCTTGGCCGAGTTTTTGACTTTCTCTGTTCCAAGCCTGGCCGATTCCTCGCCTATCGACGAGTGCTGAGCACAGGAATTGTTGTTACCTTGGTACTTTTATATACCTGGTTTATTTTCTTCGATATGTGCTCTCTGTCTGTCTCTGTCTCTCTCTGTCTGTCTGTCTGTCTGTCTGTCTCTCTGTCTCTGTCTCTCTCTCTCTCTCTCTCTCTCTCTCTCTCTCTCTCTGTCGTACTTTTATGCCTATTCATTCTCCGATATAAGCTATCTCTGTATGTCTGTCTGTCTCTCTGTCTGTCTGTCTGTCTGTCTCTCTCTCTCTCTCTCCTCTCTCTCCTCTCTCTCTCTCTCTCTCTCCTCTCTCTCTCTCTCTCTCTCTCTTTTTCCTCGCT
>CM031625.1:46044583-46067083 GCA_018398815.1 Conus ventricosus
TCTGCGTGCGCACGCGCGTATGTGCGTGAGGTGTGTGTGTGTGTGTGTGTGTGTGTGAGTGTGTGTGTGTGTGTGTGTGTGTTGTGTGTGTGTGTGTGTGTGTGTGTTGTGTTTACGCACAGTCGAACGTCGACTCTTGAGCGAGTCTGTATGTGCAAGAGATTGTCGCCGCAGGCCTGTCAACATGGTAGAAAATGCTGGAAGAGCTTGACGCGCGGTATTATGAAACACCGGTTGCAGCACAGCACAGCCGTGACACTGTAGCCCATCGATTGTAGCCGGACAAGTTCGAGAGAAGAAAATGTCGACATTTGTTTCGCTGCTTTTGTTTTGTTGTGTCTTGATTTTGTTCTCTTTGGGTTTGTTTTTTTTTTATCCCGAAGTTCCGTGTGTGCTCCATAGTAACTGTCAGCGAAATGAGTTTTCGTTCCGCTCTAAACGGGTTCTCGCGGTGGTGAGTGTGTGTGTGTGCATGTGTGAGATCAACACACCTGTTTCGACAGTGCATTATTGTTGTTGGTCGGTGCCGGCTTCTCCTCCTCCATCTTCCTCCCTCCCTTCCTTCCCCTGCCCGTGTAAAGGCCAAAGCCCACGGGGGAGCAGTGACGCACGGGCCTAGTTTCTTCGGCAGACTAATTGCCCCACCTGTCTGATAACGGCCCGCGACGTATCGACACCAGCCTGCAGGAGAGAGAGACACGACCTGACGAATCCGCAGCCCGTACAAGAACAACTCACAACTTTTTTGCCATCCAACGAACGACAGACGACCCGCCCCTCCTCCTCAGTCCTGGTGACGACACTATGCCGTTATTGCCGTTATAGAGCAGCCTCTCTTCTCTTTCTTCTTCGTCTTCTTCTTCCTCTTTCTTATTCTTCTTTCTCTGGCTGCTCTCTGTTCTCTTCCAAGCCCAGAGGATGACGGCGGAGGAAGGTGTGTGGGAGTCGTGAGCAGACTGCTAATGAATTGTATATGAGGGGGGAAAGGCTACCTACCACCACCGCCGCCACCACCACCATCACCATCACCGTCATCCCCACAACTATCGCTCATTCCGGCTCCTAGCCCCGGAGTGGCGGTTGGGTTTTTTTTCTTTTTCATTTTTTCTCTCTTTTTTTCTTTTTCTTTCGGTGTCCTCCTCCGACAGCGAGTCCTGCCAGGTTCTTCTCCAGATTGGTGACACAGTGTGGGTGTCATGGCTGGGGTGTGCTGTGCTGTGTCTTGAAGGGTGAGGGTTCGGATACCGCTGTCACCAGCATCCTCTTCATCCTCCTCCTCCTCCTCCTCCTCCTCATCATCATCATCTCCACCATCATCGTCCAAGTTGCTGACCCCTACAGCCCTTCGTCTGGACCGCCGGCCGCAGTCTACCGCAGTCATGAATCGGTGGCGGAGAATAAGGTGGGGAGCGAAGTTTCGGCTGGATTTGTTTGTCGCTGTTGTTGTTGTTCTTGTCGTGATGATGATGATGATGATGATGATGATGATGATGATGATGATCTGTTGGAGGAGTGTTGGAAGAATGGGTCGGTTCTTGGTGAGTGTCCAAGCAAGTATGTCGGGTGTTTAGCTGTTTGGTGGACATTCGTATATCTATATGTGTCTATGGACCAGGTTGTAAGTCTGAAGGGGATGCTATGTAGGTGTGTGCATGTGTGTGTGTGTGTGTGTGTGTGTGTTGTGTGTGTGTGTGTGTGTGTGTGTGTGTGTGTGTGTGTGTCTGTCTGTCTGTCTGTCTGTCTGTCTGTCTGTCTGTGTGCACATGACCGCAAAATGACTATGAGGCTTTTGTCTGAAGACGAACTAAAGATCCTTCTTCGTCCTCATCTTCTCTTTTTCTTCTTCTACCATTACCACTACTATTACTTTTCATCATTTTTGTTGAAGCACATTCACTGATTCAGATTCATGCGCGCGCGCACACACGCACTAATACTGATACATGCACACGCGTGCGTGCGCGCGAACACACACATACACACACACACACACACACACACACACACACACACACACACACACACACACACACATGCGCGCGGGGTTCTGCCTATCGATCCAAGTCATGCAAAATTTAGAGCTGGCAGCAGGCAGGAGGCGACAGATGGGACAACCGCGTTGGAATCTGTCCAAATTGATACCCTGACCTCCCTGCAACTGTGTCACTCCCGGGGGGGGGGGGGGGGGGGGGGGGGGGGGGGGGGGGGGGGGGGAGGGGGAGAGCGAGAGAGAGAAGAAATGAAGCGTTGAGGGAGAGGGGGAAGGGAGGGGCGTGGGGTGAAGAGAGAGAGAGAGAGAGAAAGCGAAGCGTTGAGGGAGAGTGGGGAAGGGAGGGGCGTGGGGGTGAAGAGAGAGAGAGAGTAGAGAGAGAGAAGGAGCGTGTGGGTGGGATGGATCATGTGTTGCCTCAACGTCCAGCAACCGCCGAGGACTGTGTCAGTGGTGGAAGAGGGAGAGGCTGTTCAGCAAGAGTCCCCCCCCCCCCCCCCCCCCCCCCCGTAGGACATATGATTATGATCATGGATGATGATGATGATCATTAACACATGCTGGGCGCCATATCGATATGCCACTTAGCTCCGAGCGCCGTATAATTGATACATAATGTCGGAGGTGCACCTGCCCACTCTTGTAACACTCCTGAGCGCGCTGACATTCATTATGTATGTACATGCCTACATCATTTCATTAATAGATAATTGTAGCCTGTATCTGCATATGTGTTGGCCACGTAACACATGCATATTTCAACACCGCATATACATGCACATGATGCATTGTCCTGTCGCTTCCAATGATGAGCGTACGGGCGTGTCCTCTGTCAGAATCTCTCTTCCTCGAAAGTGGAATGGGCTTTTTAGCGTACGTCAAAGATGTCGGGGTTTTTTTTGTTGTTGTGTGTTGTTTTTTTGTTTTTGTTAATCCATGTGCTGACGCAGCAGACAGGCAAGTCTTCTGTCAGAATCTCTCTTCCTGGAAAAGTGGAATGGGCTTTTTAAGGTATGTAAAAGATGATGAAAGATTGTGAAATTCTCGGTGCCTATGATACGATGCTGAAAGATTGATACATCCTTGAAGTCTGTAGTCTTGGAGTCTGTCATACGATGCTGAAAGATTGAGACATTCTTGAAGTCTGTTATAGGTTGCTGACAGATGGAGAAATTCTTGGAGTCTATTGTATGATGCTGAAAGATTGAGACATTCTTGAAGTCTGTTATAGGTTGCTGACAGATGGAGAAATTCTTGGAGTCTATTGTATGATGCTGAAAGATTGAGACATTCTTGAAGTCTGTTATAGGTTGCTGACAGATGGAGAAATTCTTGGAGTCTATTGTATGATGCTGAAATATTGAGACATTCCTGGAGCCTGTGACATGATGCTGAAAGATTGAGAAATTCTTGGAGCCTGTGACATGATGCTGAAAGATTGAGAAATTCTTGGAGCGTATCAAATAATACTGAAAGATTGAGAAATTCTTGGAGCCTGTGACATGATGCTGAAAGATTGAGAAATTCTTGGAGCGTATCAAATAATACTGAAAAATTGAGAAATTCTTGGAGCCTGTGACAAGATGCTGAAAGATTGAGAAATTCTCGGAGCCTATATTATGCTGAAAGATTTCTAACAGACTCACTCCGATCCAGCAAGAGTGTATAATTTATCTGTCTATATCTGAGCTGCTCCCTACTGGATCACTGGGGAGGGGGAGGGGGGTTCAAGGTGGCCCAGAAAAAGGAAGGGAGAGCAGGCACACCTTTAGGGTAAATTCAGATTGAAGGAAGCAAATGCCAAGACTTCGTCCAGCAATACTTGTCTGCCAGGGTGGCGGGGAAGGGTGGGGGCGTAACCTCTTGTGTCTGGAGTATGTTGGATTAGAACAGGGGCCGGTGAAGACCATGGAAACGACTCGGCAGCGGAGCAGTGCCTCCTCCGGTGGGTTGCCTTGCAACGGCTTGAGATTGATGAAAGTTGTCCGTTGATCGCGGTGCAGGCGCCACGACGGGAAGAGCCAGAGAGAGTAGCGTAGAGATAAAGACTGGGGAAGAGAGCACGGAAGATCACAAACACACACACACACACACACACACACACACACACACACACACACACACACACACACACACACACAACACGACCATTTCACCACGAAGGAGCACCACAAACTAACAGCGACCACCAACCCACCACACCACACCACACCCCACACCACACCACCAGAACGGCTCTCCAACGCGATTCTTTTCCACTAATAGCTAAAGCTTTATCTTCCGCCTCACGACGCCCGATAATGGGTCTGTGAACGATCCGTCGGTGCCAGTGGGCCTCTAGCTATTAGAGCGTTATTTTCATCTTTTCTTCTCTGTGTGTGTAGGTACATACAGGACACGTGACAGGATGTCTGTGTAATTACCGTGGGTAATTGCGTCCCTTGTTCCCCCCATCCGCTTTCATCGCCTTCTCTCGCTCAAACCCCACAGTCACGTAGCCACACATGTGCTGAGCTTGTCGACATGAAGACATGAAATAGAAAATAGAAAAAAAAAAAAGATGTTTGATTGGAGTGTGACAAGGGTGGTGGGGATGGGATAGGGTAGTAGGGATGGGGTGGGGTGGGGTGGTGGTGGAGGATGTACTTTCTCTTGTTCTGTCTGTATTTCTGCGTTTCCTTTCTTCCTGTCTCTACGCGAACCCGCGTACCTGTTTTGCTTTTGCTTTCAGTCGTACAGTCTGCCGCTTTCTCCGTTTCCATCTCTCTCTCTCTCTCTCTCTCTCTCTCTCTCTCTCTCTCTCTCTCTCTCTCTCTCTCTCTCTCTCTCTCTCTCTGTCTCTCTCTCTCTCTCTCTCTGTGTCTGCGTGTGTGTGTGTCTCTCTCTGTCTCTGTCTCTCTCTCTCTTTCTCTCTTCTCTTCCCTCTCTATGCCTTCTCTCTCTCTCTGTTCTCTCTCTCTCTCTCTCTCTCTCTCTCTCTCTCTCTCTCTCTCTCTCTCTCTCTCTCCTCCCTCCCCCCACCACCCCTGGCCTCCATCCTCCCCACTCTCACCATATCCATCGCATCTCTATTTGTCTTGGAGACGTATTGATTGGCAGTGGGAAGAAACACATAAATAATTCGTGCCTTGATTTTGTGTCTTCGTCCCAGAAACTAAAATACCAAAGAGAAGCAAGCACACACGCAACACACACACACACACACACACACACACACACACACACACACACACACACACCACACACACACACACAGGGTGGAAGAGCGCGATTATTGGGGCGAGCGTCTGTCGTGAGTGATTAAAGGCGATGATGACTTGTTTCTGTGGACGCCTGTGCTGGGGGTAATCTGGACCGTGCAGTGGACAGGGCTGGGGGGGGGGGGGGGGGGGGGGGGTCGCTTGAAAGGTCACGGCACACGTCACGGCCACTGGCCTGCCTCATCCTTTGCTGGCAATCTGGACTGTGCAGTGGACAGGGCTATGTGTGTGTGTGTGTGTGGGGGGGGGGGGGGGGGGGGGGGGGAGCTGGAAAGGTCACGGCACACGTCACGGTCACTGGCCTGCCTCATCCTTTGCTGACTGTCCCACTGTGTCTGACTGTCTGCCTGATGGTCTCTGGCTCTGTCCATCGTCTGTCTGTCCGTCTGTCTGTCTGTCTGTCTGTCCGTCTGTCTGTCTGTCTGTCTCTCTGTCTCTGTCTGTCTGTCTGTCTGTCTGTCTCTCTCTCTCTCTCTCTCTCTCTCTCTCTCTCTCTCTCTCTCTCTCTCTCTCTCTCTCTCTCTCTTTTCTCCCCCTCTCACTCACTGGGTGCATACAACTTTGTTCATTCACACATTGTAACGAGTAGGTTATACATAAATACGACTGTTTTTTTGTTTGTTTGTTTGTGTTTTTTTTTATCCCGACGGTTAGGCTGCCATAACTGATTGGAGAGAGAGAGGGGCGAGGGTTGTATGCCAGGTGTGCGCGTGCATGTGTTTGTGTGCGCACGCTCGCGTGCACGTTTCTCCATCACCGAATGAACTGTGATGTGTATTACAGAGACTGTAAAGTTTGATTCGTATACCAACTGTGATCTCCAACAGACCCAATAATAGGTCAGCAGGTCTGCTCAGTTTTGGACCTAGAAGGTAACAAGTAATGGGGAGGTGGAGGAGATGGGGGGGGGGGGGGGGAGGGGGGTTGGGGGGGGGCCCCGTCGTGTCGGATCAGAATGTCAGCCTCACGCTGCTTCCCAGTGACCAGATTCCAGCACTGAACTGTTCGACCGCCGCTCTGTCTGTGTGTCTGGCCCACATACCAAGGCCGCCGCTCTGTCTGTGTGTCTGGCCCATATACCAAGGCCGCCGCTCTGTCTGTGTGTCTGGCCCACATACCAAGGCCGCCGCTCTGTCTGTGTGTCTGGCCCACATACCAAGGCCGCCGCTCTGTCTGTGTGTCTGGCCCACATACCAAGGCCGCCGCTCTGTCTGTGTCTGGCCCACATACCAAGACCGCCGCTCTGTCTGTGTGTCTGGCCCATATACCAAGGCCGCCGCTCTGTCTGTGTCTGGCCCACATACCAAGGCCGCCGCACTGTCTGTGTCTGGCCCACATACCAAGACCGCCGCTCTGTCTGTGTGTCTGGCCCATATACCAAGGCCGCCGCTCTGTCTGTGTCTGGCCCACATACCAAGGCCGCCGCTCTGTCTGTGTGTCTGGGCCACATACCAAGGCCGCCGCTCTGTCTGTGTCTGGCCCACATACCAAGTAAGGGCCAGCTTCCTCTTCTCTTCCTCTCTGTCGGTCAGAAACCAACACTGGACTCAAAGCCTGGCTTTTCTCTCGTCTTTATTTTCCCCCCTTCGTCTGTTCAACCATTTGGCCTTCATTCGTTTATGTGTGCGCCTGCAACTAAGAGTATACCAAAGTATCACCTGTATGCAACAGGCAGGTATAATTTCAAAGAGTCAGTTGTCCTTGAGAGAGACAGACAGACAGACAGAGTCGGAAATGGAACCGTTGTGCACAACAGAGAGCGAGCCTCAACGACACACGCCGCGGTGTCTCAAAACCCCACACACACCTCAGGGATCAATAGTGTTTTACGTCACGTCACACGTGGAACCATAGAATAATCACGAATGGTCCCAGACACAAACCCTGGTGATGTCTGGGGACTGTGTTGTTATTGACCTCGCTCTTTGCTGTTCAATACTTACGACACGACACACGCCGTCTGGCTGATTTGACGTGGGTCCTCTGCCTCCCCACTGCTACATAGGGGCCTATACTCCATGTCCCCGGCGTGATCGATCTGCGGCTGTCCGCTTTGCCTCCGCCCAGGACATTCTGGCTGTTCTCAGATCATTGTCCAGGGTCCTTGGCCATGGTGTCACTGGCCAGTCCTCGAGTTCTTTTTGTTTGTTGGTTTCTGTTTTGCTTTGGTTTGGTTGTTGTTGTTGTTGTTGTTGTTGTTTCGTTGGGGATTCCAGTATAGTGCATGGCGTGCGATGTTGTTTGGACCTCTGCGCAGGGTTTGTCCAATCCATTTCTATACGTGTTGTTGTTTTTTTCTGTCAGTTTGGTTCGGAGTATGTCGCAAGCATCTGTTGATGAAGATCTAGTGAGTCTCCAAATCACCGAACCATACAGCCGCACAGGCTGTTATAACCAGCAATAAATTAAAAAAAACAAAAACAAATAAAAGGTGGGAAAGGATATCATAAAATTCCATCCAGGAAACCAGTTCTGCTGACAAGCAAAAACAATACGAGAAGAGTTCATGTATAGGAGCATGCTCACTGAAAAAGATTATAAGAAACTTGTTTTCAGTACAGCAATTTTTTTTGTATGAAGACTTTACATTTTCACCCCAAAACGGTAATTATGATCGGCGTAATTACTTCTGAATTACTTGTGATTTTGGGCGTTATGTAGTAAGTTAATCATGATCACTGTGGCATTAGTAATCACGACTCGTGAAAATTGATATGTATGACTCATGAAACAAGTGACTGCGACGAAAGTGCTTGCATACTGATGTCATTTCGTGAGGTCAGGTTCTTCAAAACGGCTGCTCTGCAGAACGTCAGAATCTGACAATGACTGCAACAGTTAGCCCTTTTCATGGCTCACGGCTGACTGAAGTCGTAAGTGACATTTTGAATCTTGATCTAGTTTTATAGCATACTACAAACTACTGAAAAGAATTACTTTCGCTCGACAATGACGTTTTTTTCTCGAACTAATCCTTTTCTTACAGAAAATGATACCTAATACTTTTTTTAAAAAAAATGATTATTGCTGTTTTCATGATGGAAAAGTAGCTGTTCTGTTTGGAGCATGTCAGTTGGTATACGTTTGCCGTCACCATTCTCCTCTTCTTCTTCTTCTCCCCCTCCTCCTCCTCCTCTTTGACCTCATTAGGGAGTCATTTGGGCATCATAATGATCCGTTCACCAGATTCCTCCAGTCAGAAAACTCTTCTGGGTCACATCAACGTGATTGACATCTCAGCAGCAGAACATAGACACAGCAGCGTTAGTCCATCGGGTTTTGTTTGTTTGTTTGTTTGTTTTGTTTCTTCCCTCTGTCTCTCCTCCTTCAGAAGTTCTCTGGGGGGGTAAGCAAGGCCGCTGAATGTGGACACATGACCATACCAACGTCACTGTCTTGTCCGAACCGACATCAGTAGACCTTTTTGCTGCTTGGTGGTTCGACGCACTTCACTGGTGATGTGATCAGCAATGTTGCAGTTTAGTTGTGGTGACTTCACATTGTTATGGCTTGGATTCTTCTTTCCAGATCTGCTGTGTGTGTGTGTGTGGGGGGGGGGGGGGGGGGGGGGGGTGGGGGGGGGGGGGGGGGGGGGGATTCAGTGTCTGGAATGCGTACAGGGAGACGGAGTATACCAGAACACGTAGGAGTCTGATATTGTGTGTCATAAATATGTTATTGTCCCTCTAATGTTGTGTGTCATGAAGATTTTAGTGTCCTTCTAATATTGTGTGTCATAAAGATGTTATTGTCCCTCTAATGTTGTGTGTCATGAAGATTTTAGTGTCCTTCTAATATTGTGTGTCATAAAGATGTTATTGTCCCTCTAATGTTGTGTGTCATGAAGATTTTAGTGTCCTTCTAATATGGTGTGTCATAAAGATGTTATTGTCCTTCTAATATTGTGTATCATGAAGATTTTAGTGTCCTTCTAATATTGTCATGAGGATGTTATTGTCCTTTTACACAGGAAGGACTGTCCTTTTTAGTCTGGACAGTGCTGATATTGTTTTTGCTGTCCTTGGAAGAAAATCTGGTTTAGGTCCCTCAGAGCTAAAGACGGATTCCATGTAAGTGAACTGAAGGAAGTGTCTAGCCTCAGTGGATAGTGGATTCGGTACGGACGGTGGTGTTAGCTTAGAGCTTCTCCTCTGCTACTGGTAACTATATGACCCAGTACTACCTGTTGTACATGGGAGCGGGGGGGGGGGGGGGGGGGGTTAAACCCAATAAGTAAGTCGAGCTGGAGAGGAATGGGCTCCGTCAGGTTCGACCTGCCCAAGGCACGCCACGTGGAAGAGGACAATACAGAGAGAATACCGGTTCGCTTCAGTCCAATATGACAGTGGTTATTCCATCCACCTTTTTTTCTTTCTTTCTTTCTTTCTTTCTTTCTTTCTTTCCGCGTACGCAGGCTGATACCCCTACGGACACTCCCTGTATAGACAGGCAGGGATTGATCCCATCTACCCAACAAAGGCAGTGGAGTTTTGTGTGTAGGGCCGTTTTTTATCCCTCCATTAACGCAGCCATACTCCAACTTCGGAGAAGGTGCATGCTACGTGTAACGTGTCATCCATACCAACGGCCAAACTGGCCTTCTCTTCCGAAAGTTGGTGATGGAATTTCACACACCGAACCTCGGTTTATAGTCTCATTCGAAGGACTGTATGGGAAATGGAGTCAGAACCAATGTTAACTCCGAGGGAAAAAAAAACCCTACACCGGAGATTCGAACCCGCAACCCCAGGATCACCAAGATGACGAGTCCGGCGCTCTACCACTGAGCTATTCCGGCCCCCATTCCATACACCAACTTCCACCAGGGAGGACGCGAAAGTATGCTACTGGGAGAAACCTCAAGGAGCATCCGTGGAAGGAACATCATCACATTCGCCGCCTGGAACGCAAGAACAATCAAGCAGGTTGGAAAATGGAAAGAACTTACAAAAAAAAACGAAAAAAAAACCTCCTGGTACATTCTCGACCTCTGCGAAGTAAGATGGAAGAACATTAGAGAAGTGCAGGCAGAAGAAGGGCATGTTCTGTACTATCATGAAGAACATATACATTTACATGCAGTGGGAATTCCGTTTCGAACATCAAGAACGTTCTATATGTACTTGGATGCTGCTCTGAGGATCAAGAATAGCGTTTGCTGCTGGAAGCCTCCAACATTGGCTAGCTGTTCATTCACGTCGTTCTGAAATACAGTTCTTTAAAAACGGTGCTTGCAACAAAACATGTCAACTCGGAAACTGCCATTTGCTAGCAGTTCGTTCTGGTCATGCTGGAGTACAAACGGCCTACTGGGGAACCTTCAGCTTTAAATAAATAAACTGTGGGGATGGATACAGTTTTGAAAATGCGCCAGGTTTCACGGAAATATTCAGTTTCAGGACAGATACCCACACCAAACATGTTTGGGTCCATAGGTTTGAGCACGCTAAAATTTTTATGTTGGGTGTCGGAAGATGGAACTCGCTGCCTTGTGAAGATGCAAGCATGCTGTATCCAGGCACCCTACTGTCTGTCACTGTCGCTGGTTCCGTCTTCTCCGCTCGAATCGTCCGTCACAGATGACTGCTTCCCTGTTGTCCACGTCATTGTCAGGAATTTCCATGTCGGCCTCCATCCCGTCCTCCTCCCCCTCCCCTCACCTCCCCTACCACCACCTCTCCTTCTGCCACAAGAACTCTCTCCCAACCTCTCACTCCTCAGTGACACTCCCCATCCCGTCACTCTCTCTCTCTCTCTCTCTCTCCCTCTCTCTCTCTCTCTCTCTCTCTCTCTCTCTCTCTCTCCCTCCCCTCTCTCTCTCTCTCTCTCTCTCTCTCTCTCTCTCTCTCTCTCTCTCTCTCTCTCTCGCCTGTGACACTCCCTCCTCAGTCATCTTCTCCATCATTGATTCTTTCTACGTCCACCACCCCCACCCCACCCCACCCCCATTCACCCCTTCCCCATCCACCCCCACCGTTACCACCACCCCCCACCCCACCCCACCCCCACCCCCCTCATAACGTGGCATTCGCCGACTAAACAGATTGCATTGATAACATTGGGAGCGGCCTTCCTCGTGGTCCCTGAGGGAGTGGGGGGGGGGGGGGGGGGGGGGGGGGGGGGGGGGGTGCCGCTAGAACACGACACGAGGGTGGGTGGATTGGGGGCTATTTGTAATAATGTCGCAGCAGTTGGCGGTGGTGGTGATGGTGGTGTAGTGGTCGTGGCGTGGTGACAGCGGCAGGTGTGGTGACTAAGGCGGGAGGAGGAGTCGCATGTCGGTTGAGCGATGCAAGAGACGTGTGTGTGTGAGAGAGTGTGTTCTCACTCTCCGGACAAAACGGTCGCTGTCACCATCCGTGTCCGTGTGTGTGTGTGTGTGTGTGGTGCCTCAACACCGTCTGTGCCTTGGTTGAAGTTTTGGTGCTGTGGTATTCTGTGGCCTTCTCTGTGCACGTGTATTGGGTCACAGTCATGTTTGGGTAGCTTCGATATCACAGTAGGGTCATTCATCTGGCGAGAAACAACTTCGATTTCACTGTGACTTGGTTTTGTGAGGGCAGTTTGGAAATGGATACGTTCACTGGAAAAAAAAAAAAAAACCTGCTCCTGTTAGTTACGGATCCTGTTGAACCCCTTGACAGACGATGATGGAACAGCTGCCGACAGATGGTTGATGTCTTCGTCATCAAAATTTCCTGTACTGTGCCTGGAATTTGTGTTTTCTTTTTTTTTTTCTTTCCTTTTTCCCCTTTTGTTTCCTTTTTAAAAAAAATAGTCATGGCTTCTTTATTTCTTGAAGTCCAAGTCTGATAATGACTGCTACCTTGACATTGTCGTATTATCCGTGATCAGACAAAGAGCATAAGAACTGAATCTCTGGAATACAGCCTCATGGTTAGTGAAGGTAGTTCAGCATCTTCGTTTTTTTTTCGTGTAGACCGTGTGAGGTAAACGTCTACATTCACTTCGGTTACATACTTTTTTTTCTTTGTCATTTGAAAGTTTTGCGGTTAGCGCTGCATTACAACTGAGTTAGAGTTACGTTGGGAAGTTGCAGTCATTGAACTGAGCCGTTTGAATCAAAGTTTAGGACTCGAACGAAAACATCGGTTGTCTACCTCATGCACCGTGCTGAATCTCTCTCTCTCTCTCTCTCTCTCTCTCTCTCTCTCTTCTCTCTCTCTTCTCTCTCTCTCTCTCTCTCTCTCTCTCTCACACACACACACACACACACACACACACACACACACACACGCACACACACACACACACACACACACACACACACACACACTAACTCACTCACACACACACACACACACACACACACACACACACACACACACACACACTAACTCACTCACACACACACACACACACACACACACACACACACACACACACACACACACACACACACACACACGGACGGACGGACCGAAAAAGGTGGATAGATAGAAGATGGATGGATATATGGATATAAAGATGAGCGCGTGCGCGCGCCTACATTAGCGTATACGTGGAGACAGAATGTTAACTGCAGAGCCCGAGATCGAATGCTTGTCACAGAAGCATCTCCGCCATCCATTCAATGAGTCACCGGACTTGCCGTTGTCTGTGTTACTGTGTCACATTCCTCGTCCCGGCTACACGGGTTGGCGTGGGATGCAGGGATGGACAAACGGCTCGTCCACAACCTCCACGGAGCTCGCCAACACACTGCACTGTTATTATTACACTTCATGGTTACCCCTCAGCCGCTCGACAGTATAGACGACAATGAGTGGAAAACAGGTGAATCATCGGCAAGGTTGTAAGCAGTATTTACAGCTACCTGGGTCATTCCCCTCAAAGATAAAAGAAGAGCAGCGTAGTACTCAAAGAGGTTTGTCACGGGGCGGGACTTTCCCCGTTACCTGGTAGGTTTATATTTAGAAAAATGGTAACAACACAACACACACCCACACCGCGACCCCCCGAGTACGGTTTCTACACCAGCGTGTTCCAGAACATAACCAGCTTGACTTGCAGTCTCAGTTCCTGTCAGAGACTTCTCCGTGAGGATAGCACCATGAAGGTCTCCGTAACCATTAGGGCCCAGAACCTATGTGTCCTATTGTGCAGTCTGTTGTTGTAGGTGGGAGGAATGTAGAACGATTCTTCCATTACTGTGGAAAGTCTTCTTTCTTCTTCTTCTCCTCCTGCTTCTTCTACTCCATCTCCTTCTCCTTCTTCTTCTTCTTCTTCTTCTTCTCCTTCTTTCTCTCTTTTTTTCCTTTTTCTTTGTTTATAATTGTCACCGAATTTGAATCAGCGGTATGGATCTTTCTTTTCTCTTTCTACAGTCAGAATCTCTTTCCCAGTTTTTCGCGGTATTGATCTGTCCGACGCCAGATTAAGTACCGTCTGATCGCATTTGGTACGCTTGACATGCGCGCGCACGCACGCACGCGAACACACACACACACACACACACACACACACACACACACCGAGGTAGACCGACCGACAGGCAGAGAGAGAGAGAGGACAGCTTTTGATCCGAGCTGTGCCCAGGGCCGTGGCAGGAAGGCGAAGACCCGGCGAGGACCCGGGTTGAATGGGTCTTGATTACCTTCTACGCCTGATCGATGATCACGTGCACTGCGACCCGCGACGGGCCTGTCTGTTGGGGGAAAGGGGGGGGGGGGGGGGTCTTGCTCGTCGTCACAGGGCACTGTGAGTCTCGGTGGGCAATCCTACCGGGAACCGAGCGACGACGTAACGACATCTGCCGCGTCGGCCTTGGAATGGGCGGCCAGTGCCTGCATCCTAGCAGAACACAGTTTGCCTAGGAGCGTTTTGTACACCAGTGTCTTTCCGTCATCGCTGTCGTTACCACCACCACCACCACCACCTCTCTCTGTCTCTGTCTCTGTCTCTGTCTGTCTCTCTCTCTCTCTCTCTCTCTCTCTCTCTCTCTCTCTCTCTCTCTCTCTCTCTCGCGCGCGCGCACACACACACACACACACACACACACACACACACACACACACACACATGCTCACAAATGCACGCGTGCGCGCGCTCACACACACGCACGCACACGCACACACACACACACACACACACACACACACACACACTCCACACACACACACACACACACACACACACTCACACTCACACACACACACACACACACCCTTCACATCCGTAAACCCCGGAACTTATCCTTCCTGTCTCAAAATTCGGGGAGGCAGGGGAGGGGAGGGGAGGGAAGGGAGGGGGATGTTTGCTGGTGAGGTCCATAGGACACTGCCGTATTCAGGTTTTAGGTTCTTTTCTCTTTTCTAGCGAGCCGTCTTGACGTTCGGTGACTGTCCTCGATATTCGGTGGGTTTGCTATGGAATTATAAGACGGAACGTGTAAACCGATCAAACATGGGGCAACAAAACATCTAAACAAAAACATGCGTTCTCCAAATGACGGGAAGGGAGACTACTCTAACACGAGTGCCTGGCTTCCTTTGAGGGTCGTAAGAATGCTACTGGGGGGGGGGGGGGGGATGTTAAAATGTTACACGTTTGCTTGGGGGGGGGGGGGGAGAATGGGAAAGAGGAGAGTTCCTCACAATTTTTATTCACAAGAAACAGCAAAACTGTTCAGGTTAGAATCAACATGCGCTGAAGACGGTGCTAGTGTATAGTTTCTTCTCGTACTAGCTACCTCATGTGTGGCAGTTGCCCGTGTTTTATGTCTTGTCATGTGCGCGCGCGGACCACCGGGCGGGATAGGTTGGTAAGCAATTACCGCCCATGTCTGGCCATGACATCCCGGTCAGCCTGTCTTCCCCTCCTCGCCAATCACAATCACCGTCTCCGTTCCTCAGCCGCCGTGTCTTTGTGTGTGTGTGTGTGTGGGGGGGGGGGGGGGGGGGGGGAACTACGTGGCGGTTTAACCGTTGTAGTGCAGAGACAGTGGGCGCTGTGGGCCCACCCCTCTGGGGTCCAATTAGGGCCAGTGAAGCGTGTCTAACGTGCTGTCCGGTCTCCGGACTGACCGACTGTTGGCTGGAACTGCGGCTGACAATGGTCAGGAGGAATGCGGACCGCGAGAGAAAGGCGCGTTGATGAGGGCAAAGGTCAGACTGGAAGGAAGGAGGCTGGAACGTTCGTTGGTAGCCGGAGGAGACGGATTGTGATCGCCAGGTATAGTAAGGGAGGGCCCCGAATGGGATGGAGAGAGAGAGAGGCGGCTGGGTTCGGTCAGGCCAGTGTCTTGGGTGGGTGGGGGGGGGGGGAGACCTGGAATGTAGGAGATGCGTCTGGAGGTTACGAGAATGTGGAGGAGGCAGACAGACCAGGTCATGGTTGGTGAGAACTTGGATGAGATGTATTGGCGTGTAATGACGACGGGATAGCCGTTTGATGGAGTGTGGATGGGAATGTGGAGACGGGAGGGCAGGAGAGTCTGGTCTGTCGTGGCGGTGAGTCTGTTGAGAACACAGGCAGCGAGAAACCAGCTTTAGGTGAAGATCCTCACAGGGCAGTCATGACGCCAGGGAACGACGGAGAGGCAAGGGACAGAGAGAGGTGGTTTGGTTTCCTAGGGCCAGGGCTTGCTGCTACATCAGAACTGGTCGGTGGTGAGAGGAAGAACCTGGGATATAATAGATGCCTGCGGTGACTCACAGGCGGGAGAACAGGTCAGGATTCGTGAAAGCTTCGATTACGTCTGATGACATTAAGGAGAACGTGATAGCTGTTTTGGAGTTAATGAGAACGTGAGAGCAGTTTCGAGTTAATGAGAACGTGATAGCAGTTTCGAGTTAATGAGAACGTGATAGCAGTTTGGAGTTAATAAGAACGTGATAGCAGTTTCGAGTTAATGAGAACGTGATAGCAGTTTCGAGTTAATAAGAACGTGATAGCAGTTTCGAGTTAATGAGAGCGTGATAGCAGTTTCACGACGTTAACGTGATAGTGGTTTGGAGTTAATGAGAACGTGATAGCAGTTTGACGGAGTTAATGAGAACGTGATAGCTGTTTGGAGTTAATGAGAACGTGATAGCTGTTTGGAGTTAATGAGAACGTGATAGCTGTTTGGAGTTAATGAGAACGTGATAGCTGTTTGGAGTTTATGAGAACGTGATAGCTGTTTGGAGTTAATGAGACCATGATTGCAGTTTGACGGAGTTTTCAAGCTGATGCGAGCTTTGAGCAGAACACTTCAGGGCATGTGAGAGCTTCATCGGAGTGTATTGGCATGGAATGAGGTAATAGTAAGAAGGTGGAGTTTTGTAGCAAAGCGTCGAGACTGTAGAGCAGGAGAATATTTTACTGGGGTGAATCTGTTTAGAAACAACCCATCAGGTGAGATTTGCTAAAGACAGTCACACTGGTAGAAAAGAATAAGCATGTTTGATCAGAAGTCATTGACTAGAGAGAAAGACTCCAATGTATTTGGTTTGCCTGCTTGTCCATCTGGTTTGGGCGAGCATGGAACCTGCGACGACATTGTCGAAAGGTTTTGTGTTGAAGGAATTTGCGGTTTGATAATCGATGTGGACCTAAGTCGTTACCTTTCGATGATTGGTAGATACTAAAATGACTGTGAAGGGGCGTCCAGTTTTGTGACCTTGTTTCAGTGCCAGAAAGAGGAGGACAAGCAGTATGAGGTGTACCTTGATCATCTCTCAGAATCCTCTGAGATCAGTTTTTAAGACTGCGAGAAAGTTTGTTTTAATGATAACAGTAATTCTGGTTCGCCCGGGCAGAACTAAGAACTGAACCTCAGGACCGTGCGGGACCTATTTGTGCAGTTAGGGACCTAGTTATGTAGAGGTCTGTATGAGGGACGAATTTAAGGACCTAGTTATTGCAGAGGTTTATGTGAGGAACGAATTTAAGGACCTAGTTATGCAGAGGTCTGTATGAGAAACGAATTTAAGGACCTAGTTATGCAGAGGTTTATGTGAGGGACGAATTTAAGGACCTAGTTATGCAGAGGTCTGTATGAGGGACTAATTTAAGGACCTAGTTATGCAGAGGTCTGTATGAGGGACGAATTTAAGGACCTAGTTATGCAGAGGTTTATGTGAGGGACGAATTTAAGGACCTAGTTATGCAGAGGTCTGTGTGAGGGACGAATTTAAGGACCTAGTTATGCAGAGGTCTGTATGAGGGACGAATTTAAGGACCTAGTTATGCAGAGGTCTGTATGAGGGACGAATTTAAGAACCTAGTTATGCAGAGGTCTGTATGAGGGACGAATTTAAGGACCTAGTTATGCAGAGGTCTGTGTGAGGGACGAATTTAAGGACCTAGTTATGCAGAGGTCTGTATGAGGGACGAATTTAAGGACCTAGTTATGCAGAGGTCTGTATGAGGGACGAATTTAAGGACCTAGTTATGCAGAGGTCTGTATGAGGGACGAATTTAAGGACCTAGTTATGCAGAGGTCTGTGTGAGGGACGAATTTAAGGACCTAGTTATGCAGAGGTCTGTATGAGAAACGAATTTAAGGACCTAGTTATGCAGAGGTCTGTGTGAGGGACGAATTTAAGGACCTAGTTATGCAGAGGTCTGTATGAGAAACGAATTTAAGGACCTAGTTATGCAGAGGTTTATGTGAGGAACGAATTTAAGGACCTAGTTATGCAGGGGTTTATGTGAGGAACGAGTTTAAGGACCTAGTTATGCAGAGGTTTGTATGAGGAACGAATTAAGGACCTAGTTATGCAGAGGTTTATGTGAGGGGCGAATTTAAGGACCTAGTTATGCAGGGGTTTGTGTGAGGGACGAATTTAAGGACCTAGTTATGCAGTGGTCTATGTGAGGGCCGAAGTTAGGGACCTAGTTATGCAGAGGTTTATGTGGGAAACCTATTTTAAAAACCTAGTTATGCAGAGGTTTATGTCATGACCGAATGTAAGGATCCAGTTATTGAGAGGTTTGTTTGATGATCAAGCTTAAGGACCTAGTTATGCAAAAGTCTATGTCAGGACCGAATTTAAGGACCGAGTTGCCCAGGGGGTTGTGTGGGGACCAAATTTAAGGACCTAGTTATGCGGAGGTTTATGTGGGGACGGAATTCAAGGACCGAGTTATGCAGAGGATTATGTAGGGACCGAATTGAAGGACCTAGTTATGCGAAGGTTTATGTGGGGACGGAATTCAAGGACCGAGTTATGCAGAGGATTATGTAGGGACCGAATTGAAGGACCTAGTTATGCGGAGGTTTATGTGGGGACGGAATTTAGGGACCGAGTTATGCAAAGGTCTGTCAGAACCGAATGTAAAGATCTAGTTACGCAGAGGTTTATGTGAGGACCGAATTTAAGGACCGAGTTAAGCAGAGGTTGATGTAAGGACCGAGTTATATTGAGTGTTATGTCAGGGCCGGAGTCAAGTAGATTTTGATGTGAGGACCTGGTAATGTTGAGGTGTACTTGAGAACCGAGTTAAAATCAGGTTTTGTCAGGGATTGGATCTTTCATGACAGGACCTCATTATGTAGAGAGGACCTGATTATGCAGAGAGGACCTGATGATGTAGAGAGGACCTGATGATGTAGAGAGGACCTGATGATGTAGAGGTTGATTTGTGGACCAAGCTACGTTGAGTGCAGAAAAAGGAGCAGGTCTTGTGGTTTCATAGTATCACTTAGTCATACAGACGTTAGGTAAGGACCGAGGTATGTTAAGTGTAGGTAAGAACTACATCGACGACGCCTATTAATAACGGTATACTTCGTTCCCTTTCTTCTTTTCTTTAAAAACATAGCTAGGCAAGCGTTTATGTGAAGGAACAAGTCGAGTTTAGTCTGGGTAAGAACCACTACGTCGCCCCTAACTTACATCATAATTTTTCTTCCCTCTTTACTTCAGGACTTGGTAGTGTGGACGTTTACGAAAGGACCGAGTAGTGTTCCGTGTAGGTAAGGACCACCGTTGTCGCCCTTAATTAACTAATTGCATAATTTGTTCCGTCTCCCCTTTATTTCAAGCACCCTGTGCCTCCTCCCTCACCTTCTCCTTTCCTTTCCCTCAGTCTTCCCCCCAATCCCTCCCCCACTCCCCCCTCCCCCCCCCCCCCCCCCCCCCCCCCCCCCCCCTCCCCCCCCCCCCCCCCCCCCCCCCCCCCCCCCCCCCCCCCCCCCCCCCCCCCCACTCCTAACAAGTATGTAACCTCACAGACATGCTCAAGTAGGCTCATAAAACAAGCGTCTTGTTCTCCCGTGTCAGCGCCTCCCCCCAGCTTTCTGTCATTGAGAGGAAGACAGAAAGAACCAGCAGCATTCCTGTACAGAGTCATTCTCATGAAAAAAAAAAAAGAAAAAAAAATTTTCTTACAAAGTACTGGGAAGAAAACTGCACGACAATATTTTAGTACGTTTAATAAAACCCACAACATGCAAAACGAGGGGAAAGGAAAACACCACAGTTAAAAACGAGTCCGTGAACCGTGGCTGAAATGGAAACTGAGGGAGAAAGGGAAACGTCACGTGCTTTTTCGTTTTGGTTTCTTTGATTGCCCCGTGTCCATCGATCGCCTCTTCCCCCTTAGTGTTCCAAGCCCTGACACAAGCCCTGACAAGCAGTATAGGAGCTCTCCACGAGCTCTTCTAATGGGACTTGACACAGCTTGTGGAGCACACGGGGTTGGCTTGCCATGGCCGACCCACGTTTCCCGTTGGCTTCCCCTTCGGTTTTTGTTTCTCCCGGCATTGATTTGCTAAGCGCTGGAAAGCTTTCTTGTGAGGCTGCTGCGTCAGTGTTGATGGCCCATCATCATCAGCCCGTTTCCTGTTGTGGGCTGTAAACAGCCAGCTGTCTGTATGGTTTTTGTCTGTGGACGACGTTTGGCTGCATCATAACGCAGTTCCTCTTATCTGGCATCTCGGGGAAATACAGTCGGGGGTTCTTGAGGCTTTGTCGCTCGATATTATTTTGTTTGTTGGTTGGTTTGTTTTGTTTTGCATTTTTGTTGTTGTTTTGTTTTGTTTTGTTTTTTGTTAAAGGTGAAACAAGTATTCCAGACAAGAGTCAATACTGTAGTCTACGAGTATTTTGAAACTATTTGATTAAAAGCATGTCTCGTGATAAAATAATACCCCTCGGGAAAATACCGGAGGCTCCAGAAGTTTGCACTGAATCGGCGACAACTCGATTGGTGCACACATTTTTTTTCCTCTAATCAATCTTTGAAATAATCCATAATTAGTCCTTTATTCTAGTAAAATTTCAAAGGGAATGAAAGTAAGTCCGCCAGATAACAGGGACAAACCAGTTACAAGACAAAACACCACGCGTTTCGACCTCTTAGGTCTTCTTCAGGCAAGATAAACCATGAAAACGAAAAAAAAGAGCAGTCCCTTTTCTTCTTTATTCCAGTGTTGGAAATTAGGTCTTCACCAGCTTTGACATCTTCATTGGCTCCAATGGTGCCACTCGTTCACAATGTTTCATTGACACACAGCATCCGGTGTTCCTTACCAACAGCGTGTATTGATCTTACAGCGTCTGACAGGAAAGAAGTTTCGTTGTTGTTGTTTTTGACGGGGGCTGGAACGGAAGCCTTGGCTTGTGCGGCAGCCTCCTCGGCGGTGCTTCAGAGCCGCCAGACCAACAAACATTGAATGCCAGAGGACGTGGCTGTGTGTCGGCACAGTGTGTAAGACAGACGGCAGGTCTTGGAACCATGAAGGGCCACGTTTGTAATCGGTCTCTGACGACTGTGACATTACCCGCCGATCGGCCTGCGGGTGGTGATAATGTAATGATTTGAAACAACGGGAAACGAAAAGTAGAGTGCATACAGAACAGAACTTTCTTTGTTTTCACTGTTCTCTCTCTCTCTCTCTCTCTCTCTCTCTCTCTCTCTCTCTCTCTCTCTCTCTCTTCTCTCTCTCTCTCTCTCCTCCTCTCTCTCTCTCTCTCTCTCTCTCTCTCTCTCTCTCTCTCTCCCTCCCTCTCTCTCTCTCTCTCTCTCTCTCTCTCTCCCTCCTCTCTCTCTCTCTCTCTCTCTCTCTCTTTCTTTCTCTCTCTCTCTCTCTCTCTCTCTCTCTCTCTCTCTCTCTCTCTCTCTCTCTCTCTCTCTCTCTCGTTTTTGTGTTGTTTGGGGTTTTTTTCCCCTTTCGAAAAAAAAGGGGTTGTCAGTTGCCGCCACAGATACAGACGAACAGATTACAGGACAAAACACAATGCATTTCGACCTCTTGGGTCTTCTTCGGGCAAAAACAAACAGCATTTAGGACAGTGTAAACGAAGAACGAGAAACCACTTATCTTCCCATATTCAAAATAAAATGAGGGACAATGAAAAAGTAGCTCACAGCATTCACAAGTACACATAGAAAATGGAAGACGTGAGGCGAAATACAGAACAACAAATGTAGCGGTCAGTTTGAGTCAAAGTTCGTTTCAAAACGAAGTGACTGAGGGCGGAAAAATGAAACAAAATTTAGACAGAAGAGGTTAGTTACTGCCGCAGACACAGACAAACAGATTACATTGTTGGGGAGCTGGGGGTGGGGTGTGGGGGGTGGGGGGGCAAAAAAATACACTTGTTAAAAAGTTTCGTAACGAACAAAGTTAAGTTTGTCGACGCTTTGATTTCTAATTATAATTTTAGTGATTTATTCCGTATTGATATTTAGAAGGCAATATTTAAAAATCAGTGTCTAGTTTTGGTTGTTATTTTTCTTTTAGTCCCCCAAAGAAAGGTTTGTGCTTTGTTTTGTTTTGTTTTGTTTTTGCTTTCGTGCTGCTCCGGGCTCGGAAAAAAAAAAAAAAACCCCGCTCACACACACACACACACACACACACACACACACACACAACACCACACACACACACACACACCTCTCTCTCTCTCTCTCTCTCTCTCTCTCTCCTCTCTCTCTTATAGATAGTTAATAGATGGATAGATAGATTAGTAGATAAATAGACACACACATATGATATGTATGCATATAGATACAGATAGATACAGATAGATACAGATGTATATGGCAATAGTTATAGAGGGGAAGGGGGGTGTCGGGGTGATGAGAGTGGAAGAGGTCGGTTAGGGGAAGGGGGAGGGGGGGGGGAGAAAGAGATAATCACAGAGGCACACACACACACACACTCACAGAGACCAAACAACTAAACGATTCCAGACCACTGCCGTCATGACGGGGTTAGGGAGGGAGGGCCTGGCGTTATCAGCAATGTATGGGCCGGGGGGCCCAGTGAATTATTCAGCTGCTGACAGCAGCGGC
>CM031625.1:46074583-46089583 GCA_018398815.1 Conus ventricosus
TGTGGTGGGGGTGGTGTGTGTTTTGTGTGTGTGTGTGTGTGTGTGTTTTGCGCGCGGGGCGCGCGCGGTGTGTTGTGTTGTGTGTGTGGGGTTGGGGTTTTGTTGTGTGTGTGTGTGTGGTGTGGTGTGCTGTGTGTGTGTGTGTTTGTGAAAGTTCCCACCCGGGGTTATGAAAAATAGGTCAGGTTGGGGGAATGATTGGCAAAAGGAACCCCGGCCGTGCTTTTAAAATTTTGGAGTCAAGGGGAGGGAGGTGTGTGTCTGTGAGGTTGTAGTGTGTATGTGGTGAGGGGGGGGGAAAGGGAGGGGTGTGTGGCGGGGCGCGGCATGTTGATTTCAAAGGAAACATCTCTCTCTCCTCTCTCTCCCTCTCTCTCTTCTCCTCCTCCTCCCCCCCCTCTCTCCATCTTCTATTACCCCACCACTATCTCTCACCTCACCACCCCAGGCACGGCACATAGAACCAGTTTTTTGAAGCTGACATTCAGAGTGCGGAGCGGAAAACGATTGGTGTGCTTGGCCCCCCTGACACCCGTCTCTGCAGGGGGCGACGGGGTTTCCGCCCCCTTTCTGTGAGAAGGCGCGGGGAATGGCCGGGGGCATCGCATCGGGGGTTTCTTTGCCGGATTTGGGGCCCTCACTCGCCGGGATAAGGCGAAATTGTCCGTGCTTTTTTTTTTTTCCGAGTGGGTTTTGTGTGTGTGTGTGTGTGGTGTTGTTGTTGTTTTTCCCCTTGGGGTTTTTGAAATTTTTATTTTGATTAGAAATGGTTTAGTGGAAACCTTGTGTGGTGTGTGTGTGGTGGTGTGTGTGTGTGTGTGTGTGTGCGCGCGCGCGTGATGCTTGGTGCCTTTGGGGGTTTTCCAAAAATATGTGTATTAAACGATCTGCGGTATGTGTGTGGTCTGTGGGTCGATGTGGTTTGTGCGTGCGTGGGGGTTTGTGTGCGGGGTGTGTGTGTGTGTTGTGGTGGTGTGTGTGTGTGTGTGGTGTGTGTGTGTGTGGTTCCGGAAGGATAGGTTAGGTTTGGTTCGGGGTTTTTGGGCGGGGAAAAGAAGCGGAATGCAAACTGGTGTTGTTGTTGATGGGTTTCGTGACATTTAATTTGTGTTTTTCCCCCGTCTCCCTCTACCTCCCCCACCCTTCGGCCCGGGCAGTGGGACAAGGGAAAAGGATGTTGTTTGTTTGCGGCTTCCCTCTTCTTCCCCCCTCTCTCTCTCTTCTTTTTTATCTTCTCTTCTCTTTCTCTTTTTCCCCCTTCTCTCCTCTTTTCTTTCTCTCTTCTCTCTCTTTCTCTCTCTCCCCTCTTCTCTTCCTCTCTCTCTCTCTCTCTCTCTCTTCCCCCCGCCAACAATCCCAAACCCGATCCTATTACCTCACGCAAAACGACACAGTCCCTTTAAATTTTAACTCTCGCTATGCGTAAACCACCATTGCAAGTGGGGTTTTGTGGAGGGGAAAAGGGGGTGAGGTGAAGCAGGGTGGTGGGAGTGCGGGAACCAGGGACGCACCCGTCAAGAAGACGCAGTGGACAAGCGAGTTTTCCCCTTTTTTATTTGCCTTCCATGCCGTCCCCACATCAGGGACACTGACCTTCTCAAAAGGGCCGCCCACTTTTTACACCCTGACCGGCCGCAAAACCAGCGATACGGTGCCAGCACGAACCGGGCCCCTCGCCGGCCCGGAAAACCAACAAAATTTTTGTTTTTTTCTATGGCGCTTCCGTGTTGGGGCCGCTGTCTTCAAACTTAACACTTTTTTTTAAAATTTCGAGAAAAACCTAGAAACCAAGGAAAAAATGCAGAAAAGCACATTTGACAATTTTTTTTCCCTGTACTAAATCATTGTGATAATGCCCCAGAGTGAACCCATTTTTAAAAAAGTTTCCGTCTATTTTCCTTTATTTCGATAAAAAAATACCAAACGCGTAAAAAATTTTTTTTGTTTTGAATAAAAAGCTGGCATCCGCTCTTTTAAACATATAAACTTCTTTTTTCCAGCCAGTGTCGGGGAGATTTCTGTTATTAAAAAATTACTAGAAAACCAGCTGATTTTCACTTGGGGTTTGGGGCCCCGTGGGCGCCAATTTTCAATGAAAAATATCGTTAAAACGGTTGTTAAAAAATAAATTTACAATTTCAGTTGTATTCAAACAAAAATGGGTTTTGAAAATTTCGATCGGGAAGGGTCAAATTCATGCGAAAAATTCCCAAAAAAAACTCCGAAGTCAAGGGGCGCTCGCAAAAGGACCGGCGAGCCAGCATTTGGGTTTTTATCGCAAGTTTTTCCCCAAAAAGAAATCATAGTTTTTGCAATACGAAATGAAAGTTATGGACTTTACTTTTAAATGCATCTTCAGATTCTTCGGTTTTCCTCTTACTTTTGTAAAATAAGAATATTAAATATCATTCACAGACAATTAAAAAATGGGCCAAAAATTGCTCGTGCGAAATACCGTTTAGGGAAATTTTCTTCCCCAGAAGGTGTAATAAATAAAAAAATTTTTTAAATTTTTGTGATTTCACGACGTACATACAACTATGAAGGTTCTGGGGGTTTTCCCCTGTTTTTTTAAGAATTTAAAAATAAAAAAAAGGGGAGATTCGGACCAAGGAGGTAAGGGGAAGATAACTCTCGAACAAAAATTTTTCATCCAGAAAGGTTAACCCGATTAAAATTAAAACCCCTTTTAGCCCCGGTACATCCCCCCTACTCTGTTACAACCGGGGCCCTCGTGGCACAAAAGGACATGAAAATAACAAGATTATCGAGTAGGAGTGAAAAAATAATAATAAAAAAAAAAATGAAGCATCAGCTATCAAGTCTTTAGGGTGGGCTCCCCCAAATCAAACCACTTAATCAAGGCATCAAAACATAAAAACGTAAAAAATTCTTTTTCCCCCTTCCATTCTTTATCCACTTACTTGACTACCAACAAGGGCTTGTTCTTTTAAAAAGGTCTGAAAGTCGGCAGATTCAACTGTTTTGAATGGCATGTATTTTAACAAAAATTTCCCCAAAAAGTCAACAAAAAAATGACTAAAGGGATTCTTTCAGAAAAAAAACCCCCGGACTTTGGGTACAAAGTACAAAAAATGGCTTGTTTATTAAAAAAAATTTCCCAGGAGGTCAAAAAAAAATCATTAGGAAAAAATGTGTTAAAACCCAAAAACACGGGTTAGGTCCAATGACAATAATGGACTTATATTTAAATTTAAACCAAATGCGGATCCCAAAAAATGTTTGAAAAAAATTTTTTAAATTTAAAAAAAAATTCAAAAAGTCAGATGCCGAAAGACGGGGAAGAGAAATTAAGAAGAAAATTTTGGTCCAAGTAAACAGTAGTGGACAGTTATTTAAAAAAAATTCCAAGTTGTCGGTCTAAAAGATTTGCAAGGATTTGTTTTTTTTCCCCCCAAAAAGGTCAGGTCGATTTCCTGGGGGTTTTTATCAAAACTCAAAACACGGGTCCCCAAGTGCACAAGGGACTTCTATTTGAACAAAACCCATAAGCACAACACGTTTAATGAAGAAAAAAAAGGATTTTCAAAACTCAAAACAGGGGGTTCCAACGGAAATAAGGATTGCTATTTAAAAAAATCATGAATTCAGACATAAAAAGGGAAAAAAAGGGGAAAAAAAAAAAGGATTTTTTTTTTATCAAAACCCCTTTTTGAGGTTAAGCCCCCAGGTTTTGAATTGGCAGGTTTTTTGCCTTTGAGGCGAATCCAGAAAAGCCCTAACTTTTAACCCCCTTTTATGACTCTGGGGCTAAAAGGGGGTTCCCATCTTTATCAAACATGAAAAAAACAACTTGGTGGCTGAAAACCAAAACATGATAGCTTTGAAAAAAACTAATGAACTAAAACTGTCTTTGGCAAAGGTCCGCCACCTTTTCCTAAAAAGGTTTTCGCCAGAGGGGAATAACAATCTTAACTGCCCTCTAAATGCTGACCAAGTCAGTTAACCCTTTTAAGAAAGTCCCCTTTAAGAATTGCCCGGGGGGCCCCTGGGGTTTAACCTTTTGAGGCTTTTTCTGCAAGCCGAAGACGCCGTGGGGGTGGCAGGGGTCGGTAAAAGCAATCCCGAGGGGGAACGGGGGGGGTTGCAGGGGGGACCCCCCCTTTTGGGCCCGGTTGGGGTGCGTCTGCTGGGCAAAAGCATGTAGAGGATCTCACCTCCTGTCCGACTCGGAATGGGGGGGTGGGTGGAGATGGCGTCACCCCGCCTTTCTCTTGTGAGGGCCAGAGGGGCACTTAGGCAGCAATTTTTTTCGGTTGGGGTTTTTTTGGACCCCCAGCAGGGGCTGGACTGTTTTGGCGTGTTGACCTTTTGGTGGGGCGTCCCCTGGTTAAAGTCGGGTTTTCCCAAGGTCCTGGATCTTTTTGCGACCGTAAAGGGGGGTTTTCGGGTTTTACATAGTCCCCTATTTAGGGCATGGCCGCCCTTTGTCGTGAAGCTGTCCCTTTTTCTGACTTTCTTTTAAGGGTTTTTTGTCGCCTTTTGGGGGGGCCCCCCTGGAGGCGGAGACGGTGGGGGGACCCGTCAACTGCACCAGCAGCATTTTGGGGTAGGGGCCCCCAGAAGGGTATCGAAGGGGCCTTGGGTTTCTGGCAAGGCGGGAAGTGGGGGGCAAAAAAGTGGGGCGTGGGGGTTGTGTTTTCCCCTGCACTTTCTGGCAAGTGTAAAGGCCATTGGCTTTCCCCCTTGGGGGTAAGGGGCGCAGAAGGCGTGCATGGAGCGGTTGAAACGTAACCATTCCCCCATTTTTTTTGGATGTATGGCTGGGTTTTTCCTTCTTCAGCCATGTGAGCACAGCCCGGGTTGGGCGCGACCGAAGTCTCGGCCCCTGGGTGTGTATCTTTGGGCCCGTAACCTGGGAACCCCTTTCGTGCACCGGATTTTGGGCGCGGTCTTTGTCCGGTTTTTGTTGGTACTGCCGGGGGTGAATTTCGTGAAAACGCCCGTCTAAAGGACTTCTCTCTGCATCCTTGGGGGTTTTAAGTTGGGAAGTCGATGGCCGGACTTCCAGTGGGGGGGTTTCCAGCAGGCCGGACTTGGGTTGAGGGCTCGGGACCCCCCCAGGTGCCCCGGGGCAGGGGAGTGATGTACGCATCTGTCCTGGTGATCCTGGCCAGTAGACCCGGATTGTAGGAGAAAGCGTACTTTTTAAAACCCCTTGGTGGCCCATTGGTTGAAGCGATGAAAAAAGCGGGTCTCTACGTTTGGAAACCCCAAAAAGCTCCACTGGTTTGGATGGGCTGGATGCGACGGTGTAAAAACCCCATCTCGGGCAAAGGCGGGGGTGTTGGTCGAAATCCCTTAAATTTTTCGGTCCTGCGGGGGGGCTTTGGGGGGCCTGGCCCGGCTGGGCCGTGAGGGAGTCGTTTCTGGAGCTGCAAAATTTCGGGTGGGATTTTAAAGGGGTAGGTAGGGTCAGGCGCTTTTGGATGGGTCCTTCTGGTGGGGGATAGGGTCAATTAGGACTGTTTTGAAATGGGCTTCCTGTGCCATGAAGCGGGGGGTTTTAGGGCTGTAGGAGTGGTCAGGGGGGCCTGGGCCCGGGAAGGGCTCTGAGGGTTGGTTTTTCCCGGGGGCGGTATTGTACTAAAATTTGGAATTGGGCCATTTGGGTTTGAACCACTCTGCTTTTCCCCCCCAAAGTGCGCTGGGGGGAAGTGGACGGGGGGTTGTTTCGTGAGGACGGTTAATTTCGCGCCCAGGAGATGTCCTGAACTTCCAGAGTGGCCCCCCTTTTTATCGCCCGGAATTCCAGCTTCATAGGGAGTGGCTTCGTTCTTTCCCCCGGGGCAAAACGGCGAAATTTTTTGGCCCCAGGACCCCCGTTTCCTTTTGTCTTGGGGGGGTGCCCCGGGCCCTGAGTTTTTTTTTTCCCGGCGAATGGGGCGGGAAAACGGCAAACCCCAGGGGCCGGGGGCAGTTTTCAGGCCCCTTTTAGATTGTCAAAGGCCACTTGGTGGGGGTTGTCCCACATCTAATATGTCCCGTTTTTTTCGTTTGTTTTCTGCCCCCTTTTCCCCCCAGGGCTGGAGAGGTCCCGGGGATTCTGGGGAAATTTCGAAAAGAAACCGCCGTAGTACAGCAAACCCCAGGAAACTTCTCAGCTGTCGTGGTCCCCGGGAGGGCCATTCTTGAAACCCTTTACCTTGCCGGTTCGAGCTGACCCCCAGCGGATATTTTTTGTCCCAGGTATTGGATTGGCGCGTAGGAACTGGCACTTGTCTGCCCCCTTTCTTCAGGCCAGTGTCGATTTATCCCTTTCGAAGGCGGGCAAGACTTCCAGGGTTCCCCGAAGGTCTTTGAATCACCAGCAGTCGTCCAGGTAGACCGCGGACTGGAACATGAAGTCCGAATGGGGGGTCTCATAGTCTCTGGAAGTACAGGTGCGGTGGGAGACCCATGGGCATCTAGGTATTCAAAGAGGCCAAATGGGGTGGGGGAAAGCCGTCTTGTGCTGGCATCGGGGCGCGATCTGGTGAAAAGCCTGAGGCCAGGTCAAGGGGGGAGAAGTACTGGGAGCCGACCCAAGGATCGAAAGATTCCCCGGATCCGAGGGGGAAGGCATTCCCCAAATCTTGGGTTTTTTTAACGTTGTAACAACGCGGGCGGATGCTGCCGTCTTTTTTCTTCAAATGACCACCGGGTGCAATGGGCTGTGGCTTTGGTGTGATTCCTTTTACGGGCCCTGATTGCTCTTGCACCCCCTTGGGTTGGGGAGGAGGGATTCGGGGGAGGCGGCAACTGACGTCTTCCCCGGTTTCAGGCGATGGAGAACCGCATCAGTGACCAAATCTTTATCATCTGCATGGTTTTTGACCTTCTTTACGGGTTCCCGCAGCTGACGTTTTGACTGGGGTTGCCTGAACTCGGACGGGGACTTTGGTGGTGGAGGGGCAGGATTTACATTTCTTCCGGATGTAGCTCGTTGATGCCAATGGTAACCTTGGCCCTTGGGTTCTCTTCCCTGCTTCATTGGGTCCCGGACGCAAAAGGAGTTTGCCTGGGGAAATATGTTCTTCCGGGGGGGGTTGGCTACCCAACTAGCGTTTTTAATGACTTCATGCTGACCAATTAGGGATCGAAAGGCCGGGGGAGGGTTTGGAAGGGCAGGCCCGGGGGTTCGACGAAGGGCTTTGCTACTCGACACTTTGACAGGGCTATGGAGAGGGGGATCCGTTGGGGGGTCGTGGCACGGGGCTATTTGTCCCGCTGCCGTTTTTCCCGATCTCTTTTGGGGGTTTGGTTTCGGGGAGGGGGGGTTGTGGGGACTTTTCTTGGTGCTGAGGCGTTTTACCCAGCGAACCGGCGTCCCCTTTTGCGGTCTTTATAAAAGGGTCTGTGGGTTCCTTTAGCCGAGCAGGGGCACTGAGGAGCGGGGGGCCGGGAAGGCCCCTGTCGCGGGGTGGGGGCCCGGTAGGGTACCTCAGCCCGTTTTATGCCGAGTTTTTCATGACAGTCTTTGCCCCAGGTTTTTAAAAGGTTGGCTTCCCGGTTCGTTATGGTGGGCCCCTGCCAGGTGGGGGGGCGGGATGGCTTCATTTACAGTGTTCAGGTCGGGCAATTCCCCGCAAGCCAGGGCGTTCCTGCCCCCCGCTGCCCGCTTTTGGGGCAACGGGGGTTAAAGTTTCCTGCCCCTGCGCTCTGGTCTTGCTGGGGTTGACGTGGGGCCGGGATCTGTTCCGGGGGTTGTAACCCGTTTTGGCCCCGGGGGGGGGGGGGGTCTGCCCTCTGTGGCCCGGGCGTTGGAAACCCAAACAGTTGGGGCCCTTTTGCCTTTTGGCTGGGGATGATGGGTTTGGTTTTTGGGGGGTTTCCATCTCCGGTCGGGGGCTTCGGGCCCAGCGATGTTGCTGTCCCTGACGTTGCTTTAGAGATGCCGCTAGGGAGGGCGGCAATTGGGTCTCTGCCGGTAAAGGCATCAGCGTTGGGGCCTTTCAGCGACTTGCGCCGAGGGGGTTTGGGGTTTGTCTTCCCCCCATCCCCGCTGGGCCCCCCTGCGTTGCTTCCAAAAAAATGTCGTTGGGTTTTTCCCTCAAAACCGCTTCAGGTCCCCCCTAAGGGTGGAGGGTGCAGCCCGTTGACAAGGAATCCCTCAGCTGGCCCGGTGGGGGTGTTTGGGTGTAGCTGGTTGGTTTTTGTCCAGAGGACCGCAGTGCAGGGCCTTTTTCAGCCCCCGCTCGCCAACCTTTTTGGCGTTTTTTAGAATGTCCGCAAAGGGCAGGGAGTCCCTGTGCTCACCCAGGCTGCTCCGGATGCAAAAATTTTCGCGGCGATCTATCTCCCCCGCCTCCATCGTGGACTTTTGTCGTGCCTGCCCTCCAAGGCGTAGGGGGCCAACCCGCAGCTGTGGATCCGGCTAGGTTGAAACCTCAATAAGGTGGCTTTCCCTGATGAAATCCCTTTCACCTTCTCCCCCGTAAACTTGCGTTTTGGGGGGGGTAGACCTGAAGGCTGGGCTAGGGGTGGCTGGCCTCCGCCCCTCCCTAACTGCAGCCTGGTTGCCCTTTGTTGTCCCGTGTTTTGGGGTTTTTCCCTCCTTTTGCTGAATTTTTCTTTGGGGGTGTCCCGGTCCCGTCTTAATCCTGCCGCAGCGCCTTGTGGTGGTGTGAGGGGGTAAGGGGTGTGCAGGTGAAGCGGCGATGGGGGATGCAGGGGAAACCCGGACAGCGCCATTTAAAAAACGCAGTGGACGAAGGAGTTTTTTCCTTTTTTTGCCTTCCGCCCGTCGCCAACAGGAACACTGATTTTTCCCCCACAGCGCGCCCACTTTTACATGAGGCCGCAAAGCCCGCGATACGGTGCCCGACACGAACGGGCCTCGCGCGGCCCCCGGAACCAACAGAATTTTTTGTTTTTTGGCGCTTCCGTGTTTCTGGCTCGCTTCCGTTCAAAAAATCACACATATTTTTACGATGAAAAAACCCCGAACACAAGGAATAAAAAAGCAGTAAGTCACATTTGACAATTTTGTTCCCGTATAAATCTTGCTATTAATGCCCAGGTGAAACCACTTTTTTAAAAAGCTTAGTTTTTTTTTTCCTTTTTTTTTCGATGAAAAAATACCAAACAGGTGAAATAATTTTTTTATGATAAAAAGCTGGATTGTCTTTTATACATATAAACTTTATTTTCCGAACAGTGTCAAGTGGAATTTTTTTTTAAAAATTCTAGAAAAAAACCGCTGACTTTTCCTTCGTCGGGCCGTCGGCGCACAATTTTCACTGAAAAATACTCTGTTGAAACGGTCTGTTAAAAAATAAATTTCACATTTTCAGTTGTTTTCAAAAAAAAATGGAAAATCTTAGCAAGATTTTGATCGGGATCCCCAATTTCATGAAACGACAATTCAGATCAAAATCCCACGTAAAAAGAAGGCGATGCTAAAGGGACCGGCGCTGCAGTCTTTCGTAGTCGAAATTGTAAGAAAAAAATATAGGCTTTCAACGAATAAAGCTTGGACTTTTTTTTAACATGCATCTTTGTTCTTCGGTTTCCCCTTACTTTTGTAAAATAAGAATTATTAATATTCATTCGACAGACAATTGAAAATGGGGGCCAAGTTGCTCGTGCAATACCAGTTTTTAAAAATAGGGGTTCTCAACCCCCTACGGTTTTTAATGAAACAAATTTATTAATTTTTGGACTTTGCGGTACAAAAAATATTTGTAGGTTTGGGTTTTCTGATTTAAAGAATTTACAATTAAAAAAAAAGGGGATTCGACCAAGGGAGGTAAGGGGGAAAATAACTCTCGAAAAAACATTTTCATCCCGAAAGGTAACGATTTAAGTTACCCTGTTAGCCCCGGGACCAAAAAAACGAACATTTTTTGTTTTCAGTGCGTACAATTGTTTAAGCCCAGCCCCACCCGAAAAACCCCAAAAGGCTTGCCCAAGACAAAATGTTGTCATGTGTGTGGTGCGGTGCGTGCTGGGGTGTGGGGGTGTGTTTGGGGGGTTTTGTGTGTGTGTGTGTTTTTGTGTGTGGGGGTGTTCGCGCGTGCGTGTGTGTGGGCGCGCGCGCGCGTGCACCTTTTTCTTTCGGTACCAATTTTGTTGACAGTCACATATTCTGGGGATCGGGGGTTTCTTTGTTTTCCACAGTAGAAAAAGCCTGATTGCGTAGGCGCGATGAGTTTTTCTCTATCGGAGCGAAGAGCAGTAAATCAACGTTCGTGTTGAATGGAAATTAAATCCCAGGTCATAACAGCGTGAGCTTTTCAGTCTGGTTTTGGGCGCACGTGCTACAGAGTTTCACGGTGTATGATTTGCGGGAACTGAAGAATTTAAGACGTTTAGGCTCCCTGCTAACGCTTGACCATCAGTGTTGGTCAGGGTACTAGTCTTTCCAGTGAGATGCCGCTGAGCTTAGCGGGTCATGTTCACCACGTAGAGATCATAACTGTTGAAAGAACGCACATCGAAGACTAAAAGAAAAGAAAAAAAAAGGGGGGGGGGGAGTAGGGGTATTTGAAAAAAAATCTGCTTCAAGTCATCAGGTTTATAATTGTACGAACTATAATAACACAGTGTGCTGATGGCGATTCTTCTTTGGGGTAACGGACTGCTGGAGACACCATTTGTGACGTAACCATGACAGTCCAACCGACGTCATCCGATTCCGGCCTCCAGTTGTTTCCCGGGGATAAACCAATGCCCCTGTCAGCCAGGCAGCTCTCATCCTCGACACGGCGAATTGGCGTGGCACTGCCTGCACTCCACACCACACGTCCCACCTCAGCCCCACTACGTTTACATGTGTGAAAAACCCAGATCGGAATCGTAGATGCACAAGGGGGAAAGGGGGGAAGCCACGCATCGGCTTTAAAAATAGCTGCATGCCGCTCTTCGAACTGGGGTTCGTTCCTCTCTCTCTCTCTCTCTCTCTCTCTCTCTCACCAGTACCATGCATACAGGTCACGAGCCTTCGAAGGCGCGGAGCGCGTGCTAACGGAAAGGGAGTAAATCTATCTGTGCAGAGTGCGTGAAGCAGACGATCCGATCCGTTCGCAGCTGAAACACGGCGGTTGTGAAGAGAGAAGCTTGTATTGTGGTGTGGTTGCAGCTTTGTGAGAAGGATTTTAGACTTTCATTGTCTCCAGATACACCACCAACCGTTTGACTGTTTGCAGTGTTGCCATGAGAGACAGGTCAGCGCAAACGGGTGAGTAACAAAACCAAACAAAAAAAATGAGGTCTAAGTGTTGGAAGGGATGGGAGCGAGCAGACGTGTGCCAGATGTCTGCCGAGTGATGCCGCAGCATGTCTGTCTGTTGTGCACAGGAACGCGGGAGTGTCGGGCGTGTTCAAATTAAGTGTAAATTAAACTCACGATCGGAAGGCAGTTGACCTTGCTGTGTTGAGCTTGGGAAAAATGGCTATCTTTATTCTTCTTAACCAAAAAAAAAAGTGTAATAAAAGTACTGAATGAAGTTTGTTAGACTGCCATTGGCAACGGACGAATTGTTCACGTCTCAGTGGCTCGAAGCTATGTACCGTACTGTGGATGTTGACACTTAGCTAGCCTACTAGGCGTAGCTACTTTAATTAACAACAGATTGAGTTTGATGCCAACGGCCAAACGTCGCCCAAGGTAACACGAAATTTTGATTAGACACCTGTCGATACAAAACGTAAACCATGGTTTTGATTTTCCCCCATTCAGATTGTGCTGTACAACGCTCGTTCGAACAGAATCTTTTATTGATTACGCTTTTGCAAACATGGAGGCGAGTTATTAAGTGTAATCGTCAGTCGTGATGGTTATATTACACTAGAAGAACATTCGCCGTTCATTGTATCGCAAACGTTTGCGATTCAAGTCAGAGAGTTGGTCACAGGTGAGCAGTCAACTCTTTACAACACGAAAGAAACAAAACAAAAAACAAGGTGCCAGTCCAGAAGAAGCGAGCCGCAGAGGGGGAGGGGGGGGGGCCAGTGCGGGTGGGGGGTGGTGGGGGAGCGAAAGGGGGAGGGGGGGGGGGGGGGGGGGGGGGGGGGGGGGGGGGGGGGGGGGGGGGGGGGGGGGGGGGGGGGGGGGGCAAACAAAAAAGAGTAAGAAAGAAAGAAAAACAGAGAGAGACTTTGGAAAATATGTTTTACGGTTTGTTGACTGAGAACAAATTTCAGTCCTATTTACACTTATGATCACTTGTTTATAGACGATCCGATCTGTTTGTCAGCCCTCTAAAAGGATAAGAACGTTGTTGTGTGTATTTGTTTTGTAAATAGGCTAATGATTGTGCGTTGTGCTAATATGATGGGATATATTCGACAGACAGGCAGTCAAACAGACAGGCTCGCACACTCCCCTCTCCCTCTCCCTCACTCCCATCTCTCTCTCTCTCTCTCTCTCTCCTCTCTCTCTCTCTCTCTCTCTCTCTCTCTCCTCTCACACACACACTACACACGCGCGCGCGCGCACGCGCGCGCGCGCATGCGTGCGAACCCTCCCCTCTCTCTGTGTGTCTTTCTGTCAATCTATCTCGCACACACATACACACACACAGAGGTTCTATCTCTCTCTCGCACACACACACACACACACACGCGCGCGCCGCACGCACGCACGCACGCACGCACACACACACATGCACACACTTTCATGTTCAAGCTCCAATGCTGTCAGCTGTGTTTCCAGAACTTCAGTTTAACCTCTGCTGTTCAGTCCCATACGTGATGGCAGACCACACAAACATTGATCACCCCTTATTGCATCGCCCTGGCCATCCCGTAGTAACCTCCCCGGATCCCTGATGACGTAAACAGGTCCGGCGCGAACGCATTCACAGAAAAAAAGCGGGCTGGCCGCAGTCGTTTGTCATGACAGACGTTGTTAGTGTTGTAAGGGCGGTGGGAGAAAGGGGAGGGAGGTATTGGGGGGGGGGGGGGGGGGGCATATTAAGAGCCGGCAGACGGACGAACCTCTTCTCAATTAGCCCAACACACGGTGCTGTTTGCTGTGTTGTGGTGGTGGTGTGGTCCTCTTGACATTATGAATGCCACGGCTCAGAGTCTGTAGCAGGCCAGGCTAGCCAGCCAGGCCAGTGGGGTTCTGTCAGGAAGGCGCGATGCTTGTGCTGGTTTTTAGTGGTTTTGCTTCTTGGTTTGACCAGGGACCGTACAGCAAACGGTCCCTGGTTTGACCGGACGGCGATGCGCCCATGCGCCACTGTGTGGTGGGACGATCGGCGTGCGTGACTGAGAGGGTAGAGAGAGGGGTGGTGGTGGTGGTTGGGGGGGGGGGGGGGGTGGGGGGGTGAGCGCAGGGTTGGAGTGGGTGTAGGATCGGAGGGGTTGTGGAGGTGGGGGGGGGGGGGGGGGAGGGCAAGGACACATAACTGCCTGTCTCTTAGCAGATCCTAACTGCCTCTGTCTCTCTCGTCTCCCTCTCTCTCTCTCTCTCTACTCTCCTCCTCTCTCTCTCTCTCATCATCCTCTCTCTCTCTCCTCTCTCCACTCCCTCCCCTCTGTCCCCTCTCTCCCCTCTTTGTCCCCCCCCTCTCTCTCTCTCTCTTTGTCCCCTCCCCTCTCTCTCTCTCCTCTTCTCTCTCTCTCTCTCATTAGGATGTGTATTTGTTTTGGGGAAGGGAGAGGGTAAGAGGAGCTGAACGTAGTGTGCGGTGTATGTGTGTGGAGACGGGGAGGAGCTTATGGATGGGCGTCAGAGAGAGAGAGAGAGAGAGAGAGAGAGAGAGAGAGTGCTGGTGGGATATCACGCTGAAATGAAGTTTCAACACCTTTCTGAAAGCAGTGCAAGCAGGAGGGCATGTGCACAGTACACGACATAGAAGGCGCAGGCAAGCGAGAACACTCCCTCTGTGTTTGTCTGTCTGTCTGTCTGCCTGTCTCTCTCTCTCCCTCTCTCTCTCCCTCTCTCTCTCTCCTTCTCTCTCGTCCTCCTCTCTCCTCTCTCTCGTCTGTCTCACTCTCTCTCTCTCTCTCTGTCTCCTCTCTCTCTCTCCTCTTCCTCTCCTCTCTCTCCTCTCTCTCTCTCTCACACACACACACACACACCACCACACACACACACACACTTTCTCTCTTCTATCTCTCTCAGCATCTCCCTTTTCCTTTTCCCTCTCTCCTCTCTCTCATGCGCATGCCGCGCGCGCGTGCACGCACGCATCCTCTCTTCTCACAACAACACACACACACACACACAACCACACACAACCACACACACACCACACACACACCCCCCTTAATACCTATTTGGGTAACGTAAATTGAAAACAAAAGCAAACACACACACCACCACACCACCACACCTTCGGTGGGGCGTTTCCGTTTTTAAGAAGAAAAGGATGGGTTTTTTGTAAAATAATGATTGTCAATCACAGCATCAAAAAGCGGTTACTTTTTTTGGGCGCCTGTGTGTGGGGGGTTTTGGGGTGTGTGTGTGTGTGTGTGTGTGTGTGTGGTGTGTGGTGTGTGTCTACTGTCTGTCTGTCTGTCTGTCTGTCCCTTTCCCTTCCTTCCGTCTTCCCTTCATTCCTGCCCCCCCCCCTTTCTCTCTCTCTCTCTCTCTCTCTCTCTCTCTCTCTTCTTCTCCTCTCTCTCTCTTTCTTGCTCCTCTCTCTTTTCTCTCCTCTCTCTCCTCTCCTCTCCTCTCTCTCCTCCCCTCTTCCTCCCCCCCCCCCCCCCCTCTCTGTGTAGACCAAAGTTTTTCCCAAACCCAAAAAAGGGAAATCCAAAATGGGGTCCGTCTGGGTTGGTTGGTTTTGGTTATGGGGGCCTCCCTGTTGTTCACGAGCGGGAAGCGCAACGCCCGCCCACCCGCAGTAACGATCCAAAACGGGAGGTAGGTTCTGGCAGGTGGAGAGAAGAGAAAAGAGACAGGAAAAAAAAAGAAAGAAAAAAAGCAACAACAACCAAGGAAAAAAAAAGGGGGGGGGGGGTCGGCTAGGGGTGATCTGGTGGGCCAGGTATGGTGGGGGGAGGGGAGGGGAGGGGGAGATGCCGTTACACTTACCTGTGTGC
>CM031625.1:46094583-46097083 GCA_018398815.1 Conus ventricosus
AAGACGTCCTTCCTTAATCATTATCCGTACAATAAGTGTGATTAAATTTGTGTTTGTTGTGCAAGTTGGGTACTATTGTGAATATGCTAAATGAATGTGACCAAAAATCGGTGAGTGAGAGAGAGAAGAGAGAGAGAGAGAGAGAGAGAGAAGAGAGAGACAGAGAGACAGAGAAGCTGGAGATAACTACTTATTCAATTGTCTGATTTCAGAAAAATCGGCTTTGAATAATGAATAATCAAAAAAAGAAGAAAATAAATGCATAAAACAGGATGTGTAACTAGTCTGCTGGGTCTGTAGGTACTTCTCTGTCGCTTTTCAAGCATCATTCACACAGTCGGGTCGTATTTCAGGCGTTGTCAGTTCTAAAACAACAAAAAATACCTGGGATGGATTTAGCTAGGGATGTGATCTGCCATACGTTTGTGTGTTTTTTTTGTAGATCTTGTTTACAGCTAGCTGGAGGGGTTGGAAGCGGTTATTTTTTTTCCAAGAGCGAGGATAATGTCTGTCTCCCGTTGATGAATATCTCGTAAAATAATCGATCAGGTAACTGATGTATATATATACTTGTCCATCCACCGTGGCAGCTTAGCCAAGTGGTGTGTGTGTGTGTGTGTGTGTGTGTGTGTGTGTGTGGTGTGTGTGTGTGTGTGTGTGTGCGTATGTGGGTGTGTGGGTGTTGTACACGCGCGCTCACAAGTATAAAAAATCCGAGTATCAGGCTGGTTTTCTTGTACCAGATCTCTTCACCCTCTCTCTCTCTCTCTCGCTCGCTCGCTCGCCTAGAGCTCTCTTCTGTCGCTCTCGCGCTTTCACGTTCTTTCTCTCTTTAACAGTCAGTCTAGCTGGCCTTGAACTGTGAAATTAATCCTGTACTGTGAGATGAATGTATACGTCTGACACAGTCAAGTTTAAAAAAAAAAAAAAGATAATGCACGGTTGTTTATACCGAACGACCACGAACTGGAACGCTTTACTACGCTGTACCTGAATGCAGACAATATCTAATGTCTTTATCATCTTCTGAATGCAGCTGACCTTTCTTTCTTTCTCTCTCTCTCTCTCTCTCCTCTCTCTCTCTCTCTCTCTCTCTCTCTCTCTCTCTCTCTCTCTCTCTCTCTCTTTCTCTCTCTCTCTCTCTCTCTCTCTCTCTCTCTCTCTCTCTCTCTCTCTCTCTCTCTCCTCCGCTTTCTTTCATCATCATTTCGCAGGTCAACGACCGAGTAACGGCAGGCCGGGGAGGAGTATTGTAGTGGAAACCAGTGGGTATTGATCAGCCCGCAACATGACGTTCCGTTCCCCCACACAGTGTAGGCAAAGATTGCACGGCCGTAAACCTGGCGCAGTTATTATTGTCGGTATTTTTTTTCTTTTTATTTTATTGCTCTGGATGGTTGTCCTTTGTAAACACATGTTCATGTGGACGATGAGATGGGTCTGAATGTGAATAGAGACGAGCGTGCGTGTGGTATATGTGTGTGTGTGTGTGTGTGTGTGTGTGTGCGCGTTCGCTCCAGGTGAAAGCCTTGTTCAGAGATGTAGCACCAGACGTGATTTTTTTTAGTTCCTGAAATGAAGAGATTTTTCATCTGACCTAAGGTTTTATTGAAGCAAGATTGTAAACGAATTTTGAGATGTTTGGCAAAAAATCTGATTTATAGAAGGATGAGTGTGTGTGTGTGTGTGTGTGTGTGTGTGTGTGTGTGTGTGCGTGTGTGTGAATCGACCGCAAGGAATTGACTTTGACGAGATAGCAGCCCTGATGCCGCTCGTCGTGGTCGGCTGGGCTTTTAATAACGTGAATTGAATTTACCAGCAGTGGTGCTGCTGCCTTTTTTTTTTTTTTTTATTTTTTTTTTTATTTTTTTTTTTTGCGTGTGTTTGTCTTGCATATAGACTGAGGCTGAACGTTGTTGTCTGTGCTTTGTTGTTCGTCGTCTCCACGAAACTAGGTCTTCCCTGGCTCTGTCCGTTTGAGGACGGGGTCTGATGTCAAATTTGCTCGTGTTATAACAACACGTGTTGCTCGTCTTAGAACAACAGCAAAATCTGCAACCAACTGTTATTGTTTTTAAAAATGAGTGTTCTTGGTTTTGTTTTCCTAGAAGATTTCCAGTGGAACAAAAATACTGATTCCAGAAGAACAGAGCGCACACCCCCGCCACTCGCCTCTTCTGCCTTAACAACCCCCCCCCCCCCCCCCCCACCCTCTCCACAACCACTACAGAGCGGTTCTTTCTGTAGATTTTGACCGATTTGATTTATGGGAAAACGACAAATGTGCATGCGCGCCTTAATGTTCTTGTATATGGGATTTGTGTACCCATGCCTTTGTACTTGCCATACATACACTATTCAGATGGTGTACCCATGCCTTTGTACTTGCCATACATACACTATTCAGATGGTGGTGATGGTTGTGTGGCAACAGCGACGAAAGGAAAAAGCTAGAGAGATTATTTTGAAGACCAAAGGATATTTCCCGATGTTTGTTTTG
>CM031625.1:46102083-46109583 GCA_018398815.1 Conus ventricosus
CGGCCCGTTGTGGTATCTGTTGAGACTTCGCCGGAACGAATCGCGGTCTTCAGCGTGGGAAATGAAGTCCGTTACGGTGTGAGCACGGTGAAAGCATTTTTCTGGTCAACACTGTTAGCTCGTGTGTCGCCCGAAAGGCGTTTAGCTGCCCAGTTTCCAGTTGATCAGAAATCGTCGTTGATAAAATCTCTGTCTGCCCAGTGTCAACCTAAGTTGCAGGCTGCTGCTCAGTGATTGATACACCTGCCGCTTCTTTAGCTGTGGATCCTGTTGAATCTTCATGTGCTAATCAACGTCGGTACTCGGGCGTGGGAAAGCGCTTGCCATCTGACGATTGTATTGTTGGCGAGGTCGCCCGCGTTTCTCTGTACTTAATTTTTTTTTCTTTCTTTCTTTTTTTTTTTTTTTGTATGAATAATGTTCTCAAACATGCATAGCTCACTCAAAGACTGACTGGGTCTGAAGTCTTTGATGCGAATGATAGTGTTTGATTTCTGGCGCTTGTTTGATTTCTGGCGCTTGATATAAGCACACCAACTGTTCTGTTGGATTGTTGAAAAATGCTAGCGCTATGATCCAGGTTGACTGAGGTCCCAGTCAGGTTCGTTTTCACACGGCGTTGAAAGAAGTGTTGCTAGATTCGGACCTAAAAACAAGAGCTTTGTTCCAGTGTTGGTGAATGAGTGCACAACATTCCATTTTCTACCCACACGGTCAAGGCAACCGTCGTTTTGCTTGAGATGCCATTGTGAAGCGTGACTTCCACCGATCATCGTGGCTTTGTGAATGAATCTTTTGTTTAGCTGCTGTTAACAGTTGGAGAGGGGAGGGGGGGGGGGAGATGTGTTTTTAACGATGAGAGAAGGGGGCGCAGTGTGTGTGATTCAATGGGGGCGTTTCTTTCCCGCTGTTGTCTGGACGACTTGCTTCTCGACGGAGATGGGTGTGTGGTACTGCTCCGTTACAGGTAAGAGAGCGTGTAGGGCGGGGGACGGGAGGTGGGGGGAGGGGTGTGTGGTACTGCTCCGTTACAGGTAAGAGAGCGTGTAGGGCGGGGACGGGAGGTGGGGGGAGGGGTGTGTGGTACTGCTCCGTTACAGGTAAGAGAGCGTGTAGGGCGGGGGACGGGAGGTGGGGGGAGGGGTGTGTGGTACTGCTCCGTTACAGGTAAGAGAGCGTGTAGGGCGGGGGACGGGAGGTGGGGGGGAGGGTGTGTGGTACTGCTCCGTTACAGGTAAGAGAGCGTGTAGGGCGGGGGACGGGAGGTGGGGGAGGGGTGTGTGGTACTGCTCCGTTACAGGTAAGAGAGCGTGTAGGGCGGGGGACGGGAGGTGGGGGGAGGGGTGTGTGGTACTGCTCCGTTACAGGTAAGAGAGCGTGTAGGGCGGAGGACGGGAGGTGGGGGAGGGGTGTGTAGTACTGCTCCGTTACAGGTAAGAGAGCGTGTAGGGCGGGGACGGGAGGTGGGGGAGGGGTGTGTGGTACTGCTCCGTTACAGGTAAGAGAGCGTGTAGGGCGGGGGACGGGAGGTGGGGGGAGGGTGTGTGAAAACTCTGTGTGTGTGTGTGTGTGTGTGTGTGTGTGTACGTGTGTGTGTGTGTGTGTGTTGTTTTGTTTTATTTTGAAAGTAATAATAAACTATAGCCCTCTTCAAAACGCTGCAAACGTCACAAGTCATAGTGAATCGTCAGTCTGTAAATTGCGGCTCTCTAAAACGGCTCTTGATATTCATTTTTATGCGTCCGTAATGCTCCCCTAGCACTGGACAATCTTGTGTTCACCTCATTTTCTGTGACACATGGGGGCTTTTAAAGAGATGTTTGAGATTGTAGAAATCACAAAATCTCTCCATTTTCCCAGACACCCAACGTGCTCAGCTACACAAAGCGCGGATTGTCTGGCCAGACAGTTTATGACATGATGAACCCGAGTAAGTTAAGCTGGATGTTTACCGACCTTAAACGCCTTTATGGCGATGGAATGCCTGTTAGACATGCAAAACATGCCTGTAAACTTTTATTGGCCCGGGGCTGAGCGGAACGATCATGTCAACTTTACGAGAACGGACCGAGTTGGACTGGGGTGGGGTGGGGTGGGGGGGGGGGGGGGGGGGGGGGGGGGGGAGGCTCTCGCACTCCATTGCTGTAAAAGAGCGTTTACCGTGAGTCCCCTGGAATTTGTGCTGCAGCCGAGGCTTGTGAGGAGTGGAGCCAGGAAATTGCTGCCGTTGTTTTATGGGCGCCAGGAGTCGTCAGTGTCCACCGGAAAGGCGGAAGTGCCTTGATTTTCGTTTTATGTACAATATTTCGCAGTAAACCATATATATATATATATATATATATATATATATATATATATATATATATATATATATATATATATATATATATATTGTTTACGTTTCTTTCATTCATATTTCAAATTAAAATATAAACAGTCAGGCAGTTTGATATTCACATGCTTAAGTCTTCATTGACACGTGATTATTGTCCAGAATTGAATAGTATACTGAAGCAGAAACAAAATCTGAATGAAGGTCAAATTTCATTCTTCCCATGTGGAGTCACTTTGTTCTAGAACTGACACCTTTTCAGTTACGTGCTTACTTATTTTGTGATTGGAGAATCAAGCAGTACAAGGTTCCTGTAGATGGTGACCTCAACGCTGCCTGACATTTATAGAGTTCAGTCTCTGTGAATTGCCGGTACTTGATCTGTAATAGGATGAAGTGTGGTGTGGCTGAGCCTGAGAAGAATCGGCTTGGGCGGATTGGGAATAATACCTTCGAGAGGCCACGGAATGGGAGAGAAAGAGAGAAATACAAGGGAGGAAAGAAGTAAAAAAATAAATAAAAAAAGGGGGGGGGGAGGCGGGTGTTGAGGAGGTAATACCCATTATTGTTATTCATAGATTCTGCTCGCTGAGGAAACAAACTCGATCCGAATACAGATTGAATCGAAATCTATCAGTCCTTTTTTTTTTTTCTTTTTCTTTTCTTTTTTTTTTTAAACGAGACGGAAGACATTTCATTCAGTGGCGGGATTACGGTTCCGTTGTCATCAAGGTGTGTTTCCCTGCTTGGAGAGGCCTGGTGCTGTGTGGGAGACATGATTACCCTTCTGCCCTCCAACGTAAACATCCTGTGCTTGTTGACACAGGGAGCTAAAGGGGAAGGAATCTGGGAGGGGGGGGGGGGGGGGGGAGCGTGGCTCCCACGTATCCTGTGTAGAGTGTGTGTGTGTGTGTGTGTGTGTGTGTGTGTGTGTGGTTTGTTGGGGGTTGGGGAGAAGAGGTTAGGGGTTGTTGGGGAGGCTGAAGAAAGAACAGCGAGTGTGGTAAGGGTAGAGTGGGCAGGGAGAGACACAAAAGAAATGTCGTGGGAGCCAGGCTGGTGATGCTCAGGGTCTTTTTTTTGTTGTTGGGCGCAGAAACAACAAACACGTACATGCGTCGTTGCGCGCCCGCACACACATGCATGCACGCACGCACGCTCCCACCCACACGTATACACACACACACACGCACGCACACACACACACACACACAACACACACACACACACACACACACACACACAACACACACACACACGCGTGCTTTTTAGACTGCACTGCCTGCGCGCAGTTTAACGAGGAAGAAACATGCAGTAGTCTTACATGTGGTGGCACATATACACTCAACGTGTCCAGTATTCAGACTAATGTGTACATGATCTTTTATTATGCCAGGGGTTCGTGGAAGACAGGGGGGGAAAGATAAACGCAGTCTTGGAATCCTATGAATAACGGAAGATGGCGGGATGTGACCTGGGGAAAGACGAGGAGGGTGATGCATAGTGGCGTGTAACTGTGGGTTGGAGAAGAAAGGGGGCGGGGGGGGGGGGGGGGGGGGGGGGGGGGGGGGGTGGGGGGGGGGGGGGGGGGGGGGGGGGGGGGGTGACAGTCACATTTAGATTGTTTGTTTTGCAATTGCTGAGAGAGTAAAAAAAAAGAATAAAATATGTAAAATAGTTCAAGCGAACTCACAGAAACAATGCGCAGAGTTTGGTGTATGTATATCAGACAGTTGACCTGTGTGTGTGTGTGTGTGTGTCTGTCTGTCTGTTTGTCTGTCCTTTCCGTCCGTCCGTCCGTCTCCTGAAGTAGGGTGCACCCGGTCTCATCCCAGCTGCTTCAAATTGTGGCTGAGAGTGTCGTTGACTGAATGGCTTTGGATGTTCGCTCAGATGGTGGCGGTGCTGTTGACTGCCGTCCTGTCGTTCAGGACATGTGTTCTGCTAACGCGCACGTGTCCATCGCACACAGAGGGTGTCGTCGGCTGACTGGCACTGCCTGTCCCTGGGCGTCTGTATCACGTGTACACGTGCGTCATGACTTAGGCCAACTGTGTCATCAAGGTGGATGTCTGGGGTGTGTGCAACGAGGGGACTAATGGATTGAAGGTGTGTGTGTGTTGTGTGTGTGTGTGTATGTGTGTGTGTGTGTGTGTTGCGTGGGGTGTGTGTGGTGTGTGTGGTGTGTGTCTGTGTGTGTGTGCGTGCGCGCGCGCGCGCGTGCGTGCGTGCGTGCGTGTGTGTGTGGTGTGGTGTGTGTGTGTGTGTGTGTGTGTGTGTGTGTTGTGAACACGATGTTTAAGGTACGTGTGATGATTGTGAAGTAAGGCGTGTTGATTGATAGATGGTTCGGTCAGATTTGAGTTTGGCTTCTTCAGTGCCGGACAGCGGCTTCTCTTGTGGTTTGAGTGCGTATGACCAGGCCAAATGGGTCATCAAGGTGGACGTCGCGCGTCGTGTGTGTGACGAGGGAACTAATGAATGGAAGTGTGTGTGTGTGTGTGTGTGTGTGTGTGTGTGTGTGTGTGTGTGTGTGTGTGTTGTGTGCGCGCGCGCGCGCGTGAGTGCGTGCGTGCGTGTGTGTGTGTGTGTTACGTTTACAGTTTTTTCTTTCATACAAACAGCCGCTTAGCCCCTTCAGTTTGCTTCTTCTTTTGTGAAGAAATGTGAATGAACGCAAGTTGTCTTTTTAGTGCTTGTCAATGGGTAACAGGGATTCTGTCACTTGTATCATACGTCCCAAGTCTTCTTTGTCTGTCTTTCTCTCTCTCTCTCTCTCCTCTCTCTCTCTCTCTCTCTCTCTCTCTCTCTCTCTCTCTTCTCATATGAAAACGTGCAAATCGCACATCTTTTCTCACGTCAACATCACTAAAGAGTGAGACCATGTCTAGTCTCGGCATCAACAACAGTCGGTCCCCTTTAGTTTTACTGCAAAGCAGGTTCGTCTGTCCTCCCTTGAACAATCGGGAACGCCCTTTGAGTCGGGCATCAGACCGGGACCAACAGCACGCACTTTATACTGGGAGAGCGAGGGTACGCACCTTACAGTGGAGAGACCGACAATTCCACAGTTCGCGGTGATCCTCGTGGCCTCCATCTGATCCGATTAGCCAGGCTTTAAATCACTCGGCCCCTTCACGCCTGACTGATCGTGCTGGTTCCGCCCTTCGGTCCTAGGATTTTGCTGATGAGGATAGCGGCCACGGTCAACGACGACAACAAGCAGTAGGTTCCTCCAAGGTGCCATGAAATCACGCGGGTTTTATTTGCCTGCAACTGGCCAGCTACCGCAGTCACTTCATCCCAGTCACAAGGGAAGAAGATATGAAGACCCTCCGTCTCTGGAGACCGGAGTCTCGGTGAAAATAGTCTTGAGTTTCCGAGCACCAAGCGTCTTACGGTTACGAGATGAGGGACAGATGGGAGGTGTGTATGCTTACGTGTGAATGTGAGCGCGGAGGCGGCGTGCACCTTTCGAAATATTTCCGACTGAACATAAGTTTGTGTAAGTGATGTTCGATTTCAGTGGTGTCACAATGATAGATACAGATAGAAATAAGATAGGACACCAGGACAGTCTTGTGTAAAGCCCTGTCTTGAAACACGTGCTCACAGACATCGGCGACGGCTATCTGAACAGCAGGGCATGAAGTTATCACTACGTAGATTACATTAGAGTTTTGAATGGAAGAGGACCAAAAGGGGACAATCAAAAAGAAAAACTGAAAACGAACAAAGCACATAACAGGCACAACAAGTGTGGTGGAGTGGGATGTGTATACCAGGGGATGAGGGGAAGAAGGATACGCACATGTGTGTGAATGGCAGCGTTTGGGGAAACATTCATAAGCGCACAAAATCAGTAACAAGCCCAGATGCGACCCTGAACAATATCAATACAGATAGGACCGGTTCTGAACTAAGACAAGATAATGAGTTAGCTATCATTATCAATGGGTGCACAGCTACTGAAATATACATTGGCAAAGACCAGAAAGGCAGTTGAAAGACGTTAGAAACTATTTATAACTTCAAAACGACTGGGAGTTCGCCGATACCGCTTGATGGGCGCGTTTAGCAAACCCTTAGGCGTTTCATCTAGGAAGTCGGTCACCGCTGAAAATGTCCAAACTGGAATTGTTCTGTTGGCAGCAGTTTGTATTGTATCGTGTTTCGTTGCATTGCACTGTGGTGCATGTGATCTATCACACTCATGCTCCGCTGGTGCAGCGGTATGTTACGGTCCAGTTTGCCGCCGACCAGTTTGCCGCCGTGCCACCGTGCCGACTTTTATGCGTGCCAGATTGCCGCGTACCAGATTGCCGCCTGCAAGCGTGCTACGAAAGTCTCACCCGTGCCAGTTTGTCGACCGCTTCCCGCGTTGCTTAGTGCATTGTGTCGTGAACAGTCTTGAGCTTTTCGTTCACTATTTTAATAGTGAACTATTTTGTTTACAAGTGTTTTGGTTGAGAAGTGTTGTGTTGTGCAATGGCGGATCCAGTGCCCACTGTAATAAGAAAAGGTCGCGGGTTTAACCTGTTGACGGGTGGGTTTTCATTTTCCCGAGACAAACGCCGTCGTGATGGAGTGCAGTACTGGCGCTGCACTCAGAGGACTTGCCCCGGCAGAGTCCACACGGAAGGTAAAAATCAATTTTATGATTTGGTCCCAAATACTGTTACTCTAAAGAACAGCAGACACATAATTATTCAACACACACAATTACCTTGATCAAAAACACCGGCACATGTGTGTGTGTGTGTGTGTGTGTGTGTGTGTGTGTGTGTGCGTGTGTGTGTGTGTGTGTGTGTGTGTGTGTGTGTGTGGTTACATGTAAACTGGTTCTCAACGGATCATAGTATTTTCAAGAAGACTAGGAGAAAAAACCCTTAACTTTAGACCATTAAAAACCGTTAATTTTTAATTTTCAGCCAATTTTGATGAAAATTTGTGAAGAGACCCCTTGTTCCTTACTGAATCTCACTGTGTACTTTTCAATAAGTTAAACTTTTTGACTTATACCGGATGATTTCATGCACTGTCACGTTTATATCTACATCCGGTAATTCCTTTATGTACGTTGTGTGTGTAGGGGAAGAGGGAGAGCTACGCATAGTTCACAACTCGGGACAACCATAATCATGCCCCAGACATCGAACAAGTCGCAA
>CM031625.1:46119583-46129583 GCA_018398815.1 Conus ventricosus
ACACACACACACACACACACACACACACACCACACCACACACACACACACACACACACCCACACACACACCACACACACACACACACACACACACACACACACACACACACACACACACACACCAACAACACACACACACACCACACACACACACACCACACACACCCAACCACACACCACACACACACACACCCAACACACACACACACACACAACACACACACACACACACACACACACACACCCACACACACACACACACACACACACAACCACACACACACACACAGTTCGACTGTTACATCAGCTCGATCCCTTTTCACAGTTAGTTTGCCTTGCCGTCAGGCGGTGACCGTTCGGGCTGGCGGTCCGTGCTGACGTCAGCGTTTCGTGCGCCCTGTGACTGGCGAGGCCGGCCCAAGACGTCTTCGAAGCGTTAAACGCGGATAATCAAACAGGCGTGCGTGCAGTCATGAGCCACCGGTGACCCCGCGAGGTTGGGTCAGTGGGTGCTCTGTGTGTGTGTGTGTGGGGGGGGGGGGGGGGGGGGGGCGACCGGTAAAACGTATGCTGTGTGTATAGTATGGAGGTGATGTGCGGCGATTTGGGGGTGCCCTAATGGGAGACTCTGTGTGTGTGTGTGTGTGTGTGTGTGTTGTGTGTGTGTTGTGTTGTGTTGTGTTGTGTTGTGTTGTGTTGCGAGTGTGTGTGTTGTGTTGTGTTGTGTGAGAGAGGTGTGTTGTTGTGTTGTGGTGTGGTGTGGTGTGTGTGTGTGTGTGTGTGTGTGTGTGTGTGTGTGTGAAGATTATTGAGTAACCCATAAAGTTTCTTGTGTTTGTTGAAAGTTTATCATTTTCTCCCTTTTGTTTTTGGTGTTAACGTCGTAAACAATGTATTCTTCATCACTAAATCATACCAAACAGTAGAGAGATTTGTTTAAAAAGTTTTAATAGGTTTTTGGATACACGAGTACGGCTTTCAGTCTGTATGTTTTCAAAACCGTCAGGTGTAGTTATTTTGTTATTAATATGAATATTATTACCGTTACTATTATTATTATTATTATTGTTATTATTATTACTGTTATTATTAAACCCAGTTTCTAGAAGGTAATGCAAGAAAACGCTTTCATGTCAAAAGAAAGCAATGCATTCGCAGACATAGCACGACCCGTGGACCAAAGACTTCCAATCGTAGTGTGGAGTGATGAACGTAGCAGCAGGTCGAGAGCTCGGCCATCTGTTGCTTCGTGTAAAGCTCCTTTTTCACCCTCCTGCTGATGAAGCGACAGCCTCGAGAGTCCGTGTGTTTGTAGGGAAAACTGGCGAAGGGTTTTGTGTGTTGCTGGTTACAGAAGCAGGGGGTCTTTGGCGAGGGGAGGCTCTAACACAGCCGTAATTTGTTTTCTTGCTCGTGGCCCCGCCAGATGTGGCGGCGCGAGGGCCAAATGCCACAGTTTCGTTTCCGCTGTTCCCTGATACTGACCGTTATATGATCGAGTGATCTGAAAATGCCAACCGCTCGGTGCTCTGAGAATGCCAACGGCTGAGTGTGCAGAAGAGAATGGCAAAGGCAGGATGGTCAGAGAATGCCAAGATCTATGTGTTCTGAGAATGCCAATATCTATGTGTTCTGAGAATGCCAATATCTATGTGTTCTGAGAATGCCAATATCTATGTGTCCTGAGAATGCCAATATCTATGTGTTCTGAGAATGCCAATATCTATGTGTTCTGAGAATGCCAATATCTATGTGTTCTGAGAATGCCAATATCTATGTGTTCTGAGAATGCCAATATCTATGTGTTCAGAGAATGCCAATATCTATGTGTTCAGAGAATGCCAATATCTATGTGTTCAGAGAATGCCAATATCTATGTGTTCAGAGAATGCCAATATCTATGTGTTCAGAGAATGCCAATATCTATGTGTTCTGAGAATGCCAATATCTATGTGTTCAGAGAATGCCAATATCTATGTGTTCTGAGAATGCCAATATCTATGTGTTCTGAGAATGCCAATATCTATGTGTTCTGAGAATGCCAATATCTATGTGTTCTGGGAATGCCAATATCTATGTGTTCAGAGAATGCCAATATCTATGTGTTCTGAGAATGCCAATATCTATGTGTTCTGAGAATGCCAATATCTATGTGTTCTGAGAATGCCAATATCTATGTGTTCTGAGAATGCCAACGTTGAGTGTTCTGAGAATGCCAATATCTATGTGTTCTGAGAATGCCAATATCTATGTGTTCAGAGAATGCCAATATCTATGTGTTCAGAGAATGCCAATATCTATGTGTTCTGAGAATGCCAATATCTATGTGTTCAGAGAATGCCAATATCTATGTGTTCAGAGAATGCCAATATCTATGTGTTCTGAGAATGCCAATATCTATGTGTTCAGAGAATGCCAATATCTATGTGTTCTGAGAATGCCAATATCTATGTGTTCTGAGAATGCCAATATCTATGTGTTCTGAGAATGCCAATATCTATGTGTTCTGAGAATGCCAATATCTATGTGTTCTGAGAATGCCAATATCTATGTGTTCTGAGAATGCCAATATCTATGTGTTCTGAGAATGCAATATCTATGTGTTCTGAGAATGCCAATATCTATGTGTTCAGAGAATGCCAATATCTATGTGTTCTGAGAATGCCAATATCTATGTGTTCTGAGAATGCCAATATCTATGTGTTCTGAGAATGCCAATATCTATGTGTTCTGAGAATGCCAACGTTGAGTGTTCTGAGAATACCAGTGGCGGGTGTTCGGAGAATGCCACTGTCTGAGTGTCCTGAGAATACCAGTGGCGGGTGTTCGGAGAATGCCAACGTCCAAGTGTTCTGAGAGTAGCAATGGCGGGTGTTCAGAGAATGCCACCGTCTAAGTGTTCTGAGAATACCAGTGGCGGGTGTTCAGAGAATGCCAGCGTCTAAGTGTTCTGAGAATACCAGTGGCGGGTGTTCAGAGAATGCCACTGTCTGAGTGTTCTGAGAGTAGCAATGGCAGGTGTTCAGAGAATGCCAGCGTCTAAGTGTTCTGAGAATACCAGTGGCGGGTGTTCAGAGAATGTCAGCGTCTAAGTGTTCTGAGAATACCAGTGGCGGGTGTTCAGAGAATGCCACTGTCTGAGTGTTCTGAGAGTAGCAATGGCGGGTGTTCAGAGAATGCCAGCGTCTAAGTGTTCTGAGAATACCAGTGGCGGGTGTTCAGAGAATGCCAACGCCTAAGTGTTCTGAGAGTAGCAATGGCGGGTGTTCAGAGAATGCCAACGTTGAGTGTTCTAAGCGTGCCAACGGCGAAGTGTTCAGAGAATGCCAACGTCAGAATGTACTGAGAATCCTAGCGTTTGTGTTACCAAAGAATGTCAAAGTCTGATTGAGCTAAAAGTCTCTGTGTTCTAAGAATGCCAGTGTCTAAGTATTGTGAGATCGGTAATGTCCGATTATTTGACGCTGTCGGTAGCTGGACACGTTAGCAAATTATTCACCAAAAAGTAATAGTAACCCAGAGGGAAAATGTGAATGCTTGCATGACCTAGCCAACATATCCAAGCTAGGATTTGATCGGAGAACAGCATCGTCCAAGTCTCCTGACAGCAGTAAGGTCTGTGGAGCTCTTTCCGCGCTCATCGCTCTTTTGAATCATTGGCTACTTTGACATGTTCATGTCCTGTTTTATGTTAAAATCCAGGCAGCAGCAAATGCAAAGACAAATACGTAGAACATGATACAAAGACAAGTAAGTAGAAGTAGAACATGATAGTTGGTTGGTTTTAAAAAAAAAAATTTATTCCTGCATTCTGACCACACTCTTATCTGATTACAGACGTCAGTTGTCCCCTTTGTAGACGTCAGACCTGTCTACATGCTGCTTGTTCTTTGCGTTAAGACGTACACGTGCATGCGGAGTTTGTTCTTTGCGTTAAGACGTACACGTGCATGCGGAGTTTATTCTTTGCGTTATGACGTACACGTGCATGCGGAGTTTTATTCTTTGCGTTAAGACGTACACGTGCATGCGGAGTTTGTTCTTTGCGTTAAGACGTACACGTGCATGCGGGGTTTATTCTTTGCGTTGTGACATACACGTGCATGCGGAGTTTATTCTTTGCGTTATGACATACACGTGCATGCGGAGTTTCAGGATGTAGAAAAGGAGGGACGTGGAAAATCATAGTAATTTTACAAAGGAACACATAATCATTCATCCCATCAGACTACCACAAGAAATCTGGCACAATAGTAGGTTCTTCGTGGGTGTTTAAGTTGTGCTCTGTGTGTGACGGATGAACAAACTTCGTGATGTTTTACCGGACAACACAACAAATGCTTGTACTTCGTGCAACTAGTGTCTGTCAATAATTTGTTATCCAGATAGAATCAAATACAGTTTATGTCGTGTTTTCTGATTTATTCTGTGCTGTTTATGTGTCTGTGTGTGTGCGCGCAGGCGTGTGTGTGTGTGTGTGTGTGTGTGTGTGTGTGTGTGTGTGTGTGTGTGTGTGTGTGTGTGTTTTTAATCCTAGACTAATGTAAACTTGAGAAGGATTCAAATATGTGTATGTGTTCGCGTGACGTTGATAAGATCAAGTCAGGGCGTGCACTCTCACAAATGCACTTGTATTCCCATGTGGTGTTTGTGTCTTGTTTGGTTTCGTTGTAGAGAAAGAAAGGGTGGACCTGGGAGGGAAGAGGGGGGGGGGGGGGGGTTGTTTTCGCTTTAAATTAGATCAGGGATTTTGTGATTAACTCGTCCACATCCCCCAATGCAGAATATGTAATTGAGGATGAAGTTTTGATTTCGCCTATCAGTGTTGTTATTCTTGGAAAAGGCTACTTGATTGGTTGGTTCGCTCAGCAGTGTAAGGGACTGGCTTCTTCGCGTGTTATGTTTCGCAGACGTGCTGTTTATGAATACCCTCAAAGCCCAGTTCTCCCTCCCGCCCCAGCCCTTTCCTTCTACTCACCGCCCCACATACCCAGCGCACTGTCTCCCCCACCCCTCTGTCTTTCCCCAGCTCTCCCCCCCCCCCCTCTCTCTCTCCTTTCTCCGCCTGTCCTCTGTCTCTCCTCTCTCTCTCTCTCTCTCTCTCTCTCTCTCTCTCTCTCTCTCCACATACGCACATATTATGTACACACAGATGAAGCTCGTACACAGTGGATGATAATAAACAGTTCTGTTAATCTTAACAGGAACAAGTGAATAAAAGTTGCGAACATACAAGACCGCAAGACAAATGAAACAAAACAAAAGTTAACAGCAATATTAGAAGCAACGCATTTTCAACCTTAGGCCTTCCTCCCTAAGCAAGACGGACAAGCAAGAGCAATCGTGGGTTTGACTTGATGAACATACTTCAAAACCGTGTTGGAATAGCTGTTGGCTGTCCAAGTTAAAAGTCATTGAAGGAAACGGGAACATTCGGTCCAGAACGAGACGGAAGGAAAATCACTTTCTGACTCGGACACTGACGCCATCAGAAAGGTTTGGATAACAAAAGATGGATGGGCAACCATGTTGGGAGAACAGACCAGGAAACCAGACAGCAACATTTCCAAGTGAAGCGTTTAAAATTAGAATTTCTGCAGCTGTTTGGCTTCTTGCTGTACTCGCAGTTCGTTTATTTTTACTGCAACATCTTTTGTGAACAAGGTTTGGTGCTAACCAAACAGCTCTGGGAAAGTCGCATACGTATACACGGGCAGGTCTTTCCGCCATTACGACTCCAGGATATGAACTATGTACACTCTTTTCGGTACGGATGGGGTTGATTCGAATTATGTTCCTGCATCCTCACTTTCAGTCTGGCTCCAAAACATGTACGAGCGGGAAGGTTGAGAGGAGAGGGGTTAAAGGTTCAAGCGGTAATGAAAGGAAAGAATGGCGATGCATTGTGAAATGATAAACAGCAAAATAATGGATATAGGACAGTGTCTTGGGAGGAAGGGGAGCGGGGAGGGGGGGGGGGGGGGGGGGGGGGGGGGGGGGGAGCTGAGAACTAGCAGGCAACCGCCGTTCCTTCATCATCTTATTTTTCCATCAATCAGGATAGGAAGTGACAAATGTTGGATGGGAGGAGAGCCCCGCTCTGTCCCTGGGACAGTAGTAGATCGGCGTGTTTTCGGGGGTTGCAGAGTTGCGGGGTTTCTTTTGCTGTTGCGATTATTCACTGTATATTTGATGTGTTTTCCTCGGGTTTTCATTTCTGGTTCCAGCATTTGAAGTTTCTCTCTCTCTCTCTCTCCTCTCTCTCTTCTCTCTCTCTCTCCCCTCTCTCTCTCCTCTCTAAGTGCATGTATGTAGAAAAAATCTGAGCCCATCAACTGCATACTTGTGAGTTGATTTTAACGTGGTGACAGCCCTGATATGGCCCTTTGCGGTCGGCTGGGCTATAAGCAACATTACCTTTCCTTACCATCAACTGCATCTCTCTCTCTCTCTCCCTCTCTCTCTCCCTCTTCTCCCTCTCTCTCTCTCTCTCTCTTTCTCTCTCTCTCTCTTCTCTCTCTCTCTCTCTCTCTCTCTCTCTAAGTCCATGCATGTAGAACAAATACGAGCGCCATCAACTGCATCTTCTCTCTCTCTCTCTCTCTCTCTCTCTCTCTCTCCTCTCCTCTCTCTCTCTCTCTCTCTCTCTCTCTAAGTCCATGTATGTAGAACAAATACGAGCGCCATCAACTGCATCTCTCTCTCTCTCCCTCTCTCTCTCTCTCTCTCTGTCTCCCTCCTCTCTCTCTCTCTCACTCTCTCTCTTTTCTCTCTCTCTCTCTGTGTCTCTCTCTCTCTCCCCTCTCTCTCTCTCTCTCTCTCTCTCTCTCTTCTCTCTCTCTCTCTCTCTCTCTCAGTCCGTGCATGTAGAACAAATATGAACGCCGTCATCTGCACCACACATTTAGTATTCTCGTGCGCACGTATACAGATTTACGTACACGTAGACACATGCATTCCCACCATTACGTATTAGATACGAACAGACATGGTTATCCTTAGGTTAGCGCTGTATGTGAGTGTGTATACTATGTGAGTGCGTACACTGTGCGAGTGTGTGAGCGTCAGAGTGAAGTACCAGGCCCGGGTCTCCCTGCAAGCAAGCCTCCAGCATGTCAGCAATCCGGGCTTCGTGACTCCTCGGTGCTCCGTTGTCACGTTATACAATGTGTACGCTCTCCCGGGGCCCTGACCCCACACTGTTACCCCCGCTTAATTGGACGGGATAATGGTGGGTGGAGACTTGAACGCTTATCTCGCGGCGGCCACTCGGGCCTCACGCCCACGCTCACTGGGTCCCCTCCCTGCCCGCCCATTCACACAAACCGTGGACATTGTGTGCGGGCAAAGAATGTGAAAGAGCGGGACAGAGGTCATAGTGGTTTTATGAGGGCCACTGTTTTCGTTAGTGTTGTTGTTGTTTTGGGGAGAAAGGTATGATGGTAGATCTCTCTCTCTCTCTCTCTCTCTCTCTCTCTCTCTCTCTCTCTCGCTCTCTCGCTCTCTCTCGCTCTCTCTCTCTCGCTCTTTTCCTCCCTCCCCTCCCCGCTCTCTCTCTATATCCATACTACAATACTCTTTTTTAGCGCCAGCTCTTTCCTGATCTGGTTGTTTCAGTCATTCTCTTTTAGTGCTGTTAATGTCATCAATACTAAGACAACATAGTATCGGTTTTCTTTTTCCTGTTATGTAGATTTTGGATTTTGTTTTTCCTGTCATAGAGCAAACAAAACAAAAACAAAACAACAACAAAAATCTCAGCCCCCATCCTCCAGATGTGTTCTGCTAGTCGGTCCGTGTGAAATCTTTGTTGCTCCAAATTTGAAGTGTTTGTGATAATGCACCGCCAAAAAACGTAGACAAACGAACCACAAGACCAAACACGACGCGTTTCGACCTCTTAGGTCTTCAGGCAAGATAATAATACATACACACACACACACACACACACACACACACACACACACACACACACACACACACACACACACACAGGGCAACGAAAATGAACGAGCAATCACGTATCTTCATCAACGCGTATCTTGCGTCACAATTCTCACACCCGTAACTGCTTACTTACCTGCAGCGAGCGAACGAGACTTCGACAAAGGCCAGTAGTGTGGACGTGAGGCGAAATATAAAATGCCGATTTGGTCTTCTATACACCTTTGCTGCAACAGAGAATCAAATTTCATAGTTGCAAGGTTTAACTTGTTCTGCTTCCATGCTGTAGGGCTGTTGCCAGATTGGGTTTGAAAGAGTTGCTATACCGATCTCTGTGTTGTTTGCCTTGTTTCAGTAGAATGGGGTGGGGGGGGGGGGGGGGGGGGGAGAAAGAAGGGTTGTAATTAGCGAAATGGAGCTGGGGTTAAAAAAAAAAATCCCTTAAGTGGTAGTAATCAGCAGTGACGTCAGTACTGTAATTTCCAGACTCGATCTTTTCCTTGTGTCAGACGAATGGGGAAAAGTCGGGTCATAGTCTCCCAAAGTAGAGCTATGAAAAAAATATAACAGGAAACGTAAAAAAAAAAAAGAGAATTGTAAGGGATAAGGCAAAATACGAATAGCATAATTATCGTGTTGCAGCTAGCATCGTATGGAGTTTTCTGGCGCTTAGTATGGCAGTGAAGGTGACGGGAAAAACCAGCGAGGGGTGGGTGAGAGAGATATTGTAGGGCAGATTAATAGTTCCAGAAGGTCTGCATTACAGCTATCATCACAAGAAGACTCGTTTTTCATCATTAAAACGTCATCGTGCATCTAAATGTAATTCGCAAGTCCGACTGGAAACTTTTATGTTTGCGGGGTGCAGTGGTAATGTAAGAATTATAATGTTTTATCGTGTTGATCTTTTCTATACGTCATCAGAATCAACACTGCCATAGTTGTAAAGTGTTCGCCACTAGAGTTCTGTTCCTCAATGCTAGATGGGATTAGAACTCGTCTGTCCATATAGGAAGTGTCCGCAGGTGTCTCAGCCTGCGAACGCAGAAGAAGAGGAAGTTCCTCAGTGAAGATGAGGAACAACATGTGTGATGGCTCAGACGGAAGACGCCAGTTGTGTCTCTCATCTTAATTCAAACTAATTGTTATTATTCATTTCCTGGTTTCGGGTCCGAGAGATGAAATTCATGATGCTCATGCGTTCATTCATCAAAGGAGTTGTGCTGTGTTCTCTTACAGAACGATGTGATCTTTGGTTATTTTATATGTAGCATTATGGAAGTGATTTTCCGCAGTGTCTCTGTCGCATGCCCACATCTTTATGGAGAGGAAAACAAACACACACGCGCGCGCGCGTGCACACACACACACGCACGCACGCACACACACACACACACACACACACACACACACACACACACACACACCACACACACACACACGCACACACACACACGCACACACACACACACACACACAACACACACACACACACACACACACACACACACACACAAGGAAAACGCTAGCGCTGCAAGAAGAAAAAGAAACACCCGAAGGTGCTGGGGAGGACCCAGAGAAGCACTGTCTTCACCCGCCTTTGAAGACAGTGCTTCTCTGGGTCCTCCCCAGCACAAGTGGTACAAACAATGACTGCATGAAGCACACTGCCCTGCAGACAGTCGCAAGCTCCTGTACAGCAGACATCGTGTCAAGTCTCTTTTGATACACTGGCAGTGATGTGGAAGTGGATAGGAACGTGGGAGATGGGGGAGCGGAGGAAGGGGGAATGCGATGGGGTAGACCAGGGACCGTACAGCAAATTGCGGGCGGGCGAGGAGGGTGAGTGATTCGTGTTTATGACCCGGAACCATTACTGTGGGGGTAACCACTGTGGGAGGGAAACGTTAGACCATTGGTAACGGAATACCGGGGAGCACGCGAAAAGTGGCGCGGCTGTGGCGGTTTCCTTATACGTTGGTGGTGTGTGTGTGTGTGTGTGTGTGTGTGTGTGTGTGTGTACGCGCGCGTGCGAGTGCGTGCGTGCGTGTGTGT
>CM031625.1:46134583-46139583 GCA_018398815.1 Conus ventricosus
GCGAGTCCTACACAGACAGTGGCCGAAGATGACCAGCGGAGCTGAGCGTGGTGACACCTGCTTCCTCCTCTGTGCTGACCTGCCCGGTTGTGTGACTGACCATTGAAACCATCGCCTTCCTGTCTGTCTGTCTGTCTGTCTGTCCTCTGGGCTTTGTAATGACACTGGGGCAAGGGAGGGATGAAGGGCGGCAGTTCTTTCTGTTGCACCCCCTGTAATTATGTACAAAAAGTCATAGTGACCTGAACCGTCACACTGTATACCAGGGCACTAGGGGGAACGCAGACCTCTCCACACAAACAGTTTCCGCTAGGGGAAGTTACCGCGGGTACAGACTGAAAGAGTCACTTCACACCAGAGACGTAGAGGACGTACTGTAGGTTATACGGGAAATGTCGACGTTCGTAGCACAAGAAAGTTTGAGTATTCCAAGAGTATATAATTATGACCTCGTTGATTGTTTTCTATTGGCAGTAACTTGGCAGTGTTTATGTTCAATGTCTTCTTTTTTTTTTAATGATTTGGTGTGAACGGATCCTGAATCCCCATAATCCGGGTCCACACTAAAGTTGAATGGGTTGTTCCTCGTGGTACACTCCGTTTTTTTATGTTTTGTTGCAATCAGTTTATTTGTTATTGCGTGACCTTGCTGACAAACAACTAAACCAATGCGGGTAAGAGAGGAAAAAAAAAACAGAAAAAAAAAACTCCTTGGTGAGGATAGCAAAGTGCTGTGAAATGTTGATCGTTCATGGAGTAAAAGAAACTGTACATTTCGTCACCTAGGGACTTACAGTTGATCCTGCTGCCAACACATGATATCCCAGCTTGAAGTCCTCTCTGTCGTCGCGATGATATTTTCTTTCGTTCACGTTCCCGGCCATGCTAGATCCTCAGTCCGGTCAGTAAGGCGAAGTCCGCAGTCCGCCGCAGTGACCCCGCCATCCCCACGGCTTCTCCTGGACCTCAACCGGACCGGGCCACGCAAGGCTTCAAAGGAGGGGCAGGGCTGTAAGATGTGGGTGGGAGCTTGGGAGCCTGTGCCACAAGGGCACTGCTCAGTATGAGGTCGTGATGATATAATGTACAGTGAATGCACAATGCAAGACTGTAAAATGGTAGTTGTTTGTGTTTTGCGGTGCAGGAGAATTACTCATGATATGGAGCAGTCATTGCTTTTGGCTGTAAGTTTACATTAATCTTGTACTCGGCTGTTGCACTTTATAAACAACCAAAGGACGTCGGATGAAATCCAAAATCTAATTATTGAACCAACATGGCATCTACAAGGAGCTCGAGTGTTTGAAGATGATGCCTCCGATATGTTTCTTTATGATTCATAATTACTCTGTGGTACTAATAGTGAACTGATTTTCAGGTATCGATGATGGTTTTTTTTTTCTTTTTTAACAAGTTTGAAAAGGAGACTCTCTCTCTCTCTCTCTCTCTCTCTCTCTCTCTTCTCTCCTCTCTCTCTCTCTCTCTCTTTGCTCGCTCTCTCTGTGCATTTGTGCTTGCATGTATGTGTGTGCGCTTCTCTGTCGGACTTCCTACACCCGACACGCGAGTTATGTTTTCACTCGCATATTTTGGAATCGTTTATCGGCTAGCAGAGAGAGAGAGAGAGAAAGAGAGAGAGAGAGAGTTTTTGATTGTTGCCTTACAACTCGGCCAACCGCAAAGGGCAGCAATATCGGGACTTGTCACCGCACCGAAGTCAACTGTCAGTATTCCGCTGCAACTATAGACGTGATTTTCGCAACACTTGGTGGAAAAGGTCGAAAGTGGCCCAGGGACAGTGCCGTTCAGTTCTGGCGCCTATCCGGATCCAAAGGCAGATCGAGACGACTGTGGGATGGACTGTGAGAGTTGGACTGAAGTGGATGGACTGTTCCACTGTGACGGAGGCCTGCAGTCGTCCCGAGTCTCCTCGGAAATGGGTCGGCGGCGCCTGGTGCACGCACAGCTGCCGTGTACCCGTCAGCGTATCAGTTTGTGTGACCTTTGCCCTCTGTATAGTAATTGGAGTTACTGTGTGTGTGACGCCATCATTTCACTCCGTTCTTTCCTTAGATGGAAGTAGGTCATTCTGACAGGCGATATCAATGTACCATTGGTGGTCATCATGACAACCAGTCTAAAGCTGTCTGTTCTTCCGTGATCGTTTGGTACGTGCTTGGCTCAGCGGTAGAGCACAGACGTTGCGAGTTCAAATCCCGCTGGGCCCAACATTTAAAAAACCAACAAAAAAAAAGTGTTTTTTGTTGTTAAATTTTCCGTCACTGAGCACATTATAAGCATTTGCTTGTTGTTGCTTCAGTTCAATAAGTTGTTTATGTACACATCTGTTCATTAAAGAAATGTTTAAATTTTTAAAAAAATTGACAGGTTTCTAAATTTGTTGTTCTGGTAGTGTCAGACAAGCACCCATACCTTACCTCCCTTGGACGGTTGTCCCCCATCTGCCGTGTCACATACAGGTGAGTGGGTATGGACGTAACACCGGAGTGTAATTAACTACTTTAGCCCGTTAAAAAACGAGTACAGTAGAAGGCAGCGCGAGATCCCTCTCTCTTCTACAAGTCGCAGCCTGTAGATGAGAGCGGAGACCCGAACGTCCAGCAGGCAGCTAGCTGCCTAGCTGGGTGACCTTGCCATCTGTCATCGTTATTACCATCATGTCGGAGGCTGCACTGGAGCTTGTGAAGAATTCCAACAGTTTCAGTCAAGCGTGGTTGATGGTTGGTTTGGGGGAAGGGATGGGGGGGGGGGGGGGGGGAGCGAAAGGGAGGCGGGGGGGGGGAGCCTCGGGTCAGCGTGGTGATCCATCATCATTAAGGTGCATGCACACTCTCCATCCCACCCCGATGAGATGGACCTTGAGCGTTTTATTCGGATATTGTGACAGATGTTGGACTCGCGAGTTTGTTGGGACACCATCTGTTCGCAAAACTCTCTCGCTGTCTATGTCTCTGTCTGTCTGTCTGTCTGGAGGATGAAACGGAGTGCTCTCTCTCTCTCTCTCTCTCTCTCTCTCTCTCTCTCTCTCTCTCTCTCTCTCTCATCGCCTGCCCCCCCCCCCCCTCCCCTCCCTTCGGGTCCCCATTCTTCCCCTTCCCAGAGATGCAGTCGTCATGATAGTCTTGATAATGTCTGCTGACAAGGCGAAAAAAAAAAAGAAAAAGGCCATGCAGTTGACTGCTGCCGTAGCGCATCCATTCAAATGATTGTTTTTCTTTGTGCTCGTTAGGTCGTGTGTGTGTGTGTGTGTGTGTGTGTGTGTGTGTTTCTGGATCATTCCCTTACCCATAATGTTCACAAATGTGCCTTTTTTTCCCTTTCTACCTAGCATTGCTTATACAGACACACGCACGTGCATACACGAGCGTGCGCGTATGCACACAAGTTCATTTGTGCCTGTTCACTGTGCCTGCATACTTGCACACACATGCAGGAACGCGCGTGCGCATACACACACACACGCGCCGTCGCACGCACGCGCGCGCGCGCGCGCGCACATACACACCACACACACACACACACACACACACACACACCACACACACACACACACACAGTGAGGGCAGGATGAAAGAAAAGCTGTAAAGCTTATTCTTTTAACCCTCAAGAAAGATAATTTTGACTTGACTTGACACACACATACTCACTCACTCACCCACTCACTCACTCGCTCGGTCACTCACTCACTCACACACACACACACACACACACACACACACACACACACCACACACACACACACACGCGCGCGCGCGCGCGCGCGCGCGCGCGCGTACTCACTCACTCACTCACACACACACACACACACACACACACCGAAGTGCATGTGCATGCAGATACATTCACCCTCCCTTCAAGTCAAAATATTTCAGTTCCCCTTCATCTCCCAACGCCTCTCCTCCCACCATTCATCTTCTTTACCAGCCAAAAGAGAAAGACCCCCCACCCCCTTCCCCTCCCTCCATCCCGATGGCCATCCAGTGTCAAAAGTGTTGGAGGAGCCGCCGAGCGACGCTTTTGTCACGAAGCGGCATTCTTCTCTTAATTGGTTCAGTGTCGCACGCTCTGGACCAACAACGAACACCGCCCGCCTTCTGTGTAAGCCTACTACTGCGTCAGTCATTGTTGGACCATTGACAGCGTCGGATCAGCGCGGCGTACACCACTCGCGCCGGAGACGTTTAGAGGGAACTAGAGTGTAGCAGATGGGACCCGTGTCTGTGCTAGACCAGTGTGATAGTCCGTGAGTCACTTTACTTTTGTTATCTTGTGGTCACTTTTCTCGTCACCGTAATACTGGGATCGATCTGTACCACAGGGAACTGTTCTGGGGCCCTTGTTTTTCTTAATTTATATAAATGACATAAGAATTTATATAAATGATATAAGTAGAAATCTCTCTCCTGGAACTACTATAAGGCTTTTTGCAGATGACAGCTTAGTATATAGAACAATCAGAAGCAAGAATGATACACGCATTCTACAAGAAGATCTAAACGCTTTACAAGAGTGGGAAAGAACTTGGAAAATGGAATTTCATCCCCAAAAGTGCCAAGTGTTGCGTATATGTAACAAACGCTCACCAATTAGATCAGATTATTCTATCCATAATACTATTCTTAAAGAAACTAATGCTGCAAAATATTTAGGCGTGATTATAGATAGTCGTCTCAAATGGAAAGAACATTACAATTTAGTATGTAAGAAAGCAAATAACATCTTAGCTTTCTTATACAGGAATATCAATGACTGCCCCCAAAAGGTTAAAGACGACTGCTACAAAACACTGGTTAGACCAGTACTGGAATATGGTTGCTCAGTTTGGGATCCTTACCATCTAAAGGACATTGATAACCTCGAAAAGATTCAGAAGAGAGCAGCACGGTTCGTAACAGGGAACCACATCAGAGAAAAGGGGAATACTAGGAAGAACATGAGGAAATTAGAATGGAAACCCTTAGAAGAGAGAAGAGCTTTTA
>CM031625.1:46142083-46147083 GCA_018398815.1 Conus ventricosus
TCTCTCTCTCTCTCTCTCTCTCTCTCTCTCTCTCTCTCTCTCTCTCTCTCTCTCTCTGGCACATACATGAACTCATTAAAAAAAAAGCATGCACATTGACAAGTACATGCACAGGCACAAGCTTACATCAATTGAACACTCACTCTCTCTCTCTCTCTCTCTCCTCTCCTCTCCTCACCTCTCCTGCCTGCCTCTCTCTCCTCTCCTGTCCTCTCCTCTCCTCTCTCTTTCTCCTGTCCTGTCCTCCCCTCTCTGTCTCTCTCTCCCCTCTTCTCTCTCTCTCTCTCTGCACTTCCTCCTGCCCTCGCTCCCTCCCACCCTCCTTCCATATGTCTTCTCACTTGTATGTGCACATGCGCACGCCCACAGGCATGCATACACGCATGCACAAGCACATGTGCATGTACACATGTATACACACATGCACACATGCACCAGAAACGTGCACGCACGCACGCACAATTCATCTACATACCACACACATGCACACACATACAAACACGCATGTACACACATACAAACAGACATGCACACACAGAAGGAAGGAAAGGAAGAGGGTAAAAAATGATTTTGTTTTAGCAAGGGAAAGTTGCACCAGCAAAGTTAGGTTTTCAGCTGCACCAGCAGTATCACTCTTTATGTTCAACTGCAAAACTTTGCCTGGAAGTCAAAAAACAAACAAAAACAAACAAAACCCAACCAACCAACCAAACACAAACCACCAAAAACTTAACAGAAGTTTTGTTTATTGTGTAGCATGTGGATGTGCATAAACACTGACGTATCTAACGGAACCTTGACAAACCTGTTGAATTTCATCGCTCACTGTGTGTCTTTCTGTCTTCGTTACTGTGTGGGGGGCCAGCGATCACGTTTGGGTAATGTATGTGCGTAGTGTGTGTGTGTGTGTGTGTGTGGGGTGTGTGTGTGTGTGTGTGTAGCGCTTTTTTTTCTTTCAAGTTATTGACCTATCGATCTTTTCCCTGCTCTGTCCGCAGGTCCCTGATCAGCTCAAGGATTCGAACCTCGCGGTCCCATGAGTCGCTGCTGTCCAACCCCAGCGCAATGCAGGCGGTGGACATAACGGGTCGGGACACGGAGGTGAAGGCCGTGCACCACAGCGTGCTGCGTCAGGACCACTGTTTCCATGTCAACACCTCCCATGGCAGCAAGTACATCTCCTGCAGGACAGCGGAGGAGAGGGACCAGTGGCTGTCCAGGTCTGTTCGCTGTGATGAAACCACTTAGGATGTCATTAGTTAAGTGTCGTTAGGTAGTGTGTGTGGTGTGTGTGTGTGTGTGTGTGTGTGTGTGTGTGTGTGATGTGGTGTGGTGTGTGTGTGCGTGCGCACATGCGCGTGCATGTATGCATATGTATATGTGTGTGTTTGTGTGTGTGTGTGTGTGTGTGTAGAGAGAGAGGATATGTTGGTGTGTGCGTGGTGATGTATACATTTTACATCATATGTGAAAAGTTTTATTTATCTCATTGATTTTTCACTTGTCTCATATGGAAACACTTTGAAAGCCGCTGTGTAAAAAGTCCTCTATGGCTATTGTTACATAGATGAAGAGAGTCATATGGAATCCCCTGACCGTTTGGCTGTAGCGGCTGCACAACAGACACACAAACAAAACAAAAGTATTGCTTCCAAGTGCACAGCATAGCAGTGCAGAGAGCAGCGGTGGGATGTTATGCAGTGTCCATCTGCACTCTTATGTCCCAGTCATGCTTTCAAGCCACCCAACTAGGGATTGGCATGATCTTTATTCTGCATGTCGAATCACATGACAGGGCTGCAGTCATAGCATCCCTTCGTCTGTTTCGACCTGACGGATTGGAAAAATCCTGCTCTGGGGTTATTTCACCCACAAAGCTCCTCTGGGACTGGAACTGGTGGCACACAAATTTGGAATCCAGTGTGGTTTTAACCCGTCAGCTATTGCATCTCTCAAAATGGTTCACAGCCTATGCTTTTGTATCAAAATGGGTCCCAGGACTAAAAGAGAATTTTGTGGAAAAAATGTTACCAAGTTCTACAATTTAAACTTCTATTTACATTCTCAAAATCATGTGAATCGTGGACAGGGAAAGGGTAATGGGTTGTGTGGGGAAGACATAGTCATTTCATTTTGTTTTTGGCTACTGAAGCAGTGCATGTTTGTTAGCCTTTTTTATTTCTGTACTATTCAGTTTACGGCGCACCAGACAGCCAAACCAGGACAACGTACGACGCTCAGACAGTTCACTCAAACTGTGGATTGTGGAGGCCAAGAATGTTCAGCCAAAGAAACGGTGAGCTGGCTTGGTGCATGGCTCTCCGCTTTCCTGACGCCTTTTCCTTCTCTTCCACTCTCTTTCTTTCTCCATTTCTTTTCTTCCTCTCTTTTTCTGCTTTTACTGCTGTATTTCTTTCTTTTTTTTTCTTTCTCTCTCTCTCTCCTCACACCCTCTCCCTCTTCAATTTATTCTTTTTTACCTGCATTCAGCATTTTATTTCCTTCTGCTGCGTGCTGTCTCTGTTTCTGTCTCTGTCAGTCTCTCTCTCACTCACACACGCACACGCACGCACGCATGCGCACGCACACACACACACACACACACACACACACACACACACACACACACACATGCTTTTGTGGGGGAAAGGGATATTCCATCCTCCTCTCTTTTCCAGTTTTTTTTTTTTCCATTAGAATGCTTCTATTTCGATTTTTTAAAAAACGACTTAACACCTTTCGCTATCTTTTTAAAAAATAGTTTTTACGAGTGAGGAAACTGTGCAAACACTTGCAGGTTTATTTTTGCTCTGGAGTGTGTAGATTTATTTATTGTCTGCAAGTGCTCCCAGATTCCTGTGCTAGTGGATGATCTGTTCATTGTCGGTGTTTACAGTGGTCTGACTCTTTGACGTCCTGGTATCTGTCGGTCTGACAGCTGCTGGTGCTTACAGCTACCTTGTTTTCAGTTGATCATGTGTTTATGTCAGAGTAGCACAGAGCTCCAAGTGCTGCACTTCTGGTCTAGCACGCTACCATTTGGGGCCTGAATAGTTCAGTCAGTAGAGCGCCAGACTGGTAATCTTGAGGTTAGGAGGTTCGAATCTCTGCTGGGCTGTTTCAGTACAGGGGGATTTTTCCCTTGGAGTTAACATTGGTTCTGACCCCATTTCCAAAATAGTCCTTCACATGAGACTATAAACTGAGGTTCCATGTGTGAACGCACGTGTACCATCTTGCACACACGTAAAATTCCATTACCAACTTTCGGAAGAAAGGCCAGTTTGGCTGTTGGTATGGATGACACGTTACACAAAGCATGCACTCTGTGTCAGAAATTGAAAGAATGAAGGAAGTAAGGAAATTAAGAGAAAGATACTGATTGGATGACACTGGAAATGACTGAATGAAGTGCCAGCAGGCAGTCTTCAGTCAGCGCTACCCAGGTAGGCAGCCAGTTGTGTACATGAGAGTGTGGTTTGTCAGCACCTAGAACCTTTGGCAAGGCACAAAATAAATGCTGTGTTATATTTATTTATTTATTACAGTTTTCTACAGTGCTATGCTGGTATACTTTGTGAGGAAGTTCTACGCCAAAGAACTAAAGCAAAAACAAAAACAAAAAAACCCTAAAAAATAAAAAATAAAAAAAACCTTTAAAAGTGCTGTGTGGACTTAGCGCAACTTAAATGGCACCAAGTAACATAGGTCTTTAGACTGTGTACTTATTTTGAAAAGAAAGAAAAAAAAAGTAAATAAGCAAGTACAGTGAGGAGAGAAAGAAAAATAAGGGGGGGAAAAACTTGGTGAAGACGATCCTGGTTTTTGCTTTCCTTTCTTTTGAATTTCATGCTTCCGTCTTTCCTTTCCCATTCTGTTTCACTCCTGGTCAGTTCCTGCCCCTTTCCTTTCCCATTCTGTTTCACTCCTGGTCAGTTCCTGCCCGTTCCTTTCCCATTCTGTTTCACTCCTGGTCAGTTCCTGCCCCTTTCCTTTCCATTCTGTTTCACTCCTGGTCAGTTCCTGCCCCGTTCCTTTCCCATTCTGTTTCATTCCTGGTCTGTTCCTGCCCCGTTCCTTTCCCATTCTGTTTCACTCCTGGTCTGTTCCTGCCCCGTTCCTTTCCCATTCTGTTTCACTCCTGGTCAGTTCCTGCCCCGTTCCTTTCCCATTCTGTTTCATTCCTGGTCTGTTCCTGCCCCTTTCCTTTCCCATTCTGTTTCATTCCTGGTCAGTTCCTGCCCCGTTCCTTTCCCATTCTGTTTCACTCCTGGTCAGTTCCTGCCCCGTTCCTTTCCCATTCTGTTTCACTCCTGGTCAGTTCCTGCCCCGTTCCTTTCCCATTCTGTTTCACTCCTGGTCTGTTCCTGCCCCTTTCCTTTCCATTGTGTTTCACTCCTGGTCAGTTCCTGCCCTTTCCTTTCCCATTGTGTTTCATTCCTGGTCAGTTCCTGCCCGTTCCTTTCCCATTCTGTTTCACTCCTGGTCTGTTCCTGCCCCTTTCCTTTCCCATTCTGTTTCATTCCTGGTCAGTTCCTGCCCCGTTCCTTTCCCATTCTGTTTCATTCCTGGTCAGTTCCTGCCCCGTTCCTTTCCCATTCTGTTTCACTCCTGGTCTGTTCCTGCCCCTTTCCTTTCCCATTGTGTTTCATTCCTGGTCAGTTCCTGCCCCGTTCCTTTCCCATTGTGTTTCATTCCTGGTCTGTTCCTGCCCCTTTCCTTTCCCATTCTGTTTCACTCCTGGTCTGTTCCTGCCCCTTTCCTTTCCCATTCTGTTTCATTCCTGGTCAGTTCCTGCCCCGTTCCTTTCCCATTCTGTTTCATTCCTGGTCAGTTCCTGCCCCGTTCCTTTCCCATTCTGTTTCACTCCTGGTCTGTTCCTGCCCCGTTCCTTTCCCATTGTGTTTCATTCCTGGTCAGTTCCTGCCCCGTTCCTTTCCCATTCTGTTTCATTCCTGGTCAGTTCCTGCCCCTTTCCTTTCCCATTCTGTTTCACTCCT
>CM031625.1:46152083-46159583 GCA_018398815.1 Conus ventricosus
AGGTGTACAGGTCCCAGTCCACAGCCACTGGTGGAAAACAACAGGTGTACAGGTCCCAGTCCACAGCCACTGGTGCAAATGTTCGTACATTTCTGAGACCAAGCTGGACTCATCTTATGTCTCTGGGTTAGTCCTTACCAAAGGAGGGTGAAAAGGAGAAGCATCGGACATGATCAGCCCTTGAGGGACACTGTCTTTCATTGTGAAGTGTTTTTTTTTTCTTTCTTTTTTTAAAAAATGCTGTCTGTTTTGAGTGTTCATTTTGTTTTTTGCTACACAAGGACAGTGTACTTGCGTGTACATTGTTGATTCTGATACTACTTGACCTTGAACAAATGATGAGAGAAAAACAAAAGAAACCGAGGAGGATGACACAGAGGAAAAGGTCATAACAAAAGCTGTCTGCCCTCAACAACCGGCCACCTGACCCTGTTTCATTTGTGAGCTCTGTTAGCTTTTCAGGTGTGGTAGTTGGGTTCCCTGCAGGCTGTAATCTCACTGGTCTGCTTCCTGACCATCGTCCCAGGTGTGCTTATCTCACCAGTCCTTGCTCTCAGGTAGAGAGAGGGTGCAGACTGACTCTGGGAGCAACACTTTCAGGGAGACTTGGGTTGGTGGTACCATGAGAAGGATTTGAGTTGACACTGACAGCTCTGTTACCTGATGGTTATAGCACATGTTGACATGGAGATGGTTTTGCTTTAAATTGTCTTCTTTTGAAGTGGAATCATTGATGTGTGTGTGTGTGTGTGTGTGTGTGTGTGTGTGTGTGTGTGTGTGTGTGTGTGTGTGTGTGTTTTTAAATGGTGGAGTGATAGAAAGAGAGAGAGAACAAGACAGGTTGATTATGTCATATGGAACTAGAGACTAATTAGGATGAGGGCCAAGGAGGATGAACTCTCTCTCTCCCTCTCTCCCTCTCTCTCTCTCTCTCTCTCTCTCTCTCTCTCTCTCTCTCTCTCTCTCTCTCTCCCTCCCTCCCTCCCTCCCTCCCTATGTCTCTCTCCCTCTCTCTCTCTCTCTCGCGCTCTCTCTCTCGCTCTCTCTCTCTCTCCCTCTCTCTCTCTCTCCCTCTCTCTCTCCCTCTCTCTCTCTCTCTCTCTCTCTCCCTCTGTCTCTGTCTCTCTCTCCCTCTCTCTCTCTCTCTCTCTCTCTCTCTCTCTCTCTCTCTCTCTCTCTCTCTCTCTCTCTCTTAGTTCTTTCCCCTTCTTGTTTGCCTCCTTATCTATTCCATGTCCTCCTCATCTTTTCCTAACAGCCCTGATGTGGCCCTTTGCGGTCGGCTGGGCTATAAGCAACATTATCTTATCTTATCTTTTCCTAAACGCCTTATTGAATGCTGAGGTTTGCTCAATGTGAGACGTTAACAATGCACAGCAAACTCTTCAAAACGTCTTCAGAGATTTCCTTGAAGATGTTATTTTTTTGTCATTTTGTTCTTCTTACGTGAGATCAATACACTTCATCCTCTATGATAATACATAATGGAGAATGAATGTTGTCTTGTTTTTCCATTTGAACAGGATTTATAGCTCCGATGCGACCTGCATGGTCAGGTGAATTGTAAACAACAGAAATTGAATTCAGTCCTCTTTCTCCTCCTTTCCTTTTCCTCTCCTTCCGTTTCTTTCTCCTCTTCTTCTTCTCTTACACCCTTCTCCTCTTCATTGTATTTTCTGTGTTCCTCTTTCTCCTCCTCTTCTTTCCTCTTTCTCATCCTCTTCCCCCTGTTCTTCCTTTTCCCTTCCTTCAGTCCCTTATTTCTCTCCTCTTCGTCCCCTTCTTTCACCTCCTCTTTTTTTTCTCTCTTTCCTTTTCCTCTTCCCGTCCATTCTCCTCGTTCTTCCTGCTCCTCTTCATTCTCTTTTCTTTCTTCCTTGTAACAAGCTTGTGGCAGAGTTTGAACATGGTGTGTGCAGCAGGTGACCCTGTTTCTTATTGCGCAGTCTAGTTGGCTGTCAGAACATTTATGTTTTTGTTTTTTCCCCTTCAGGTATTTCTGCGAAATCTTGTTGGACCGAGACCTGTACGCACACACCTCATGTAAGATGATGGCAGATATGCTGTTCTGGGGGGAACACTTTGAATTCAAGTGAGTCTGTGTGTTTCTTGCTTTTTTCTTGATTAGATCACATGCCCACATGTCTGGAAATCTCAAATGAGAAACTCGATGTATTCTTCGGTGCCTTGGAAGCACTGTGGTAAAGATTGCTGAATACTGGGGAAGAGGGACCAAGCGAAATACTGCATGTTATTCATGTGTGGGTGTGTGTGCATGTGTGTAATGTTATTATTTGCAAGCAAAAAAAATATGTCTATTATAAAACAAACAAGGTTTGTTTACATGTTGTTACTAGTAGCATTGTTTTTTTGTTTCTTTCTTTCTTTGTGCCTTGTTGTTTTTTTTCCAAACCTGGTTTCATTTTCTTCTCAAACTGTTTAGTAAAGTGAAACAAAAATATTGTCTTCACAGAGCGAGAGAGAGTGTGTGTGTGTCTGTGTCTGTGTGTGTGTGCATATGTGTGTGTGTTTGTGTGTGTGTTTGTGTGTGTGTGTGTGTGTGTGTGTGTGTGTGTGTGTGTGTGTTCATTCCATTTCACCTAAGAATTACTGGTTTGTCCATGTTTGTCTTCATTCTTGCTTTAATCATGTATGGAAGTGTTTGCGTGTACCCATAAATCAGCCTATTTCTGCGCATGCATGTGACTTACTTCAGTGTGTGTTGGCTGACCTCTGCTATAGAAGTGTAGTGAAACCTCACAGTCAGGAGCCTCCAGATGGGTCCACTCTGCATTCCATCTTGTCAGATTTACCAAACAGTGATGACTCCCTCCCACAAGCACCAGCATTTTTAAAGATACCTGGAGGTCCATCTTTGTTGAGGAGTTCCTCTGTATATCGGAGCTTAAGCCCACTGTCTTGTTTTCAGGGAACAGCATACCCCCAGAAACTGTGTAGATGCTGTAAAGGTAACCTAATATTTCACCAGAGCAGAATGTTGACAGTCCTGGTGATGAAAGCATTTTCGTCTTTTGGACCTGTCAGTGGCTGCATATAGTTTGACAAGTTAGTTTGCTAACTTGCTTTTCTGGCCAACCAAATTCTTTCAAGACCCTTTTTTTTTCATGTCGCGATAGATGATGATTCAGAGACAGCATCATTTTCTGATGACGTAGCTTATTTCATAGAAAGATTGGCTTGCTTCATCATGTGCGAGTGTGCGTGTGCGTGTGTGTGTGTGTAAAAGTGAACTCCCTTGAAATGTTTTCATTCAGTACGACTGATTCATCCAAAAGAAAAATTTCTGTCAGAATGCGTACGGTTATATTCTACAGGGAGAGGGGGGGGGGGTATAGGTGTGTGGTGTGTGTGTGTGTGTGCGCGTGCGTGTGTGCACGCGCGTGCGTGTGTGTGTAAATGTTGACAAGATGCATCGACATACATAAAGCCAAACGTGTGAGTGCGTGTGTGTGTGTGTGTGTGCGTGCGTGCGTTCGTGTGTGTGTGTGTGTACCTTCTGTCTGAAATTTTGAAATGTATTTGGCATTTTCATTACGTGTGTGACACACAAACGCTCCGAATGGGGAGCCAGGGTCTATATAGATGATGCAAGGGGGTTGAAAAGGAAAAAAGAGGACAGATGATAAGATGATGTTGACCTTTCCTTTCCCCATTCCTTTTCAGAGATCTGCCTCCAGTGAAAACCATCACGGTGAACATGTACAGGGAGGCAGACAAAAAGAAGAAGAAAGACCGCAACGTCTTAGTTTGTGAGTATGCTGCATCATAGAGTTGTATGTAGAGTTTGTTTCAAATCGTCCCACCAGTTGGCTGTTCCCCGAATAGGCCAGCCTTGCAGCGAAACGAAAGGGTCCACAAGGAAGGCATGGTGTGAGAGGGACTGCTTGGAGGAGGAGGAGAGAGAGAGGGACTGCTTGGAGGAGGAAAAAAAAAAAAAAAGAAGAAGAAAGAAAACTAGTAGTGGAAATTACTTTTGTTTTTTTTGCTTTTTGTTTTTTTTGGCAGATGAAGAGGACAGTGTGAAGCACCAAAAAATGAAGAGGTGGATTTCGGCCTTAGGGAAAAAAAAAAAAAAAAAAAAAAAAAAATCACCGCCTTAGGTGCTCCATTGATCCGATAACTGATGCCAAAAAAAAAAAAAAAAAAGTTTGTGAGTATGCACATTGCATTGAAGGATGGTAGCTGGAGTGTGTTTTGTGTATGCATGTGTACTTCTATGTTGAAACAGTTTTGCATCCATCATTCACTGTAGTCTCTTCTCCTGCTTATATTTGTGTATGTTGGTTTTTTGTTTTATTTTTAAACGTTAAGTAATTGATTGATGGTGAGAATAAGAATATCACCCCCTTGGCAGCAGAGTCCTGCTTTCAAAATAACAAATAAAGGAGACTTCAAGCAAAGCTTTATACTTCACTCCTCCTTCCCCACCTCCCCTTCCTTTCCATCCCCTCTCCCCTCCTCCTCCTCCTCCCTCCCCTCCCCTCCCCCCCCTCCCCTCCTGTATAGGCTGTGTATGCTGCCCATTTGTCCTTCCCTGCTGTGTGGCTTAGGTGGGGGGGGGACAAAGCAAACAGGAGGTCGAGGGGATGCTTGAGTAAACAGCCCCAACACAGCAGCTGCCTGACTGCCTAATGACCTCTTGAAGGAAGACAGAGGAGCCCGGGGTGTGGTGTGCTGGGAGGAGGCAGGTGATGGAGGGGGGCTTGGGGTGGTGTGGAGAACAGTGCCCATGAGAGGAGTAGAGCAGAACTGGGGTTTGTATGTGGGAAAACTTCGAAGTATGGGAAAGAGGAAGGGAGAAGCGAAACTTAAGTGTTGACTTGAAGGAATGGGAAAACAACCAAAGGGGGAAAACGAACAATGGAAACTGAACACATTTACAGCACGGGTGTGCTCAGGCATGCATACAAACAAACACACAGACATGCGTTCAGATACACGCACACGCACACACACTCACACACACACACATACACACACACACGCACGCATGCACGCGCACACACACACATGCATATGCACACACACTCACACACACACGCACACACACACACACACACACACACACACACACACACGCATATGCACACACACACACACACGCACGCACACATGCATGCACGCATGCACACACACACACACACACACACACACACACACACACACACACACACACACACACACACACACACGCCAGGGTGATGACTGTTTTCATTTAGTGTCTTCCTCTCTAAATCTTGTTGTTTTTAAGGTTTTGTGTTCTTTTTTTATTTCCTTTAATATAACATCCTGTATGTCCTATGGGTGATATTTTAGGTGCAGGAAAGACTGGAAGGTTTCTTATTCCCGTTTGATTTATGAACTCTGTGTGTTGTTTTTGCCAGCTTCTAACTCTCCTTTTCCCCACACACACTCATGAACATAATGGATCCTTTTGCTTTTCTTGTTTTCTTTTTTTTTTTTTTTTTTTATTAAATCTTGCATGTCTTTGAGGTTGGTGGCTAAGCGCACTGGACCACCCTAAGCTGTGATTTATGATGTGTGTGTCTGTGTCTGTGTGCGAGTGTGTGTGTGTGTGTGTGTGTGTGTGTGTGTGTGTGTGTGTGTGTGTGTGTGTGTGTTGGGGAAAGTAATAACGAAACTAAATCTGACATGGTGTTGGTGACTGGCGGAAACCTTGTAAAAGTATTTTTGTGTGTTTTGAGAATGTTTGCACATGCAGGCACACACACACATGTGTTTAAGTGTGTTTGTGTGTGCATATGTATTTTAAGAGAGAGAGGAAAAACATGCTAATGAAACTGAGTTTGACATTCTGTTGGTGACCTGAAGAAAGCTTTTTATCACATTTCATATGTTCAGATAGCTATGGGAAACGTTTCATGGAAAACTGAATGCAAGTGCAAGAAATCCCAAGAAAAGTGGATCTTGATACATCAGTTGGTGTTGGAAAACACGTTCAGTCCAAAACACATTGCTCAAAAGGCATGTTGATGAACAGTGTTTTCAGTTTAAGAGGTCCATTTAACAACTGACCAAACTCTTGGGTTGATGTGGTTTTCTTATCTCTGTCACATTGATTCAAGTTTCACATGTTACCAGCCGCCGTGGCGAAGTGGTTAGCGTCGCGGACTCCTGGCTGGGAAGTCGTGGGTTCGAATCCCATCAGAGTCATGTGGGTTTTTTCTGCCCCGACCGGCTCCTACCCAGAGTTGAGTTTGCTGCGGACTCAGTTGGGAAGACTGGGACCACACAGTCGAGTTTCATCCGCTTAATGGATGCGTTTCTGAGAGTGTTGCTCAAATTTCCTGACCAACACTGCAGGTGCCTGTATCTCTCGGGCCTGGTTGACGCCGGGATATAATGTGAAAGGAAGCGTAGAGTACAGCCCTGTCATGTAGCCTCAGACCGAAATGGAAATCCGTAGCATCATCTTAATCATCCTCATTCTCATCGATCAGCATTAAAAAAAAAAAAGTCTCAAATTCTGTGGCCCTTCATGCCCTGCTCTCATGGTGACCTCAATTTCGATGTCCTCTCCACGTCTGTGGCCTTGGTTTGGTTCCGTCGGGGTCACCGGTATCGACGAGTCTATGGGGGCTGTCGTTGGACGGACGTGGTGGCGCCCTCCGGAGGGAGAGCTCACTCACGCTGGCTCCGCGACTAAGCAATTACTGTCGTCAGTAGGGGGCTTAGTAGGTGGCGTCCTGCATAAGTTAGATCAGGACAGGTGCCACTGAACACCACTGAAGTGACTCGGCAGCAGTGCAGTGTCTCCTCTGGTGGGTTGCCTCTTGACGACTTGACATTGACTGCTCCCTGTGGATTGCTGGTGCCGGGGCTGCGGCGGGGCCGACCGGGCTGTGGCTGTGGACGGGGTGGTCGGAATGAGCGGCGTGGGTGCACTGCCTCTGAGGTGGCGCAGAGGCTGGGACAGCAAAAAAAAAAAAAAAAAAGTTTCACATGTTTTACCCACATTAACATGCCCCCCTGATGTATGTTTAGAATGCATGACATGATAAAAAAATTTTCCCCATGAAAGTTTAACATTGTCTTTTAGGGAAGGGAGGGGCTGGGAGTATTGTACGAATCAATGGGATGTCACAGAAAGGAAGATTTGATTTACAACGTTTCAATGAGGCCACATTTTTAGATTGTACTTCCAGTGTGCTTGATTCAGGACGGGAAGTATCTCTCTCTCTCTCTCTCTCTCTCTCTCTCTCTCTCTCTCTCTCTCTCTCTCTCTCTCTCTCTCTCTCCCCCACCCCCCCCCCTTCTCTCTCTCTCTCTCTCTCTCTCTCTCTCTCTCTCTCTCTCTCTCTCTCTCTCTCCCCACCCCCCCCCTTCTCTCTCTCTCTCTCTCTCTCTCTCTCTCTCTCTCTCTCTCTCTCTCTCTCTCTCTCCCCACCCCCCCTTCTCTCTCTCTCCTCTCTCTCTCTCTCTCTCTCTCATCCTCCCAAATGTTCTTTGGAGGTGGGT
>CM031625.1:46164583-46232083 GCA_018398815.1 Conus ventricosus
GGATGAACACAATACACTCAATATGGCTTTCCTCAAAAATATCCCCCCCAAAAAGAAGAGGAAGGCAGCATCCCCTATTTCAGGGATTTCAATTCTGACAGTGATTCAGATACTGAGGTACGACAGAAGACAGGTTTCTGGGCTTCCTGGCTCGTGATGGAAGGACGGAGCAGGAAATACCCCTTTCAGCTCTGAGCCCTTTTGCTATCCAAAAGGGCTTTCAAGGTATAGCAGGTGACCCTCGGTCCATCAAGAGGTTGAGAAATGGCTCATTTCTAATTCAATGTAAATCACAAAAACAATCTAAACAGCTGCTGAAGGCAACAAAAACTAGTGGACAGGGAGATCAGGGTAACTCCCCACAAACAGTTAAATTCATTGAAAGGCGTGATTCGCTGCCGGGATTTATCAGGTGTCTCAGAGGCAGAAATTAAGACGGAACTGGCATCCCAGGGTGTGACGGAGGTGCGCAGGGTGACTGTAAAGAAAGGTTCAGAGAGAGTGGCCACCAACACCCTCTTTCTGACCTCTGCAACCCTGTGCTGCCTCCGGTCATCAAAGTTGGCTACCTGAATGTTCGTGTTCAGTTATATGTTCCGTCCCCGTTGAGGTGCTTCAGGTGCCAGAAGTTTGGCCATGTCAGGGACCGCTGTTCAGGGCAAGAGGTTTGCGGTGTTTGCTGCAAGGCAACCCATGATGGGCCGTGTCATGATCCGGCACATTGTGCTAACTGTGGTGGCGACCATCCCTCCTCTTCACGAAACTGTCCCTTTGGATTCAGGAATCCGCCATTCAAAGAATAAAAACTGAAAGAAAATTTCCTTTTTTGAGGCCCGCAAGCTGGTTGTGGGCAGTCAGACGCCGACAGCCTCTTCCTATGCTTCGGCTGTAAAAAAAGTTCCCACAATTCCCACTCGATCAGTCTGCTGTCAGACTGATGACTTTACGTTTTCGAAGACACTGCAAGGAAGAACTGTCAACTCTGGTGGAAGCAGGTCCACCACTTTCCAACCCAAAGTGACTGCCCCTGGTGGAGGCAAAAAATCCGCCACCCCTCAGACTGCCCAGCAGTCTACAACATCTGCTGCTGGGCAGATTAAAAAACCAGCAATCCCGCCTCAAACTCCTCTGTCCAGTGCCCGTGCGGGCAAGGGAGTTCAAACCCAGTGTGGAAATGGTGGAGATGAGGAAGAAACCTCCACCATCTCCCAAATCCAGACCTTCTTCACCTGTTGGCAAGTCTGCCAGCAGGTCTGAAGAACCACAGTCCAGTGAAACTAACCAACAAATTTACACCCTTAGCCGCAGATGTTGATGAGGAGATGACCTGATCTCTCTCCTTTTCACCCTCTGCACCATGATAGTACAATATCCATTGGAATATCCGTGGACTAAAATCCAACTTTGAGGAGCTGCAGCTTCTGTGTCAATCTATAAAACCTTCTGTCGTGGCTCTTCAGGAAACTCAAATTCAAAGCCAGAAGACCTTTACTCTTTCTGGCTTTAATATTCTTTTCAAATCCTGCACAACCATCACGTTGGGACTGTCGGGCGGTGTTGCCCTTCTCATACACAAAACTCTGCTGTATAGTCCTGTCGCTCTGTCTACCTCCTTTCAAGCTGTTGCTGCGAGAGTCACTCTCCACAAGACTGTAACAATCTGTTCTATTTATCTACCTCCTTCAGTCCCGGTTTGTCGTCAGGACCTTGTCAGTCTGATAAGAGAACTTCCTCGACCTTTTTTGCTGTTGGGTGACTTTACGTCCACAATCCTCTTTGGTGGTAGTGTCAGTACGTCATCCAGAGGTCTGCTAATTGAGGATGTCCTTTCGGATTTGGATTTGTGTTGTCTGAACGACGGATCTGCAACTTACCTCCATTCTTCCACAGGTTCACTTTCGTGTTTAGATTTGTCGGTTTGTGACCCCTCGCTGGTCCTGGACTATGAGTGGTCTGTCCCATGACGATCTGCACGGAAGTGACCATTTCCCTGTCCTTCTACAACCTGTCATAACTGAAACACGTCTCTGTCTCTCAACATCTAAATTATGAGAAAGCAAACTGGGATTTATTTGCAGCCACTATTTCTAAGGCATTTCAGGACACTGATTTTCTTCAGAGTCCGGACCCAGCAGAATCACTGACTAACACTGTGATCAAGTGTGCTAAAGCTTGTATTCCAGTGTCTTCCGATAAACTTCAAATGCCAAAAACACCCTAGTTTTGATTCAGACTGCCAACAAATTTCCAAAGTTCGAAAACGGGCTCAGCGTCAGGTGTACCAACGACCTTCGGGTCCCAACGCTCGAGCCCATCCAGAAACTCCGTGCCAAATCAAGACACACTTTTAAAATCAGTAAACGTCGGTCCTGGAGAAGTTTCTGCTCCAGGCTGACATCAAAACTTCCAAGAAAAAAGTGTGGAACATCATTAAGAAAATCAAAGGGAAGAACACCTGTCCCACTGTGAACCATCTCAAGTTTTCGGACTCTTTAATAACAGACAAAAAAGCAGTTGCTAATCTGCTTGCTTCAACATTGAAAAGAATTCCTCCTCTTCTAACAAATCAGCCACTTTTGTCAAAACAAAGCCCTAAAAGAAAAATCACCTGCAACTTTTCGTCCGACAACATGGAAGACTACAATCTTCCTTTCACGTTAAACGAGCTGAAATCTGCCTTACTTTCTTGCAGCGATTCCTCTCCAGGTATAGATGAAATTCAATATCAAACTATTGAAACATCTTCCGCAGGAAGGTCTGAACATCCTGCTACAGGTATACAACCATGTGTGGACTACAGGTTTCTTTCCACCCTCTTGGCGGAAAGCCCTCATTATTCCCATCCCCAAACCTGGAAAAGATCTTTCTAATCCATCAAACTACCGTCCCATAGCTTTGACCAGCTGTGTCTGCAAATTGATGGAGAAAATGGTCAATGCTAGGCTCATGTGGAAACTCGAAACCGATGGCCTTTTGGCGAAAGAACAGTGTGGTTTCCGCAAACATCGGACTACCGTTCACCATTTGATTCGTCTGGAATCTACACTTCGGAACGCCTTTTTGAACAGACAGCATGCAGTGGCAATTTTCTTTGACTTGGAGAAGGCCTACGATACCACCTGGAAGTCGGGGATACTTCATGATCTCCATGATCTGGGTTTTCGAGGTCATCTTCCGCTTTTCATTCAAAATTTTTTGGCGGAACGACAGTTTCAGGTCCGGGTTGGCACTACTCTCTCTGATGTCCCACGAGCAGGAGTTGGGTGTTCCACAGGGGAGCATACTGTCTCCTGCCCACTTTAGTATTAAAATCAACAACATTGTTCAATCAGTTCAGCAGGGTTCAGACTGCTCATTGTTTGTGGATGATTTTGCTGTCTACGCAACTGGAAGCCTGTACCCGAGTGTCCAGCGCAGGCTCCAGCTTTGCGTAGATAAAATCCATCGGTGGGCAGATGAAAACGGTTTTCACCTTTTCTCCAACAAAGACGCAGTGTATTCACTTCCATAATTTCCGTCAGTTTTTTCCAGATCCTGAACTTCAAGTAGGGAAATCTCCCATTCCAGCTGTTAAAGAGGCCAAATTTCTGGGAGTCATTTTTGACCAAAAACTTAATTTTCTCAGCCATATTAAAACCCTCAAAACTGCTTGCCAGAAGGCACTGAATATTCTGCGGGTCGTAGCCACACCGACTGGGGCGCTGATAAGAAAACTTTGTTGCACCTCTACAGAGCCCTGGTCCGTTCCAAACTGGACTACGGTTGTGCTGTGTACGGCTCCGCAAGATCATCTTACCTCAAACTCTTGGACCCTATCCACCATCAAGGGCTTCGTCTCTGTCTTGGAGCGTTCCGCACCACCCCTGTGTACAGCCTGTACGCAGAGGCGGGTGAACCTTCACTGTCCAACCGCAGGCTGAAACTGTCTTTGAATTATTATATCCAACTGTTCTCAGAACCGCAGAATCCTGCCTATGACTGTGTCTTTGACCCTCCGTTCCAAAGTAAGTTTGAAAACAACCCGAAATGTATTCCGCCGTTTGGTCTTCGTATGCGGCCTCACGTGCGGAATGCAGGTCTAGACCTAGGAGTTGTGTCCGATTTTTCCAAGTTTCCGGATCAACCTCCGTGGACCTTTTTCACACCAGAGATTTGTTTCGACCTTGCAGCTTTTCGCAAAGAGTCTACCAGCTCTCTGGCATACAAGGCATTGTATGCTGAGCTCTGTTCCAAATTTCCATCCTGTCAAAAAGTTTTCACTGACGGTTCCAAGTCTGAAGATGGAGTGGCTTGTGCAGCCTACTGCCCTGGGGCTCCTTCTCAGATACTGTTGGAACATATACATTCCGATGCTTCTGTCTATTCTGCTGAACTTACTGCTCTGGTACTGGCTTTGAAGATAATCTCCCATTCTTCGAAGAGGGACTTTCTGTTCTGTCGGATTCGCTGTCAGCTTTGGAGGCCATAGCTGGCCGCAACCTTCAGCATCCAGAACTTTTATTTTTTTTGGAACTTTTTAGCAAGTTGAAGGCGGACGGTTACAACATTACTCTGCTTGGGTTCCTGGTCATGTTGGCATCGGCGGGAACGAAATGGTTGATCGTTTAGCCAAGAACGCCACAAGAGAGAAACTGTCCAACACTTTATATCCCCTGCTCAGATGTGAAACCCAAAATTAACGATTATGTGAGAGACCTCTGGCAGGAGGATTGGAACACACAGACGACTAACAAACTCTTTCAGATCCGTCCAAACCTTAAGAACTTCCTCCCATCTACGTCGGGTGGTCGTAAAGAGGGAAACGGTTCTGTGCCGGCTGCACACCGGCCATTCGTATTTTACCCATTCTTACCTTTTAAAGAGTGAAGAAGCTCCGTGGTGCATTCCATGTCATGCGCCACTCACAATGAAACATGTTCTTTTAGAGTGTTGGGACTTGCACGATGTGAGACACAAACATTTTACAGCGGAGTCCATGAAGATCCTGTTCAGGGATGTCCCGCCTGACGTGATCCTTGAGTTTTTGAGAGAGATTAACATTTTTCATCTGATTTAAGATTTTACGGCAGAAAGATTTTTAACAAAGTTTCTGTGCGTTTGTAGACGATGTCATTTAACGAGATGTGTGAAAGTTGTTTTTTTTTGTTTTTTTTAAATGACTGGTGAGTTGATTTAACGTGGTGACAGCCCTGATGTGGCCCTTTGCGGTCGGCTGGGCTATAAGCAACATTATCTTATCTTATCTTATTATCCTTCGCCGCTCCGTGCTGCTCTAGCCCTCCATGGTATTGTATGCACAATATGGATTGTTTCTGAGATGCTAGGGATCTCCATGCATAATGCCTGGTATGATGACTCTGTAATGTTCCCTGAGAAAGATTTCTAGCTTTGTTGTTCTTGTTTTATGATCTGTGGTGCATGGCTGATATTTTTTCCTTTTTGGGCGGTGGGGAGGTGATTCACATTGCGTTATTGATATCAAACGGGGATCTTCATCAGGATTTGCAGTGCCTACATCGTTGAGCATGTTCCTGTTGTAATGTTTCTGCCACACGTGGTTTGGTGACTTGTGACATGGTGATCTTTCTGAGCACTGCATGTGTCTTCTCTTCCTCGTGTGGGATGCAGACAACGAGCACCTGACGTTCCGTGGCAACAGTATCGCCACCAAAGCCATGGAGGCTTACATGAAACTGGTGGGAAGAAGGGTGAGTAGTGGGAAGAAGGATGAGCATCTATTTGTTTTGGTCTGATTTTTGTTTTTTGCTGAATATACTCTTTTTTTCATAAAATGGACACAAGAAGAAAAAAAGGATAGATGGAAAGGCTGGGGTTTAGTGAAGGAGAGGGAGGGAGGGGAGGATGATGGAAGAAGTTATTCTGTTCTGCCTTTACAGTGTACAGTTGCTGTCTGTCCCAAATTTACAGGAAATTCCGTATTTGGAGGGAAAAAAAGAACAGAAACATTTATTCTCTTTTGTCTTCATAGCATTGATAGCTGAAATCTCTCCCAAACTTACCGAAATTTCATGAGTTTAAAAACTTATTCCTGAACTATCAGACGTTGTGAAAAATTCCTTTAAAAGAGAAAGGTTCCAATGTTACATTTAGATTTGGGTTGAGATAAGCTGTTGCTCAGTCTTGCCAAAATGATGTGCAAATGCTGGCAGCTACATGTGAAGAAGATGTGTTTTGTTTCGGCCCCTTCATTTGTCAGGGGACCAAATATCCACAGTGAAAAGTCGGACTTCCCTCTGCACCCATTGATTATTTTCTGTTTTACTCCGGAAGATCAACAGCTATGCAGTGTATGTTATTAAGAAGGATTGTCAGGAAGATTGCCGAGATAGGTCAGCTCCCTAGAAAAGGTCAGCTCCCTAGAAACTGCTCATATTGTTCATGTGTGGCGAATTAAGTTTGGGCGTTGCTCTGTATGGCGAGCTGAGATGAGCAAATAAAGAATCATACATCTGAGAGGGTGCTAGAGTGGCGATGAATAGCACATGCACACGTGCACACACGCACGCACACACTTGTGCGTGCTGCACATGCCCATAAACACACTCTCTCACTATTACACACACACACACACGTACACACACACACACTCACACACTCACTCACTCACACACACACACACACACACACACACACACACACACACACACACACACACACACACATACACACACACACACACACACACACACACACACACACATGGACACATGGACACACACAGATAACAGATGCAGAATGTGAATCTTCATTACCCTTTGATTAGAGACAGGAATTGTGTTTCAATTTGACGTTTGAAAAACAGCATGCACATGATGCACATTCTGTCTTCACACAGGCAGTAAACAACTTAATTAAAGTAAACCAGTCTCTCGCAGAAGGATGATTTTACTAGTATTCAGGATGCAGGCAGATAAATGACCTCATCTGTTCGAATTTACTCTTCTTGTTTTCCTCTTTGTCTGTCTGTCTGTCTCTCTCTTGCTCTCTCTCTCTCTCTCTCTCTCCTCTCTCTTCTCTCTCTCTCTCTCTCTCTCTCTCTCTGCCTGCCTGCCTGTATGTCTGTCTTTCTCTCTCTCTCTCTCTCTCTCTCTCTCTCTCTCTCTCTCTCTCTCTCCTCTCTCTCTCTCTCTCTCTCTCTCTGCCTGTGTGTCTGTCTTTCTCTCTCTCTCTCTCTCTCTCTCTCTCTCTCTCTCTCTGCCTAACTGTATGTCTCTCTTTCTCTCTCTCTCTCTCTCTCTCTCTCTCTCTCTCTCTCTCTCTCTCTCTCTCTCTCTCTCTCTCCATATGCAGTTCCGTCCAGTGTTTTCTTTCATATATTTAGAAACCTTTCCTTTGCTTGAGGGCTGGATGAAAGAAGCCACTGACTTGTGCGTATTCCTTTCCCTCAATAATCAACATTTAGTTTGTTTGTTTATTCGTTCTCTTATCCAAAGCCATGTCAAAACTTACCAAAGGCGGTGTAAAAACTTACCAAAGGCCATGTCAAGACTTAAAGCCATTTCAAAACTTGCCAAAGGCCATGTCAAAACTTACCCAAAATCACGTAAAAACGTACCCAAAGCCATGTAAAAACCTACCCAAGGCCACGTAAAAACTTACCCAAAGCCATGTAAAAACTTACTCAAAGCCATGTAAAAACTTACCCATGGCCATGTAAAAACCTACCCAAAGCCATGTACAAACTTACCAAAGGTCATGTAAAAACTTACCCAAAGCCATGTACAAACTTACCAAAGGCCATGTACAAACTTACCCAAGGCCATGTACAAACTTACCCAAGGCCATTTACAAACTTACCAAAGGCCATTTACAAACTTACCCAAAGCCATGTACAAACTTACCCAAAGCCATGTACAAACTTACCCAAGGCCATGTACAAACTTACCCAAGGCCATGTAAAAACTTACCAAAGACCATGTACAAACTTACCCAAGGCCATGTACAAACTTACCAAAGGCCATGTACAAACTTACCAAAGACCATGTACAAACTTACCCAAGGCCATGTACAAACTTACCCAAGGCCATGTACAAACTTACCAAAGGCCATGTACAAACTTACCAAAGGCCATGTACAAACTTACCAAAGGCCATGTACAAACTTACCAAAGGCCATGTACAAACTTACCCAAGGCCACACTCCACTGAAACCTCTCGCTTACTTTTTTGCTCACAAGTGGCTCAGAGAAAACCCCACCACACTGAACAGCACAGGGTGGTCATGATGGTCATTCCTGACAGCACAGGGTGGTCATGATGGTCATTCCTGACAGCACAGGGTGGTCATGATGGTCATTCCTGACAGCACAGGGTGGTCATGATGGTCATTCCTGACAGCAGTGTTGTGTTTGCTGCAGTACCTGAAGAGTGAGTGTTGTGTTTGCTGCAGTACCTGAAGAGCGAGTGTTGTGTTTGCTGCAGTACCTGAAGAGTGATTGTTGTGTTTGCTGCAGTACCTGAAGAGCGAGTGTTGTGTTTGCAGTACCTGAAGAGTGATTGTTGTGTTTGCTGCAGTACCTGAAGAGTGATTGTTGTGTTTGCAGTACCTGAAGAGTGACTGTTGTGTTTTGCTGCAGTACCTGAAGAGTAGTTGTTGTGTTTGCTGCAGTACCTGAAGAGCGAGTGTTGTGTTTGCTGCAGTACCTGAAGAGCGAGTGTTGTGTTTGCTGCAGTACCTCAAGAGCGATTGTTGTGTTTGCTGCAGTACCTGAAGAGTGATGTTTGTGTTGCTGCAGTACCTGAAGAGTGATTGTTGTGTTTGCTGCAGTACCTGAAGAGTGATTGTTGTGTTTGCTGCAGTACCTGAAGATGCAGTGTTGTGTTTGCTGCAGTACCTGAAGAGTGATGTTGTGTTTGCTGCAGTACCTGAAAGAGTGATTGTTTGTTGCAGTACCTGAAGAGGAGTGTTGTGTTTGCTGCAGTACCTGAAGAGTGATGTTGTGTTTGCTGCAGTACCTGAAGAGTGATTGTTGTGTTTGCTGCAGTACCTGAAGAGTGATTGTTGTGTTTGCTGCAGTACCTGAAGAGCGAGTGTTGTGTTTGCTGCAGTACCTGAAGAGTCGAGTGTTGTGTTTGCTGCAGTACCTGAAGAGTGATGTTGTGGTTTGCTGCAGTACCTGAAGAGTGATTGTTGTGTTTGCTGCAGTACCTGAAGAGTGAGTGTTGTGTTTGCTGCAGTACCTGAAGAGTGAGTGTTGTGTTTGCTGCAGTACCTGAAGAGTGATTGTTGTGTTTGCTGCAGTACCTGAAGAGTGATTGTTGTGTTTGCTGCAGTACCTGAAAAGTGAGTGTGTTGCTGCAGTACTAAGATTGGGTTGCTGCAGTACCTGAAGAGTGAGTGTTGTGTTTGCTGCAGTACCTGAAGAGTGAGTGTTGTGTTTGCTGCAGTACCTGAAGAGTGACTGTTGTGTTTGCTGCAGTACCTGAAGAGTGAGTGTTGTGTTTGCTGCAGTACCTGAAGAGTGAGTGTTGTGTTTGCTGCAGTACCTGAAGAGTGATTGTTGTGTTTGCTGCAGTACCTGAAGAGTGATTGTTGTGTTTGCTGCAGTACCTGAAGCATGAATTGTTGTTTTGCCACAGTACCTGAAGAGTGATTGTTGTGTTTGCTGCAGTACCTGAAGAGCGAGTGTTGCGTTTGCTGCAGTTCCTGAAGAGTGACTGTTGTGTTTGCTGCAGTACCTGAAGAGTGAGTGTTGTGTTTGCTGCAGTACCTGAAAGTGATTGTTGTGCTTGCTGCAGTACCTGAAAGTGAGTGTTGTGTTTGCTGCAGTACCTGAAGAGTGAGTGTTGTGTTTGCTGCTGTACCTGAAGAGTGAGTGTTGTGTTTGCTGCAGTACCTGAAGAGTGATTGTTGTGTGTTTGCTGCAGTTCCTGAAGAGTGATTGTTGTGTGTTTGCTGCAGTTCCTGAAGAGTGTTGTTGGGGTTTGCTGCAGTACCTGAAGAGTGATTGTTGTGTTTGCTGCAGTACCTGAAGAGTGACTGTTGTGTTTGCTGCAGTACCTGAAGAGTGATTGTTGTGTTTGCTGCAGTACCTGAAGAGTGATTGTTGTGTTTGCTGCAGTACCTGAAGAGTGACTGTTGTGTTTGCTGCAGTACCTGAAGAGTGACTGCTGTTGTGTTTGCTGCAGTACCTGAAGAGCGATGTTGTGTTTGCTGCAGTACCTGCGTTGACACCTGGGCGACTTTGTGAGATCCTGCTGAAGAGTGAGGACGACTGCGAGGTGGATCCCCACCAAGGTGTCAGCCCGGCCACCCTGCAGTGCAACCAGTCCAACCTGGTCATGTACGCCAACATGGCCTGGGTCAAGATCATCAACTCCTACTGCTACTCCCCAAGTGAGAGAATGCTTTGTGTTCTCTTTGCCTGATGTGCACAGGTGGGGGGATATTTTTTGGGGGGTGTGGGTTTTTTTTGGTTTGTTTTGTTTCGTTGTTTCTTTTTTTTTAACATGGCTAGTCTCAAGATCATCACCAGTTACTGCCTCAAGTTAAAAAGACAGGTTTTCATTGAATCTTTTGTGTGAGGAAGAAGAATTTTAGCTGTTCATGGCCAAAATGCAGACAAGAGGTTGAAAATATTTACAGCATTCATTGTGTGTGTGTGTGTGAAAGTGAGGGACATAGTCTTTGTTCATTAGTTCTGCAAGAATGTACATGTATGTGACTTCTCGACAGCATTCATCCTCTACAGTAACAAGAACCCACATGTGTTGACAGTTTTGTAGAATGTGTTGGGAGAAAGGGGGGAGGAGACACGGATATGAGACTGTGAGGTGGACCCCACCATGCGGTTGGACGCTCATAAAGATAGCTTGAACAACATTGAAAGCAACATTGTTGACACAGAAAGAAGCTGTTGCTCTTTCCAGTTTTACACAAACCAATGAAGGGGTATGTGCTGGTCTGTATTTAACCGTTGGCACTGTAACGGTAGCTTGACAGAAAGTCCAAAGAAAACCCAGTAATGAGCAAGAGATAATAGAATAGGTACAGTTAGGATTATTTTTTGTACACATTGTTTGCCCTGTGCAGAGATTGCTACAGGATTGTGAAGAAGAAACCCCAAATTTTCGTGGAAATAAGACATTGATCTTGCATTTGAATAAAGTTCGCATATTGTTGGAAGACTGCAATGTTATTAACACATCTAACGGTACTGTGTCTCCCCTGTGGCAGTGAGCTGCGTGAGGTGTTCACCAATTTCCGTGACCTGTGTCGTGAGAAAGGGAAGGAGGACTTCAGCGATAACCTCATCAGTGCTTCCATCTTCCTCCGCTTCCTCTGCCCTGCCATCCTGTCGCCCAGCCTCTTCAACCTCACCCAGGGTAACGCTTGTCTTTGTGGATCATAGCTCTGTGGGAAACCTACCCCTTATTGCTGTTTCTTTCGTGTTCAAGTGATTGCGATTATTTTACATGTCTTTATGACTCTGACCTGTGGAAAACTGCACCTTTTATCTCAGGTTCAGATCAGTTGTGATTATGTGTGTGATTATGGCTGTGTAACCTGTCTGTGTACTGTTGGTTGTGTTGGAATGTTTTAAACCCGCAGCACTGTTTGCTGTTGTGGTGTGACCGTGGTCATTTTACCTTGCGTATCTCTGAATTATTACTGCTTTTTCAGTTCCCATTGTGCAAGAGTAATGATTGTAAAACGACCTGTCTCTGAATTATTACTGCTTTTTGTGTTCCTATTGTACAAGAGTAATAATTGTAAAACGACCTGTCTCTGAATTATTACTGCTTTTTGTGTTCCCATTGTGCAAGAGTAATAATTGTAAAACGACCTGTCTCTGAATTATTACTGCTTTTTGTGTTCCCATTGTGCAAGAGTAATAATTGTAAAACGACCTGTCTCTGAATTATTACTTCTTTTTATGTTCCCATTGTGCAAGAGTAATAATTGTAAAACGACCTGTCTCTGAATTATTACTGCTTTTTGTGTTCCCGTTGTGCAAGAGTAATAATTGTAAAACGACCTGTCTCTGAATTATTACTGCTTTTTGTGTTCCCATTGTGCAAGAGTAATAATTGTAAAACGACCTGTCTCTGAATTATTACTGCTTTTTGTGTTCCCATTGTGCAAGAGTAATAATTGTAAAACGACCTGTCCCTGAATTATTACTGCTTTTTATGTTCCCGTTGTGCAAGAGTAATAATTGTAAAACGACCTGTCTCTGAATTATTACTGCTTTTTGTGTTCCCATTGTGCAAGAGTAATAATTGTAAAACGACCTGTCTCTGAATTATTACTGCTTTTTGTGTTCCCATTGTGCAAGAGTAATAATTGTAAAACGACCTGTCCCTGAATTATTACTGCTTTTTATGTTCCCGTTGTGCAAGAGTAATAATTGTAAAACGACCTGTCTCTGAATTATTACTGCTTTTTGTGTTCCCGTTGTGCAAGAGTAATAATTGTAAAACGACGTGCCTTGACTCCTCTTTCAGTTCAGATCTTTATTTCTGTGTCCATTGTGTGTGAGTGTTGTGGTTGTTTGACCTGTTTGTGTACTTCCATTTCTACGTGAATCTTCAACACTTCTCACTGTTAGGTTTGAGCTTGAGAGTGGTAATTTGATTTAATTTATCTGTCTTTTCACTGTTAGGTTTGAGCTTGAGAGTGGTAATTTGATTTAATTTATCTGTCTTTTCACTGTTAGGTTTGAGCTTGATAGTGGTAATTTGATTTAATTTTATCTGTCTTTTGACTGTTAGATTTGAGCTTGATAGTGGTAATTTGATTTAATTTATCTCTTTTCACTGTTAGATTCAGCTTGAGAGTGGTAATTTGATTTAATTTATCTCTTTCACTGTTAGATTTGAGCTTGATAGTGGTAATTTGATTTAATTTATGCATTTGGGTGTCAGGTCAGCTGTGTCGCCTTTTCCTCCCCCCCCCCCCCCCCCCCCCCCCCCCCCCCCCCCCCCCCCCCCAATTCACTTTTTTATCCCATAAGATAAGATAAGATAATGTTGCTTATAGCCCAGCCTACCGCAAAGGGCCACATCAGGGCTGTTTCATCCCATGGGCCTGTGTCATTACGCAAAACATTCATAACAGCAGCATAGTTATATAGATTCTATACGTGAATGATGGAGTGCATTTTGTTGATTCTTTTTTTTTCCTTCCCACAGAATATCCTGAAGAGCGCGCTGCAAGGAATTTAACTCTCATTGCCAAGACCATTCAGACTCTGGCAAATTTCACCAAGTAAGTATTTTCCTATGTATGATAGCTTTCCCGACAGATGTAAGTATGAATTTCTGGTCCGTAGAAAGAAACATGATAGCGATAGAAATATGGCATAATGCAGCATGTGGCGTCACATCCTGTGATAAACTGACAGCAGTAAATCTTCAGTACATCCAAAAGGTTTCACAGGAAAAAAGCAAAGATGCAGTGTTCACTTGTCGTTTGTATGTGCAGATTTAGGTGGTGAATTATATATGCAAACTAATGAATGAATAAAGAAGCATGTATGCACATACATGTTTACACACACGCACACACACGTACCCTCAGACACACATTTGCGCACACATACACACACACTCACAGACGCACATGCACACACATTTAGCCTTGTAGTTTTAGGTAGCAAGATGGCATAGATGTTAATAGCATGTAAACCAACCTTAGTAAACCTAATCTACTTTACATTTCCTTGTTTCTGTGTGTGTGTGTGTGTGAAAGAGAGTGAGAGGGCATATGGGTCAAGGGAGATAATTGAAGATTTGTGCACCCAGACTTGCTGTATTCCGCACATGATTTTACAACAATAACAAATACTACTTTGATAATACTTCACATGACCAAAAATTACACCTAATAAGAATTATGCATTCGTAGATAATATAAAAGCCACGTGTTCACGCTGAACTTTAGTTTTAGACTAAGGGTCTGACTTCAACTTGCCATGACAACAATATCAAGAACAAGATTCACTCATCGCAGTTTCAGAACTATCCAATGTTTGATGGTAAACCCTAATCACACTGAAATAAACATTATCTGTTGACAAGTTTCCCAAGTATAAACTGCCAGGGCCGTAGAAGTTTCCAAAAATACACCAATATTTCCAGAAAATATTCCAATCTATGATTTTTTTAAATGCTCTCAGAGCTAAGTTCAGGTATACAGAGGTTTGTAATCATAATGTGGCTGTTACTGGCATACAGCGACAATCAGTCATGTGGAATTTAGGAGACTTTTAGGATGACCTCACAATCTGTGAAGATGACATCACAGTCTATGAGGATGACATCACAGTCTGAGGATGATATCACAACCTGTGAGGATGACATCACAGTCTGTGAGGATGACATCACAATCTGTGAGGATGACATCACAATCTGTGAGGATGACATCACAGTCTGTGAGGATGACATCACAATCTGTGAGGATGACATCACAGTCTGTGAGGTTGACATCACAGTCTGTGAGGATGACATCACAATCTGTGAGGATGACATCACAGTCTGTGAGGATGACATCACAATCTGTGAGGATGACATCACAACCTGTGAGGATGATATCACAATCTGTGAGGATGACATCACAGTCTGTGAGAATGACATCACATCTATGAGGATGACATCACAATCTGTGAGGATGACATCACAGTCTGAGGATGATGTCACAATCTATGAGGATGACATCACGGTGTATGAGGATGACATATGATTTGGTCATCTGCAAGTGTTCCACTTTTGAATTAGGAAAGGAATGTTTTCTGATAGTCTCTTCCATTTCTGCATATTTACTTAAAATGGAGAACAGATTAAAGTGTTTGAGGAAGGCTTGCTTCAGGGAGAGAGAGAAGGTTGGTTAAAAATCAAGGAACAAACACATTGACCTCCAATGCAAGAGAGATGCATATGTATTATGTTTTGATGTGGAGGCAAATGAAAACCTATACTGAAAATGAAAAAATAAAGAGAATGTTGCAATTGTCAGTGGAGCTGTCATTGGTTCTTATGGGGTTTTTTTTATAATCTTTTTACAGGTTTGGAGGCAAGGAAGAATTCATGACTTTCATGAATGGTTTCATTGAGACAGAAGCTGCCAACATGAAAACCTTCCTGCGCAAAATATCTGTGAGCATGTTTTCTTCAGTGTCTTTGTGTGTTTTGTGTTCATGTTTACGGATACAGTGTATTTTCTTGAGGCATAACGGCATTTTGTGTGATACTGAGTACAAGCTGAAAGAAATATGTGATGAAAAGGACAAATTTTAGACAACCATGCCTGTGCAAGTGAAAGGGCATGCACACAGACACATGTGCATGCACATGCGCACACACGCACACCACACACACACACATGCGCGCGCACACGCACACGCACACACACACACACACACGCACACGCACACGCACACTCACACTCACAGAGATGAGTAGCAAGAAACAGTGTGACCGAGAATGAATGACATTAAAAACAAAAACAAAGAAGATTATTGTAAAAGATTTGCTAAGTATCCATTGAAAAGATCTAATCATTTGATAACATGCCACGGTTATTTTCATTACCACTATCATCATCATCATCATCACACTGTTGGAGGGTATGAGAGTTCTCTCAGCTCCATCATCATTGTCACCATGGCAACACAATCATCATCACAGTGTTGTTAGTGTTGTACAGTCTCAGGGTGAGGAGAATGGGACGGTTCTTCTTCTGCGTACGCAGGCTGATGCTCCTGCGGACACTCCCTGTATAGACAGGCAAGTTTCAATCCCATCTACCAGTGTGTATGACCGTTTTTTTAGCCTGTCATTAAGGCAGCCGTACTCCATCTTCGGGGAAGGTGCATGCTATGTTTAATGTGCCATCCATACCAACGGCCAAACTGGCCTTCTCTTCTGAAAGTTGGTGATGGGATTTTACGTGTGTGCAAGACGGTTACCTCTGTTCCATTATCATTATTACCATTGTCTTCATTGTTGTAAAGTTTCAGGGTGAAGAGAGAGCCGTCTTTGCTCCGTTGACCCGGTCATGAACATGTAATCACCCTCTACAGAGCATCATGGGTATTGTGATGGTTGCTCTGTTTCAGGGTGAGGAGAGTGGCAACCAGTTCCTGCAGTATGATGGTGACGTCGACCTGGGACGGGAGTTGTCTCTGCTCCATACGGTGCTCCTCGACTTCACCAATAGGTCACCTGAGGTCAGTAACGTGGGAGGGGGGTGGGGGGGGGGAGGGGGAGAGTTGTTTGAAATGTGTTAGGGATATGTTAGGTGTGGCAAGGGTTTCCTTGGGTAGATAATGTTTTGCTGTTGTTGTTATTTTTTTCATTGTGCTAGCGTTTTGTATTTTGTTGATTTGAAAATAGCACTTTATCAGAAAAAATGCTTTGGCAACATTTGGCAGCTGAATTGTTGATTTGTTTTTTTGATGCATTAACCCCTTCCCTGCCACAGTATAAGTGCTTTTCTGTATTGCTGTGTGCCGGGGCCAAATTTTGCTTTTTGCAGTAGGTTCACTCATCTGTTCACTACTCATTCATTTATTGAGATATCTCTTAGATTTTTTGCATGTTTTTTTCTTATACCCTGTGCTATGATGTGGTGTCATAATAATTTGATTTGGCTGGTCATAAGTATGATAAAAATCAATATAATCAACCATTTTTGTAATAAATTGACCTTTTTCTACATACGCACACACATTGCAGCACATCAAACCAAAGAGAAAAGTGAAAAAAACTGGTGATTTTATTGACTGAACATTATACAAACATCTGGATTCAGATTTCTGCCAGCAAATGTTTTTCTGTGTGGTAACACATGCATAATTAGGGTAAAGGGACAGAATTTTGTTTTTAGTGGTAGGTTCACTAATCTGTTCAATACTCATTCATTTATGGAGATATGTCTTAGATTTTTTGCATGATTCTTTCTTAGTGCCTGGTCTATTAATGAGATCTCATAATATTTTGATTCTGTTGCCAAATAGTTTGGTAAAAAGTATTATGATAAACCTTTTTGAAATAAAATAATTGTTTTTGAACATACACAACACAATTGAAACACATCAAACCACAAAAACAATGAAAAAAATGGGTGTTTGTATTGGCTGAGCATCATACAAACATCTGGTATTGATTCATTCCAATCAAATGTTCTTTTATGTGGTAATCATGCATCACTGGGGTTACCCCAATTTCAGGAGTAAAGGGCCCAGAATTTTGATTTTGTGGTAGGTTCACGTATCTGTTCACTACTCATTCATTTATTGAGATATCTGTTAGATAGTTTGCAGTTGTCCTCCTAATAGCATGAGGTATTATGTGGTATCATAATATTTGATTTTGGTGGCACTAGTATAGTAAAAAGTAACACAATCAACATGTTTTTGTTATAAAATGACAGTGTTCGAGCACACACATACACACTGCAACACATCAAACCACACAACACATACAAAAAATTGGTTTGAGTATTGCCTGAACATCATACAAACATCTGGTAATGATATCATTGCCAGCAATTCATCTTCTGTGTGGTAATACATACATCTTTGGGGGTACCCCAATCCCAGGGTAAAGGGACAGAATTTTCTGCTTTTGACAGTAGGTTCACTCATCTGTTCACTACTCATTCATTTATTGAGATATATCTTAGATTGTTTGCATGTTTTCCCCTTATACCTTGTGGCATGATGTGATGTCATTACATTTTGATTTTGTTGATAAGTAATATGGCAAAAAGTAACATAACCAACTTGTTTAGTAATGAAATGACTGTTTTGAGGCACACACCACATACATTGCAGCTCATCAAACCATACAAAACTTTAAAAAAAATGATGTTAGAATTGACTGAACATAATATAAACATCTGGCATTGATATGAATGCCAGCAAAGTCTGTTTTGTGTGATAATACATACATATATCATTGTAGGTACCATAATCCAGACATAAAGGGACCAAATTTTGCCTTTTGCAGTAGGTTTACTAATGTGATCACTACTGACTCATTTACTCAGACAGTCTTACATCTTTTGCATGTTTTTTTCTTGCATCTTTGGCTATAACCTGATGTACTAATAATCAGATTTTGTTAGTAAACAGTAAATTTGATGAAATCAAATCTCATGACAGTTTCAAAAGAAAAACAGTCATATTGCTGTATAAAAAAACCCACAAAAACACAAGAAAAACTGATGTTAGTGTTCACTGGATGCGAGGAGAACATCTGGTACTCAGTACATGTCTGTAAACAAAATCCAGTACTTCTTTTGTACATCTCGCAGGTTTCTGGGGTTGTTCTTGGGTTGAGCAGCCTCACTAATATAACTAGTCTGATTATTTCCACCAGTTGAACAGTTTCAGAAGAAACACCACCATGAAGATGAAAAAAAAGAAAAACACAAGGCACTCAAGAATTATAAAAACACAGAGATAAAAGCACGCACTGGCTAACTGAAGAAGATCTATGAAAAAAAAAATGCACTGCAAAACTAAGCTGTGCTACAGGATCCACACTACTCCCAGGGGTTTTGAACTTAGTGTGATAATCCATGTAGCACTGTGGATAGCACAGTGCAGGCATTGGAGGGACAGGAGGGGCAGTGGGGACCGCACATCACGCCTGATCTTCAGCTTCTTGGTGCAGACCCTTTGCAGGCCCTCTGTGGTGCTCCCTTGTTGGGTGTTGGTGGGATGGGGAACATGAAATGCCTCTCCATCAGCCTCACTTCATCGTTTGCCCGGTAGCAGAGGTATAACTTGATCACGAACCTGACACGCTTGAGGGGGATGTATTGGCGAAATATAAGCCTACCCTTCCAAAGGAGTAGGCTTTCATCCACACACACCACTCACCGTGGCTCATACACCTCCTGAAATCTTTCATGGAGGTGGTCCAGTACTGGGCGGATCTTGTACAGCCGGTCATACTGGGGATGGTCTGGTGGTGGCATCGCAGAGTTGTGAAAGTGGATAAATTGTAGGATGATCTGAAATAGGATTTAAAACATTTGATCAGTGTGTGTAAACAAGCAAACACACACACACACACACACACACACCACACACACACACACACACAACACACACACACACACACACACCAGAAACAATCAAGTACACATACAAACATTTGTAGACACACACACACACACACACACACACACATCATAAACAATGACACACAAATACACCCCATAGAAGTATACACACATACACACCAATAGAAGCACACACATACACACACACACACACCATAAACAATGACACACAAATACACCACATAGAAGCATACACACATACACACCACATAGAAGCACACACACACACACACACACACACACACCCCACACACACACACACACACACCCCACAGAAGCACACACACACACACACAAAACAGAAGTGCACACACACACATTACAGAGAAGCCACACACACACACACACACACACACACACACACACACACACACACACACACCATCCTCATCTATTGTAATGCTAAAAAGAAAGACTTCACATAGAAAGGAGTTGGAGAGGGAGGGTGGAAGGAAATTTATGAGAACAAGTTAAACAGAGAGAGAGACTCAGAGAGAGTAAGAAACTTACTTGAAATCTGTTTCTTGTCATTATGAGCTGAAGACTGGAATGCGGTACAGCACCTTCTTCGACCAGTACAGCTCAATTGCAGGCAGTCGCACGATTCCCATCAGTTCCCACTGATTTGCATGGAATTTCTGGAGCAAGATTGTCGAGCTCCACGCCCTCTGCCACGCCCCCTTATTTGATGCTGTCCTGTGCCTCTAGGTCTTCCCCTGCCCCTACCACGACCTCTCATGACAGTAGAGGGTGCTGTGCTGGTGCTGGGAATCGGCTCTGGTTCTGATTCTTGGTCGGAATCATGGCCGGTATCGCTCTTGACCAAACATCACGTGGGTCGAAGTCCGGGCCTTCTTTTTCGTGACCACCACGAGTTCCGACAAAAGTGGATGGTGCTGGTTACCGTCCGTCTCTCCCTCATCACTATCACTGTCACCTGATGCTTGGAAGTCTTCGTCACCACCATCAATATCATTCAACACTTCATCTAAAACTTCCAGTGCGCTATAACGCTTCAAAAACAGGTCGCTGTGTCGAGCTTCGTCTCTGATCGCCATCTTGATTATGATAATCAGCTCGACCCCACTTGGATACTAAACCGACAATTTACTAATACTTCAGTACACCGATAAAGGGATAGAACTCTTATTTAAAACACCCCAGTAGAGTCAGGGACAATTTCTAGGGTTATTTCCCGTACCGATTTTCGGGAAAATTTTGATGACGAAGATACCCGTAATAGACACGGTTACGGGCGTACAGGATCGCGGAAACGACCCCGTAATAGACACGGGGCAAGCAGGGAAGAGGTTAAATTGTTAAGGCTTTTTTTAGGTTGAGGGCGAAGTGGAATGGGGGTGGGGGGGGGTAATCCTTTTTCTTTCCTTGTTAATGTGTTGTATGTTGTGCTGGGGAGGAAGAATTGCTTTTCTCAGATGAGTATGTTTTATGTTAATGTGTGAGTGTCTTCTTTTTGTGGTTCATCAAATGTATAGCTTTTGATGTCAGTATATGTTTATGATTTGGTGGCCTGTGATAGAGCTGTGTGCTGACAACAGTGTACTATACATTTACACAAACACAACATTGATAACAATAATGATATCTTCAGAGTGTTTATCCTGCATGACCCATAGGGCGTTTATATTTTACATGAACATATTTGACACAAACATGTGTGTGTGTGTAGGCCACCCAGGAGAAGTTGAGCGGACTGTTGACCATCCCCACTGCCATCTCCAAGTCTCTGGAGGACCCCTCGGTGGGGCAGACCAGCCCAGCCGGCAAAGTCAGATCTTCTTCGACAACATGCCCAATCCAGCGCTCTTCTCGTCCGCTGCTCACCCTTCCGGCCACAAGCCTATCCATGTCACACGCAGCGCCCCCTACCTGGACACTTCCCCCACGGAGGCCCCGCGCGACATGCTGCGCCAGTGCGGGGAGTCCGAGGAGGATCTGCAAGCCTTTGCGCCCGTGCCCTGAGGGACGAGTCACGCGAGACAGAGTCTGCCCCACCCAGCCTGCTGCTGACCCCTCAGAAAGGTCAGGAGCTGGACGAGTTCTCCGTTCTTTACTCCTCCACGGCCATGACAGCATCGTCGATGAGCACCTCCATGTATGGGGCTGGCCGTGGGGAGGTTGGGGACGTGTCGGTCAGCTTGCCGCGTTCGTTCAACAAAGACAGTGTGAACGAGACGTGGAGTCAGATGGTGACGGCGGCGGACGGTAACGTGAACGGGGACTACATTGACCTGATTCCGTTCATGGACGAGGAAGGGCAGAACTCCTCCCTGGAGATGGAGTGCCCCACCACCAACGGCTCCCAGGTCTCCATCGGCCAGCTGTCCACTGTGGCCTCCTCAGGCTACCAGTCCTTCGGCTACAGCCAGAGCAGCAGCCCCGTGGAGACAGGGGGGACCACCCACAGCGGTGAACCCGCCCGTGAGGTGACGCGCTCCCCTGTGATCCACTACCCCATGCAGCCGCTGTCTTTCTCCAACCCCCTGTATCGACACCAGCAGATGGCCCACCATCATCACCATCGACAGCTTCACCGCCAGCATCAGCAGCCGCCCGTTGCTCACAAGGTGGAGGGGGCCAAGGACGACAGCTGCAGCTCGCTGTCCAGCGGAGAGGACAGCCGAAGCCTGCAGCAGGGCAGCCCTGTCAAGACGGAGAGGGCCAGGTCGGCCCCCTCCATCGACCCTCTCCGCAAGCTGTCTCAGCTCTCCAGCTCCAGCGGCAGCAATGAGTCACTCAGTGAACGGTCTTACTTGTCTGCTCAGCAGGACAAGACTCGGCCGCCAGAAGGTGGCAGTGGTGGTGGGGCAGAGGGTGGGGTTCAGTTCTCGTTGGGATCTCAAGGGACCAAGCAGGCGGAGAGCAGTCCACGTGTGGAGCGCTCCGATTTGGGCGGCTCGCCCCCTGAAGTTCCTCCCCGTCCTGATAAACTGTTGACCAGATCAGGGGAGGACAAAGACATAGGAACACCGCCAGTTATCCCCCCTCGTCCGGAACGCACCAACTCTTACTGTGATTCCTCCACCAGCGAGCAGCGAAACCTGGGACTTCGGCCCTATCATCTGTCTCACAGCATGGACTTTGGTTGTCTGCAGCGACAACACTCCGAGCAGCTGAGGCGCACCGCCACGGATTCTGTCATCGCCAAGACCAGCACGCCTGTGCACATGAATTCTGGGAGCAGCGGCTCGTCGCGCATGTTCTCTCGCGAGGACAGCTTGTCCAGTGTGCACAGCTCCCAGAGCCAGGGGTCGCTGAACAGTCGCCGCCTGTCCCCGCAGAGCGCAGTCCACATGGGCATCAGCTCTGTGCAGCGCAAACTGCAGGAGCAGGAGAGGACCAAACAGGAGGTAAGCCCGCTGGGACACGGCTCGTGTTCACTGGTGATGATCAGAGGACGCTGCAGCTTTGATTGATAGCCAGTGTTGTATCATGGTCAGTGGAGACTGCAGCTTTGATAATCAGAGCCATTTCAGTGGCTGATGTTGTGTCGCGATCATTGGAAACTGTGGCTTTGATTGTCACAAACCAGAATGCAGATAAACGCACAAAACGAGATACAAAGTAACGCTTGTTTAATGTACAATAGGAAACGATGAATTCACAACAAAGATGTCTTTCTAAGATATCACAAATAACAGATTGACAAGATGCAGGAAACAAGACACGATGTTTAGAAATAGTTATAACAGAGGCACAAAGAAAGCTACTTTGAAGAACTGCGTGAACAATGTTAGTGAGAGCTGCTCATATTTATGGGGTGTCTCACAGTCTTATTGCGGTTGCCAAACCATAATGAGTGTTGAGACTGTCGAAAAGCGTTGGCCTCTGTACTGTCTTTGGTTCAGTGATGTCATCTCAGTCTGTTTCCAATCAGAATAAGTTCTGTCTGTTAAGGTACCACTGTCGAAAAGCGTTGGCCTCTATACTGTCTTTGGTTCAGTGATGTCATTTCAGTCCGTTTCCAGTCAGAAGAAGTTCTGTCTGTTAAGGTAGCAGGCCAGGTAAGGCCATACACTGTGCATGTGTTTAAGTGACTTTTCTTGCATTTAAGATCAAATTGCAGTTTGTTCCCCCCCCCCCCCCCCCCCCCCCCCCCCCCCAAAGTTTTTGCGAACAAGTCTATTCTCCTAAAGGAGAAAACAATTTTCCTCCTGTTGTAATTGACATCTGGACAAGACATGTTTATGTCAAAGGTTCGCATGTCTGCTTTGTGTTTTACAGTAAACAGTCATTACTTCACACCTTGTTTTGTGTGTTCATTTGTCAGTAAGGTAGCAGTCTCTTTCAGTCTCCTTGATTTTAGAGTTGATATTGTGTTATAATCACCGGAGACTATTCCTTCAGTTGTCACATTATCATCGGAGACTGACTATGAGTGTGTTGCTGTTTGACAGTGTCATTTCATAGTGGTCTTGTCAGAAATAGTCTGCTCTGTCACCTCCAGTAGTCAACAGGAGTGTTTCCAAATTGTCTGTAATGCTTTAAAAAATATCATGTTAGCTCATGCTGAAGAAGTTGATTAAAAAAAAAATCTTCCAGTTGACTGCAGTGTGTACATTTAAACACTTTAGATGGGTGACAATGAAGAATATTTGGACCAAGGGGTAAAGTCAGTGGTATTTTTTAGTTTTTATGACAATGCTAGTAATAACTTGAAACACATGGGACAGATTTCAGATGGGACAAGATGCAAGAGCTTGTACATGTATGTAGTGGTTCACTCCCATATGTGATGGGGGGGGGGGGGGGGGGGGGGGGGGGCGAGATGCTTCTTGATGCATGTGTATGTGCTTTAGTTTTAACGTCAGAAACATGGATCTTGATTGAGTTTGTTCTTGATTGGTCATTGAAATTCAGTTTTGAACTTTAGTCTCGGAATTTTAATCTGGACATCTGTCTTATGTTTTTTTTTCTTCAACCCTGAAGGGCATCCCTGGTTGTATGGGCTATAAACCATAGAACCATGACTGGTCCATTGGAATGAATTTTCCTCAGCATACCTATGCATAACCGTGCACTGTGTGTGTGGTTTTGTTGGGGGTGGGGATAATTGTGAGGGGGGGGGGGGGGGGGGGGGGGGGGGGGGGGGGGGGGGGGGCGATTAAGAAATGAATGTGAAGGGAGAGGGCATGTAACTCAATAACGAGAATATGTTTAAAACACTTGTTTCGAATGACACAAGGCCCACCATCAGTGATCTCACCTGTCTACATCCCCAATGTCTTTTCTGTCCCCCCCCCCCCCCCCCCTCCCCGCACAGTATGAAAACGAGGTGCACGTGCTGCGCCAACAGCTGATGGAAGCGCAGGTCAGGCTGCAGTCGGCGGAGATGAGACTGATGGAGCACGAGGTGGACACGCATCAGCTGATGGAGGAATGGCAGTCACGCCTGGCCGAAAGCGAACAGCGCATCCGTCAGCAGCAGGCCGAGAAGGATGGACAGATGAAGTCCATCATTGAAAGGTGGGCTGGAGTGGAGGCTCTTGAGGGGCGGACTTAGGTCACAGGTAGTGTGTAAATTGGGTTATGAATGTTACTAATGAGAGGAATGGGACGTTTTCTCACTTTTTGGATACACCTTCTGTTGGAGGGATCAGTTGGATCTGTTGTGAACAATTATTAGGATAAGGAAAGACTTCTTTAAGAGCTTTATGTTATGCTTACCAAACTGTCACTACAACTGTGAAAATCGTACACTTAAGTATGGAATAGTGATGATTTTGTTTGTTTGTCTATGGGGTGAGGAGAGGGAGATTTGTGGGGGGAGAGGGGGCGGGGGGGCTGATGGCTCTTCTTCCATACTACTTCAGTAGTACAACTCCCACGCCGTTCATTGCGGCTGTTTACAGCTGAACCTTGGCTCATCTTCCATACCACTTCAGTAGTATAACTCCCACGCCGTTCATTGCGGCTGTTCACAGCTAAACCTTGGCTCATCTTCCATACCACTTCAGTAGTATAACTCCCATGCCGTTCATTGCGGCTCAAGTGTTCACAGCTAAACCTTGGATCATCTTCCATACCACTTCAGTAGTATAACTCCCACTTCAGTAGTATAACTCCCATGCCGTTCACAGCCCTGATGTGGCCCTTTGCGGTCGGCTGGGCTATAAGCAACATTATCTTATCTTATCTTACCCATGCCGTTCACAGCTAAACCTTGGATCATCTTCCATACCACTTCAGTAGTATAACTCCCATGCCGTTCATTGCTGCTGAAGTGTTCACAGCTAAACCTTGGCTCATCTTTCATACCACTTCAGTAGTACAACTTCCATGCTGTTCACAGCTAAACCTTGGCTCATCCTGATGCGGCTGTTTACAGCTAAACCTTGGCTCATCCTGATGCGGCTGTTTACAGCTAAACCTTGGCTCATCCTGATGCGGCTGTTTACAGCTAAACCTTGGCTCATCCTGATGCGGCTGTTTACAGCTAAACCTTGGCTCATCCTGATGCGGCTGTTCACAGCTAAACCTTGGCTCATCCTGATGCGGCTGTTCACAGCTAAACCTTGGCTCATCCTGATGCGGATGTTTACAGCTAAACCTTGGCTCATCCCGATGCGGCTGTTTACAGCTAAACCTTGGCTCATCCTGATGCGGCTGTTCACAGCTAAACCTTGGCTCATCCTGATGCGGCTGTTTACAGCTAAACCTTGGCTCATCCTGATGCGGCTGTTCACAGCTAAACCTTGGCTCATCCTGATGCGGCCACGGCACTGAGGTTACACAGGGAGCAGTCAGTATCTGCAGCTGAGTCACTTTCATGGGGTTCACCGGTACCTGTTCTGATCCATCATATGCAGGACAACACAGGTGCTATCTCCCCTTCACTGATACCAGTGAATGCCAAGTCACAGAGCCGGTATGAGTAAATGTGCCCATTCGGAGTGTGCCACCACATCGTTCCATTGACTGCCCTCATGAACTTGCTGCTGCTGCTGTCAACAAGCTCAGCATGAACGCAGCAAGGGCACAGACATGGCAAGGACATCAGACCTGAAGTCACCACCTGCTAATGTAGCATTGCTTTTTTGGCTTTTGCACTCGCTGTGCCTGGTTCTCAGTCTGTCTTCTCATTTACTGTGTTTCATCAGGGACCAAGGAAAAGATTACTGAGGGGAAATTGTCATGCCTGTGTCAGTTTGTCCATGGATAAGAGATAAGATAATGTTGCTTATAGCCCAGCCGACCGCAAAGGGCCACATCAGGGCTGTCACCTCGTTAAAATCAACTCACCAGTCTTGTCCATGGATAGATTCCTGGCAAATCACTGATTCAACACCAAGATAATGAAACTGTAATTTAATATGAAATTAAAGGAATCTGCATTTTGATGGGAGTCAAGGTGAAGGTCATTTTCACATTTGTGTGTGTGTTTTTTGTTTTGTTTTGGTTTTGTTTTGTTTTTTGCCATAAGAGTAACTTTCGCAGAGCCGCACACAGAGGAGCAGTTACATGGATCATATGTTATTCTTTTTTATGAAATGAAGTAGAAAAGATGAATACTCGGAGCTTACTCTAGAGCGCGGGATTTGTACAATCCCCGAAAATCTGTTCCTTCCTGCAATTATCGAGTCTTAACGCGGGCAGACTCCCGCACAGTTGCAGGACTGCCCGCCCTGTTCACTGATCGTTGCGGGCGCTTGTTTGTCATCTGCTTGAAAAACTGAAACTAGAATTGAGCAGGAGCGAACGATTTCTTGATATTTCATTGGCTGTCAGTGTAAATCAACCAATCGGCGGCGTTCATCTCCTCCTTCTCGATCACCGACGAGAAGTTGCGAGAGTTTAAGACGCCATATTGGATATTTTCCAAAATGAAGCGTGTACCCATCCTATTTGACTTCGACTTTCGTGGAAGAAAAGTGGAAAAAAAAAGATTCTGTGCCATGCGAGGGTGGAGAAGATCATGAAGAAACCGCGACTACATCCAAAAGCTCGGAAAAGCAGCCCGAAAAGAGTGCCAGTGCAAGGGAACACCGGTTTCAAGACGATTGGCTGAAGAAGTGGCCCGGGGTGGGGTGGGGGGGGGGGGGGGGGGGGGGGGGGGGGTGCCCGGGGGGGGGGGGGGGAGTGCCCCCCTTTTTTTGATATGAGGAGGGGACTGCCCCCCCCCCCCCCCTTTTTTTTGAAAAATCCTAGATTAAGCTCTGAATACTCTTCTTTATTTTTTTTTTAAAACCAGCAATTTAGATCTCATTCTCTCTCTGTCTCTCTCTCTCTGTGAGTGTTATGAAGAATTTAGCATTGCTAAATCTCTGCAACATTGCAAGATCGAATACCGCACAATGTTTCTAAAATTATTTGACGTTTGAAGTTCTACTCATCATACAATGTGAAGCTGGAAAGTGAGTTCTGCTGCTGTGAATTGTGAGAAGATCCAGCTACCTGTTGTGAAAACCTTTCTTGGTGTGCCACCGCAGACATTGAGGGATACTGTATATGGTGAAACAGGTAGAAGAGTGTTTATGATTGGTTGAAAATAACCCAAATGGAAAGGAAAAGGCCATGCATCCTTCATGGTGTTTTTAGGTCTGGGTAACAAGTTGAAAAGAAACTGGGGGTCTAGCATGAAAATGAAGTTGTCGTGGTCCTGGTTTTGGATTAGTGTGGTTAAATCAGGGTGTTGGAAGATGTGTGGGCTTTTGTGTACGTGCTTCATGAGAGAAGATAAATAGGGTAATAGGGGTCGTTGAGTTCAAAATAGTGACATATTTCATATCTACAGAATACTGTCATTAACTTTGTGTACTAACTTGCACGTGAAGTGTTTGATGCCAGCATTTCGATGTAGCATGTCAGATATTTATGCTGTTCATTTGTATAACTATGGACAGACATGTTTTTAATTTGAAGTGTCCAGTTTATCTAGACTGAAAACAAAGAAGGTTTGTATTAGATTTTCATGTCTGAGTTACAAGACATTTGGGAACAGTTTGTACTGTGCAAGTATTTTCTGTCTGTGGGGAGTCAGGTTAATTATGTTGTTGTCATTGCAGAGATTTTGTACAATATTTGGCAGTTAACATATTTAAGGCATTTAAAAGATGTTCTAATTTAACATATTTAAGGCATTTAAAAGATGTTCTAATTTAACATATTGTGAATCTGTGTCTAATGTCTGACTTGCTTATGTCCTTGGCCATGAGGATGAAATTTTGTAACCTGGTGTTTTTTGCTCTGTGTCTGCTTCCCACCTGCTGTGCTGGAAGTGACGTAATGTGTTGACCACATTGTTAATAATCTGTCATTGTGTGGCAGACTGGTGACCATCGAAGAAGAACTGCGCAAGGAGCAGGCCGAGATGCAGAAGGTGGTGCATGAGAAACAGAAGGTCATAGAGATCCAGGAACAGCGGCTTCGAACCCTGGACAGTGCCAACGCCAAGCTGCTGCAGGCCTTGGCCGAGCTGAAGGAGCACGCCAATTCCAACAGCGTTGCCAACATGGCCACCGACAACAGCAACAACAACTCCGCCACCCTGGACAGTCAGCGGCCGGGCTCCAACGGATCGTCGCGTAACGGAATCACCGGCCCCATCAGACGAAGCTGAAGTCGGCTGATTTTACTGGATTCAAGAGCAGCACTTGTTGAGTCAGTCTGTGTTCTGTTGTCAAGCCAACCTTGCTGTGATGGAAATTGGTTCTGAACCATGATCTCCGGAACTGTGTTGGAGAAAGACTGATGGAAACTGAGGGGAAAAAAATGGCAAAAAGACATCTGTGGGGTGCTTCTTCATTAGCTGCAGAGGGAAGGTATCACACACTTTCTGCTATATACATGTATGTCAGCACAAGTAGATAATCAGAGCACGTACTTATGCACAGGATGTTTGAAAAAGAAAAGGAAGTGTCAAAAATTTTGACATGCATATGCTGTACCTTTGAGGGGGAAAATCAGCATTTTATGGCAAAAATTTTGACATGCATATGCTGTACTTTTGAGGGGGAAAATCAGCATTAGATTCCACAACAAACCTTCATCTTCCTATTCATCTAGGTAACAGGAAGGTTTGTATGTTCGTCACCAATGGAAAACATATTGTACATAATTGTTCGGGGAAAAAAAGCTAGAAGGTGTGTAGTTAAACTGTAAGCCAAACTTAAAGATCTGTAGGTTGTGTACAAGTTAGTACGTGCACAAATCATTCACTTTAGAGCAGCTGGTACTTGTGTATTAAAGGTACATAGCTGTGCACATTAATTGAATCTGTTTGTACTATCATGATGGGAAAATCCAGTGTTATATTCACAGGCAGAGAAGAGGACCTTGTGTATTAAAGGTACATAGCAGTGCACATTAATTGAACCTGTCTGTACTATCATGGTGGGAAAATCCAGTGTTATATTCACAGGCAGAGAAGAGGTGTTTGGAAGGTGGTTGATAAAGCAGGCTATGGTCAACAAGAAGAAAGACTGACGACAACAAAGAATGACAGGCCTAAACACAAGTAAAGTATAGGACTGACGACAACAAAGAATGATAGGCCTAGACACAAGTAAAGTATAGGACTGACGACAGCAAAGAATGACAGGCCTAAACACAAGTAAAGTATAGGACTGACGACAACAAAGAATGACAGGCCTAAACACAAGTAAAGTATAGGACTGACGACAACAAAGAATGATAGGCCTAGACACAAGTAAAGTATAGGACTGACCACAGCAAAGAATGATAGGCCTAGACACAAGTAAAGTATAGGACTGACCACAGCAAAGAATGATAGGCCTAGACACAAGTAAAGTATAGGACTGACCACAGCAAAGAATGATAGGCCTAGACACAAGTAAAGTATAGGACTGACGACAACAAAGAATGATAGGCCTAGACACAAGTAAAGTATAGGACTGACGACAACAAAGAATGATAGGCCTAGACACAAGTAAAGTATAGGACTGACAACAACAAAGAATGATAGGCCTAGACACAAGTAAAGTATAGGACTGACGACAGCAAAGAATGACAGGCCTAGACACAAGTAAAGTATAGGACTGACGACAGCAAAGAATGACAGGCCTAGACACAAGTAAAGTATAGGACTGACGACAGCAAAGAATGACAGGCCTAGACACAAGTAAAGTATAGGACTGACAACAACAAAGAATGATAGGCCTAGACACAAGTAAAGTATAGGACTGACGACAGCAAAGAATGACAGGCCTAGACACAAGTAAAGTATAGGACTGACGACAGCAAAGAATGACAGGCCTAGACACAAGTAAAGTATTCAGACAAACAAGGAACCTGGAGGAAAGGCTGGCTTGAGCACAAGCCAATCAAGTCCATCGAAGACAAAACAAAGTGCCTGCGTGGATATAAACATACGGCCTTGCATTGAACTTGATGGCGTTGACCACGCGCACAATCCACCATGGAATGTGCTAAGCATTCCAGAAGACCTTGGAATGCCGAGCTGTCTCAGAGACCCTGGCCTTGTGCGAAGGATGCTGATCCTCGCCTGCTGACCCTCTGTTGCCTGCCACCTTGACTGTTCCTCTACCCTGGTGCTGTGTGTGTGGTGGTCGTGGAGACTGCGTTGGTCGCGCTTGAGCAAGTGGTGTGGCAGGGAGGTAGCGTAGTGTGCCGTGGCAACTTCCACGACAACATGAATTTGATCATATTCATGACATGACTGCGTTTCTGTCATTGATGAATCGTTCTAGCCGGAAATGATGTGTAGAGCAGAGGGCCTAGGGGTTTCCTGAAATGTGTGAGCCTGCTTATCTGTGTGTATGTCCAGGGGAGGATGATTTACGTATGTCTAGACATGAATTCTGTCATCGTAGGGGAACAGGTTTATCAGGAAGTACGTACAGTATGTGAATGTTGGTATGCTTTTTGTCATTGAACAAAGACTGTGTGTTTCAAGAAGATTAAATTATCGGTTTTTAACACACATGCACACATCCACATCTTGAGACTTGAGGTATTTGAATATATCTGGTTGGTATATGATCTACCCCCTCCCTACTCCCACCACCACCCCTTATTTATGGTCTGGCCCACCCCCACTCATGTTTTCCACTGAATTGTCTTCTTTTAATGATTCAAACCACACTCTTGCTGCTGTAGTTCGTTCAGTATTACTGGAAGTTGGCAAATGAAATATCTGCAGCTGTGTCAAAACCAGCCATCATCTGTATGCCTCAGCAGGTGTGCACAGTGTGTTCAATGTGAAACCAATATAAAATGAAAGAAATGCCTTCATGAGGTTAGAAGGAAAAGAAAAAAAGGGGACATGTTACCTAGAGTCTGTCAGATATTTGTATAAGAGAAAGTACTGCACAGAGTGTTCGATTCCAGTTCTCATCGGTTGTCTGTTTATGGTCTCTCTGTCCACGTCAGGTCAAAGAGTGAGAGTGAAAAGGTCATGATCTGAAAGAAACACGGAGTATGTATCATTTGAATTTACAGTAACAAAGCTTTTTGTCTAATTCACACATGACTTTTTTTTTTGGAGTTGATGTAAATAAAGCATCACTTCAAGGACAAAGTGAGGGGAGAGAAGTAATATGTGACCATCTCAAGATTTTGTTGACAATGTAATGTTATTTTCTGCGTGGTGCAGTTGTATTTAAAGTCTAATGCATCGATATCAGTTTACATGTACTGATGTAGTTGTAAACTCTTTGACAGTAGAATCTTTGATAGTCCATACATTCAGGAAACGTTTTCTTGTTACACAAATAGCATGAGCGTGCATGGACACATACACACATATGCACATACCCGCTGATACACACATATGCACACACCCGCTGAAAATTTTACCTAATATCATACAGAGTTCTGACTGGCCCAGTGGTTAAAGTGTAGTTCTCTTGATATCCATTGGTTCTAGGCTCAATCCCCATTTGGACAGCCAGGATAGAGAAGATTTGGGTCTTCTGATCCATTATCTGTGCAGACTGCAACCTCTTCAAGTCCTTTGAATGAGACTAATTAATGTCCTAAATGTGAACACGTACATTAGAAAACGAACTTTTTGACTTTTTAATCCCCTTTCATTCTGTATAGAAGAATAGATCATCATAACCAGCGGGATGGATAACACACACACACACACACACTCTCTCTGTCTCTCTTTCTCTCTCAAACACACGCGTGTGCACACACTCTCTGTCTCTCTCTCACACACACACACTCACTGCATACACAATAGCGTCACCTGTGTATGTCAGCCCTGATGGAATTAATAAGTCACCGCTAATGATAGTCAGCCTGATTCTTACTGAGGACCATGCAGTTAAATCAGACTGGTTGAATTTTTGTTCTTGCTTCCCATGCCAAAATGAAATGGTAACTAGTTGAAGTGTGTTGTGGAACTGATGAGCCTGTCTGTGTGGCCGCAAAGTCTGCTTTGTCTGATACACACTGTTGTCATGGAGTCCAGTTGCCACTTATCATTACATTGTGTCTTCCTTAGTTGATGTGTGCCTGTGAATTATATCCGTGTGCAAAGTTAATCAGAATATTCAGGAATTATCATCTAATACACCAACTGAAAAAAAAAAAAATTGGGCTTTCTTTTTTACCTTGATTTTGTGAAAGAACAATTTTTTTTTTTTTTTTTTTAAAGAAGAGAAAAAGGCTTAAGGAAGAACGTAAAACTGAAAACCAATTTTCTGTTTTTCAATGAACTTACAACATGGAACACAGTTACTGAATAATTCGGGGATGAACTTCCATCATGTGAATCACAGAAAGTGGGAAAAAAAAAAAGGAATGTTTAAAATTTCGTGAAATGTAAATGTTTGTGTAAAACGTATCAAGAGACGTGCAAATTGGTTACTGTTCATTCTGAAATAACTGGGTCAGAAGCCTTTTTGTTTACTTGGCTTGTTCCTTTAGAACTTGTTTGTTTGAGTAAACATTGTTTCTGGGCAGACAGGGCTCCATTGCTAACCTCAGGTTCGTTTTACATGGTTTTACAAAAGCTGAGAGATTTCAAATGCCAAGTCATGCACACACACACACCACACACACACACACACACACACACACACACACACACACACAAAACCAGACTACAGTGTTTCTACATTGGATTGCATGGAGTTTTCTTTTACATTTAAACACTGATCAATGGTGAATGTTAATTGGCAGTGTTATCGAGTGTTATGTGTGTAATCATGTTGATTCTTGCTTTACTAAAAATAGATGAAATTATCAATATTTTAAGAAAGTATGCATTTGTTTGGGGGGGGGGGGGGGGGGGGGGGGGGGGGGAGGGGGTTGTTCCTTTTATTAATGCAAAAAAAAAAAAAAAAACAGCTTCTGCTTTTGCAAAAATTCAATTTTCATTCTCAATTCACAATAAAGATTTCTTCCAGGTTAACAGTAGATCAATAAAATTCTTATTTCCATGCAGATTTATTTCAAATAGACCAAAATCCAAAAACCCTTCTCTCCCAACTGAATATTGCACATTAATTAACCATCCACACGGCATGCTGTGTATGGAGTTATTAATTCTGCTTATTTTACTTTAGCTCATGGTAGTGCTCTCTTGGTAAATACTTTTTTCCTTTAACCAAGATTTCCAGCACGTCATAGGCGTAAAAAATTTTATTCAAGTTAGTTGTGTTGATTGTAAATGTTACAATGTTCATTTGTTTGCCAGTGTCTAGGTGCCCAAAACAACAAATCTAGTCAGTTTGTTATATTCATCCGTGAAATGTTGGTTGTAATGTTTTGATCAGAACATTGAAAGAGAAATTCACTTCTGTGGTTTTCTGCATTTGTTGTCATTTTCACTGTTCGCGTAAACGTACACAGAATACTGTGGTTGCTTGTTTATGGCTGTTTAGGTTTTATTTTTAAGTGGGGTACAAGGACGTAGTTGCTTTCTTTAGTTGCTTTCTTTATCAGGCAAAGTGAGCTTGTATAAATAACAGAAGAGTTGATCCCTGTTCATGAACTGAATTCAAGTTCTAATGGTAATATTATGACCTTTTCCAGAAAGACAGTTCAAGTAGTGAAATCAGTTTCTCATGACCATGAACAGAACCCAAAAATGTTCTCCCCCCTTTACCCCCAACCACCGACTGCAGCCCTCCACCGCCCCCCCCCCCCCCCCACCGCCCCCACCCCCCCCACCCCCCCCCCACCCCCCTCCCCATCCCTCTCCACAACTGAAACCAATAAACGAGCGAAACTTGTTTCTGTTTGTACATCAGTTGTTCAGTTTGCGACCTTAAAAGTGACAATAAGACCCAGTGAAGGAGAGATCCACTGAGAGACCTACCAATGACCTTGATCATCATCGTTGATCAAAACTCCGCTGTTTCGTTTTGAAGGGCCAGCAGTTCGAATCCTGTCCTTTGTGAGTGAATTTCAGCGTGGTTATGTTGTGGATAGACCAGCATGAATAGTGTTAAAAGTATATATAGTATTAAAAATATCACAGTAAATGACCAAATAAAAGTCTTCTAAGTAGCACCATCGCAGGCAAACGTGCATTTTAAGGATAGCAGAGTGGAGCATTTGACAACTGTTACTGCAGAGTGCAACCACTTTGAGCAGTGTTGAACTGTGCACTTGTGGTTTCCATATGATGCCTTTGTCATCCACACAGACAGTTCCTGTGTAAATGACAATTGCCATTGCATTTAGCTGCTCAAGGAGTTGCAAAAACACTGTAGAAATCTTACGTCTGCACTTGTGCAGATTAACAGGAATGTTGCATTTCTCATTGAGAAACAGAAAGTGTTTGACTATAAAAAAATAAAGAGTCTCCACACTCGCGCGCACACGCACACACACACACACACACACACACACACACACACACACACACACACACACACACATGTACACCCTCAAAAAAGAAAAGAAAAAAAAAAATACGCATATATTTGCAAATCATTCAGTTGATATCATTCAAGATTAGAGGACAGATGCTGCCAGACTACTTCAGATGAGCATTTGTTGAGGGGTGGGGTGGGGGTTATCACTGGCTGAGAGAAGTGTGGAGGGATTTTTTGTTGTTGTTTAAGGGTGTGGGTTTTTTTTTTTTTAAAGCTAATCTGAATAATGGTAACAGAGTGCAGCTGTGTGCAATGTTGGTGCTGTATCCAAGTTCATTTCTGAATCAGGGATTGATTGACAAGCTTGTCAAGAACGGACAGAATGTGCAATATGCCTTCTTTTTTGTTTGTTTCTCTCTCTCTCTCTCTCTCTCGCTCTCTCTCTCTCTCTCTCTCTCTCTCTCTCTCTCTCTCTCTCTCTGTTTCTTCCTTATGCATTTATTTGTGTAAATTTTGGTTATTGTATGTTGCTGTACAGTACCACGGAAATGTTGTACTCATTATTTATGATGAACGCTTATCATAATACATGGCTGGATTGGTTGGTGTGGAGACGGACAGACTGACACAGCGTTCAGTGACCTGCTTACACTAGTACAGTAGTTGCTTGCTGTACAGGGTGTGTTTGCTGTATATCATTATACAACTGGACATGTACAGAAAAAAACCTGAGTCTGCATCATGTACAATATTGAAAAGAAAAGTTTGGGGTTCATTCATGGGAAGCAGTGTTTGTACGATTTAAAGGAGAATTTATACAAAACCAAGTTCATAGCAGCTATTCAATGATAGTAGTTTGAACAAGTTTGCTTCCGGATTTAGAAGACAAAGAAAGTGCATGTTATGACTGAATTGTAACAGGACCAGAAACTTCAGTGGTGTTCATGAATAAGGTGAAGGAAAGCACTGAACCAGATGTGATGTTAAGTGTGCGCTTAATCCGTATGTGCAATTTGTTCATCCGGTGTACATGTTAACCATAGTATACATCTGAATTGTTGGGATTATGTGGTTGTTTAGTGTGTGAGTGTGTTTGCTTTTTTCTTCTTTTTTTTTGAAAAGGGGTGGGGGGGGGGGGTTGTTAATGTTAAAAATGTCTTGTGACATCCCTACACCCAAATGTAGCACGTTCTCACTCTTCACGCCTTTTGTTATGGGTTTTTCCATACTTCATGCTTATCAAGAAGTTTATGATTTATATTGGCTAGGAACAGAACGAAAGTTCAGCAGAAGAAAAACAGCTGTGCATTTCATGTGGTCAAATGTAATTTTGTAAGATAAATTCAGTTATTGTTCCCTGTGTTCATTTGGGGTTTTCTTTCCTTTTTTTGTTGTTGTATATGTAGTTTTTAAAATGTCTATAAATTACTATTGATGATGGAATCTCTCTTGAAGAATGAAAGTGTTCAAGTTCTTTTTTTTTTCAGGGGATATGTTTTCCCATGACACATATGGTGAGACTTGAATAATGTTTTGAACAAAATAGATGAGAGGAGTAGAGGTGGTTTTCGTTTTTATATGTCACTGCTTGGAAATCATGTGTAAATAGTTGGTAGTGGATCCTTGTGTCTTGTTTGATGCTTCATTCTGACGATAATGTTGGTGTGTATGAATGTGTGTGCATGTGTTGTTCAATCCCATGTTACAACATGCAATCATGATTGTTGGATAATAAAGCGAAGATGCTGAGTAGAGCCTGAGCCTATCTTTCGCACCCTGCCTATCCTGTTTCTCTCTGTCTGTCTCTCTCTCTCTCTCTCTCTCTCTCTCTCATCTCTCTCTCTCTCTCTCTGTGCGTGTACCTGTGAGTTGATTTTGATGCGGTAACATCCCTGATACGGTCCTTTGCGGTCGACTGGACTATAAGCCACATTACCATACCTTACCTTGCCTCTCTCCCTCTGTTTCTCAAACACCATACACAAGCATGAATACACACACACGCGCACGCACACACACACACACACACACACGCACACACATTATCTCTCTCTTTTTCCTTTCTCTCATGCTATAACAAGAGAGAGAGAGAGAGAAGTGGGGGAGGGGGGGTTCGCATGGCTAAGTGTGTTTATGTAAAGACATGTATTCTCATGGTTTGATACATGTCTTTACATAAACACACTTAGCCATGCGAACCCCCCCTCCCCACTTCTCTCTCTCTCTCTCTCTCTCTCTCTCTCTCTCTTGTTATAGCATGTGAGGTCAACGGACATACTTTTGGATTAATACTTGTGGCAGTGTAAAGGAGCATTCCTATTTCATGGTCTGTGTTCTCAGAATGCAACATTGTATGGCCGATGACAGATGTGGTGTGAAGAGTGCGCAGGGAAAGGAATGGGAGGGGGTTGTAGCAGAAGAACATGCTGCAAGATTTTAAAACGTGGATAACAAGTCATCTGCAAGAGAGAAAATATTATTGCAGCGAGTTTTTTTTGTCTGCATTGCATTCTGTACTGTTTTTACTTTATACAGACGGCAGAATCTAAGTTTGCTTGTTTTTTAATGCCAGATATTACACACAGTGAATCTAGATATAAGTATCAAGAGTGCACCAATGACGTCTTAGAAGAAAACGTGCAAAGAGGTCACCGCAAAATGCATCGTGAATTAATTCTTGATGGTGGTGGTGGTGGTTTTTTGAAAGACTTGTTGGGCATCACACACACATACACACACACACACACACACACACACACACACACTGATCAAGCAAAACCTATCCTGGTTACAGAATGGAAAGGAAATCTAAAATGATGCAGTGAACATTAAGCAGTAAATGACGAACAAGTAGTTAAAACTCTTGCTCCTGTGATCAGATAATTACACGCCCGTAACTCCAAATGAATGCTGGTAATGACACAGAAATACTCAGCAGCAATGCCAACAAGGATCGAGCTCATATATCGCAGAACAAAGAAGGAGACATCCCCCCCCCCCCCCCTCCCCCCAAAAAAAAAAAAAAAAAATTGAAGCAGATTTAGGGCTCGCTCATATACCCTGTATTTGAAACATGTACACAGCCACAACTGGAGAAATGAACAAACAAACAAGAGGGGTGAGGTGGGGGGGGGGGGGGGCGAACAGTAGCATACAGGTAACTTCGGTTTGACTGGTATTTAAGAAAATCTCAAACGAGGCAGGAAAAAGTGCACAGTAAATATCGAACAACTGTTTCTCCCATGATGTTAAAATTGTGTGTCCAGACTACCGCGCCCCGTGTAACCAAATCGCCTAGCAGAAAATGCCAACACAAAGCGCGCAGAACAAACAACGAGACATTCCCAAAATAGGATGTGCTCAAAGCTTGCTCATATTATGACTTGACTTGACTTGACTTGACTTGACTTAGTCCACGTTTGAGACCAATGGTCTGTTCGTGGTTCCTCTAGAGGAATTTATCACTCAGACAGTGACCGTCATGCGTGGCTTGCAAGACTGAGTGACTAATTTTGGCATTTTGGGTTGTACAGGCTGGGCAGGCTCTTCCAATGGTGGTCCAGTCGACTTTTGAAGGCATTTGTAATATGATATATCCTATACTGACACATGTACACTGCGACAATTGGAGTAACATCAAACTATCAAAGACATTATGTCGTTCCTCCCAAGAACAGTAAGGGACTGGAATCTGCTCCCTCAGGAAATAGTGCAGGTCCCAATGGCAGGTACCTTCAGTTGGAAGGGATCTGCAATTCCGTAAATCCAACTCTCTCCTCCCCTCCCCCCCCCCCCCCCCCCACTCCACCCTTTGTACTCTATACCCTCCTTCATTCTCTCTATAAGAGTGTGTGTGTGTGGGGGGGGGGGGGGGGGGGGGGGGGGGGGGGGGTTGTTTTTTTCAGTCGTCTTCACCCCAAACGTAACAATAATAGTCAAACACTTGACTGTGGTTACTAACGGAAGAAGAAGAACTGAGAATTGCAGTGATGGACGGACGCTGTGCATGCAGGCGACCTCACCGGAAGTGCGCCTCGCTTGAGAAGTATCCACTGACGGTCAGGTAAACAAGCAGACGATCACCGGTGTTACGACGAATATTGACTCCTCGGCTCTTTTTTCTCTGGAGAAAAGTGAACCGTATCAGAATTCTACAGGTTTTCATTCAATATTCTACTGAGAATATTGACTCCTGTATAATATTGAACCCCATGGTTACGACGAATATTGACTCCGTAGAAAATCGACTCCTGTGACTATAATTATAGAGGCATTTATGTTCAGTTTACAAGAACACCCTATCTAGTGCTGCTGCTACTCTTCCTCCTCCTGCTGCTGCTCCTCTCCTGCTGTTCCTGCTGGTACTACTGCTGCTGTTTCTGCTGGTACTACTGCTGTTTCTGCTGGTACTACTGCTGCTGTGGTGCTAACTACTGCTGCTAGTATTACTGCCGCTGTTTCTGCTGGTACTACTGCTGCTATGGTGCTAACTACTGCTGCTGTTTCTGCTGGTACTAATGCTCCTGTTTCTGCTGGTACTACTGCTGCTGGTACTACTGCTGCTGTTTCTGCAGGTACTGCTGCTGCTGGTATGTTTTTTAATGTTTCTCATCTGTAACAAATGATCTGTGAACTCATTCTTTATCATTCAAACATGCACGCAGACTAATTCATACAGACAAGCGCGCGTGAGCATGTTCTTGTACGTCACTCTCTATCTCTTTGGTACACACAAACATTTAAAAAAAAAAAGAGGGTCTAATGTCACCTAGGTGAATAGACGTTAGATAACACACACACACACACACACACACACACAGTTTATACACACACAAAAGACACCCATACACATGCCTGCCCACACACGTTTGCACATACATGCACACGTTCACACAAACGTATGCGCGGGGCAGACACATCTCATTCACATGCATGCACATATCGCGCACATGCGCGCACACACACACACGCGTACTAGTATATACACACAAATACGTATGCACACACACACATACACACACACACACACACACACACACGCGCGCATGTCCTCCTACCCTTTACAAATACGCGCGCGCGCACGCGTGTGTCTGTTATTACTGCAATTAATCACATGTTTAACATCACGCCTTACAGCAGCGCTTGACTCAGCCATTTATATACATAGATCTAGCGACCGTCAGACAAAGCAAAATGGCGGATCATCGGATTCCGGAACGGTGTCGACTATATCCAGCAACTTTCGTGTGAACCGGATGACGTCACCAATGTATGGGGTACGTCGTCTACTATGGATCGTCTGCTATAGATCTGCGATGTGCGTTGTGCACTGGGTGAGCACAGAGTGCTAATAATTGGCACCGTTTATGATTATTCTGGATGAGAGAATCGGTAATCTTGTAGTTTAGCGTACTAAACTCAGGGGCCGTTCAAATGAAAACATAGGCTAGAACCCACGTGATCAGCAGTCAAAATGGCGTGCAGTTCGGGAATACTACTTAGGCCTACCGTGCATTTCTCGCAGTTTCGTGGCAAAAGGAGTGGTCTTAGAGCTTAGCTGAGGGTTGCATTCGACTCAGCGCATCGAGGTTAGTGTAAAACACCCTCTATGTTTTCATTTGAACGGCCCCTGAGTTTAGTACGCTAAACTACAAGATTACCGAGAGAATCTGTGCAGTATAAAAGTGCAAGAGATCTACGACTGGAATAAAAGAAGAAACGCCAACCACCACATGAGCATCTTACACGTAAAACAGATGTCATGTTGAAGACATACACTTGCCTGTATGCAGCGATTGAGATCTTGGTCTTGATCGGTTACAAGAACCTTCCTTTCACAGAGCTCCGTCAAGTCACAGATTGATCGATGAATTCACGGCTATAAATGGCGTAAGTCTTGTTGTTTTCGTTTGAGTTTGGTTTTAAATGTACATTTGGTTTGGAAGTGTATGGACAAATGACATGCACAAATGTTGCAAATATGTTCATTTCAGCTTTCATTTCATGTTTCATGCCTTCTCTTCGATCAACAGCTGTATGCAACCGTTTTTTGTTTTGTTTTGTTTGTTTGTTTTTTGTCCACGAGCGAGAGCTATGCCATTGGAGGTTTTTGTTTGTTTGTTTTGTTTTGTTTTTGTTTGTTTGGGTTGTTTTTTTTTGTTTTTTTGTTTTTTGGGGGGGGGGGGGGGTGTCTGTCCGCTCAGACTAAAGAGGTTATATATCTTTTAAACTACTTGGGCTAGAGACTTCAAATTTGGTATGCTTACATATCGCCTTAAACTCTTCCTTTTCAGAGTGTTTGAATATGTCGGTGACCTCTGTGACCTTGACCTTAAAATGATCAAAATTTAAATTTGTCATTCTTAGTGAATGAGCATACCCATGCCGCTTTTTGAAAGAATTTATATCTTTTAAACTATTTGTGCTGGAGACTTCAAATTTGATATGCTTACATATCTCCTAGAACCCTTCCCTTTGATATTGCTTGTATGTGACTTTGACCCTGACCTTGAAATGTGACTTTGACCCTGACCTTGAAATGATCCAAATTTAAATTTGCCGTAACGTGAAAACTATTGGGCAGATTGTCACCAAATTTGGCATGGTAAAGGATTAGGATATTGCGATTCATCACATGACTATAACTTTGGCTTCTAAGCTCAGGAATAAGCATACCACATGCCGCTTTTTGAAAATGTTATATCTTTTAAACTGTTTGTGCTAGAGACTACAAATTTGGCATGCTTACATATCTCCTAGAACCCTTCCCTTTGATAGTGTTTGTATAGTCGGTGACCTCTGTGACCTTGACCTTGAAATGATCAGAATTTAATTTGTCATAAAGTGAAAACTGTTGGGCCGATTGTCAACAAATTTGCATGGTAAAGGATTAGGATATGGCGATTCATCACATGATTACAACCATTTGGCTTTTAAGCTGAGGAATGAGCATACCACATGCCACTTTTTGAAAACGTTATATCCTTTAAACTATTTGTGCTAGAGAATTCAAATTTGGTATGCTTACATATCTCCTAGAATTCTTCCCTTTGATATTGTTTGTTTATGTCGATGACCTCCGTGACCTTGACCCTAACATGGAATGATCGAAATTTAAATTTGTCATAACGTGAGAACTATTGGGCCGATTGTCACCAAATTTGGCATGGTAAAGGTTTAGGATATGGCGATTCATTACATGACTATAGCCATTTGTTTGTGCATTATATTGACACCGTCCCGTGATCATATCTCTGAAACCATTAAGTCCGATTTCACAAATGTTTTTAGCTGCAGCGCAAGGCAGCTGTACATTTCACTGGGCTTTTTTTTCATTTTCTTTTTCCATACTTTTTCACTATTATTGCTTTGCACGAAAGTTGATATTTCAGTAAAGTTGCATGTTCCGCAGTTAAATAATTCATTTGAATTTTTTATTAGGACAAAGAGGTTATATCTTTTAAACTATTTGTACCAGGGACTTACATACTCCTAGAACCCTTCCCTTCTATAGTGTTTGTATTTGTCGTTGACCTCCGTGACCTAGACCTTGACCTTATCAAAATTTTAAAATTCGTCCTTCGTGAAAACTATTAGGCCCATTGTCACCAAATTTTTCCACGGTAAAGGTTTAGGATATGGCGATTCATCACATGATCTTGGATTTCTGCTATGTGAAAGGTCAAGGTCATGGGCGGTGGACATGTCCCTTTTTGAGGGGAAACTTTTTTGTTTGTTTGTTTGTTTTTTTTAATCAAATTAACTTTCAAAGGACGTGGAGAGACCTGACTGGCACATGCAGTGCTTTGTCTTACTCTTAGATAAATAAAAGGATTGTAAGGCAATGAATGCACTGGTTACCTTCCCTGAATATGGAGTGTGGCTGCCTAAATGGCGGAATAAAAAACGGTCACACATGCAACACTCCACTCTTCATCCAAGGAGTGTATGTGGGATGTTACAGCACGCGAACGCAGAAGAAGAAGCACTGGTTACTGACTCTTCCCTCGAGGTGGTACATGTTTGTGTGACAGCTCTTTAGTGTTATGGCTGTTCAATTTGTCTGAATGTTGTCATTGGAACTTGCAGAAGCCTAGCTTCAATTTTACATTACATTCTCATTGCTTAGAATTCATCAAATGAAAAAAAAAATGCTTCGGTAATAGCGACTTAAACTAATCCTTACATAATAGTTTTCACCCTGAACACTCGCTTACAATCAACAAAAAGGCATTATACACTGATGATTGCGCCACAGATTTGTGAATGTGAAGTCACTTCTGGGAAGGTGTATTTGAACAAAGTCAGATGGTCAATGACCCTGACGAGGAACATAAATGGACAGAGCATGGAGCGTGCTATAGAAAGCATCCTTTGCACATACAAACACATACAACAATGAAAAACCGACAAGCACGGTACACTTGACATACTCTTTGAACATCAAAGTTTGGCACATAAACCATTGTCATGCACAGTGAAATACAAGAAAGCAAACAAAAATGAAAGCAACTCTCTGGTTACTAACATACATACACTGTATGAATTGTCCCATATAGGAAATGGTTATCAAAATAAAGAGAAGCAAATTGAATCTGACCGAAGTAAATGAGATGTAAGATCATGACTTGTACATGTTATAAAACAGTGCAAAACCAGTCATATTCTGAAAGAAGTATGTAAAAAGAAATGAAACCAAGCTAAGGGACACACCAATTACACTCAAAATCATCTGGAACAAGACACGTAAGAGATTTCGCAAAACAAATATGCTAATGCAGTTTACTTAAAACTTATTAGCACTGAGTGTGAAACCTACATCACCTATTAGAAGTTTCAAAACATATTTCTCTCAATCATTCCCTACTTTGATATGGTGGGGTGGGAAAGGGGGGGGAGGGCATTCTGGGCAAAGCATATTTTAACTCCCCGGGAGTTAAAATGGTACAGGCCAAAAATAGACCCCCCCCCCCCTGCTCCTTTATTTCCTGAGATTTTATAGTTTTATTTTTAAGAGTGCTGTGTGAAGTTTGCTTTGTAAGGCATCACTAATATAAGTTTGAAAAATATTTCTTTCAGTCATTCTATAATTTCAAAGGGGGTTAAAATGGTACAGGCCGAAAATAACAACCCCCCCCCCCCCCCCCCCCCACTCCTTTATTTCTTGAGATTTATATAGTGTCAGATTTTCAGATTTCTGTGTGAAATTTCCCTTGTAAGACATCACTAAAACAATACATTTTCAAAACATATTTCTCTCAATCATTCTGTATATTTGAAGAGGGGCGGGGGGGGGGGGGGGGGGGGTTAGGGAGGGGGGAGGTCATTCTGGGCAGTGCCTAATTTAACTCCCCGGGAGTTAAAATGGTACAGGCCAAAAATGGTCCCCCCCCATCTTTATTTCTTTAGATTTGTAGTGTTAGATTTTCAGATTGCTGAGTGAAATTCGCTTTGTAAGGCATCACTAATACAAGTCTCAAAAACGTATTTGTCTCAATCATTCTATAATTTGAAAGGAGGGTGGGGAGGCTTGGGGGTCATTCTGTGCACGTGCATATTTTAACTCCCGGAAGTTAAAATGGTACAGGCCAAAAATGACCCCCCCCCCCTCCCCCTTTTTATTTCTTGCTGTCACAGACAAACAAACAAAGAAACATACAAGCGGACAATTGTTTTTTGTTCAAACACATTGATAAGTGTATTTCAGGCCATTTTACATCGAATTATGCATTTTGAGCAAACTTGAACACGGAAGGACGGACCGACGACGGACGGACGAGGTTGAAAAACTATACCAGTCCAAGCTTCGCGACTGATTAAAATTGGCTGAGGAACATCCATATCGTGTGCTGAGGAACATCCATACACACGTGTTTGCGATAAGTCCGGAGACATGGGTACACAGTTGAACCACTTATTTGCAAAACATACACTCACGTATATAGATACACGTAAGTGCTGAAGCACACAGGCAAGCATACTCAAGCGCGTGCGCGCACACGCACACACACACACACGCACACACACACACACACACACACACACCACACCACACCTCTCGCGCAAGCACCCCTGATTAGGCCTACTTTGCGAGCTTCGTGCATGTGCGCGCTTTGCAGGTATGCGCACTACCAACCACAATATTCGCGCAACGTCCTAGGAGTCTATTGCAACAAAGCCAACATGAATCGACTGACGCAGAAAACACCCGAGTTGTCTGGGGGGAAAAAACAACAAAAAAACAAAACAAACAACAACAAAAACCGCTGATTTTGGACCCCTGCATATTTTACGCGCTTTGTGCACGTCGCAGGCTTTCTGCGCATGTGCGCTAGGCCTACTGACTGCAATGTTCATGCGACATCCCAAGGAGTCTATTTCAACAAACCCGACGCGAATCGACACAGAACACCTGAGTGATTCGCGAAAAACCGCCAATTTCAATATTTCCAGGCGCGCATGCGCGATACCGACACGAGTGTTCCATTTTCGTAAATGCGGTTTTCTAATGAGTCCATTGCAAAAAAAAAAAACACAAAAAAAAACACGACACAAATCCATGCAGAAACAGCCGAGTTATTAGCGATTGAAAGTGTTTCTCGCACATTTGTCTTTTAATATATTAATTCAGTATGATTTTTCCATAATTATCATATGTGCGACAATTTTGCCAACTGACCGACCAACCAACAGACAAAGTGAGTTATAGGTTTGTTGCCACAAACAAAAATAGTCATCAGAACTTATCCAAACATTGTTAATAACAAGAAAAAATCTGCTAAGGAAAGAGAAATCTTTGCTCCCATAGGCAGCCACATTCCAACTTTGGAGGATAGCCCTCGCAACATGTCGTACTGCTTTCATTCTACCCTATGATGCAGATCACAAAAACATAAGGTGTTAAGGGCCTAATGCTAACAGTTTTCTCACCACAAAAGGGTTTTCAAGTTGCAAAACGGCAGCATGACGCACCTACGCAGTAAGTAAAGGAGCAGCAATGACGCATCATTGCATCTTTATTGGCTTTTAAATTATTTGACCCTGTAGGCCTAATATTGCATACAAAGGGTTTTAACGTGTAGAGCATGCGTGACTTTGGATCTCCCTCTCTCCCACCTTTCTCATAACAGGTTCTTAAATATAATTTCAGGAAGGTGAAGGTACTATTTGTCTCTATTTTAAGAAAAAGAAACACCCGAAGGTGCTGGGGAGGACCCAGAAAAGCACTGTCTTCACCTGCCTTTAGAGCAGTCCTGTACCACCCTTGGAGGCCTGCGCTGTGTTGACGATGGGTACAGGCCATCGTCAACCTGTACTATTTGTCTCTATTTTAAACTTATATCACACTAGCGCTCACACCCTTCGACCCCGCACTTTGACCGACTTAGCGCTTCGCGCTTTGACCCCTTGGTGGAGGTTTATACAAAAAGTAAGGACGCCATGACCTTCCGGCGGTCCCAAAGATGCTTGATACCAAATTTGAAGTCGATCTGCAGAGAACTGTGGCCGTACTCAGCGCTTCGCACTTCGATTCGCGCTTCGCGCTCATTGCTGGACGGTTATTCAAAAAGTAAAGACGCCATGACCTTTCGAGGGTGCCAAGGATGCTTGATGCCAAATTTGGTGTTGATCGGTTGAGAACTGTGGCCGTGCATACAGTACACACACACACACACACACACACACACACACACACACACACACACACACACACACACACACGCGCGCGCGCGCACGCACACACACACACACACACACACACACACACACACACACACCACACACACACACACAGATTTGGAATATATATACAAGACAAACTACTCAATTATTTATTCATTTTCCATAGATGCAGCCAGCATTCTTGGTGCAGTGGGGGGGGGGGGGGGGGGGTCATTTCTGGCATAAGGCCAGAACGACCCGCCCCCCCCCCCCCCCCCCCCCTCTTGTATTTTTCAACTCCCTGGGCGTCAATCTGGATCAACAGTTCTTGATCGAAATTAACTCCCGGAGAGTTAGTTTAGGCACGTGCGTATTTCAACTCCCCCCCCCCCCCCCCACCCCACCCCCCCAGGGGGTAGAGTTAAAATACGCACGTGCCTAAACTAACTCCCGGGAAGTTACTTTCGATCAAGAAATGTTGACCCAGATTAACTTGAGTTAAAAAATAGAAGGGGGGAGTCATTCTGGCCTTATGCCAGGACTGCCCCCCCCCCCCCCCCCCCACACACACACACACACACTGCAGAGAGACACTTGACACATGACACTTGAAAACTTTACTTGACATAGATAAAAAATCTTAGGCTAACATAAAAGCCTATTAATCCAATCTGTGTGTGATAAACACTATAATAATAGTAAACAAAGCTGACAAGAAGCATGCAGAGAGAGAGAGAGATGATGATGATGATGATGATAATCTTTATTTCCAAGGGTAACAGATAAGCAAACACATGCTTTTTTTCATCCGGCCCTTGCCCCGTTAAGGGACTAAGTATGACAAGCGACGAAAACTTACAAAACTTTTAACAAACACACATATATTCACAACATTAAAAAGTTTATGCATTAACAGTTCAGGCGTAGATGACTTTAAAAGGAAAAAGAAACGATTTAAACAACAAACAAGAATAAAGAAATTGATTACAAAGAAGAAAAGAGTTAGCACACACAGATATATGGAATAAGCGATCCTCCTATCGAAGGGGAGAGAGAGAGAGAGAGAGAGAGAGAGAGAGAGAGAGAGAGAGGAGAGAGAGAGAGAGAGAGAGAGAATTACATTCCTTTTGTAAAAGATTAACATACAACAAACTGCTAAGAATAATAAACTAAGACAATTACAATACATCAATAATATCAACATTTGTTCTTTCTTTTGCATTTATATGATGTGGTTATAAGGCAAAACGAGAACGAACAATCAATTATCAGTAAGCAGCAATAAAGAGAGAGAGAGAGAGAGAGGGGGGGGGAGGGAGAGAGAGAGAAGGAGAGAGAGGGGGAGATAGAAGGAGAGAGAGAGAGAGGGGGGGGGGGGGGTAAAAGAAAGAAAGAAAAACAGACGGACAGACAAAGAGTGGGGGAGACACTAGAGACAGAGGCACTGAGATAGATAAACAAATAGGCAGGCAGACAGAGAGACAAGCAAAGAGAGAGAGAGAGAGAGAGACAAACAGACAGACAAGCAAAAAGGCAGACAAGCAAGGAGAGTGAGAGAGTGAACGAGAGACTGAAAGAAAGTTGGGGGGGGGGGGGGGGGGAGGGGAGACAGACAGACAGAGAGAGGGGGAGGGAGGGAAGGGGTGTATATTAAATGTTTATTTCTCATATCGTGGCTAACACATAAAACTGAATGTTTTTTTGTGGGTTTTTTTTTTTTTTTTGGGGGGGGGGGGGGGGGGGGGGGGTCATGCTGGCGTGGTTTGTTTTAACTCCCGGGGAGTTAAAATTGGCACGTGCTAATTCTAACTCCCGGGGAGTTAAAAAATGGAGGGGAGTTAAAATGGATCGTTACACCGGGATCAGTTTCATTGCTGCATTTTGAATTCTTTCTACTCTAAGAAGATTGCTCTTGGACAGTGTTGTAAGCGCTGATCCATAATCAAGCACCCAGAGTGAGCGTTCAGTCAAACCCTATACTCAAATAATGTAGGTTGCGTGTTGATTCAGTTGGTTTTCCATTGTAGGAAACTGGTGAGATAGTGTCGCGGTCAAATTCGTTGCACGGTCAAATCTGTTGCTGGCGAATTTGACCGCGACAGATCGTTTTTTGATCCCGCCATTAAGGCAGCCATACTCCTACTTCGAGGAAGGTGCGTGCTATGTGTAATGTGTCATCCATGTGTGTGTTTATTTCTAAGCAGCTAGAACCAAAAACTTGGAGTAGTTTTGGAGTAGTTTTGATCGACAGAAGTGTTTCCAGGATACGCAATTACATTTAAGTAATCTTAGAGACGCCCCTTATTAACACACGGGGATGTAGCTCAGTGGTAGAGCGTTCGCTTCGCATGTGAAAGGCCCCGGGTTCGATCCCCGGCATCTCCACTTTTTTTTTCCACCTTCTTTTTTTTTTCTAACTTCTATTTCTCTTCCGTTATTGTTTTTCTTTTTAATGTTTTTTTTTTTTTAAGCATTATTTTTGTAGAGATCGATGTATTTCATAGACCATGTTACAGTCAGCAAGAATCTGCAAAGCAGTGTTAAAACTGTTTGTCTTTGAGCGAAATGGTATCGTAGTGGTAAGCCTTCGTCAGATACGCGATTAAAGGTATATAAAGCAATCAAATGAAATAAATAGATAAACAAATATACGTTGGCATGTAACCTTAGGAGGGGGAGGGGGGGGGGGGGGGGGAGATCGTAAATACCAACGAGAAGAACTGAGTGGCGTGCAGGAGTAAGACGGTTGTGGAGACGCTTATTTGGTTCAGTGCTAGAGCATGTCAGCAGAGCATACTACATTACGAGATACGACACTGCCTCTTACAGCCTACAAGTCCGTTCAGTCGATTATCTCCCTTAGTCGGCGCGGGCTGCAGGCTCGCGGCTGCTATGTGAAAACGTTGCCGTGATGTAAACAACGACGCCCGTCGGGCCGCATTTGTTGTCATAACTTTACCTTGAACTGCTTCAGCAGTTTGTGACGACAGATTCAAATGCCTCTACACATTTTTTGGCCCTCCTTGTGTTTGTGTGCGTGTGCATGTAGGTGCGTGTGTGCACTGCATGTGTGCATGCATACGCATGTATATTTATGTATGTATAGTGTGTGTGTGTGTGTGTGTGTGTGTGTGTGTGTGTGTGTGTGTGTGTGTGGTGTGTGCATGACTGTGGTAAGATGGGTGAAGGTGGGGTGGGGGAGAGAGAGAGAGAGAGTTTGTGGCTTGTTCTAAATTAAAAAAAAGACCATTTATTTGTCTCCAAATCAAACTTTAATTGTGTTGTGTCAGTTTATAACAACGTCCAACAATGGCATAATGAAAGGGGTGGAGGTGGGGGGTGGGAGGGGGTAATGCAGTCCGTCTCATCCACAAAACATAGAAAAAAGTTCTGCCATCAATACAAGATGGATTAAAACAAAACTGGTTGCATTTTCCAAACAGTCTGCAAAAATTTGCAAAAAATGTCTTGTTTAAAATACGAGCAAAGAAGAAGCACACAATTTCAAATACACACATCAACCTCAAATAGACATTGCGACGAGATAGGCCTAGACATGAAAACGGTCATTGATACATGTAGGTTTACACACGAGTATGCTGGGGGTGGAGGGGGGTTAGTAATGGTTCTCTCTCTCCTCTCTCTTTTCTCTCTCTCTCTCTCTCACACCACACACACACACACACACACACACACACACACACACACACACACACAAGCCATGCAACTGCACGCAGAGAGAGAGAGAGAGAGAGGACAGAGAGAGAGACAGAGAGAGAGACAGAGAGATTCGGTGATGAAACACGTGTGTCGGCACTGTCATTATCAACATAAACATCACTGGCCATGTGAGGGCACGGTATGCGTGGTCTGGTTTTCCGCCGCCTAGTTGTTTAGCTAACGGGACTGTAAATAGCCAGTATGCTTAATAATAATAATAATAATGAATATTTCTATAGCGCAAATCCTAAATTAGCTCTAAGCGCTTTACAATACAAGGACTAACGAAAACACGCACGCACGCACGCGCACACGCGCGCACGCACACACACACACACACGCACGCACACACACACAACACACACACACACACACTCACACACACACACACTAGAAGAAACAAGGTATGCGCATTGCTCTTTCCTTACATATATATATAAAAACTTTTTAAAATCTGCCCATGTGGCTTCATAGTCATACTATAAACTTGATCTAGACTAGACTCAAGTTGCACCAGATGCATAGTCCCACACCGTTTTGCTTACGTGGTTTACTCTTTCCCAAAAATTAATAAATGCAATAAAGTTTGTACATACCTTTCTTCATCCTTTGGAAAACGAAAAAATGCCAGCCCTTCCCCAAACGATTTTGTTGCGAGCGTTTGAACAACCCATAGCGCTGCAGGCTTCGCCTCCCTTTCTTCTTGCGCGTCGCTATGTTGGAGCTGAGTTTACACGTGCTGACTAAGGGCCGTAACCTAGTCCGCGGTCTTACGGAAAACCCCCAAGTGTCGTATCTCGGTAATGTAGTATGCTCTGATGTCAGTAAACAGAAAGAAAATTAATGAAGAAGAAGAGGAAGAATAAACTGCCTTCCCGTCGCCCGTCTCACCGTGGTGTCATTCTGGTGGTATCAGTGTGGTGTGAGATGGGTGCTCGGAGGCCTCCGAACAGGCAATACAAATATATCTGCCTTCAAAAGGGATTGCGATGGTTCCCTTATGCAGCTAGTGAAGAGTTTTCATATCTGTAATATGTTTTCCTAATTTCATGTTCCCAGTTTCTCCATCTTCAACCCCTTCCCTCCCCCTCCTTAAGTCCAAAATATCTTTGCCATGTAATTACTATGAAGACAGTTGAATTGATTGGCCTGAGCTTTGTTTTTTTCCCCACTTATTAGATTGTTCGTCTATGTATGTATTTGTCTGACTTTATTTCAAGTTTATAAATGGCTGTGACAGTCTTGAATAAAAGTTGGCTTTGTGTCAGGTTTTCTTATGGGAGCAAACGTTACCCCACTAGTTTATGGTGTACTGTTCCCTGCCTATTCATTTCCAACTAGAATATTTCATTTACCATTTTTTCATTATAAGTTTCAAAATTCAGTCTCTCTCCAATCCGTCACTACACCTCCCCCCATCCCGGCCTCCCCCACAGCGTCTGTCTATCAGTCTGATACTGTCTGTCAGGTCTTGCCTCTCTCTCTGTGATCGTTATGCTCAGTCTAGGTATTCGTGTAGTGATGTGCATTGGATAGTGTTTACGTCTGTTGTCCATATAACTTTTTTGTTTTGTTTTTTCACATTCGTCTTCACCCTTCTGCTGTTACGCTGTCTGTTTGGTGATCAACGGACCTAGCATGGGATTGCGGTGACAATTAACGGATACCTCGCCTGGATGTGCACCGTATTTGGTCAACGGATCCTCACTTTGATAGGATTAGAGATTACCAGTCATGTGTATCACTGGATGATAAAATATAGGAAGGTCCGGCACTTGGGTCTGGACTGTTGCCCATTGCCGCAGTATGTGATGTAAGATGTGTCAGTGTGTCCTTTAGCTGCGTACTAATGGCTGAGAAGCGTCAAGTCACGACAGTTTAAACGAACACAAACTGCAGCTCACCTTCGTTTTTGTACCAAAATACATTTTCGTGTGGGAAAGAAGCTGCTTCTGATCTGGGAGATACTGTCTTTGCTTTCGCTACTCTGCCTTATCGAAGATGATATATACATTTCAGTTTGATGTCTTTGTTCACTCCGGGGCTGTTTATCCCCTTTCCCGGTCACTGGACCCCCACCTGATATCTGGCCAAAACTGGGCTGTTTATTTCATCAAAACTATTCATTAGTGTTTACTATTACGTTTGTAACTTAACCTCGCTTGCCAATGGAACGTTGAGGTGTCAGGGATCTAGATGTCCGCTGTGGACAAATATAAGAATGTGTTCCACTAAATTAACTTGGTCACTCATTTTGCGCGTGAAGGTATGTCGCTAACCTTTAGCCTTTCTCTATTACCAATGCCATGTATCGTTAAATTTCCGCCTTCTCGGGTTCCCTGATCGGGCACCACCTGAATTGATTCGACGGTGTTGACTCTCCTGAGTTGCAGCCCGAGCGAGGATTTTGTTTCTCACCTCGCAGGCAACTTCTTGTTTGCTGATGTACCAGTGTGGGAAAGTTGTCACACTGCATCCTCACAACCCCGGAAGTGTCCAAAACTGTTCAGAGTACACAGGCTGAACTGGACTGAATTCATAATATAAGACGAATCTGTCAGCAAGCGAACAAAGATCGCAGTGCCTACGTAAACTTACGGCCGTCGCACGCATAGTACCTCCCTGATATAAAGAGGAGAGTGCTTCTGCTTGACAAACAGTCAATACTTGGGATACTACAGAACTTGAATGAAAGTATTCTTTCCCATGATTGTGATGTAATAAGCTGCTAAAAACGACTTCGTGCACCACATTAATGACAAATTTGATGCACTGGAGCGAGTTAGAAAGCCTACTAAAAACAGCGGTAGCACAATCTTGAGGAAACAAGTAAATATTCTAAAGGAGAAAAACATCGTTGAAAACTCAAGTTGGGTTCCCCTCTTGGTCTGAAATCAATTAGTAAAGCTTTAAGGCAAGCAATTATGAGAAAACAGTAAACACACAAAATCCCAAATGATTTTTCTATTTTGGAAAATAGCACTTCTTCCTCTCTCATGAAAACATGTTTACTACAGGCCGCTGTCCGATACCTTGTCTTGTTAAAGCCCCTGCAGGATACTCCAGCTAAAGCCAAAGTCCGACAGAACACGAGGCCTGTAGGAAGAAGTCCTACAGTAAGTGTCTGAAACCTCCCAACAGAGAGGTGGCCAATGGAGAGGAATACGGTGTTGTGGGATTGTACCACACTCAGTGAGTGAATCCCCCTACTCAGACGGTGGCCAAGGAAAGATACGGGTCAGGAAAGTGAGGTCCAATAAGACGGTGACAGTTAAATTATTCAGTTACGACTTACTTTTAATTCTTTTAATGTCTCTCTCTGAGTGATAAATGATAAAACCCTTTTGTACGACCCCCGCCCACCTGGAAAGATATTAGACAAGAAATAATCAACTGAAACAAACATTATCCAACGTGAAGACCATCCCAGTGAAGGTGTTACCATCAATGTCTGTTCCCGGGCTATGCTACATTGGACTTGCTGGGGGACTCCGTTATGTTTTATTGATCCCTTAAAAGACTCGCCCTCGTGGCTGTTAACTTTTTTAAATTATGTGTGCAGGAATGACATTACAGGTTCTTAGCAACTGCTCCTCTCTATCCAAGTTACGCTTACATCCAAAGATTTTTCATCCATGTGGGTATTAATTTCGTGCCCCCTCAGGTCCCATTTCCCTGGTATCATTGGACGTTTTTATTGTACTCTGCTTTAAGACCTTTCACGCAGGCTCGTGTTGCTTCTTAGTTCTATACTACAGCAGAGGTAAAACATCACTTTTACAACAACGGATCATACATCAAATCACACTTGTAATCTGCATGTGAATTATCAAAATGTCATTTTCCTTGTATAATTTCGCCTCGTTTGCGTTGTAATTATGACAATTGTATAGCTATGCGAAACAATACAATTGCTAGTGGACTGCCAGGATGGCTGGAAAACATGAAAGGGACTATGGCGCAGTGCTGCAGCATGAAATCGCCAGGACTACTAGTAGGCGTGGCCCGCCTTTGTCTTCCCAGGTAATTGAATCAAACGTGTTTTGAAACTCCAGATCATAGACCTTAACCACTCCACACCCACTTTCCAAATACTGCTACCCAAGATACGGCCAACGACAAGTTTGATAGGTGTTGAACGTCTGCCCCACTATCCCCCTTCCCCTGGCGTCCTGTAGTCATTTACCCCTCTCCTCCAAAGTCTTCCAGTGAGACCCGTTTCCTCATCCACATAACCCTCTGAATCCATACAACTTTGCCACCCCCATGAACACATCGCTCCTCCAAACCTATCTTCATTTTAACAGTACAATACCCTAAAACTGATAACTCCCCTAACCTACCATTATACACCATAGCCACCCCCTGAACAATAACGCAAAATTTCTCGTATACATCCAACATACCACCCTCCTTGAAAAATCATTGCTCTAACCCACCCCATTCATTTCAGGAAAAGTCATCCCCCTGACCTTCAATTCTTGTGCGCCAGAACCAACGGGGACATTAATTACCCCCATGATTGACCGTTCGAAACGACGGAACAAAACACCTCTAACCTGATCCACCTTATGCAGAACATTTATTAACTAGGGTTTAACTGACTGACAAAATCAGCGTCATTTAGCCCATACCAACCTCCATTTCAACAAGAAAAACCTTAACTAATTGGGACTTTGCCAACTTGTTTATTGGATCATTATATGGCCTAAAAAGGAAAAAAAAGTATCTTAAATTGTCTGTTTAGTTGCGCCTTTATACATGATTGTTTTCGATTACTACTCTCTGGTGCTGTCAATGATGCTGTCGGTGCCAAACTGTTTAACATGTGTCTGTTCTGGTGTGAAGTAGATGTGGATGTTTGGAGGAGGAAAGGAATAGTTCATGGGAGGATTACGGGGGTTAATTGATAATAGGAGAATTTATTGATTGTTAGTATTTTAGGGACATATTTTCAGTGTGTGCGTGTGTGTGTGTGTGTGTGTGTATGTGTGTTGTGTTGTGTGTGTGTGCTGTGCTATTATGGCGCTCTAACAACAAAACGATATTAAAAGTGCTTGCGCTCTATGAGATTGTGTGTGTGTGTGATGGATCTGTGGTGTGTTTGTGTTCGTGTGTGTGTGTTGTTGTTGTGTGTGTGTGTAGTGTGTGTGTGTGGTGTGTTGTGTCTGTCGGATGTGTGTATCTTTGGTACCCCCACAGGTACGATTCAGTGGGTCACCGATTGCCGGACCACCTGGACTTTGCAAGTGGTCTTTGATCTGATTTGGTTCTGAATTACAAATTTGCTTTTAGTTTGTTGTCGTTGTTATTGTGTTGTTGTTCGCACTTTAATAGTGCTTGGGTAGCTTTTTGGTAATTGATGCCAAGTGATTCTGCCAAGTGCATTTGATTTTTAACTGTCTGTCTCATCTTGCTATTTTGTGTGTTGTGTGTGTGTGTGTGTGTGTGGGTGTGTGTGTGTGTGTGTGTGTGTGTGTGTTGTGTGTGGTTTATTTCCTCTTCACATTGTTGACCGTTTCTTCATTTGTTGTTTTTGCTGACTTTATCAGGTAACACTTGTATTTCTTTCTTCTCTTTTGAGGTCGTGTTTTGTCCGCGTTTTTCTGCACTCATATTTAGTAATCTTAGTATTTGGTTTTTTATAAATGTGGGTGTTGTTTAAGTGTCGTTCATTTGTCTCCTACCACTTATTGTCATTGATCTTTATGAACAAGCAATCAATGCAATGTGAAATGGTTCGTAAATTTGGATTAATAGTTAGGTCACCCTAAATGTATGTCACTTATTAAATAAACTTGTACAGTCATACCTCTATTTTAATCAAATTCAAAATGATCACTTCCATTGCTTTTAGGTTTCTCTGATTAAGACTAAACAGAGGTTATAACTGACATTCTAGTTTCGATTCAGGTTTAGTTCTGAATTAGGAGAGGATGCATGGCTCTAAACTAGTCTCTGGATGGTGCATTTGTGCACAAGACTCGGTAAATTATAAACAAATAATTAAACTTGTTTGATAAAATAATGCATTGATTGCATGTGGATAGATATTTGTTTTTGAAAGGGTCAAAATCCAGTCTTAGTAGGGGTATTTATATATAGAAATCAGAAGAAGTGTTGAGTGGTTGGGACGCTTCGATCTCATGATTGGAGGAAGTATTCGCTTATGCACAGGAGGTATTATATTGGACATTTTTATATTGATTTACTTAAACCGCATAAATACTGGAAAAAAAATCTTTGACTGCAGAAGTTAAAACAATTGATTAACACACCAAACCAGAATACACTTCACAGTCTGGAAACTCTTATTGACCCATATATATGTACATGAACGTCCTATTATTATTGAAATTTCTGTACCGGTGTTTGGTCTTAGTGACCACTATCTGTTTGTTTACCATGGTTCCCAAAAAACGAAACGAAATTTCCCGATGTAGCACCATATTCATTCTTCTCGTTGTTAGAAAACATTAAAATATTGATGTCTTCTATCTGACTGTGACTCTGCGGTATTTTTCAGAGGGTTTTTCAAATATACCGACCCCGACGAGCGCCTTGAAAACTTGGTATCGTATTTTTGCTATCTGTAATGATAAACACATGTTCCTATTAGACTTACGCTTTAGAGCTGATGACAAACCACAGTGGTTAACCGAAAGAAATCAATGCAGACATTAAACTTCGAGATATTTTAGTCAGTTACAGGGAAATGTGACAGTTTTAAGAAACCGGAAAAATAAAGTAAACCGCCCTAAATAAGATATACTCGCAAAAAATAGTTCTGAGAACGTATTGCTTCTAAAACAGATACATATCATCTGAAAGCCATTAACGGAATTATCTGGGATAAAATAATCTGATAATGTGGCATTCGGGTATTGGAATTAATTCTACAGAAAAATTCAATTTACACTTTTCAAACAATTGTCCAGAAAACTATAAACTCTGATCACATGATAAACTATGATCTATCATTATTGAAAGATTACTCGTGAGTCTATATCATATAGATACAAAAACTATTCAATTTGAATATTTAAAAAGTGTACACGGAAGTGTATATGGGCATATGTGCTTTAAAACAATCTAAACTGCTCTTGGTCTAGACAACATTGATAGTTAAAATCTTGAAATTAGCAGCATATGTTATATCTGAGCATCTCACTACATTTAAACCTTGCATCGAAATGTGTTCTTCCCAAGGCTTTTAAGGTAGCAAAGTACTACCTTTATAAATCGGCGACCCATACTGATTTTCAGGATTATAGAAGAAATAGATGATTCAACAGAGTTTACTTGGTCTCACTATCGATAAATATTTGTGGTCTATCACGTTTCTGCTTTATCTCGGTAGATTCAAGTAAGTTATTTCAAATAACTGAATTAGCATTTCCTTGGACCAACATTCTCGGAAGTTCTTTTTCCTGCCTATATACATCTGATATTGGACTATGTTCAAACTTGCTGGGTAATGGAGTCACAATGCTTGAAACCACTGGAGGTTTGTATAGTCGTTCAATAAAAATCGTCTCCTTAAATCATCTCTTCAAGTTGCAGACTTTCAAAGGAACATTGAGATTCTCCCAGTCAGTCAGAGATATGTCCGTTTCAATAAGGGGTGTGTTCATGTACAAAAATAATGAACCCAATCTCGCACCTTCTTATCTACGTACCAAATCCTTGTAAACACCTTTCGTACTAACCATTTGATATCCAGTCCCCGGCCAGAATTGATCTATTCATGCTTCCTTTGATATGGGTTGGGTAAATTTTGGAATGCGATTCCTTGTGACATAAGAAATAAAATAGCTTATCTACGTATTATAAAAACACATTATCTAAATATTAATGCATAAGTTATAGCTAACCTTCTGTGGTATTTTTGGATCGTAATCTTGTATACAAATTTACTCAAATGTTTTTTTTATTTTTTAAACTCATCTCTATGTCTTTACTGCGCGCTTGATTTTCTCTGCCTTTTTGTCTATCTGCGTCTGTATTGTCTCCCGTCATCTTCTCTCTCTCTCTTCTCTCTTCTCTCTTCTCCTCTCTCCTCTCTTCTCCCTTTTCCCCTCCCTCCCCCTTCTCTCTCTCCCTCTGTCTCCCCCTTTTTTCCATCTCCTCCCATCCTCTCTTCTCTCCATCTCTCCTTCTTTCTCTCTCTCTCCCCCTCTCCTTCTCTCTCTCTCCTCCTCTCTCCCCTCCCCTTCTCCCCTCTCTCCTTTTCTCTCCTCTCTCCCACTCTCTCCTCTGTTTGAGTAGGGTTGTTGTGAACGGGGGGGTAGACGGGGAGGTGGGGTTTTTTACGAGGGGCGGGGAGGAAATTTGGGTTGCAGAGAACAGGGGATAGAGAAAAAGGGAAAAAGCGTGCGAATCTGGGGGGCGCAAAAATTGTGTTGACGCCCCCTTCCGGAACACATTTTTGGTTTTCAAAAATTGATTTACATCATGGGTTTTTAATTTTTGTGATTATTAGGGTTTCTTAATTTTTTTTTTTCAGATCATGCTTTTCGACGGGTGAACTTTTTGGCAATGCTTGTAAATGTGCCATGGTTTATTTAAATTTTGTAATGCTATCATTTTTAATCTTTATCATTCATTACTATTTTTTATTGTATTATTATTGCTGGAAAGGATTGTTCGCAGGGGGATTTTGGTTAATGTTGGGTGTGGAGGGGGGCTTTTGTTTTGAAATGTTTTTTTTTTTCTTTTTTGAGGGCAAATAAAACAAGCCTGCCATGTGCTTAACCCCTCATTAAACAAATTTCGTTCGTTCGTTCGTTCTTCTGCTCTCTCTTCTCTGTCTCTTCTCTTTCCCCCTTTCTCCTCTCTCTCTCTCTCTCTCTCTTTTCCCTCTCTCTCTCCTTCCCTTCTCTCTCTCTCTCTCTCCCTCTCTCTCTAATCCGGGGCCGGGGAGGGGGATCATCAAAAAAGACCGGGCCCAGGAAGTCACAGCTTGGCCCTTTTCAACGGGTTAGGCCAAAAGGAAAACGGGGGGGGTATTTTCAATCCAGGTTTGAACCTTCAACACCAACTCAAGAGATCTCAATAATCTACCCACTCTACGGGAACCACAATTAAAAAAACAAAAACCAACAGACATCGCTGAACTGGATCTCTTGTGGTGCCCTTTCAAGAGACAATCAACAACTAAGCAGGACGTGCAGCTTTGACTACCAGTGCCCCCTCCGGATAAACTGCGGGGAGTTAACCAGGGGAAAGACTCTTCAGGAGATGCAAAAAACATGAGACCACATGGAAAAACAGAATCTTTCTCAAGACGCAACAACTCGATTATTTTACTCTTTGAAGCCCAAAGAAGACAGTTAAAAAAGCAACGGAAGGGGGAACTACTGAACGGGACTTCCGTGCAAGTCAGGACAACACGATTCGAGCGGGGCCACCGTTTTGGGCCCAAAACTGAAAGCCACAACAATCCACGTCCCATCATTGCCGTCTGTTTCCATGGCAGGAAAAACTGCCATCCTTCAGGCCAAGGAGTCAGAAGGGAGAGGGAAAACGATCTGGAATCCAGTCGCCTTGACAACAAACCGCCAGACCCGGGCCACCCAAGCGGAAAAAGTGCAGGCGACACCCTATTCGGGAAAGGGGCCGCGAACACAAAAAAGGGATCCCAAAAAGGACAGAGTAGAAGAGACCAAGATTCTCCCTCCCGGGGCAAACGCAAAAAACTTGCCCACAACCCAAAGACTGACAAAACTCACCAGAACAGAAAAGGCAGAAAAGTAACAGTCGAAAAGAAAGCAGTGATCCTGCCACAGGCCCCTACACAGGATGACCCCTTTAAACATCAAAAACACCGCAAGGAACAGAGAGAGACCACCAGGACTGGGTACAACAAATTCCCCACAAACAAACCCGACGAAACGTACCCTTGGGCAAAGGAAAAGACATTGCCCCCCCATAAAAAAGACCGAGAACCCAAAGGGGCCATCAATAAAAACCCGGGGTGAAATACCGCTAACCAAAATTGAAAACCACTAAACAAAAAATCAACCGGGTTTCAGACCGTTAAGAGACGAGTTCCCAAATCAAACAGCACCTCCCCCAACAAGATACGGAAAAATGATCAGGGGCATTTAGGGGGTCCCAAACCCTAAAACAGCAGGGGAAAGTCTCTGCCTGCAACCCTTTTCCCACAGTATTGGGGGACAGAACCCATCCATTTTTTTGGGCACACAGCCACGCAGAGAGGCCAAACCCACCCCCAAAAGTACACAGCTACATTGTTCCCGTCCCCTGCCCAGTCGAGGGGACTAACCAAACCTGTGTAAAGGAAAATCTACCCACTTCACCCCAGAAAACCAGTGAATAAGAGTAGCAACCGTACCCAATGACCCCCACGCAAGATGCTGAAAGCAAAACCCCACTAGTCCAATATACTTCAAATACACCAATGCAAAACAAATTTCCCATTTTTTCACCAACCCAGAAAAGCCAACAAAGGGGAACCCCAGAAAAATAGCAGCAAAGTTTGGCCAACCGCTTGCGACCTTTGGACAGACGCCAAGGTCAGCAAGCTGGTTGGCATAACAATAGCAGCCAAACATCTGCAAAACAGCTTGCGCCCCCGGACTGCTGTAGATGCTAGGGAGAGTCATCTTCTGATTCCAGAACAGAGTTGGGGGACAAAACCAATACAGGCGAGCCCAAAGACGTGCAGGAGCAGCCCGCAAAGCTTCTCTCTATGACAAACCCCAACAGCAAAAAGTGGGTTGACCAGAAGAAAAACTAGGGCAAAACAAGCTCAGGAAACACAACAGCAAGGAAGGCAACAGCACGTCACAGATTATTTTCCACATCCCAAAAACAACTCCGCCCGAAGGGAACGGGACTCAGCCCCAAACAACCTAGGATACGACCCTGCCCAGTCAAAACCCCGCCTCTATGGCCGCCCAAAAAACCCGAACATACAGGGCCACGTGTATTTTTTTTTAAAAACATATAACATAGAAGGCAAATACAATTTACACCCGAATTAGAAAAACTTGTCAAATTAGATATTTTTTTTTCTTACAGAAACATTTTCATCAACTTTCCATCTCATTTTTTTCCCTGCTTTGATTGTTTGCCCTCCCCGGCGTGAGTGTACAACACACCACAGTCGCCTCTCTGGCGGCATCATTTTTTGTAAAAAAAATTATTCTAGTTCGTACAAAAATTCAAGTTGAAACGACAGCTCACGTGCTCAAGATTAAAAGCTTTTGCCAAATTTACGAAACGAATGTGTATTGTAGCATTATGTTCCTCCTCCCCAAAAGCGCTATTTTTGACACAGAAATCGAGAGGAATTTGATTTACTGGAGATGTTACGATGTTTTTGAATTGAGGGGGGAATTTTCCCCTTTTGCTTTGGGTGTTTTCAAGCGGGACTCTGAGCAACCAAAAAGAGCTTTTTTACCATAAAATTCGACGTTTAAAAAAGGAGACGAAACTTTACGCCTGAAAAGGAGTACCAACGGAATCAAGGCCCCCTTAAAAAGTTGGGTCGTTGTCTACTTTTTTATCGACAATTTTCTCTTTTTAAAATTAAGGCGTTACCAGGAGACCGTTAGGGGGAAATATACGTACATTGCTCCAATGACAATGGACGTTTTTTTCCTTATTTCTGGGTCATCTTTAATATCCCATGTTTACAATTATCTTAAATTGAATCCAAACACAGCCCGTGAAACTAACCCCTTTAAATTTTGAAAAAAGCCGGTAAAAACCTGTGAAAAAGAAAAAAAAAGTTATTTAAATATTTTGAAACAAAGCTTGAAATGAAAATAGGCACATTGTTTATCAAAACATTTTATTAATTTCACACAAACACTGAATTTATTAACTTGATACAAGCAGCTTCAAAAAATTTAAAGTATTGCTATGCTGGGCAATTTGAAAAAAAGATATTTGGGGGAAAAAAAGTAATTGTACTTGGTTTATAAGGGAACAGGGACAAAAAACAGCACTTCGCAGTCCTGAGAAATTTGAATAAAAGGGGATTCATACATCAACGACTAGGGGGGGAATAAACCCCCTATAGAAAGGGTTAAAAAATTATTTATAAAAAATAAAAGTTAAAGATAAAAAAAAATTTCTTTAACCTTGAATCAATAGTACGACCTAAAACATTTGGGGGACCTTAAAAAGACGTTTTAAAAATAATTAACAACCGTACTATTTCAAGTGAAAAATGGTATGACCACTTGAAAAAAATTGATGACGCATCTAACAGAATGTAAACTAAATAGTAAAGTTCACTCTAAAAGAAGTTTTTTATACTCAAACTCTAACTGTTCGTGAAAAAGACTGTTCCCTTTTAATTTTAAAAAATCAGAACTAGAAGAATAATGCCTTGAAAGACTAAAAAATGGAAAGCAGCAGGGCCAATGGCTTTACAGTGAATTTTTAAAAAATTTCCCCTCAGGTCATTTTTTTCCCGCTAAGCCTTCACAAACTTTTGGATTCAGGTATATTTCCCCCAAAATTTGGCAGAATAATTATACAGCCATTACATAAAAAAGGAACATTAATTCCCCTGACAAATCGGGGGATCTCGCTGTTAATATCAGCAGCAAAAAAGACCTTCAATATTTAAAAAGAGATTGACAAAATTTGGGGAAGGACAAAAATTTGTTTTGTAAACGCAGGCAGGGGTTTTGAAAGAATTACAGTACAGTCATCAATATTTTAAAATCTACTTGCACATTTTTAAAGCAATTTTTAAATAACAAACAAAAAATATGCAGCTTTCATTATTTTAGGGAAAACCTTTGATCTCATAACAGAAACCATCTTTGGCTTTTACCCCGCAAAAAAGGTATCAAAAGGAAAAAGTTCAAAACTATTTTAAAGTTGTAGAAATATTAAAGCTCGGGGCGAACAACGTGGTCTTAAGAAAAATTCATGTGTCCTAGAGGGTTGAAACAAGGGGATAGCTGTAGTCCATTTTATTTTTTTTTTTTCAAGATCTCAAATGATATAGCACACAGGTAAACATGGGTAAGATTGTCCCCGATTTTATGAATTTTTGGTTTTGTTTTTTGCTGAGATGTTTCCCCCCTTTCTACCACTTAACGGGCCCACACCCCCGAACATTTTTTAAAAAGTAGGCAGACAGACTGGGCTTACATTTAAAATGAAAAATCAAAAAAAAGATGTTTGGAAAGGGGTTACCTCTGCAAGAGAAAAATGGTTTTATGGAAATTAAAAATGGAAATGGTAAATCAAATAAATATTTTGGAAAATTTTTTTTTCCACAGGGGTTTTACATTTTTTTACTCATTTAAAAATTTGGCTCGTAAAGCAAAAAAATTGTTTCAGACTTTTGATTCCCCCGTTTGTAGGGGAAATTCTCCTAAGATTTTCTTTAAGATATTTGACCCAAATACAACCTTTCTGACATATGGGGCGGAAATGGGGTTGCTGCAGATCACACCCCTATTGAAGAGTACATCTTCTTGCCAAAAACGTTTTTTTTTAAAAATCACAACAAAAACCTAAACCACTTGCATATTTCAAGCAACAGATATCCGCTTTTTCAACAAACTTTACAAAACTTTGTACTGTTTTGACAACAAAAATGGGGAATTCTATTCCAAGGAAATCAACAAAAGCTGTACACAATGCACGCAAGGTAAGACAAATTGGTAAGCAAGTTTGCATTACATTGTTAGGGATGGGGTTTGGATTCGGTGGGAGAATCAAGGGGAGAAAATGTAAATCATTTTTTTTTTGTTTTTTAAGCAAAGCTTTTTTACGCTTTCCAAATATTGACCTTTTTTGCAATCCAAAGAAGATACAAACTTTATTCCCCCTTCGCAACTACAAAATATTCCTTTTTTATCTAGTGAGGGAAAAAATCACGCCTTAGAAAACACCCAACCAAATTTGGGTTGGGTTTCCCAACTTAAACCCCCCCAGGCAAAATTCAAAGCCAAGAAAGCATGACAGCCCCTTTTGCCCCAAAAACTTTAAACAGAACTTCACTTTAATTTTGTTTTTTCCCAAGATAAAATTTTTGCGGGGGAAAATAAATTCCTTCCAAAAATTTAAACATCCAGACTTTCAACTTTTATTATCAAATTCAAGGATTGTGTCCACGTTTTATTTCCCGCCCAAATCATTTAAACTAAAAAACAAAACCCCCCTAATAACTAAATATAAATTTAAAACAAAATTCTACTTTTATTTGTGTTTGAAAAAATTTCCCTTTTTGTGTAAATCTTCCGGGGCATGGGCAAAAGACTTTTTCAATTTTGGCACTTGGGTGCAGGGAAGAAGGGTGGGGTTGAGTAGAAAGGGAAGAAAAATAAAACTATGAGTCCCCTATTTTTTTATTTATAATAGTTTGTGCCCCCTGCATTTCAATAAACCCGCTCTACTTAGAAGTTTTCTATTGTGTACTGTGCGTTTCTTCGTGTTATCCCTTTCAGAACATCGTGCCGTTGTTAATACTTTTGCCTTTTTTACAATTTAAATTAGCCCTGAAAATTTTTATAGAAAAACTAAAATTTTTAATTATCTTCGCCTTCCACGCGCCCAAATCTGTCTCCTGTTTCCCCCAGGGGGGTGGATTTGTGTGTGTGAACCCCTCTTCATCCCCAATAGGGCAGCCATACTCCGTCTTTAGGGGGGTAATCTGTTTTCTTTTTTGATGATATTGATAGTGATATCGGGAAAATAACAAAAGAAGAACAGAGGGAAAAACAAGAACTGTTAAGAAGGGGGGGGGAAAAAAAGGAAGAAGGACGGGAAAATGGAGAAAAGGACAACAACACCGAACAGAACAATGCTACGCTGACGTTTAAGGGGGTGAACCATTGGTTTTTTATGTATTGGTGTGTGTTTGTGTTGTGGGGGGGGGGGGGTTGATGATGATAAAATTTTCCCTTTTTTTATTCTGACTATTTGGGAATTCCGGTACAAAAAGCCTTAGGGCAGACAGGGCAGAATGGTCTCCCAAAAGTTTGCGGGGACATTTTAATGTATGTTTCCTCCCCCCTCTCTCTCTCCTCTCTCTCCTCTCCCTTTTCCTCTCTTCTCTCTCTCTTTCTACCTAAATTTGTTTATATATGTATTACTATACGGGTTATATTAACTTTCACTGATAATTTGTGCTGCCTAGGTCAATGTCACCATTTAATCGTGTAATTATTAATTATTGGGCCCCAGGGGCCCCTTGCTTAAAAAAAAACAATAAACTCGTTGACTCTCTCTTCTCCCTCCTTTTCCTTTTTCTCCTCCTCCCTTTTCTCTCTCTCTCCTCGCTCCCGAGGGGAAATTTTTTAACCAAAAGCACACAGTGCTTTTTCTTTATTTTAAAAAAAAACACGCGGGGGGAGGGGGCATTTAGAAAAAAAGTTGATACTTTTTTGTCTTTATCCCCCTTTTACTCCTTTTTCTTCCCACAAATTTATCCCAAGGAAAACCCACCTTACTTAAACGTATAGTTCTTTCCCCTTGTCATTCCCCGAATCGGTTCCGATCTACTAAATATGCAGTAGGAACAACTTTTTACCCCCCTTCGAAACGACAAACATCTGTCAGATGAACGGAAGCTCTCTCTTCCCCTCCCTCACCATCCCTCCCCCTCCCACCCTCTCAAAGACACAAGAAATGAGAGAGCACAGATCAGCCAGTGGCACGATTTGTTTCCGACTCCACAGCTGTTCGAACATTCTTCCTTTTTCTGTTAACTATTACCGTTGCTCGCAGACACACAGCCTACACGCCCCAACCCTCTTCCTCTACACCTCTGAATTAAAATCCCAGCTCTAGTTTCCAAAACTCATGATGGCGAAGAGTGGTAGTCTGAAATAAGAGGAAAGTTCAAAAGTGAAGTAGGGTTGTTGTTTTTTTTAAACATTAAACACACACACACACACACACACACACACACACACACACACACACACTTGAATTGGGGGGTGGGGTGGGGTGACTTCAAAAAACGTGTATAAGAATCCAAATGGATGCAAAGGGAGATCAACACATTATACACAGCGACAAAGGTCACTCAGAGGTCACTTCCGACGGAGAGAAGCTCAAGCATAGTCGGGTCAAACAAACACGTACGTTCTGACCCACACTGAGAGTTTGAAAGCCAACACATGACTCCTCAAAGAGAAGCCGCCCAACAGGTTAACGTATCCGCCAGGTCCTACCAATCACCTGAAAGGTTACAGAATCCGGCAAGTCACGTAGCATCACACACACACACACACCGCGCACACACACACACACAGATTAAACGATCCAGTTTCAACTATCAGGATCCAATTCACGTTCAATACCAACAAGACAAACGTCTTGTAGAGCTAGAGCCCCCCCCCCCCCCCCCCCCCCCCCCCCCCCCTCCCATCAACAAGTAGGCTACCGCTCATAGTTTTATCCAGAACGACAGAAATAGTAACATCCAAGGCTGACCGCACGGGCCACACACATCGCCCACAGACTGGACAATACATTGACCACAGCTATGTTGCTGCTGGGGGAAAAAGTTCACACAAACAACAGTCCTATCTTCCTATCACCGATTGATTTAGGTCACTGACGCTTACGCGGTGTAAGCTACATGGAACATCTCAGAAAGAAAAAAACACCGTCCTACCTGGAATCTAATCACGATGTGGATGTATATCTGAATGTACTTAACTAATAACCGGCCATTGCTTTCTTCAGTAAAATAGTTCTTTGTTTTCTTCAGTGTCAGGTAAGGTAAGAAGGGAAAAGCTTTTAAAATCCTATTTTCATCCACTCCACCACAAAAAAACAGCAACGACTTCTTATTTGCAACACTCATTTCCCACTGACTGGGGAAAAAATCATACCAAGCAACTGAGCTACCGAGGAAACATGATGCAGACAAACAAGAATTTTTTTTTTTTAATTAAAAAAAAGTATTAAAAAAAAAGCCAACGGCCCATCCTACTGCTCACACGAGGTTACTACACTTTAAAGCGCCCAGGGGAGAGGTGAGCGGCAGGGGGTACGGGAAGGGGGGGGGGGGGGGGGTAATAACTGACTTCCCCTTTTGATCTCTAAACCCTTATGGACATCCGTCATCTTCTTTGCATGGAAGATGTGTTGGGTTTGAAACGGTAACGAACTGTTATCAGATAATGTTAGGTTTCGTCATTTTGCTCATCTGTTGTTCTACCAATCACTATCAATAACGTTGGGCCACGCGATTTCGTTGCATCCTGTAAGGCTCCTCACGATTGGTGGAAATTGCCAT